>JAEIGF010000124.1:1845000-3045000 GCA_018903485.1 Drosophila littoralis | reverse complement strand
GCGATGTGCAGGGCGCCGAGCTATATAGGCATAGACGCAACAGCATAGACGATCTGTTGGCCAGTTTCGCGCATGCCGACGATAAGGAAACGGCTCCGGAGAAGGATGATAAGGAGTTGCAGCAGGCGGCGGATGATTGGTTTCGTGATATTCAAGCGGGCGTGGTGCATGTGCTGCCAGCAGCAGCTGCGGGGGAAGCAGCCGGAGCAGCCGGAGAAGCCGGAGGAACAGCAGCAGCAGCACCAGCAGCAGCAGATGAAGATGCAGTCGGAATAGCAGCTGGTGCTGTAGCTGCTGGCGCAGCAGAGGAAACCTCAGCGTTGGTTGATTCCTTCTCCGGCAAATACTCACGCGGCACCGAAAAGCTCAAGTCCAGGGTGCACGAGGACAGCTATGGCAAAGCCATGGAGCAAACCGAGGTGGGCAAGGTTAAGAAAAAGTACCAGGACTTGACGGATATGACTCTGCCCGTTAAGCATTTGCCCGAGAAGCAGCCATATGAGGTGATTCGCGGTGGCGCCACCGAGCTGGATATTAAGCTGAAGCATGTGCAGAGGCTGCTGCACAATCAGGAAATGGAGCAGAGTCGAGCAGAGGACAAAAAGAATGCCAAAGCAAACAAGGAGCCTGGCCAGGAGCCCGGCCAGCTGACACAGTATGGCGATGATCCCGTGCCAGATGGCGTCTACGAACAGACGCTGGCACGGCTACAAGTCGCACGCGTGTCCAATCCCAACAATCTGTCGCACGAGGCCAACTACAAGCTGTCCAAGATCGAGCAAGAGGCAGCCGAACAATCGGCCAAATCGCGCTATCCCATCGGCATCCTAAAGAAGCGCAGCTCCGCCACCGGCTTCAATCCGATGAACGAGATCAAGCTGAAGACCAGCAACAGGCTGATGCGCAAGGGCATGGGACCCTCGCTGCCCAGCAATGCGCTGACCGATACGCTGCGTGCCCATTATGTGGATGATATAATAATGCGACGTGAGCGGAAGCTGGAGCGGGAGCGTCAGAAGTCACAGCAGCAGCAGCTGCAGCAGCAGCAGCTGGATGGCGAGGAGGAAAAGAATTCCCCGGTATCATCATATGATACGCTCAACGCTCTAGACGGCAGTGTCGGCTCCAGCCTGGATACCCCGAATGTCCACTTGATGGACACACCTCAAAGCTACGATTATCGTTTGCCACACTTTGAACAGTTTCCCGCGCTCAGCCAGCAGCGCAGCTTGCCCAATATGCGGGAATATGCGCATGCGAATGCCAAGCTTAAGGTCGAGCGAGATCGCTACAAGCGTCATCCAGACCAGCTGCTTGAGACGGATGCCCCGCTAGATCAGAGTGAAGCTGCCTTGGATGCGGACAAGTCTAATGCAGAGCAAAGTAAGGACAAACTGCCAGAGGCGGAGGATCTGATGACCAAGCTGACTGCCCCTACGGCAGTGGGCGACAAAGTGCAGGCCAAGCTGGACTTAGCAACAGGCAATGAGGCCAAAGAGGAGCAACAAGCAGCAGCTGTTAAAGCCGAAACCGTCGATCCCATTGTGGAGCCCAAGCCGCAGGGTCACACACAAGTCAAGGAGACCGCAACGGATCTCCAGTCAGCGGAAAAGCATCTGCATGCGGTCAATGTTAATGAGCCCAAACAGCTGCAGGCGCAGGCGCAGATGCAGATGCCGGATGTGGACCAGACTCAGCCAATTAATGAAGCCAAATCGCAGGTGGTGGACAAGGCGCAGCCAATAGGTCACCTTGCGGCCAAGCAAAAGGACGATGGCTTACAGAAGGCCAGCAATGGTAAACTGAAGCGAGAGGAGTCACGTAATGTGGCTGAGCTGGTGCCACGCAGCGGCATCTGCAAGAGTCATCCGGATGCCGTCGTCAAGCTGCTGGCCAATAAGATTTCACAGCATTCCAGCGACAAGGACCGCGATAAGCGTCACATCAAACGCTGGAGCTGGCACAGAGTGCATCGCCAGAAGGCCAACCACAATGCCAACGTGGCCAATGAGACGCCACATTATAAGCGACGCAGCAAACGCTCTGTGGACCAGCCGCCAGCGGAGCCACAGTCAGAGGGACAGTCGGTTAGACAGTCGGAGGCGCAGTCTGAGTCCCACTCGGAGGGACAGTCAGAGGGTCTGTCGGAGCCACAGTCGGCGGGACAGTCGGAGGGGCAGTCCGAGTCGCACGTGGAGGGACAGTCGGAGGGTCTATCGGAGCCACAGTCGGTGGGACAGTCAGAGGGACAGTCCGAGTCCCACTCGGAGGGACAGACGGAGGCACTGTCGGAGCCACAGTCGGCGCCGCAGTTGGAACCAGAGCCACGATCTAAAAGACATCCAAAGCTGGAGCCACAATCTGAGGCACAGTTGAAGCAACAGGCGAGCGCCGAGGTAAATGCACAGATGCCGGAGGAACAGTCGGAAGGGCAGTCGAATAGCCAGCCACAATCCCAGGCACAGTTGGACGCACAGTTGAATCCACAATTAGAGCCACAGCCGAGATCCAAAAGATATCCAAAGTCAGACGCACAGTCCTATCCACAACTGGATCCACAATCTGAGGCACAGTTGGAGCCGCAGCTCTCGTCGTTGGCCCAGTCAGATCTACAGGGCGCCACCAAGCGCAGCTCAAAGCTGTTGGATTCCTTTGAAGATCATAATGGCAATCGCGTGGGTTTTGGAAGCTTGGGCAACGGCATGTTAACTCTGGAAACAGAGGATGATAGCGAGGGCGATGGCCTGCCCTATCCGCGACATCAACGCTCGAGCTTTAAGAAAGTGGAAGCAGCACAGGAAGTGGGCACCGTTGACAGCAATTCGTTCTCCAATTCGCGATATCAGGTGCCCATGATGAATCAGCGCAACAATAACTTGCTCTATCAGCAGCAGCAGCAGCAGCAACTACAGCAGCAGCAGCAACAGCCGCAGACTTTTGTACCGCACCAACAGTTGATGCCGCAGCAGATGCAGCCAGGCCAGCCGCAAATGTTGCAGCGTCAGCAGCCGCAACAGCAACAGCTGCAGCTGCAGCAACAGCAACAACAAGCCAACAACTTTAAGGCCAACTTTAATTTGACGCACTTGTTCAACGAGCTGGCGAAGCTGCAGAAGCCGCCAGTGGTGCAGCAGCAGCAGCAGCAAGAGCTGCAGCAGCAGCAACAGCAGCAACAGCAGCAACAGCAGCAGCAGCAGCAACAGCCACAATTGCATCAGCAACAGCAACAGCAACAGTTTATGCCACAGCATCAGCAGCAGCAGCAGGCGGCGGCAAGTCTGGAAACCAATCAGCTGAAGCCCTTGTATGGCGTGCATCGATATTTTGGGCCGCTCTTTAACAAGGGCAACAAGCTGAATGTCATGAATGATCCTTGCGTGACAATAACAACAGCAGCAGCAACAACTACTGCAGCTGGCGGCAGCACCATAAATCCGGAATGTGTGCCCATCTCAACTGATGCAACGGGAACAACTGCAATGCCAGCCGGAGAAGAGCAACAGGCATCGAATCCCTGCAGCAGTCCCGATGCAGTCAAGCTGAATGTTTCCCTAAATGCGCGCGTCTGCTCCGATCCGCGGACCAAGCAGATCTATGGCAACGGTTCGATTTGCGTGCAGCCAAGCCAGCAGCGACTCAATGTGGACGCCTACTATACGCTGCAAGATGCACTGGTGGGTGACAACGATGAGGATTTGGACAGCGAGGAGCGTTACTCGCGGCAGGCCAGGCAGCGCAGCGAGGAGGAGTGCAAGGACAAGCGCAAGACAAACGGCAAAAAGAGTCAGTCTTCGGGCGGCAAGCGAGCTGAAAAGAAAAAGTCGGCTGCCGCCAAAAAAGCTAAGGCTGAGCAGGCCAAGTGGTAAGTGCCGGGGAGTGGTTAAACAGTAACTAAAGTCAATTTCCAGCAGCAGCAGCAACAGTAACAGCACCAGCGATGCAGATGGCAAGTCCATCGCCAACTGCTCTGCGGGATCTCGAAAATTGGATCTAAACGAACCGTATTCCGAGAATTATAACAAGCTACTAACGGGTCGCCTGTCCGAGGATATTGTGACTGCTGTCTTCGAAACGGTCAGCAATGATCCCAGCATGGATCCGCTGGTCACGGTGCTGACGCGTAACAACAAGTGCGCCGCGAAGCATCCCAAGAATTTCTATCAGATACGCAACAATAAGAACGAGAATGAGCTGCAGGAGAAGGAGGAAATGCTGCGTCGCACCATGGAATCCATTAGCGATATAATCGATAAGCAGATGCAAAAGCGCAATTGCATACCATTGCGTCCAGATCTGATCGAGTTCTACAACATCATCATGAAAACGATGGCCGAGCAGCAAAAGTCGCGGGACAAACGTGAGGCCAATTTGCGTGTGCTCGCCGATGATTACAACCAGCAGGTGCGCATCCTGGAACCGGCGAACATTGAACAAAAGTCACGCATTGTCAAGAAGCTGTTGCGCCAGTACGAGGAACTGCCGCTGGAGGAGCAACAGCATGCAGCCAGTGTGCGGGACGAGCTGCTCATGGATCTGATCTATTTGCGCAAAATGTCGGACACGCTGGAGCGCGGCCAGCGCAATGCCCAGCTGCAGAATGTGCTGCGCAAGAGCAGCGTCAGTGACGATGTCGCTAATCAGCAGGCTTATCAGGATTATACGCCACGCTTTATCAAGCTGCTCAGGACGGCGGAGATCTTCAAGGAGGTGGGCGAACAGCAGGCAAGGGCTTTTATTGGTCTTTAAATCCAATATTTATTTTTCTGTTTTTCTCTTCATTTGATTATTAAAATTATTCTATTTTTATATATGTTAAGGCCGTTTCAAGAAATTAGACGGTTTTAGTCTTTCAATAAATGTGTTCCACTTATTTTCCGACCGTGAAAGTGAGTTTTTTTGAAATGAATCAATAACTTATACAATTTTAAGCCAGATTGAGATTTGTCTTTCAATGATTTATTGAAAATTTAAGACAAATTTTAATTCCCGCTCGTGTTAAATTCTGTATTATCCGATTTCGAAATTCACCGCTTTTGGCGGAAAATGTTTGAAAAATGCTTTGTGGGAAAATTTACAAATGCTAAAGTAAATTGGAATTTGATAACTTTCCCACATAACATTCTTTCATTCAACATTCTTTCATTCTTTCAAAAGTGGTGAATTTGAACATCTGCAGCAACAGCGCTGGGATTTCAAGATCAAATCTTATCCACCAATTTTCCACGGTTGGAGGTGGAAGCTCTAAGTAATCGTACAGAGTCTTCAAAATTAGCTTAAAGGCTTTTGTTCAAAGAAAGAGGATTTCTTCTCGCATAAATTCAATAAAATGTTTTATGTAAGTAAAATCTTTTATTCAAAAGTTCAAACTAATTAAAAGCAAAGAACAAATTCTTGTGTAATTGAATTAAGCTAGGTTACTCCCTTGTCGAATTCATAAAAAAAGTCAGCTCCTGGCACAGAACAAGTTGACGCCTCCCTAGCCAATATAATGGGTCAAACCCAGGTTGGCACCAAAGTCGGATCTGCCGTTGAGCGGACCGCTCATCCACTTGGAGGCGGTGCTGCTTAAGTCCAGGCGCGTGTTGCGATCCTGCGACTGCCATAGATTGGCACGACCGGCCAGCTCCAGCTGTTTGCCAAAGCCGGGTATATTGCTGTGCGTCACACTGGCGCCATGCCCATTGATATGGGAATAGTCCAGGGCGGCGCCATTGCGATCGAACTTGTAGCCGTTGGCCAGCTGATTCTGTGAGGCGAATGCCTTGGCATCCACATTGTGTACGCCATCGTTGAACAGATTCGCAATCGCCGTCTGCTGCAAGCTGTCCCGCACGCCCGGCGTGTGCGTCTTGGTCAGCTCCGCGCCCAGCCCCTGACTGTGTGCAATGGATATTAGTTGAGCTGTTTGAACTAGAAGCCGTTTGGAAAACTTACTTGTTGTAGGCCAAAGTGGCGCCGCTGGTGACGGGCTTGGCAGCGGGTCCGCTGGCTTCTGTATTGCCCGCAGCAAACACCTGGCCAATTAGATTATGGTCCGGCGTGCCCAATGCCTTCGTCAGATCCAGGCGCGCATCAGCGCCACCCGCTGGATTTGAGGTAAGCGCCCCGCCCAACACCTGACGCCGCACACGCACCGTCGGATAGTTGACCAGGTGCGCCGGCTGTGGCTGCATTGGTGCGGCATAAACGCCCAGCAGCCCAATGCAGCTGACAATGATGCAGTTGACAAACTTTTGAGTCATCTTTTTGATTCGATTTGGTTTGATTTGGATTTGATTATTGATTTGATTACTTCAAGCTGTTGCGGTTGATTGCTGATGCTCTGTTGGGGTCCACATGGCTTTTATACTAGCTGCCTTGTTTGCTGTCGATGCTGCCGCTCCGGCTGTGCTTCCCTATCACGATGTGGTTTACATTTGTTTGAACTTGTTTGGGGTCGTCTTTGCTGATAAGGCGCCGCCGCGTGAGTTACGTTTGGGCCGTTTGAGCTAATCGGTGATTTACATTCACCGCAAAAGTAGCAGAAAAGCCCCGCTAGTTGCTTGAACCCATGACTCAGTCCAGCATAGGCCAGCTCGTTAAGATAAAACAATTATGGCTAACTCTTATGAATAACTAGAAAGTACGGCTAAGTGTTAATACCCTTCCAGACATTTGCCTTACGGCTCTGCACATATGTGAGTATAGTGAAGCTCGTAAGTGCTGCGTTTGATGAATATATCGTGAAAAACAAAATTCTTTGTCATGCAAAAACTCTTTTAATAACCGATTCCTCCTATAGAGCTATATAATTTAGTACTGCGATCTTGATAAGATTATTATAATCCATAATGCTTATTGGAATCGAAATCTATATATCCTGCTTTCACATTTCAATGGTTACAGGGTATAATGAAAAGTGACTTAAAATACATAATTCTTGATGTAGCCGGAGCTGGTTTTTTTGTCAGTTGCGTATATTTGCACAAAACCAATAAACCCCATTTAGAATTTAAGATCCATACTATTTTATGAAGTCGGATCTGGTTAATTTAGCCTGTCATATACATTTGCACAAAATCAATATACCCCATTCACCTATATTTAACGGTTACAGGGTAAAATGAAAAATTACCTTAATCTGGGCTTCAACGGTTCATACTCAGCGAAACTTGAAGGGAATATGTATTTAAATCTTTTGGCAAATCAATTAGTGTATTGAAAAAAAATTCAAAATTGTTTGTGTATGTAACAAATGTAAAAAACTTTGATTCGAAAAACTCAAAAGAGTTTTATAAAACGTAACAGAAAGGGAAAAATAAAGAAAGTTAATTGAGCAGCTGCAACAAAATGCATCCGCTGTCCGATCGTTGGCTTCTAATGCTGCTGCTCCGGAAGCAGATCAGTCGGAAGAACAATCGGCTGATGACATACAAAAGGCAGGCACGCCAGCGCCTTATCTCGATGCGCCGAATACGCCATGTGCTGTTGGAAAATCTGCGCACACTGATCGACATGAAGCTGAGGGACACCAAAATGTTGGCCATGGCCCATACGAAGGCGCAGCTCAGCCGCGTGTGGCAGATGTACACAAAATGGTTGCGTAAATGCCAGAAACTGCACAGAAGGGAGCTGCAGAAAGTTCAAAGATTGCGCAAACGGGAGCTCATATTGAACGAACGCTTGCGTGAATTGCGCAAACAATTTAGAGTATTGCCCAAACGGCAGCGGGTGATCGCACACGCCGTTCGCATGTTCCAAAGGGCCTTCCGCAGGCGGTACAGACGATACGGCGTCTGGGAAATGAACACGGCCCATTTGCAGTACTGCAAAGCGGAAGCTGAGCAGATACGCAAATATCTGGTGGACGGAGCACGGAAGCCCGATAAGCGATGGCATGCGAATATAGATAATATTAGTGATTTTAGCAACTTTTGGAATTCCGAGGTGTTGCGCAAGCGGCACGCAAACGCCAAACATCCAGCGCATCATCATCATCATTTGATAACGCAACACATTGAATTACCCAAAGATTTAATACCCGAGTCATACCACCCAAAGCATAAAGTCAAGCCCAAGGAGTCGAAAGCTCGTGCCAAGCACTTTAAAACAAAGTCTCAGAATAAAATGCTATCGTTGAAGCAATTGCAGAACTTTAAAACGAAGCTCAGTAAAATAACCAAACCGGACAAGGAGAAATCGAAGAAGCGCACACGTTGGGCGCATCATCATCTGGCATTAAGACGTCACAGATCCAAGCCGGGACTGCAGATAACAGTCAAGGAGATGCTGGACCTTGATTTGGATCTGAAGGATAAACTGGGAAGAAGACTCACGCAGCCAATCTATGGCAGCGATCAGCTGACCAGATTTGAGCAGGAAATCGAAGCGATACGCAAGTCGGCAACATCAGTTGACCCCCTCGGCCGCACTTCAGCGCAATTCCGTCAGAGCCTGTTGACCAAACGCATGTCCCGTATGGACCCCGTGCAGCCGCTGAAGGGGAAGACGCGTGATAAAATCAGTGTCAAAATATCGAAAATGCACAGCATGATGCAGGACAAGGAGCCGGTAAAGCACCGGGCGGAACCAAAAGCTGAAACCAGGTGGTCAAGCGCGGAGTATTGGATGCCCCAAGATGAGGTGGCGTTGGAGAAAGCTGTAATGTCGGAGGCGTCCAGCATTGCTGTAACACCCAAGGAACGTGTTGCGGACGATGTAAATGAGCTGTTGCGAAATAAATCTGTGCCCGCCGGCGTTAAGCAGGAACAAAAGAATGCCCAATGGCGTCTATATCTGACGAATGCGTCCAGAAAGAAGCGGCGTGCCGGTCAGGAGTTAATGAGCATGTTGGAAACGAATGACACTGAAAAATATCGCACAATTCAAGCACTGCTCAAGGACGTGATAGAGGGACCCAGCATGATGGACATAGTGGAAGACAGGGAAGCCATTGTCGCCGCCGTGCACAAGCATTATATGTGGAAAAATCTGGCCAGCGTCTATCAGGATCTAAAGGGTGTGGGCATACCCAAAGGGACCATATTAAGAATGTTGCGCGAACATTATCTGAAATATATCAATGAAATTGTCACCGAGGCCATACAAAAGGGCGCCAAACTATCGTTGAACGAGCCACACGCTCATGAGAGTCCCTTTCTGCGACAGGATAGCAGCGATAGCTTCGATCAATATCTAGATGAATCGATAAGGGTGCGTGCCGCGATGAATGAGCGTATTATCAACGAGCAGATGGTGCGCAAAAGTAAAATGTCCTCCATGGATGAGAGTCGTTGGAGCGGCATATCATTGGAGTCCTTGACCTACAGGCAGCTGAAGCGCATGAATGATCGGTACTCGATGCGCTATTTGCAGAGCATATTTGCGGCTCATGCCAGATACTTTAACAATAACAAGCGGGAAACGATGGGGACGGGCGGTCAGGCTGACGATACGCTGAGCGAGCGGCTAACTGGAGATAGATCGCGCCGTGGCAAGGGCAACAAGGGGCAAGGGCACCAGCAACAGCAGTCGAGGAAGCGCAAAGTTCGCCTTCAGCGTTTGTATTATAAGCCGCGTCGCACCTGCCGCCAGCGACAGGCGGATGAGGAGTGTCCCGTATGCGAATGCGATGCGGCGAAGCTGGAGAAGTGCATACGCTGTGGCATTGAGCTGCCGCATCTGTCTTCCAGCTCAGAGCCGAGCAGCATTGATCTGTGCCTCTCCACGCACACCCTGGCCGCCTGCGTGCACAATCAACAGATGTTGCAGGCCGCTGCAAATATCTGCCATGTGTGCGGCTTTGTGCACGAGCCGCAAGCGCGCTGCCCTATGCTGGACGGAGATGTTGCTCCCGGTCGCGCCCTGCAACAGCTGCGACGGATCAGGGAGTATGCGAATTGTGTCCAGCAGCGGCAGCAACAGCTCGACCAGAGTGCGGACAGCATTTGGCTGGCGGCCGTTCGAAGTTGTGCATCGGCCAGCGAGGCGTGTGCCTGAGCTCGATGTGGCATGAGGTGTTGCAAGTGCAGCGGCATGCATGAAAAGAAACCATATTGCATAGCTGAGCTGGCAACACTTTATGCCGCAACACAGACGCTGTTGCTGCTGCTGCTGATGCTGATGCTGGTGTTGCTGCCACATTTGGTGGCAAATGAAACATTTTGTTTAAGTGCTAAATAAATTCAAGTAATGAGTTTGCAGCAGAGTCGAGTATGTTGGGCGGGACGTTAAATGCTCGCCAAGTTTCATAAAATATGCAAAACGCCACACACACATTCCCACACACACACTCGCTGCACACACACACACACACTGGGTATGCACTCACGTAGCGCCTCGCCTTTTAATACACTCGCCTTCGCAAGGAATTTTGGGTTTTTTTTTTGGCCAAGTTCTTAAGTCAAGCGGCTGTAATGGAATTTTATTGCAGCACTCGCATTCTGTTTGCGCAGGCGAAACATGTACCAGACATTTTCATAAACGTTCCAAACCAGAAGCCAAAAAAAAAAAATACCTCGCCAAGATTTGCTAAAGTTTTAGCCTTTAAGTTCTTTCATTTTTTTTTTCTCGCTTAAAGTGCGACCAAAAACTTGTCGAAGGCCAAATGCAATAAGGCTGTAAATTGATGCCCGTGATCAATCATTTAGTTGCCAGCGCATTTGGCCAGAATGTGGCGGCACTTTCATTTCGGCCAGTCAGCTAGTCCACCAAGTAGGGCCAAAACCCACCCACAGCAAGCGCCACGCCAAGCCGCATATTGCTGTGGCCAGTCAGCGCGTAAGTTGAGACGTTTTCATTTGCATTTTGTGCCAAAAAGGAACTTAAATCCAAGTGCCTTACAGGCGGTGGACTGCTAGATACCTTAGAAATTGAAAAAAAAATATATATATGTCTAATATCAGGTTCTGATATTGGGATACATTTGCAAGTCTGAAAAAACCAAAAAGGAAACCTAATCCAAAGACGAGATATTTATGGTGATATGATACGATGATATTATCTCTTAACTTGACGTTTCCGATCTGTTTTCTCAGTACAAATTTCGTGTGTGTTGTTTGTTCTGATATTCTAAATTATATAAATATATGTGTTAGTTTGGAAAATAAGCTAAATATTCAACCAAGTAGAATTTTCTATTAAAGTACATTACTAAGTATAAAAAGTCTGATGTTAGCTACAATCTGGGATTGCAAAATTCTATAAAAATCTTAAAACTTGGATAGGGAACAGATAATAAAAGAAAACAAACAAAACTGAAGATATAATGCATTTTTGAGAGATGCCAAGACAATATAAATAGTAAGTGTGTTTGCACTTTTTAAGCAACGTCTTTTTTTGTATTTTCTCTAGAGGGTATCTAAAATGGGGAATGCGTTCGCCCATGCCCAACGTCATGCTGCTCAATTTGCGTTGACTGGCTGTAACATTATCTTGTTTGCTCACGACACGCGCCGCAGACGCATCGAGTCCGGGAGCCAGACTCCGGCTTGCGAATGCGGAGCTGGTGGCATGTTTGCAACTGCTTTGGCATTGTCCGGCTTTGGCATTTCGCTCATTTCACTCGGCTGCGGCTTTTGTCATTTTTCTTCGCGCTTTTCCTTTCCATTCTATTTTTTATTTTTTTTGATTTTTTTTCCATAAGTCATTTGTGATTTAAGTCTTTGGCTTGTCAAAACAAATGAAATGGAGCGTTGAAATAACTGACAGTCCGAGCTGGCCAATGGGCTTGTACAACTACAATAACTGGTAGAAGAAGAAGCAGAGGGGGGGAAGCTGGAGCAGCAGCCAGCAGGCATTCTGCTGCCATGTTCTATCCGGGTAATTGCATTTTATTAGCGCTTATCGCTTATCGTTGACGTCCATTGTCAAACGCATTGTCATGTTGTTGTCGAAATTTAATTAATTTCCATTCACGCCCCACCGCCCCCGCCCATCCTCTGGGCTGGTCGTGTTGCGCAACACGTGTAAGTAGCTGCTTAATAAAGCCTCGACAAACATATTTCATAAGAATTCATAACAAAGCATGCAAAACGCAAACACACAAAATAATAAACAGAATTCCCACACTCTTTGCCACATATACTACGTGCATGAAGGGAATACCTCTATTATTATTGGACTCAGGTGTGGGCGGTGCACAGTGCTTAGACCAAGTATCTGGACACAAAGCGGCTACAAATTACACAGCTTAGAATATGCCACGAAAAAATAAAGAAGAAAAAGTTGTCCAAAAACAAAAAAAATAAATGTGCCTGGCTGTTGGGCTAACAATGCGTCCAACTAATTGAATAAAGTGGCCTCTAAATTGCTTTTGATTTTAATTTTGACCATAAGGCATATTTTTCATTTAAAGATAAGTAAATAAAGTGTTCCCACCTTTTTATTGGAGGTAGTATTTAATTGGCTATGCTTTCAAGGAGTGTCTGCCTAGAAAATTTACATCGCTTCCGTTAGGAGAGTTTTAACTGTATTACAGCCAGTTTATTTGTTGGTTCAATCTACCGGAAACAGTGTTATATAGCTCAATAAAATAAGTTATTCAAACTTTTTAACAGGACTTTTAAATATCTCGAAATAATTTGAAATTTCTCGAACTAAAATAAGAATCAATCTTAGAGAATCTACAATAAGCTTTTAAAAAGAAGTTATTTATAGCAAGCAGTGTTGTAAAAGTGCTTTTGTTAAAGTTGGCCACACTTATTTGAAAAAATAGCATGTTGATTGTTAGGAGAACCTTAATAAACTTGTGGGAAAATAAATTGTTGAGAACGTTTTCGCTTAAGTTAAGTGCTTTAAGGCTTAAAGTTTTCTTTTAGCTTGAAACGAACATAAGACAGTGCTGCACAGTATCAAAAGGAGCGATTTTGTCGAGTATACCCCAGAGAAAATAAATGACTTTCGCATTAAATCAAGTTTACTTCAAGCTTAAACTGCGTCTAATATCGATGTCACATGATATGATGCGGCGCTCTTTTAAGGCTGAACTGCAGAAACTTGAAAACTTGATGCCGGTGTTGAGCAATACTTACGATAACTGCAATTTGCACTTAACCCTTGCTGGCCAAACTGCTTGTGGCTTCTAGCTAGGCATTGAGTGTCTCCCACCCTCGGACAATTAAAGCCGCATACCGACTTACACACACTCACACACACGCTCGCACACACACACTTAGACGTAGCCTAGTAACCACTCAAACCACTCGAAAAGTTGTCCGCAAAGTGCGAATGCATAATTAATTCCAATTATGAGTTTACCCAACAACATTGGCAACATTGGCACTTGCCTTCTCACTGAACTCGAGACGACAACACACACACGCACACGCACACACACATATATATATATATGTATATACATATGTATATAGTTGTTGCGAGGGGGAACAGACTAAAGACTTATCAGCGCATCGACAGCAGCATCAGCCTGAACTTTGGTGACGTTGTCAACCCTGTTGCGACTGTTGCCTGCCGCAGCTTGTTGCATAGTTTGAGTGAGGCAAGTGCTTGGCATGTTTAAACACATGCTTAAGTGTCATTTAGACAGTTATCCGCCTGGCAGCAGCAGCAGCCAAAGGAATCAGCCTCAAGGTTTTGGCCAGACAATTGATGGCTGTTTGATATAGCTAGCTGCATTTTTTTTCGCTTGCCTCAATTACAAAATGCTAAAAATTGCAATATCAATAACATTTAATGTGCTCGTATTTTTATTTTTTATTTTTTTGCTGCTCTTGGGGTGCGGGTGGAAAGTGCTGTTGTGTCTAAGTGTTGCAGCCTTCAAAGCAGCCTTCACTATAAACGGAAATGCATTTGTTGTTGTTGTTGTTGTTGTCGGTCTTGTTCTTGCTGTTGCCTGTTTGGAGAGCATTGGCGTCGCGTCGCGTCTGCCAGGAACTCAAGTGTTTTAATGGATTTTCTGCATGCATAGAAGTTGTTGTTCATTTAGCCAGCCGCCCTTCCGCTCTACCCTGTCCCCAGCACTGCCACGCCTTGAACTTTAGCCCACAAAATTGAAGAAATGTCAAGTTTCGCCTGTGGTTATCATCTACACATGCAGCGCATCAATCATGCGTAAGACACCCGCCGGGACAATCTACAGCCTGTAGCCAAAACCGTAGCCAATCCAAATATGAAGTTCAGTTCATAAAAGATAATAAGCCTTAAGCTTAACCGCATGCCACTCAAACTTAAGGTACCAACAGCTGATGCCCACAGCCCAAGCAGCAGCAGCAGCAGCAGTAGCAGTAGCAGTAGCTGTAGCTGTAGCTGTAGCAGTCGCAGTGGGAGTTCAACAAAAGCCTATAAATTTTTAGATTATTTGCATATTGTGCGGCGCATTTGCTGGGTGTCATTTTTTATGCGCTGTGCCTTGTGGAAGCGGTGTATATGGGATTTGTAAGCGTTGTACTAAGAGTCTATGATATTTTCGGTTTTTTATCCCTTGTCGTGCAACAAAATGTACTTATACATCTACTAAATTATAGCTAGCTAAATTATTAGTTAATTAAATCAATATCCTTTCAATAAAAGCAACATCTTTTGTCAAAGAAAAAGGTTGTCTTCATGAGGGTTTGAGCCTATAACTTACTGCTCGATACTTGAACCGCCGACCTGACGACCTCAGGCTTGCAAAGTACACTCCGGACAAACTCTTTCTGTATATATATTCATATATATTTTGAACCGGCGACCTGTCACTTCTCGGTTCAACGCTCAGACAAGCTCAATCACACACTGATATATATTCCAAAAGCTTAATGAACTAAGATGCTTGAATAGGGTATCTAGCAGCTGCAAACTCTTGTTCATTGTCGACCACTTTTTTTTTTTTATAATTTTTTTAAGTGCGGCAAATTCAATTTGCTGTTTTTGCGATTTTCTTTTGTTTTTCCCCAAGCTAATGTAAATCAAGCGACATTAAACGCACACAACAATAAATACATGACAGCAGCGACTAGGATATACCCACGCAGGATCAGCGCAAGGAGCAATAGCAGCGATTTATTTTAAGAACAGAGACAGAGAGAAACAGGGAGAGAAATTGTGTCCTTGTTGCCGTGTTTTAAGTAGAAAAAATAATCATAATATTAATATTTGTCGCCGTTGCAGCTGCGCATAAAGTCAAGCAGGCATTGTGGCAGGAACTGCGGCATAGGAAACTGGGCTCGGGTTGCACTCGGTCTGGACGTCCCTTGAGGCGGGCGTGTGTTGCATGCAGAATGCTAAATCAGTTTTCTTATGACTCGGATTTGCTGAGCACAGCATTTGTTAGTTTCAATTCACTTTTCATAGTTCTGAGAGTTTTTGTGGCAGACTAAAAAGTCTATGAATTACATTTTCGTTTTATAAAATAGTTGGGGAAAAAATAAACAATAAAAAAAAAATAAATAACAAAAAATACAAGTTAAAAATAAAATATCTGAGCTTAATCTTTGATTCATATTTTGGAGAATAATCTTTTGGAAATCCTTTAAGAGAATAGTCGTTGGTTAATCTAATTGTAGGTCATCTTTGATCAATCTTTTATGGATGTGGGTAACTCAAAACTTGATCAGTGTTGTAAAACAACAAAAGAGACTGCGAGCAAGAGACAAAGGCAGAGGGAGAGGGATAGAGAGAGAGAGAGAGAGAGAGAGGGAAAGGGAGTGAGAAAGAAAAGAGAGAAAATAAAGATATTTAAGGGTCTTTATGATATTTGATCTATAAGATCTTCTGTATCCCAATCTATACCAACGATGGTAATATGTGATTCTTCAATGATCCATCATTTTTTTTTGTTTTACTGTATTTGAGGTATTTGTTTTTTAGACTCTATTCGCCAGATAGCTCTCTTGGGTAACTTTTGTTCGCTCGAAAGGAGAGTCCGTCTCCCAGAGGATGCGCCCAAGAGAAGTGTCCGCTTAGTAGAAGATAAAAATGTGTAGCCTATTTTGTTGTGAGAAAATGTTAAACTAAGAGCCCAATAGAAATGTCCGTTTTACAGTAATTCGATACAGTCTGCTGTCTGGAATATTTTCCAAACTTTCAAATAACGATTTAAACGCGAAATCAACCAGGATATTGTTCAAAATTCGATGCTCAAAACTGTCAGCACAAATAATAAGCGAAATTTCGGGGGAGGCAGGGAGATAGAGGTCTGGATGCATGATGCAGTGCCTCATGTTGCAACAGCGCAATCAACGCCCGTTGGCCCCAGGCGCAAACGTTTTAATTTATGCGCCCGCCGGCATTGAAAACGACCGATTCCAAAGAGGTGATGGCCGCAGAGCGAGGCGTGGCATGTGCCAGGCTGTGAATGATTGAGGGGGAGGGGGAGCTGGCTAACGTAAATTGCCTTAAATCATTTTTAATGAAATTTCCAATGGTCGAGACGGGCAACAGTCAACGGCAGCTAATCTGCATGCAAAGCCCCGTAGCACATGTGTGTGTGTGTGTGTGTGAGTGTGTGAGTGTGTGGTTAGTTGTCGTTGTTGTTGTTGTTGCTGTTGTCAGCGTGTGACAGGTCGCGTTGTAAGCGCATAATTGGTTTGTTGGCCAAGTTGTCAGTGGATCGAACAGCGGCGAATGCCACTTGATAAATGAGTCATTTGCTCAGTAATTTAAGCAGCGTTTCAATAAGCTGTGCGGGGTCAGCTGGCAGCTGGTTGTAAATGTTGTTAGCTGGTAAACGGTGGCTGGTAAATTGTTGATGTTGGCTGGTGGGTGTTGTCAGAGATTTGTGTAACCAAATACTCATTACATAAGCCCAATGGGGTAGCTGGGCAAACAGAATGCCAGCTAAAATATGCTGATGCAGGCCGACGCAAATTTTCCGTACGTGTACGCGTGTGAGTGTGTGTGTGTGTGTGCTAGTTAAGCCAAAGTTAAATATTGACAGGCAAAGTCAAATGCGTAGCAAGCAGCAAAGCATTTAAAGTAATCGAGTGTTAAAAACGGCAAACGCAGGCAAACATTTGGCCAGGCTAAAAAGGGGGCTGTGCCCCGCCCACACGACACACATACACACACCACAGCCTGTGCAAATATTTAGTTGCTCATAAATTACGTAAGTGTGTGAGTGTTGGGGTGTGTGTGTGTGTGTGTGTGTTGAGAATCAGCATCACGCTTTAATGCCTCATTAAAATATGCGCAGGGGCATATAAATTCCAGCTGACGCCCGGCCTGTTAAATATTTACTACAGTGAAAACTCGCTAAAATGAAGAGAAGTCTCTTCCTCCTGCACATGCCATTTAAAATGAGGCCGCAGCATGTCCCCTTGAGCGGACAAAACTTACCCCACGCTGTCCGTCCATGCGAGCTTTTACTGTACTTATATGTATTAGTATATTTTCATCTCTTGATGCGACCTGCGGCAGTCAAAAAAGTCATAAAAATCTAAAGTTTTCGCATAAAATCAATTGCTCTACCAAGAAGAACTCGCAACACTCTGTGGGCGTGGCAGGGTTGAAATCAGTTTGACCCAAGGCACGGAAGGGTTGCCCCCAACACACACATACACACACACACACACACACACACAACGAAGCCAAAGCCTCTGCCGTTTGGTTTATTAAATTACAAATAAATAATGAGACTGATGGCAGGCCAAACTGTGTTGACGGGCAGCTCGTCTTGTCGAGCGGCTGCCTGCCTGCAGTTATTAAAAACTTAACAAAAACAATTAACACAGTCACTGGCAGCTTTTTAAAGAGGGGTGTGGCACGTTGGCCGGGGTTGGGGTGGACAGCTCTTTAAAGCGCCTGACAAATTGCTCAAGGATTCACTTAAAGGCAGCACCCGAAAAGCAGCCTCAGCCGCAGCCGCAGCCTTTTTGCCCGCCCGCCGCTGTGTGGCCACAAAATGCAAAGCATTAACCAAAGCTACAGTTGCAACAATAACAAATGCAACTAGGTGGGAAGAGAGCGGCTGGGGGATGTGGGAGTGGGGCTGAAGCTGGGGCTGGGGCTGGGGCTGGGAATTGGAATTGCAGCCGCAAATAAATTTGTGCTGAGTAAAATATATGGCAAAAATATATAAAGCATCGCATGTGCAACAGCAGGAACAATGCCAAAAGCAACAAGCAGCGGCAGCAGCGGCAGCCTGGCCCCGCTGCAACCTGCCCCTGCCACAGACCATGCCCCTTCCTCTGCCAGGCCTTACTTCTGCCAGCTCCTGCTTCTGCCAGCCCCTGCTCCTATACAAAGCTGTCCCCTTTTTTCATTACAGTGCCGCAGTCGCACACCCGCACAGCCCTAAAAGCAAAGGCGCAGCGGTGTGTGTGTGTGTGTGTGTGTGGGTGTATGGAGTGGGAGGGGGAGGGGGCAGCACAGCTAAGGGTAAGAGTTGGGCGGCTGGGGGTGCGGCTGTTCCCATTGTTTGCAGGCGCGCGCTCTGATTAGAGACGAGTCCCATTCAAAAAGGTATGTAGCCTGTTGTTGTTGTTGTTTTTATATTTTTTATACTAGTAACTGCAAATGCATAAAGTGAAATATATTTTTTAAAGACTAAAAAATTACTATTCATAAGCTGGGGCAAAAAAAAAAAAATAAAACAACGAGTAACAACAACAGCAAACCCGTAAAAATTACACGCATTTTTAAATGAAATTAATTTTAATGAAATGTGGTAGAAAGCAAATAGATTGTAATGTAATAGTTCCATTCTTGGATATCAGTGACGAGAGGACGTCAGTCTTCTTTGATGGTTATTTATTCAATGAATCTTAGAGTTAGAGCTGTCCACCGTGAAGCAGTGAGCAGCCGTTTTACATACATGGTTTTTAGGCTTATTATATACAACAAGAGAGTCAGAGAGAGTCATGCGCGCACATATGTATACACAGCGACGGTCAAGCGTGAGAACGCTGACTTAGCTATTTGGGCGGTCGTTGTTATCAAGTGCGGATCATATTTCGTCTGCACTTGAATATGCGCGACAAAGTCGCTGCTTATGTTTGCATTCTGTTGGCATAACAACAAAGTGTTGCAGCCTTATTCATATGTATGTATATACATATGTACGCATGCTACATCTCCCTCCTTTTAAAAAATAACGTAATTTATGTAGTTATTTTAAGTATTAATGTTAATTATTTTTGTTTGTATGTTTTTTTTTTTTGTTTATATTATTTTAATATAACAATTTTTGTTAATATGTATGTGTAAATGTATATGTTTAAAACTATGTGTATTTAAAAAAATATATATGTATGTGTTAGTATTTTATTTTAAATGTTGTCTCTTTTTATAAAAGAAAAGATTTTTTCTTTCTATTTGAGTTTCCTTTTCTTAAATTCCATTTTCATTTTTATTGTTTTGTATTATTTTGTTCGAACAATTTTCTTTGTTTATATTAGAGTTTTCAATTCAATTATTATAAAATTTTAATCTATCCTTATGTACTTTTTGTTTTTTCTTTTTAGTATCCCTAATTATTATATTATCGTTATCTTCTAACTTTTCTACTGTATAGGGTCCTAAATAAGTTGGATCTAACTTATGTCCTGTTTCATTCTTAAGTAGGACTTTATCTCCTATCGATATATCTATGTTTATTACTTTTTTATCATATAATTCCTTATTATTTCTCTTATTTTCTTCTAACATAATTCTAGCTCTTTTATATGCTATTTCTAATCTATATTTACTTTCCTTAGCATAATCATCTATATTATATAAAGGTTCTATGGTGTCTGTGCTATTAAAATGTTTTAATAAATTGTTTGTTTTACCGAAAACAAGTTCATATGGACAATAGTCATGTGCCATAGATGGGGTTGTGTTGAAACAGTAAACGAAATATTGGATCCATACGTCCCAGTCAGTTTTATCAACCGATATATATGAACGTATGTATTCATTAAAAGTTCTGTGACTTCTTTCGACTGTTCCAACTGTCTGGTGGTGGTGTGCAGTTGATGTTATGTTATTTATTTGTAAATACTTGCACAAATCATTTATTATAGAATTTTTGTATTCTGTTCCCATGTCCGTAATGAACGTCTTCATTGGACCGTACTTTAGAATAAAATTCTCAAAAATCGCCTTTGCTACTGTGTTAGCACTTTTGTTTGGAATTGGAATCGCGACTAGATATTTAGTCAGATCACAAATTAATGTGACTGCGTATTCATTTCCATTTTCAGACTTGGGTAGTGGACCAATGGTGTCTACTATAACCCTGTCGAAAGCGTGTATTGGCGTATTAGTTATTGTTAAAGGAGTTTTTATTTTTCTTGTCACCTTTGATTTTTGGCATTTTGGACATTTTCGTATGTACTCAGTAATATCTCGAGTCATACCTTTCCAATAATAATGTCTTTTGACCTTGGCCAAGGTTTTTGAGATGCCTGTGTGACCTCCTTGTATTGGATCATCATGGAACGTAGACAATAGAGCTTCTTTTTCTTTTATTGTTTCTATTTGGGTCACCGGGTTGAGTAGCGCTACTCTCAATGAAATTAATATTTTATTGCCCATATTTTTGAAATTATCGATTGAAACGTGTTCAAAGATATTTTCCCACGGTGCCACTTTGAGTTGGCTAATTTTATTTATACCGGCTTGCGTTTCAAGCCTTTGGAAAAATTGACCTAAGTCAAGAGTTCCATTGGTATATAAATCGCTAACATCATATCTTGCAGTAATTTTCTTACCATGTTTAAAAAAACATAGCATATTTTTTACATGCAAGGTCACTACTTTACGTACTTCGTCATTGTTAATGACTTTATATACGTTGGGCTTTGAAGCTTTTTCTATAGATTGCCAGGGCAATTCTATTTTTTCTTTTCCTGCGCAGGAATTTTGTCTACTTTGATATCTTGTAGTGACTTTCTTTATTGATCCATTTATTTGTTGTAGCTGTTGAATGGTTATTCTTGATAACGCATCCGCCACAAAATTGTCTTTACCCTTCAGATATTCGACTGTAAAATTATACTCCTCTAGTTCAAGTCTCATACGCGTTAGCTTTGAGCTTGGATTTACCATTGAGAACAAGTATGTTAATGGTCTGTGATCTGTTTTGACATTGAAGTGTCTACCATAAATATATGGTCTGAAATAAGTTATTGCCCAATGGATTGCTGCCAATTCTTGTTCTGTTGTACTTTTATTACTTTCACCCTTAGTAAACGATCTTGATGCATAAGCAACTGGAAGTTGGAGTCCATTTTTGTTTTGAGTTAAAACTGCTCCACATGCTTGTTTACTTGCATCTGTTATTATGCAAAATTCTTTGCTGAAGTCTGGGTATTGTAATAAATTCGGATTTATTAGTGCCGATTTGAGATGTTCGAAAGCATGCTGACAATCAGCTGTCCATTCGAATTCTACATCTTTTTACATAATCTTGTTATGTGACGAGCATAGTCGGCAAAATTTTTGATAAAACGTCTATAGTAGTTGCAGAATGCAACGAATCGTCTGGCGCTGTCCGCATCATGTGGAACTGGGTAATTTTTAATGACGTCGTATTTTTTGTCGTCAGGCAAGATTCCTTTATCCGTGCATTTGTGTCCCAAAAATGTGACTTCATGCATGAAAAATGAACATTTTTCAGGATGTAATTTAAGATTGTATTTCCTACATTTCTCAAAAACATCAGTTAAGTTTTTGAGCATATGTGTTTCGGAACAACCAATGACTATTAAATCATCCATATAAAGGAAAGCTTGAGAAGGTTCTAATCCGGAAAATGCTATAGTCATCATTCTCTGGAAAGAATTTGGCGCTATTTTTAAACCGAATGGCAATCGCGTGAAGCGATACGAGCCATTGCTTGTTGAGAAGGACGTTATATCTCTTGAACTTTTTTCGAGTTCAATTTGATGAAATCCTGACATTAAATCAAGGCATGAAAAGTATTTTGCTCTTCCTAGTTGATCCAAAATGTCATCAATTCTAGGCAGCGGGAATTTATCCGACAACAGTTTTTTATTAATTTGACGATAGTCAATTACTAATCGCCATTTTTTCTTGTCAGAACCTGGAAGAGATTTCTTCGGAACTAACAAAAGTGGGCTGTTATAAGGGGATACAGACGGTTCGACTATTTTATTGTCGATTAATTTTTGTACTTGTACTTGTATCTCATCTATTTGACTTTGAGGGTTTCTATAATTTTTTATGTAGACTGGTTCATCATCCTTCAATCTTAGCTTTTGTTTGTAGAAGTTATTGGTAGTGATCGATTCGGTTTCGAGTCCGAATACGTCACTAAACTGGGTGCATAAGTTAGTCAATTCGTTTTTGAACTGTGGTGGAAAATTTTTAGCTAATTGAGATAAGACAGTTTTTTCTCTATTTTCTGGATTGTTTTGAACTATGTCGTAGTTCGAAAGTGGTTCATATGACAAATTTTTAATATCTACTACTTGATCGGTACTGGTCGTATTCAGTAATCGGACAAATACATTTTTAGTTGTTGCAACTGTGTTTGCAACATAAATGCCTTCTTTAATTTCCTGGTTTGGAATTAGTACACTATCTTCATCTGATGATAGGTGAATTTTTCTGACTACTTGGGATCTTGCTGGTAGAACAATGGAATTATTACCAGAACTGTATGTTATTGGAACATAAATTGGGAAATTTAGATTATTTGGTCTCATTATGAGCCAATCTTCATTTGGTTTGAAATCTAACTGGCAATTGAATTTCTTAATGAAGTCAATGCCTATTATTCCATCACAAGGTATTGCGAAATGCAAATCTACTAAGTGAAAATCGTGTGGAATTATGTATTTACTTGTCTGTATCTCTATTGAAATCAGTCCTTTGGACTGTATTATGTCTTGGCCTATGCCTTGAATATTGATCTTCTTATTTATTTGGATATCATGAAAGATATCAGAATTTTCCTTTAACAGAGATATGTCTGCACCAGTATCTATTAAAAATACAAGTTTTTTATTTGTTTTCACATTGAAAAAGTTTACAAATATATTCAAACTAAGATTGATGGTATGAACCGCATAATTTCCTACTGCTGAATATCTGAGGGTTGTTGAGAGTTTCCCTGATTGTTCTGGGTTACTCTAACATTGTTTGTATTATTATTATTTTGGTTGTTTCGGCCTCGGTTGGAATTGTTGTTTCCATTTCCTCGGCCTCTATGGTAATTGTTGTTTTGATTACCGTAGTTATTATTTCCTCTGTTTTGGTAGTTACCAGTGCCTCTACCACGATAGTTACCACGATTGTTACTACCGCGGTAGTTGTTATTCCCTCTTTTAGAGTACATCACTGTATTCACACTACCAGTAAGCCTTGTACTAGTACGGATGTATGCACTAACGGCAGCATCCATGGTAGTGAAAATACCAGACTCCATAACGGTTTTAACACTTTCGTGACTAGTTTTACTAATCATTGTGTTAACGGCTTCTGTAGTGCTGAGCGTGTCAGCATTTTCAGATGGTATGCCTTGGTCAATATAAGCAGCTTCAAGAAGCTGTCGCAGATTTTCTAGTTCAGTTGTGAACTGAGTGGCTGTTTTGCCTTTCTGCGTTAAAGTGTCCATTTTTGCCTTTATGTTGGCGGGTGTTTCACCGACAACTACTTCTTTTAATTTTGCAATGATTCCATCTATTGTGGTTTCATTTTTTATTTTGTTGAGGGTTGTGCCCGTTATTTTTGATTTAATCAACTCTATGGCAATTTCCTCATAAGTTCCCTTTGTTAAGTTGACAAGTCTTAATGCCGTTAAGAATTTTTCAAGACGGGTTTTCTTTCCGTCAAATTCTGGGACTGCTTGTGCAATTTCCCTAATATATGCCCTCTGGGCAGCGGCTGTGTCAACCATTATACGGCTATTATCAGCACTTTCTTCACTTTCGGATAAAATATCTTTGGAATCCAGTGTGATAACAGCAGGGATTGTTAGATTTGTTAAATCTTCTTCTTCTAATTGAATATCCTCAGTCCGAACTTCAAGGTTTTCACCGAGTTCCAACTTTGCAGGTGTATTCAAAATAGAAGGTAGTATTAATTTTAAATTATGCTTGTCTTTAACTGTTTGTATATTATTTCTCAGTCTTATTAGCAACCTTGACGTTTCTGACCAATGTTCATCGGTTAATACATCTTTATGTTGATATATCAATAATCGAGCTTCGTTAAAGCTGTCGATTAATGTTATGGAGTGCCTATTAACTGTATCTATATGCGTTTGTCTATTTTGTGTTAGACATTTATACGCTTTTTCAAATGTCGTTTTAATATTTTGGATCCGCTCAGAAAGTTCTGGCCATTCCATAATATTGACAAGCTACTTTGTTTTTCAAGATTATTCTGGGATATTCTTACTATTCATCATACTGTGTGTTCATTATTATTTTTTTTTTTTTATTTATTTAGTTTAATTGGTATCTTATAGTTATTATGATATTGTCAATTATGATTAATCATTGTTGTTTGTGCTGTGCAAATTTAAATTTTGTCCAAGTCATTTGCTCGGTTCATGAATCTTTTCTTTAGGCATTTGTTATGCAGTTTATATATTTTATAAAAACAATTTGCACACATTATAACAACTATGATTACCAGTAATATATTTGTTAATTCTAAATCTGTGTTGTTTGATTCAACTTTATTTATAACGTTGGCAGTGGAATCCACTGTTTTTACATCTAATACTGCCATTTTTGTGGGTATTGTATATAGTATATATTTAATATGTTCGACTGTTTCAATATTTTCGACAGATTTGCTAATTCTGTTGTTATTCATATATTAAATGAAATTAAAACTTTAGTTTAATGTCTTTGTTTGATACAACCACTCTTTACTTTGCTTCAAATATTTTAGTTTTACATATTTTCCTACCTAGTTTTTGTATGGTTTTCAGGCCATACGCTAATCGGGCAACTTTAATGTCGCTCAATTGTACATTAGTTTTTTATAATATATAAAAAAATATGCAACGCAGTGCAATGGAAAAAAAATATGCGCTCTTGGAAGCGCTGTCGGTTCATTTATCTTTGGCCTGACTTGGTGCGTCAGACGGGACCGGTGCTGGCTGCACAGGTTGTTACTGCTTCTGTGTTGGGGCACCGGTGCAGGCTGCACAGGTGTATCGGCAATGTGGTGTAAATAGGGGTCCCTCGCAGTCGTTCGGGCAGGCCTTCTTCAGCTTCGGTATCTCTTTTTGTTTGGGTGGAGATTGTTTAGTTAATTGTTTATTATATATATTTTTAATCACAGGGTAGGTGGATGTGCGCGCGGCTGGTGTTTGATTTTTTCGCTCTATTAATAGCGTTTTTATGTGTTCAACTTCGGCATGTAACTTAACCGAGTTGTCCCAACTTATGTCATTTTTGCTGTTTAACAGCTTCAACAATTCTGCCTTTCTGGCCTTAAGTCTTTTTACCTGGCCACTTCTTTTTGCACACATCTCACTCTACTCACTGCGTTTCTTCAATAGTTGCTGCTGTTCGTTTCTTGAATTGTTGCTGCTGTTCGTTTCTTCAATTGTTGCTGCTGTTCGTTTCTTGAATTGTTGCTGTTGTTCGTTTCTTCAATTGTTGCTGCTGTTCGTTTCTTGAATTGTTGCTGTTCCAGTCCCGCTAGTCCCGATCCTGTGACGTCCTGTCACGGTCGCCATGTAATAGTTCCATTCTTGGATATCAGTGACGAGAGGACGTCAGTCTTCTTTGATGGTTATTTATTCAATGAATCTTAGAGTTAGAGCTGTCCACCGTGAAGCAGTGAGCAGCCGTTTTACATACATGGTTTTTAGGCTTATTATATACAACAAGAGAGTCAGAGAGAGTCATGCGCGCACATATGTATACACAGCGACGGTCAAGCGTGAGAACGCTGACTTAGCTATTTGGGCGGTCGTTGTTATCAAGTGCGGATCATATTTCGTCTGCACTTGAATATGCGCGACAAAGTCGCTGCTTATGTTTGCATTCTGTTGGCATAACAACAAAGTGTTGCAGCCTTATTCATATGTATGTATATACATATGTACGCATGCTACAGTAATGCCAGCAGGTGTTGTGGATAAGGGAGGGAGGGAGGTAGGAAGGGGGGGGTTACTTTTTTAATATATAAATTATACATTCAATATGTCAGTTTATGAATAACAATTTCTGTTTATACGGAGCAGCCTTTTTGTTGTCGATTATTTTATTTAATATTCAATATACAATTATTAAAAAACAGACAATTTATTCAGTCGAGTCGAACGGGAAATACCCTTTCAGAATTGAACTGATCTGAGATACAGAAGAGATCAGTTTATTTAGGATGTAGATATCTGATAGAAAGATAAGACATTCCTTAGTTTATATGCGAACAGTAAAGATTATATTTGATGATTCATATACCATGAATATACCATATTCCATTTCTGAGCTCCTACTACTCGCATTTCCTTATGTCTTGCTCCCAGTTCCTGGGCTGCGTTTTATGTGCTCTCTAACCAAAGCGAATGTTTTAGTCTTTGATTTGTCACACCAAAGCGTTGCTTTTCATGGCAGCCTGTCAGAGTTTCTTGTTTTTCTAGCTGCCAAGATGGTGTATGTTGATGAGGGGCTGGTCCTGGGGAGGCGTGGCAGCAGAAGGCGGGTTAGCTGGCGGTCCGACTGGCTGTCCGACTGGCTGGCTGGCTGGCTGGCTGGGTGGGTGACTCTGCCTGTTTCACGTCCAGTTTAGCCCTTGGCTGATTTTTGATGAAAAGTTTTCAGTTTCACATTATTCAAGCGCACTAATACAGAGGCGGCGACACGCCCCCCTTCCCCCCCTCACTGTTGTTGTTTGTGGCGGCTTTGCGGCTGAATGGCGTTTGCATTTTCTGCTGTTGTTGTTGGTGTTGTTTTTTACACAATTTTTGTTGTATTTTAATTTTGCGCAAATGGAAAATAATAATCAAGACAAATAATAAAATGGACGCAGGCGAAAAAGGTGTTGGCACGGTCTAACAAAAAAAAAAACATATAAATATATATATATATATATATATAAATATAGCAGAGTGTAGGCGTGGCAACGCACTGTACATAAGGGCGACCCCGCAGCAGCAGGGTGCAGCGAGCTGTGGCAGCTTTTAGGGGCAGGCGGGCGAAGGGGGGCAGCTGCCCGCCCGCAGCTCTTGGCTTTGTTTCGAGTGATTCTCAACAAAGCGCAGCGCACTTAATTCTCTTTACGCACACACACACACACACGCACACACACACGCACACACATGTCGCGCTGTTGTGGCAGACATGGTATGACAGGCTTTTTATGCCTAAGTATCTTAAGTTGTCAGCTTGGCAAAAGGCAAAAGAAATCCTTTAATTTGCAGTAAAATGCAAAACGCACATGAGTGTGTCTGCTACGTGTGTGTGTGTGTGTGTGTGTGTTTTTGTGTGTGGGCCTGTGTGTGTAGCAGGCAACAAGTCAGCGTACATTGGACTTTGCCACTTGCCACATGCGCGCAGCCCGAGTCGCCTCAAGGTATGCAGTAAATTAAAATGCAGTGACATTTCAGCGGGCAGGCGGGCCACAGGACACGGGCCAGCCAAATGACATGTGTGTGCGGGTGTGTGTGCGTGTGTTTATGAGTGTGTGTATATGTCTCTGCACTTTCTTTGCACTTTTCGCATTAAAAAGTTTTGCCCGCAAGCAGCCGGCTAAGAAACACAGCCAGCAACTGCTGGCAGCTGAACTTCGGTTTTGACAGCATGCACACACACACGCACACACACAGCACACACACACGCACACACACAGCTCACACACACACGCAATGCATTGAGCCATAAATGCATGACTTTGATTCAACGCGTGCTGCCACACAACTTGCGCAGCAAAGTCCGCTACATGCAACAGCAACTGTTGGGGCAACCCTCGCTGCACTGTTTTGCATATGAATAGCAAGCAGGCAGGTGGGCGGCAGGTTGGCAGCTCGGCTCGTTGTGTCGTGTGGCCAACGCTTATGGCCACGTTAATGGCAAACTAAACTGCAAACTTTGCTGCTGCCAACGACGCACGCATACGTAATAAAAGGTGTAAATGAGCAAAAGAGCAAAATGTTCAGAATGGCGGAAAGGGTCGCCAGGTGGTTTGGCAGTCAGGCGCATAGGCGGACAGGCTATGGACTTACGCCTTGAGCCATTATAGGGGCCACTTGCTGGGCGTTACAATTCCACAGCCCGTGGCAAGCGTGGCAGTTGGGCTATTTACATATATAGCCAGCGTGCACAGTGGTTCAGGGCGCCAGCGTATGTCGGCAATTGTCGAAAGTAGTTTTCTTTCGAGTGCACTTCAAGTGGAAATTTGTGCAGCGAAAACTAATCGCAAGTACAGTTGAGCAACTAAGTTGTTGCTGGAGCTTAAAGTTGCAATATTTTGCTGTGAGAGCACAAAAGCGCACAAACAATATAATTTGTGTGCTTGAGAAATTAGCTGAAAGCTGCACAATCTGTTTGGTGCTTTTGTAGCTTAAGCTGTTTAAAAAGCTCATTTAGTTTGCAATAAGAAAGTTAGGAAAGTACGCGAAAGCTTATTTTTATAAGCTCTATCAATAAAAAGCTTTGAAAGCACATGCAAGCTTACTAAATATGTTTATATTCTTATTATAAGGTTTGAAAGCAACATAAAACTTTAAACATAAAACTGCTTTTAAAACATAAAAGCGATATTAATAAAACGTACAACTAACAAATTTAATTATGAATTCAAGACAATAAAATGAGCTTTAAAAGCACATTACAGCTTATTTATTACCTTTGTGTGCTTAAAATAAGCGTTCAAAGCAAAATAAAGCTGTAAAGGCACATTTAAGCTCTAAGTTATTATTCACTAAGTTATTATTTCAATTTAGTCAAAATATAGAAGAAGCTTTTCTATCTCGCTTCAGCAAAGCTTTCAAGCCTTTTCTATCGCTCGAAGCTTAAGCACATTGCGAATTTTAACGCATAAAGCGTTGAAAAACCACAAATTAAGGCAAATTATGCTTTTATTTCATTTTTGCCACTTTTCAGTTTAACCAATCTAAACATTTGTTGCCCACCGTGGGTTTTTCATGTGTATTAAACTAAATTTAGCGTCACTTTGAATTACGGCTGCTGCGAAGCGACGTCTAGTGGAAAGCTGTGCCAGGCTATTATAATACAAGTAGTGCTGGCAACCTGGCTGGCTGACGGTGCCCCAAGCCGCATGCTGCCCCTGGAAAAGCTAACAACTTATATATGTATGTGGAACATGATGTTTGCAAAATTTATGTAGTTGTAAGTTGCTGCCGCAGGAAATGCCATAAAAAAAGCGTTGGCTGAAAGAAAAAAACAAATACATGGAAGAAAAATATGAAAAATAAGTGGCAGCAGGAAAAAAAAAAGGAATAATGTGCGGGCGGCGAAGGCAGCGGCCTGTGGCGGATGCGAAGCGTTGCCGTTGACAAGCTCGGACGCGTTTAAAGTGCAATTAGCGCACGTAATTGTAATCGAGTTGGCCGCCGGCGACAACAGTGCCACATATTAAGCCCAAGGCGTAGGGGAAAGCGCAGGCGGGGACGGGGGCGGGGAAGGAGCAGCTGCTGATGCCACGCGGCTTCCGGCAGGTGGCTGCGGCTTATGCCACGCCCGGTTGGCCTTTCAAAAAGGAGTTGTTATACAAACCACATATAAATATATATATCTTATTTTAAAGCCAACCGGGGAGCTGTAAATAAATTTGGCATTTAATCATATTTACGGATTTGTGGCGCATTTATTTATGTGTCCCACAGTGGCGCATCTTGGGTGCGGGCCGGTTACCACTCAAGGATTTCGGTTTCTTTTCGGGCCGGCTTCCGGTGCGGCCGCAACGGAAGTGCAGTCGCAGCGACTGGGACAGGGACGGGGACGGGGATGGGCACTGGGCTCAAGTATGGGCGTGGCGGCCACAAGCCACAAAACGCGCCAATTTGCGCTATTTCAAGTGTGCCAACAACAACAACGGCAAACAAGTGTGTTCCAGTTGGGAGTGCATGACTGGGAGATACCCTAAAAACGAAGTCTATAGATCGATATTTATCGATGTTATTTAAATAGAAGGAATATTGAAACAAAATAAAATAAGATATACGATAAGATACGATATCCAATATGATAAGATATACGAGAATATATATTTAAAATTTCGAACCTCTAGCATTCGTACTTGTTGAGATTGATTCCTTCATATGAATGGACAGACGGACAGACAAGCGGGCATGGATAGATCAACAATATCTATACTTTGTAGTCGGTGTGTTTTCTGCTGCCTGTTATATAAATAAGCACAGAGCCAATACACCCTTTTTAACACCTTTGCATTGGATACAGGGTATAACAAGGGAGCAACAACAACAACAACATCGTTGCCTAATTATGCGTTCTGCCTTTGTTATTTATAGAGGCCGATTCGGTCGCCTTTTCTCTGCGGCTCGTTGCCTGTTTGCCTGTTCTGGGCCCTTTTGATGCTGCCCACGAGGCTAATTAGGCCTAAAGCGCGCCCATTGTGCGCACCGTTGCAATGTCGCGCCTGTTAGCCAACATTGTTACGGCCCAACACACACACACACACACACACACACAAACAGGCTGACAGACCACATTTCCGCTCAGCTGCGCTTTGCGAGTTCATTAATAATTTAAGCATTCAATAAAAAGGTCCACAGAAAAGCGCGCGTTCATAAAGTGTCAACAGTTGAGTGGCTTTACAGCTGGGCGAAACGATTTGGTTTGATTCGATTTGCATTCATTTGATTCGATTCAATTTATTTGCCACTCGAATTCGATTTGATAATCATAAATATCAAACAATTTACCCAGCACTGTTATGGCCATATTTATACCCTGTTGTGAGCAGCTGTCATGAATGGCTTGATTGGTCTCTAATAACAATTTATTGAAGGTTAGCTGATGAGGGACTAGGATCGGGCATGGCACAGAGATGGGACTAGGTACCCATCCTGTACTTTGCAGCTAGCTGGTTAATGTCAGCTCCGAGTCAGGGCTAGCTCCGAGACAGGATAGGCTCAAATTTCCGAGCATTAAAGGCAGCTGTTGGCTGTTAGAGTACATTGTTCAGGGCTAGCTCAAAGAAAAGACGAAACCCATAGAGCATTGACTGATGGAAGAACATAGTAAGATTTAGCTCCGAGACAAGTTGGAATGGAAGGCTTGTGCCCTGCAGGCAGCAGTTAGCCAGTCAAGCTAAGCTCACAATTAGGTGGAAATGACGAGTTCGAACCAAAGACTACTAACGGATGGAAGAACATAGCCGGGACTAGCTTCGAGATATGGTAGGATCACAATTTCGAACCGTGTGCCCACAGAGTAAGGTCGAATTAAAGAGTTCGAAGCCAATATACCATATACCATAGCGTACCGAATCCCAAGAGTATAGCCTGGGTTAGTCCGAAATAGGTCACAGGTTCGCATAGTCATGGCTATTTAATGAAGAATCATGGACAAGATAAACTTCGACACAGGACAGGTTCACAAGTTCGCAACTTGTTAGATGTTGGATGAATGGCCAGGATTAGATCAGAGGCATAACCCGGTAACCGTCGAGACCTAAAGGAGAATCTTCTCCAAGTCGAGTAAACTTTTCTACCATACATTTTCTTTCACTTGCAGCGTTATTTCTGAATTTTGTACAGGGTATATTGACAGTGCAGCAACAATTTGCTGCAATTAATTCAAGTAAATAATTCATGCTATTTTTGTGACTTTGTCGCCCACCTGGGCGTAGTTTAATTTGAGTAAGTGTTTCACTTTCACAAGCATTTGAAAATTGTTGCATTTGCGGTGGGCTTAGCTAAGTGTGTGCCGAATTTAATGAACTTAATGCGAAAAGCAGAAGCTTAGTGAGCCCAATTATCGAAGTCATTTAATTGAGCAGCTTATATATTGAGATATTGTGATTACGTAAACAAGATGCCAGCTCAGGTGGCAATTTCATAGGCAAAGATTGCATTGAAATTGAAAGGAACTCGAGTGACCGAAGGGCTTAGCTGCAATTTATAGCTCCATGGATACCACTCAGATTGTTATATGACATGTTCTTCTTCTTGTTGTTGTTGTTGTAATTGCTGCTGTTGATTATGTTTATTGTTAAGTGCAGGTGGAAAACTGTCAGGCGCAACACTTGAATGCATTTTCATTACACCTCATTACATTTCACTTCATTGCAACAATTGTGCCTTGTTCTTGTTGTTGCTGCTCGTTTCATGAATTCCATGAATACACGAATGGATCGAGGCACTCGTTTACATAGATGCGAGAATGTTTTTGCATGTAAAATGTTTTTAATTGAAAACAATAAAGTTTCTGGCTTTGGGTGTTGCGCGACGCCAGCGGCAGCCTCTCCCCGCCCCCCCCGCCTCCACGCCCTTATTCCGTCGCTCGTTTCGCTCTCATCTCTCCAGATACAATGCATAAAATATTCCATAGAAATATGAAATGCTTCAGCCAAATGAGCAGCTTGTGCTGCAAGAGATTTATATGTACACGGAATGTGAACACACTTTTTGCATGTGTCAAATAATGTGAAGAAAAAGGAAACTTTGTTGGTTTCTCTTTTTATACCTCTAAGATTTTGATATCGGAAGACATATTTTATACAATTTTCGTTTTTTATGTGTGGTTTTTTAAAAAATTATCTACAAAGTGTCCATATATATATTTATTTTTTACAATTTTAGCTTCAGCATTTGGCTAGCTCCAAAAAGTATGCTATGTTTTTTAATATAATTGGAATTTGGCATATATATGATTATAAATTAACAGTATGTTTAGTAATAGTTGTATATATATAGTTGAGAGAGAGAACAAGAGGGAGAGAGAGTGACAGAGAGAGAAAAATAAGATAAATAGTGTGTGTGTCGAAAAATGAAGGAAATAATAAGAGAAGCATATATTATATGCTAAGTGGGATTGTACTAGATCATGTGTAGATAGAGCGAGAGAGAGAAAGAGAGAGACATGAAGAGAAAGAGAGTGTGTTTGAAGAAGATTTAAAGAGACTAGAGACTGGGAGACCCAGAGAGAGAAACAAAAGGAAAGATGGAGAAAAAGAGAGAGAGAGAGAGTTAAACAAAAATATGTTTTGATATAAGTTCAGCCAGCTCAGAAATTTGAGCTGAAAATAAATGTAAAGTACATATTTAAAATGAAAACTTAAAGATTTTTAAAGTAATAAGCACACAATTTATTGTTGCTCAATCCCATTCCTTATGCTCATATCAAAAATCCATATTTAAAAATATATATGTATATATATATATACATATATATGCCCTAAAATGGTATCCACACGAAAGACATTTGTGAGATGCCCGATTTTAATTTGTTGGTGAGTGTAAATACTCTTGGCAAAGCTAAAAGCTGAGCATTCACGGATTGTGTTTCTTTGTTTCAGGCGTGAAAGCGAGCTGAATGAAAATGGGATTGGAAAAGCCAGTGATACCCAAGCGATAGATAGATACAGATATAAATGCAGATGCAGGCACAGATACATCTTTATATATATGTGTGTGTGTGTGTTTGAAAGCAACAACAATAACAACAGAACGTGAAATGCGAAAGTGATAATTAAAAATCGCGCAGTTATTGTTGTTGTTGCTGTTTTTCTCTATATATGCTGCATGGTTATTGTGTTGTCAGAAGTGGGATATTGCAATCAGGCAACATCGCGGCAATGTGTGTGTGTGTTTGTGTGTGTGTGTGAATGTGCAACACTGCGAATGAAGTGATCAATGTGCCTAACAATGATTGACGGCATTTCAATGAAGTGAAAGGGCTGTTGGGCTGCTGGGCTGTTGGGCGTTTAGGGGCGGGGTCGCTGCAGGCTGGGGCGCCATTGGGGCGCTGTTGGAGGGTCTCATGCTGATGACAAACAATTATGCAAAAATTGCAAGCGTTTGCAATTTTGTGCAAAATTAATTTTGCATTTTTAATTTTGCATGGAGGCTGCTTGTCTCTCTCCGTGTGTGTGTGTGTGTGTGTTTGGGTGTGTGGCAGCTTTAAGTGAAAATCTTTAAATACAAGTATAAAAATATATAGAGCCCTGCCCACAAAGCGCACAGATTATGCTGAGACAGCAACAAACCAAGCCGATTCAAGCCGAGCTATCACAAAGGATTGATAAGTGCTCGACTTCGAGCTGGCATCAGGCGAGCCCAGCTCCATAATCTAAAGGCCACGTGTCTATTGTGGCCCACCATGGGCTGATCTCTCAGCCGCTGCCGAAACTCAGCTCATTCGCAGCGTGTTGGGCCTTGCCGGTGGTTGTGCCCGTTCGAGCAGAAGCCATGACGTTCGTTCAGGTCAGTCGGGATCTGCAGCGGCAGCTGGTGCTGTTGCGCCAGCACCTGGAGCAGCCGGCCATGCAATTTCCAGAGATCTGGCTACGCGACAATTGCCAGTGCCCCGAATGCTATATGCAACAGACGCGCAGTCGCCTGCCGCACGGCTGGAACTATCTGGACACCAGGGTACGGCTGCAGCAGCTCAGCTGGTGCGTGGAGCAGCAGGCGCTGCTAATAGACTGGAGCGATGGGCACAAGTCCAGCTATGCCCTGGGCTGGCTCAAGGCGCGTGATTTCTCGCCCGCGAATCGCTCGCGTTATTTGCGCGACTCCTACCGCCCCCAGCGCCGGCACTGGTCCGGCATGGAGTTTGCCCAGATACAGCGCGAATTCCAGTACGAGGAGCTGCTGCGCAATGATGAGACGTTGCTGCAGTGGCTGCACCAGCTGGCCGTCCATGGCCTGGCGCTGATCCGGCAGGCGCCGCTGGAGGCGACCGTGCTGCGGCAGCTGTGCAATCGGGTGGGCTTTATGCGACGCACCACGTACGGCGATGAGTGGAGCGTTCGGGCCCAGCCCGGCGCCAGCAATTATGCGTATTTGGCGGCGCCGCTGCCGCTGCACACGGACATGCCCTACTTTGAGTATAAGCCGAGCATCACGCTGTTGCATACACTGCAGCAGTCCGAATCACCTGGCGGCTGGAATCTGCTCAGCGATGCCTTCCATGTGGCGGATCTGTTGCGGCAGCGGGAGCCGAGCGCCTTTCAGGTGCTCAGCAGCACGCCCGTCGATTGGGCGGACATTGGCAGCGACAAGGAGCTCTACTTTCACAATATATGGCGTGCGCCGGTCATCAAGTAAGTGCCCCCATCTCTCTGCCCTGCTCTTATCTCTTATCTGTGCTGCCACACAGCCTGGATGCCAAAGGTCGTTACGTGCGCATCAACCACAGCATTCCGCAGCGCGACAGCCACTTCAGCGTGCCCCCGGAGCAGGTGCGTCCCTGGTATGAGGCCATGGCCATGTTTATACGTCTGGCCAACGAGGAGGCATGCACCTTTAAGACAACACCTGGCGATATCCTTACGTTCGATAATGTGCGCATGGTGCACGGCCGCACCGGCTACGATGATACGGATCACAATGTGCGGCACATTGTTGGCGCCTTCCTCGACTGGGACATTGCCTATTCCCGCTGGCGTGTCCTCCGGAATGCGCTCGGGCATAACAAGTAGCTGTGCATATTTATCTGCCTTATCAGTAAACAACACGTGAATAAAAAAAACACCCCTCGGCCCCTCTGCCCCTCTGCCCAGCAACTGTTTTAATCAGCTTGCAACATTGTGTCTGCTTTTGTATTCAAATAATGTGTTAATAAAGATTATAATATTTAATTAAAATATAAAAAAAAAGTTGTAATTCATTACTAATTTAATCGTTTTTAATGTTAATCGTTTTTTTCCATTGTTGGGATGACAAATTGATAACATTATTAAAACGTTTACGATTTGTTATAGAGTATTAAATATTTAATATGAAAAAACTGCGCAAATACACAGTCAGAGAGCTCTCGCTTGACGTGTGCACGTTGTAAACGTGGAATATAATTTATTCGCCCACTGTCGACAACTCATTGGAGTAAATGCTGTTGATCCCGTGAGCGTGAGAGAGGCAGAGTCTTAGTTGTGTATCCAGCCGGATTGTAAGCGTGGAACATAATTTATTCCACCACTGTTTACTACTCATTGGCATTGCATGGGAAAGCATGATTTACTTGTCATTGCATTGCAGGGTATTTGTTAGTCCATATAGTTAATGTTGCTTATGAATATCTATTAACTAGGGAACACATGACTTTAAGTGAAAGTCTGCGACACGTCATTGTTTACCCGCAGCACAGAAGCTGATTTTGAAATTTTAAAAGCCCTTATCAGTTAGAAGTGTACGAACGTGTTTGCTAGTATACAAATACAAACAAATGTATGTATGTATGGATGTATGTATATGTTTTTGGTGTAATACTTTGTTTTGGCATTCGCGATTAGCTGTTTATCAATTTATGGCTGAGCCAGAGACAAACATTGACCTGGCTGAGCTTTTAGTGTCAGCGTAAATCACACAAACGTGTTGAGCACCCTTTAAAGCGCGCAACAAGGCAACTGAGGCAGGTGAGTTGGAGCGGGGCGTGGCTAGGTGGGCGTTTGGAAGTGGGTATTTTTACGGCATTGCCACATTTTGACGGCACCTTTTGGCAGCGCCGGAAGCTGTTGTCGGTTTGTTTTTCCTTGCTTTGTTTTTGTGCTTGGTGCTTGGTACATGGTGCGGTTACCCAGTGGCAAATCCTTGGCAAATCTTTTTATTTATGTCATTGATGCCACTCACACACACACATGAAAAACACACATACATGGCATGTGATTTTGGTAGCAGCCAAGTAAATCCCTCTAATAATCCATATAATAAGCAGCTGGAGAGTCGGCAAACAGCAACAGCTGACAAAAAGGGTTGCTAACCCACCCGCCGGGCACCCCCCACCCGCCACACTTACTCAACCTTTCTCTTGTTTATAAGTTCATAAAACTGAACGAGCTGAGCGTTTGGTCTGGGGGCTGGTCTGCTGCACATAAAAGTGAAGTAAGAAATAAGAAAGAAAAAACCAGAAAAACCGAGTCGCAAATCCAATTTCTGTTTGTGGTCTGGGCCAAGTCTCTTTTACTGCTACCAGGGCCATAATGTGTAATTGAAAACCCTGCGCTCCACAATTGCACCCCCGGGGCCCCGCTACGTACGATGTGTGTGTGTGCGTGTGTGCGTGTGTGTGTGTGTGTGTGTGTGTGTGTGTGGCGGTCCCCTCTAAAAACTAATTGGCACAGTGTGGCCAGCCAAAAATGTAAGGTTTATGCCGTGACACTGACACCGCTGGCCATTATGTAAACAAGGCCAAGAGCCAAAAGTCGCGGCAGCAACTCTTGCCAAAACAAAGGGCTGTCCCGCTGCAAATAATGCGCTCAATTTGTAGACACTTTGAAGAGCGAATCGCAGACAATTGCCAAACTAAAATGCTTACATACAATTTCCGCTAACCGCCCCCTCATTACACACAGCCAACGCGAGGGCGGGAGGATTTCATGCTTGGCTGTGGCCCAGTTTTTGGTTTGTTTTTTATTTGGCAAGATTTGGCTCGCCAACGTATTTTTGCCGTCGTTGAAAAACTGTCACAATGATAAACATGCGGCAATTGACGCAATCATTGTCTGTCCATGAATTGAATTAAATCAACTCAAGTGCGACAATCCCAACCCTCCTCCAACGCTCATCCAACCCTTCGCCAGCCAACTTTCCAACAATCCTTCAAGCATATGGATAACATGCACTCAATTTTTGTATATACCCTGCCAAGGGCTGTTATAAGCTTTACAAGTGTTGTGTAATGCTCTAAATATAATCTTGCTCAACACTTATCATGTACATATTCCTGTTTTATACATATAAGAAGATGTGCCTGTCCATCTGAACTGGGCTCCCAGCTAAGATTTGCTTATGCTTTTTGGTGCACGTGTTTCTTTTGGCTCCAAGAAGTATAAATTCTGCTTACGGCTGGATCGGTTCACTAAATTTTTTGTCTGTCATTGGCGGTTTTTGCAGGAATATATTTCTTGATATATGAGAATACTTAAACTACTAAAATAATTAGTTTATTTATGCCCTTGACACCTTGGCGACCCTTCTATTTGAAACAAAGTAAGACAATGTTCGTTAAGAAATATCATTTAATACTGGGCTCTCACATAAGATCAGTTGACGATATCTGAGAGCTGCTTAAAGCATCGCAAGTGTCTTAAATATTCGATCAAGTATATATATATATATTCTTAGATCGGTTGACTTCGTCTCAGAGCTGTCTATAGCACCGCAAGGGTAGTAAATATTCGATCAAGTATGCTGTTGTTTTTTTACTTACTTGTTATCCTTTCGCTGGCAAATGAATGGCTTGCGTCATGCACGCGCAGACATTGAAATCAAACTAAAATAAGTATATGGAGTGCTGTGTATCAAATCATATCATACAAATGATAGTCAACCCTTTTGTTCGGCGAGCTGGTGTGTGTGTGCGTGTGCCTGAGGGGGCGTGTGCGTAATGCGGCCTGTAATTCCGTTTGATTTTGCTGCAGGACATTAGCGCGGGCTCAACATCGCATTTCGCTTATTAGAATTCGCTTGTGCCGCTGGAGTGTAATAAATTCTGTTGCCGTTGTTGCTGCCACAAGACGCAAACACACACACACACACACACTGAGAGAGGGACACATATCCTGTGCCACACATACGCCACAAGCTACAGCAATTTCAAAGTTTATCACCAAAGCGTCTGCAACTTGTCTCTCTCTCTCTCGCTCTCTCCCTCTCTCTCTGTCTTGTCTGCATGTCTACTGTGGTTATGTGAAATCACATCGTAAAAATGTCCAAGTCCAAATGCTGTGCGCCAAAGCTCATAAGTCCTGCTGCTGCTGCTGCTGCTGCTCCTGTTACCCCTGCTCCCTGCTGCTGCTGCTCTGCCCGCCCTACTGTTTGTTGCCCTGTCGTTTCACCTGTCGCTTGGAATTGGCATTAGCGCACAACCCTTTTTTTGTTTTTTGGCCTTTCAATTTATAGATGGCGCGCATATAAATATTTATTTCCATGTGCAGCTGCCTACACTTGGCTGGCGCGCAGCACCGCCAACACCACCAACAACAACGTCATGCCTTGGCATCATTATTATTTTTATGATGGCCTTAAAAGCATCGTCCTGGGCGATCAATAAACATTCATGTCTGCGTCGTCTCGACTTGCAGTTTTCAATGTTTTTCAATAAGCGAAAGTGCCTTGCCACCAAAACATAACGTGTTGCAAGTTCAGCGCGTGCGTGTGTGCCTGTGTGCCTGTGTGTGTGTGTGTGTGTGTGTGTGTGTGTGTGTGTGTGTGTGTGTGTGTGTGTGTGTGTGTGTGTGTGTGTGTGCCATCAAATAATTAAAGGTCAGCCAACCAACCGACTGCCCCGCTTCAAAGCCCATCAAGGCTTTTATTCAACCCACCCCCGTTGATATTTCTGCCACATCAGCGAACCAAATATTCTGTTTGAGCTTCGGGCCTTATCATTATTATCATTATGTATTTTCCATTTTACATTAGCCGTCTTTTATGACCTCACATTAAACAATGCAAATACGTGCAGCCGATGCGAGCTGCTGCTGCCTCACGTAGCACAATTTTAATTAGGCTAAACGCAAATGCAGCTGCCACAGAAACGCGGTAAATGCTTGCGCATGCGAAATCTTGCAACAATATGTGGCAGCATTGTGGCTATACAAATAATGGGATATGTATTGAAGCATGGAGCACATCCATGTAAAAAGCTGTAATATTGATATTTGCATTAAATGCATTTCAAAGAAAAAAATTGGTCATGCCTCAGTTTTCTTTTTACAAAAAAAAAATATATATATATTTATATATCAAAACATTATTTATAATTCTGTCGAACGCAAATAATAATGCATTCATATTATTTGTGTTTTTTTATGGAAATTTAAATCCGTTTCATGACATTTTTTTTGTATTAAAAATTTGATATGTCGCATGCTTCTGCTCGATTCCATGAATTTAAATCTTTTAAAATTGATTTAAATATTTATTAAGAACACATGTATCAATATAACAATAAATAAATACAATAATACATTAATACATTAATAAATTAGTACGTTAATACATTAATACAATAATACTTTAATACATTAATACATTAATACATTAATATATTAATACATTAGTACATTAATACATTAATACATTAATACATTAATACATTAATACATTAATACATTAGTACTTTAATACATTAATACATTAATACATTAATACATTAATACATTAGTACTTTAATACATTAATACATTAATACATTAATACATTAGTACATTAATACATTAATACACTATTACATTAATACATTAATACATTAATACATTAATACATTAATACATTAATACATTAATACATTAATACATTAATACATTAATACATTAATACATTAATACATTAATACATTAATACATTAATACATTAATACATTAATACATTAGTACATTAATACATGACTACACTATTACATTAATACATTAATACAATTATACATTCGTACATTTATATATTAATAAGTCAACATCTTAAGAATACACATTATAGGGTATTACTAATTCGTTCACATTACATATTGTGGCAAAGTGTATACCTTCAAGGGCTAAAGCTCGAATAAAGAGTTGAGGTCCAATTCAGGTTAATGTAACAACAATCGCTGGAAATGACAAATTGGAAAATATGCATATGGAAACAGAGCGGAAAATGACTCAACTGCAGGCTGCAGGCGGGAGCATCAACAACAACAATTTTAAAGACAACAAGGACAATTATAAGCGAGCATAATTAGCGTATAAATTGAGTGACATTTTGAATTAATAATATGCCCGGCAAAATGATTATCTATGATATATATGAGACAGAGAGAGAGAGAGAGAGAGAGAGAGAGAGAGAGAGAGTCTCCCTGGTAAATGCATTATGTTAAATTACTTAACAATTACACAAATCCCATAATGAAGTTAAGAATTGGAATAGAAATCGTTGAAGGTAAATGTGGGCGGAAAATCGGGCAACAGTTTCTGATGCTGCGGTCAGCTTCAGCTTCATTTGCTGCAACCAATTGTGGAAAATTGATTAGATGTTGTTACCGGCTTGTTGCTGGTTAGCTGCATGCAACACAGCACAGCACAGCACAGCTTGCCACAAGCCAATTTGCAGGTCGCTTTTGTTGCTGCCGCATCCCGGCAAATGGAGCCCTTGCCAGGTGTTGATGTTTGCTAAGTAGCCCACGCCCATGACCCGCCCTCCGCCTTGTTGCATGGTCTGTTGCACATTGCTTTGATTATTTTCTATTTTGCAACAAATTGCATGCAAATAGTTGTTGCGGCCGGGCAACGTTACGGTTCCAGCAAAGACATTTAATATTTTACAGTTGCAACCACAATATTGACTTTTCACCTCCAACCGAAAGTGTGTAAATGTGTGTGTGTGTGTGTGTGTGTGTGTGTGTGTGTGTGGAGGGGAGGTGCAGGTGAAAAAATCTTGTGCATAGACACAGGTATTTTGCATGCGGGCTGCCGGCTCCGAAAAAGGCGGCAACTCTGGCAAATGTATTAGCCAAATAGGCAGCCATCGATGCCAGTGCCTGGGCCAGGTGCTTTAATTAAGCTCGCATTTGATTAGGTATAAATAAATTGTGTGTGTGCGAGCGTGTGCGTGTGTGTGGGTGTGTTTGTGTGTGTGCTGCAATGGGCAATTAGACTGGCGACTTGCGACTTGCAACTTGCCGCCAGCTGTTGCCTGGCAGCCAATAAACAGCAATTTGGTTAATTGCTTTACGGCTGTATGTGTGCGTGTGCGTGTGTGTGTGTGTGTGTGCGTGTGTCTGTGTGTGCTTATATAAATTCATATGTGTCAAAGCATTTGCAACTGCCTGAAAATTACTTGAGAGCGCATTTTATGAACTTAATAGTCCATAAGCCTAGGCACAAGTGAGCATGTGTGTGTGCGCGTGTGTGTGCAAGAGTATGTGCGTGTGCTCGTGTGCTCGTGTGTGTGAACTGTCAACCCTTTTCGGGCTGGGCGGCTGTTGCCTCATTAGGCGACAACAACAACATTTTGGCATTGACGTATCAAATAAAAATTCAAAGTTTTCTTTTTATGTGCGCTCATAAACAGCATTGAATTGCCCGGCGTGTGTGTGTGCGTGTGCGTGCGTGTGGGTGTCACACACACACACACACACACACACACACACACATACACATACATTTGCTTGCCTTTTTAATAGTTAACGAGGCCTGGGCCTGCCTTTGCCAACTTTCAGCGCTGCTTTGCTTTTGTGTGTTGTATTTTTTTTTTTTTGACGCATATCCTGGCAATCTACCAAAAGAAACAGAAGAAAAGGGCTGCAGGACCCTTGACAAAAACTGGTCAAGGGCTGCTGCTTGCCGCTCATTGTGCGGCATTGTTGCCAGAGTAGAGTATGTGCCCTTTATGGGCGCATAAAAATGGCATCACCGGAAATTACAAATGTCCATATAATGTCAATACAAGTGCAGATTAGTGGCTGTCATGTGGCTCATTTTGTCAAAAGGGGGCAGCGGGGGCAGCGTCGGCTGGGCGGCGGGTAGGCATCGTGTCAGTGGGCGTGTCAGCAAATGATTTTGGCAATTGTGTTAAAATTCAAGTCTAAAATTGCCAGCCCCGGGCTAGAGATGGGCGCCTCGTCTTTTATTTCAAAAACACAACACGAAACACAAATCAGCAACAGGCCAAATATGAACAACACGTTTTTGTCAGCCTTGACGTTATACATAACGAAGAGGTATATATATTCTTGATAAGTGGCCTAAGCCAAGTCGATAAAGCCATGTCCGTCTGCTCTCATAGCTTTGCATAGGAACTCTCGCTTTGAGTTTAGGTTTCTGTATAAAAAAACTTTTTGCTTAGCAAGATAATTTGATGAAGCTATTAGTTTCACAATGCCGCTCACATATAACCCAAATCCTATTAACATCGGAACGATCGGCTGAAAAGTAAGTTCTTAAGCTCCTATGTTTAGCCAGATAACTTGATTGGACTTTTTCGCTTAAATATGAACAAAATATTGGAAAAAAACAGTCCAGTATATGACTGTATGTATATACTGTAACAATGGCTTGATAACTAAGTTGTTATCTGCAAAACATGGCATCTTTTTTTTTTTTTTTTGCCTTTTTCTAAAGTAGTTAATAATAATCTTTTTTTGATATACTGATAAAAAATGTATAAAATCTATGGACTCCTATACAAGTTTTCGTATGGAAATTTGTTTTTTATTCAAGCTATCTTCTTTTCCTTAAGTTATCTAAAGTATCTGACAAATTATTTTTGTTTAGAGCATTAAACAAATTTACGTTTTACTTTTCACTATCTCAAATTCTATTTATTTATATTTTTTTGTAATATAACGCTTATGTAAAGCTCTTTTATCTTTATTTCTTTGTGATATTCCACAAAGTTTGGCACGCACGAAATGTGATTTAGTCAAACTGAAGACGCTCGTGTGTTGCATTGTGCATTCTCGTGTCACGACAAAAAAAACACGACACGCATCCACTGCAAAAACTAAGTGCACCAACTCACACCTCAACCCCGCTCCTGCAACCCTGCCACCTGTTCCCCCTGCTGCCACAACTTATTTGCTTTAAACAAACAACTGACAAATGCCGGAAGTCATTTGCATGCACAGCGCTGTCTCTCTCTCTCTCTCTCTCTGTGTGTGTGTGTGTGTGTGTCGCTTGGTTATGTGCATGTGCATGTTTAGATGGATTTGTCGATTTGTGGCCGGACTGCAAATGCATTAAATGCCAGCGTAAACACTGAAACTTGGTAATCCTGCATAGCTAGCCAGCCGCTCAGACAGGGGCTGTCAGCCACGCCCACACACTGAGTGTGTGCGCGCGTGTGTGCGTGTGTGTGTGTGTGTTGCTGTTGCTGTTGTTTTGGCATTTTGTGTTAATTTCATGCCAAGCAGCGTGCTCGTTGTTGTGCACACACACACACACACACACACACACACGGACAGACTTATTGTGGTCCCTGTGCGTCTCTGAATTATGTTTTTGATTTTAGTTGACAATAAGCGGGCACAAATTTATTGTCTACAACTGCAAAATCGAAGCGTTGACAACAACAACAGCAGCAGTTGCAGTTGCAGCAACAGCAACTGCAGCGTGGGCGTTCTGCACAAGGCGTGGCTCTGACAGCTACAAATGCACACTCTCTCACACACACACACACACACACACACACACACACACACACTCGCACGCACAGTGCAAGAGGCTGGCTGCGTGTTGCATTTGCAACTGCAACCCGCCGCACTTGGATATTAAAGTGCATGCTGGCTGCCACTTGGTGGGCCTGCGGTTCCTGCGGTTGCCTTTGCCACCTAAATTGTTCAGACTTTGTTCCATTTTAATTGAAAATTTGCTGCTATTTACGAGTCGCACGAGCTGCGTCTATTAAACAATTAAATTATCGCCAGTTTAGAGCTAGAAAAAAACAGCTAAACATTTTATTTTAAATGTGTAGCCAATAAACTAGACGCTAACTTGTGAAAAAAAAAAAAAAAAAAAAAATATAAATATTAATAATAATGCCTCTCCATTAGTGCAACGTTTTTTAATGTCGGTTGCCCCAAAAAAAAAAAAAAAAATATTTTAAAGAATTTAACTTAGATCAAAATGAATATCAATCTTTGACTACGAACATTATCTGACTATTCAACTCGAGTCTAGAGAGTTTAAGTCTTTCATTTCATCAAATGCGGACATATGCTATGTAGCATAGTGTAGTTAATAACGAGCTATAATCTTCGCTATATATAAAACTTTTTGTCCTGCCTGATTGACTGACTGACTGACTGACTGACTGACTGACTGACTGACTGACTGATTGGTGATCAACGCACAGCTCAAGCCAGAAGACCTAAGAAAATGTTATCTTTACTATATTTAACTTATGTGCTGAAGGCTTACGTTTAGATGGGATTTCGGAAAATTCCGCTATTATCTTTTATACACTTACGTCTAAATTTCCCACCCCCATAACTCTGTGAAAGCTTTTTGATCATGATTTGGCCTCGAGATCAACTTTGCATCTAACTCCGGCAACATTATTCTTCTATATTATATATTTTATATATACTATTTTCCGTATATGTATTTCCGCTCTTATGTCTTAGCTTTAGGGAATATCCCTATTAGTTTTTATGTTTTTGAAACATTTTACATTTCCGCCAAACTAACTTAGCGGGCAAGTTTATTTGTGTGCGGCATAAAATTGAAGATGACATCATAAACATGCGCGGCTGATGCCAGGCGTGGGTACGGGGGCAAGTGGCAGCTATCGAGTAGGGAGAGGGGGGGTGGATTGCAGCACAGTTCCATTTACCTACGAGCTGCAGTTGGATTTTGGCCTGCAGTCAAGATGAGCTCCCAAACACGCGCCCAGCTCTGAGACAGAGGCACAGCCGTAAAGGTGTTTTTATGGCCGCCATGGCAACGAGGCTGGTAAAGAGGGGTGTGGCGAGGGGGCAAGGGGTAGGGGGACAGCATAGTGCTTGCGTCGGGCGCTGTGTGCAGTCGATATTTGCACGCGATGCTGTCCTGTCCGAAGGTCCTGTGAGTGTGTCGCCCAGCTGTGCCTTGGTCGGTTGCCAGCAGTTGTTTGGCCAGGCTAAGCGGCAAGGATTGGCTGCCAGGCAACTGAGCGAGATGCAAAGAGAGAGCGAGAGTGAGAGAGAGAGAGAGAGCGAGAGTGAGAGAGAGAGAGAGAGGGAGGGAGCGACTGATAGCTGCTAAGTTGGCTTGCAGGTGTGATTTTATGCAATTTGCTTTCATATTAAATGAGTAGCTGGAGCTCAACTTAAAGTGGAGTGGGGGGGGGGGGGGGGACTTTCATTTACACAAAACAAGAAAGAAAGAAGGAGAAAAAAAATGAACGGCAGCAGGGCGTGGCAACTGGCGACCCCTATGTCAGATACTATGGCAAAAGTAACTGTGCAAACGTTGCAGCTGCAAATCCGCAATCAGACAAAGCAAATAATTTTGCAAAAATAAATATGAGGGATTATGGTGCAGCAGGCGGGCGGCCGTGTGTGTGTGTGTGTGTGGGTGGGTCGCCCTGAAAAGTATGCTATAATAAAATGCAGCTAAGTCGAGAGCCGAGACAGTCAGACATTTGGTTCGTTCGGGCGATATTAAATTTCAAGTGCATGTGTTAAGCCCGCGCCGTCGCTGCCACTATTTGTGGCACAGGCCGACAGCAGACAGCCTGCCATTGAAATGTTGTTTGTGTCCCTGTGTGTGTCTTGCTTGCAGCAGCAAAAAATGATAACCCGCAAGGCCCACCCCCCACCCCCGCCGCTTCAGCCAACCAGCACTCAATACGACGACTTTCGCATTTGAATGCACTTGCCACTTGAGAGATTAGCCCCCCCCAACACCATCCCCTCTCCTCTTCCACCCCTCCCACCTGACCTCGTGCCTCTCTCCAGCACTCTTGCCACAAATTTACCTTTGTCATTGCTTTTATTTATTTTTATTTTCATTCTTTTTTTTTTTATTATTGTCTATATCTTGGCTTAGAGGCAGCCTCTCTGCCCCTGCCTCTTTGGCAGTCATTATTTTGATTATGTAACTTTTTGTGCTGCCATTTTTGTTTTTTTTTTTTTCGACAGTTTGTTTGCATTTCTGCCCACGCCCCCCTGCACCAGCCCCTGCACTCGTCTCCTGCCCTGCTTGCACTTCAAATCATATTTTTTTATTATCCCTCTCTCTCTCTCTCTCTCTCTCATGTCTTTTGCTCGTCATTGTTTGGCTTTTGTTGTTGGCTTTTTGAAATTTACTTTTAAAATATTAAAAAAAAACATAGAATTTGCAAAAAAACAACAAAAACAGGAACAACCACAAATGCCAGCGCTCTAACGTCGTATAAAACTCATTGTGCAAAAAAAAAAAAGAAGAAGAACGTACTCCTGCTAAGAGTAGAAGAAGAAGACAGCAGTTGGCAAAATGCAGAATTAGTAAAAATTTTTAGCCAAATTAAATGACGGCCATTAGGCCCGTACGGGCCGGGCCGGGCCCCATTGTTTGCGTTTGGCTGCACCGAAATGGGGCAAGCAATTTCCCGATGACATTGGCGGAAAAACAGCTAAAAAAAAAGCATCCTCTCACATTCTCAACCGAGACTTAGTGGGCATGCACATTTAAGGCGACAGCTAGCTAGGCTTAGATTATGCATATTTCTTGAATTTTTGGGGTTTTCATTAATTATTTATTTACATAGTTTCTTTTTACTGAAAATTCCCTTTGAGAATAATAAATTATTATTGATTTTAAAAGAGAACAAAATACTAAAAAAAAAGAAAAGAAATAAATTAAAATGGAATTAAACATAAATGTTGTTTCAGAAAAAGTACAAAACTTGGCTGTAAATATTTTGATTGACCTGTTTAGCTGGTCCGCTTGTTATTGTAGGGTATACAAATTTCTATACCCTTGTAGAGGGTATATTAATTTGACCATTAAATGTGTAACGCATAGAAGGAAGCATCTCCGATCCTATAAAGCATATATATTCTAGATCAGCAGCAACAACCGAGTTGTTATAGCCATGTGTCCGTCTGTCCTGCCATCTGTCCGTCCGTCCTTTCGTCTGTTTCTATGCGAACTCATCTCTCAGTTTTAAGGATATCGTCTGGAAACTGTTTTCCAAGATATTTTCAACTCGAACTCAGCATTTACGAGCTTCTCTCTCCTCACATAGCTGCAAAAAGGGGTCAGGTGAATGTCTAAAAAGGGCATTCAATATTCGTTTTTCTCTGCTGCTGCAAATGTTGTTCGAACTATTTGCAGAAATCGATGAAAGTACAATTTAATTAACAGACGCTCAAAATAATGATTGTGCTTCGTGTGAAAAGGCGCGCACACACACAAACACACACACACACAAAGGCACACACACACACACACAGGCAGAGAGCTCGCACACATTCATGACAAATGCACGTCATTTGGCTTATTAGAGGTTTATTTCACTTTTGGCACTCAACTACAATACAATCACGCTCAAACACACATATATGCGAACACTTGACGCCTTTGGTAATGAAATCCGGGTAAAATCTAAGCCCCACACACATTAAATACACACGCACACACACACACACACACACTCACGCTTAATACAGGCCAAGTTTGGCATTGCGCGGCGCCAATTTGCAATTTCATTACAATGCTTAATCATCATTACTTGCCAACAGCCCAGCAGCCACCCAACCCCTCCCTCCCCCAACCCTTCGGAAAGCTATAAAGTGCGTCTATAAGTGTGTGTGTGTGTGTGACACATTCACAATATTGCGTTCGCACTTCCGTTACAAACAAAAACAAAAAAAACAACTGAAACGCAGCCCAAAAATGGCATTTGCAGTGCAACTTGATGTGTGTGTGTGTTGTGTGTGTGTTGTGTGTGTGTGTGTGTGTGTGTGTGTGTGTGTGTATGTGTGCGTGTGTGTGTGCGTGTGTGTCGAGCTGCCATGTCACCGTTCACATGGCTGGCTGGCCAGATTCACGTAGTCGCATTTGTTGCTACCGCTATTTGATTATATATATGTGTGTAGCCATATCATGTGGCGTGTGGCACGACGCAGCCACCTTGCCACACTCAGCTGCCACACTCGACTGCCACTGCAGTAGCAGCAGCAGCATCAGCAGTAGCAGTAGCAGTCGCGTCAAATGCAGTTTATGCCCCGGCCATAAATCAAAATTTTTGGTTTCTGCTGTCAGCCACTGGCAATGGCCACAAGCAGAAGAGCTCAGCTCCTCGATGTTGCAGCTGCCACGGCTGCCTTTTGCGTAACTCGTTTATTTTGTTGGCCATAATTTGGCGATGCCGCCAGCTCTGGCACGCCAGCTGCACTGGCATTCCGGCATCGAGTCACGCTCCACCACGACTCCGCGCTCTCCTGCATTGTGTCCATTTTGGCGACCGGCACCGAATCCTGCTAAAATATTGGTTTAGATTGTGTCAAACAAATTGAATTTGCGATTTTTTGATGAATCCAAATCGCAGCCAGCGGCGTCTTTTACTAAAAGGGGCTGCTGGGGGGCTTGCTGGCCACGGCAACAGAATAAATGCATTTGCATTGGCAACTGTTGAAAGCATTTTTGTGCGGAGTCGTTTCTTGTTTGGCCTTTTACGCCAATCATTGGCAATCGGCCTCAATCTGTTTGTCCTCGAGGCGTCGGCTTTTGAGGGGATGCAAGGAGCTATTAAAACTATAAAAAGTGCATCAAATAAATAAATAATCAAAATATGATAACATGCACATTGGCTCAATTTCTTCACGAGGCGTTCAAAATTACTTTAGAACTTCCATTTGAAAACAAAGTAATCCAATTCATAATGTTATTTGATTATAATTACCGAATATTTCGACTTTAATTACTTATTTGTCAATTATAATTACTTAAGTAATTAGGTTTGGGCAGCATAATAATTATATATTCAGACTATAATTAAGCAGTTACGCTTGTCGACTTTAGTTACTTAATTGGTGATTTACTTTATGACTGAGTGACTGATAGACTGACTGAATGATTGACTGATTGATTAAATGACTTACCGACTGAATGACTAACTTTTCCGATTGACTGATGGACAGAGTGATTTAATGAACAACTGGCTGAATGACTAATTGAATGCCTGACTGACTATCTAAATGATTGACTGGATGCCTGACAGACTTCATGACTGATTGACTGACTAGATGACTGACTGATTGATCGTCTGTCTATTGTCTCACTTTATGACTTACTGATGGACTGTCTAAGCGATTGACTGACTGACTGACTTACTGGCCTCATGACTGACTTCATGACTGATTGACTGACTGATTGATTGAATGACTAACTTTATGTCTGACTGACGCACTGTCTAGACGACTGACTGACTTTATGACTGATTGACTGACTACATGATAGTCTGAATGATTGAGTGACTGACTAAATGGTAGATTGACTGATTGAAGAACTGACTAAATGACTGGCGGATTGACTAAATGACTGATTGACAATTATCCCACAGCCCAAAACTTATTAAGGGATAGTATAATTTCTGTGAAAAAGTTGTATCTAAAATTTGCAGCAAAACTGTTGACCCGGACAAGTATGTTGGCCATCTTATAATTATGTATTTATATATGTATATCGATCTATTCACCACGTTGCCTCTTGTTCTTGACTTTGCTTTTCTTTTAATATATAAACACTTTGCTGTTAATCCTTTTGGATATCTTGCTTAGGCCTCACTCTATCTCTTACACTCTCTGCTTTCCTCTACACTCCCGCAGATATTTTTCCACTCAGGTTTTCGTTGAGTACATGTGCGGCTTCTGGTTTTTCTTTATTAAGCATACACGTCTGTACCAGATAAAAACACACACACATATACCAAATATGTATAGATGTGTGTAAGAGTGTGTTGTGCGTGTGTGTGTGTGTGTGCTCATACTTTGCACTGAGCATCATTCGACATGCGATGCGCGCCTCATTTGCTCGGACTTTCAACGTCATCATCAACAGCGAGCAGCAGTTAAGTGTGTGCGTGTGTGTGTGTGTGTGTGTGTGTGTGTGTGTGTGTGTGTGTGTGTGTGTGTGTGTGTGTGTGTGTGTGTGTGTGTGTGTGTGTGTGTGTGTGTGTGTGTGCAGTTGCTGCTGCTGCGATTTTCACGTGTTGCAAGTTAATAGAAAGCCAAGTTATGGCCTGCAAGTGAATTTCGGACTGGCCATTGGACTGCGGCCAGTTTATATAAACATAAAAACCGTGCACAATGCACTAGACGAAATTTTCCACATGAATGGCAAAGGCCACAGAAAGAGAGAGAGAGAGAGAGAGAGAGCTGTGCAGAGACAGAGTGAGCGAGAGAGCGAGAGAGTGGGTGAGTGGGCGAGCGAGTTACATGCATTTCTTACATTTTTCTTTTGGCGATTGTGGCTTTTTATCGGAGCCATCGATCTTTGGCCTTGCGTTTGACAGATCAAAATTAGAAATCAACAACAACAAAATGGCAACTGCTGTGTGTGCGTGTGTGTGCCTGTGTGTGCGTGTTTGTGTTTTTTTAATAGTTAATTAAATGGCTGGCAAGTAATCTGCTGCATGCTTTTAGGCGCAGCTGAAAAAATGGAAACAAAATTTGTATCAGGCAGCTTTTGTTGCGATTCGCTCAGCCAGCCAATTGGAAGTGGGCAGAGATGTTGCTGGGTGTGCTTGGGGTGGGGGAACAAATGCCGTTCTTCGCCGCGCTTATCGACAATGTGCGCCGTGGCAGACTTTAAGTGATTTTGATGCCAGCGATTCGCCTTTCATATGCAAAACAGGCCAAAGCCAAAGGGAGTGTGGGAATGGGTGGGTGGCGGGGGGAAGAAAATGATGACGCAGCAGGAGGCACACACTTGGGTTTGACTCCACTTGAGGCGCGACTTTGGGGCGTGCCCGGAAGAAAAAAATTGCCCGTTTAGCGGTTTATTTTAATGGCAGCAGCAACAACAACAACAACAACAGCCAAATGCACATGCCGCTTGGCATCAGGTACAAATTTGCATTTGGTTTATTTTCGGGTTTTTTTTTCTTGTATGTTTCCGTCAAATGGCGCCACTTTTGAGCGTTGTTTACAAATTTGATTTTCGTGTTTGATTTGCTGCTGCGCTCGAGCGTGAAAAAAAGTGGTGAGGTGTGTGTGTGTGAGTGTGTGTGCGTGTGTGCGGCGCACGTGTCTGCGAAATGGAAAGCCAAATGGCAGGCAATGTCTGCCGGCGACTATTTATAGTCTGACCCCAGCTAAATGAAACTGTAAATTAGTGACTACACAAAGTAACGGCAATGCGCGGGGGGCGAGGGGGGCTACATAATAATAACTGCAGCTATACGAAAAGCACAGAAGAGAAGAAGAGGAGCAAAGCAGCGAAATATCAGCAAAGCGGCGCCTAAAAGCGGCAGCAGCAGCAGCGCAGCAGCAGCAGCAGCGACAGCAGCAGCAGCAGTTGTCGCTGCAGCATCAAGAACAGCAGCGCAGGGGAAATGTCGCCGCATCCGGCTAAGGAAATGAACGCGCGGCGAATTGGCAAAAATGAACGCCGCACGAAGCGCGCGCACACACGAGCGGAAACGAAGCGCAAACGAACGCAGCCGATTGGCAAACGAAACGAGTGCAGATAGCAGCAAACGGAGCTTTTTGGGACAGGAGCAAAGCTCAACGCGCGTTGCTCTTACGACAGCGACTGCGATGCGTGCGCAGGCTGCGCTGCTGCTGCTGCTGCTTCTGTTGATGCTGTGCTGCTGCTGCGCTGCTGTCGCGGATGCTGCTGCAGCTGCACAACCGTTAAAAATATTTCCCCTTGACGTTGCTGCCAGCTGCGCTGCCGGGCTTATCTCTGCATCTGTGTGCGCTTGGGCCTGTTGGGTCGGCGGCCGTGTTGGGATGTTGGGGTCTCTGTCTTTGTGCTCTTCAGCTTTCGCGCACTCTTTTCATTTGCGGAGTTTTCCTTTTTGCGTGCGTCTTGCGTTGCCGTTTTTCCTTTTGCATATCCCCACCCGGAAAATTCATCGTGCTGGTTGCGACGACGTCGGTATAAAAACGCCCGCAACGCATTTCGTTGCTCATAAGTTGAAATCATTGCGTCCAGTGTGTGCGTCCTGTGTCCTGTGTCCTGTGCGCTGTCTCCACTGTCAACTCACACACACACAGTCTCTTACTCTTCCTCTGTCTCTGGAGCGCAGTTCGTTAAGAAACCCACGCACACACACGCACACACACGCACACACACGCACACGCACGCACGCACACTCACACGCACGCAAATACTCTATCAAAATTTGTTGCTGTTCATAAGAAAAAGTATTTTGAAACAAAAGTGAACAAAAAAGTATTAAAAATTAAAAAAAAAAAAAAAAAAACTGTAAAATTTAAAGAAAATAGTGCAAAGGGCATTAAAAAAAAAAAAAAACTGTTGAAATTGTAAATATTTGACAAATAATTAAATAAATCAAAGTCTGCGCTCTGTGTAAGAAATTTGAATATTTTAAAATTCTAGTTTCTCCAAAATTCGAGCACAACATTTTTCCAGTTTTATTTTTTGATTTAATTGCTTTTTTTGCTCAAATTCGACGCCTCAAATTAATTTATTGTCTATGTCAACGTGTGTTTTACACTTTTGCAAATTACACGCAATTTATTTGCACACCTTCAACACGGGCAATTAACAGGTAAACCTGAACCCGAACCCGAACCGAACATCCTCTTTACGTACATGGCCAGACAGCAGGGCATAAACACAAATATTTATCAAAATAATAAATGAAAAAAAAAAAAAAATGAGCAACAAAAATATAATTAAAATGACATTTGAATGCCATTGAACAGCTTTGTTAATTATGCGCGAGAAAAACAACAACAACAAGAAGAAGAACGACAACAATGAAAACTATGAAAAAGGAAATTCAATTGAAAATCATTTAATCATGAAAATGTATGCAAATTTTCGTAAATTATATAAATTGTTGTAATTGCTGCCCGTTGCCGCTGGACCCAAACATTTTGTTAGGTAAGCAAATAAATTTTGTTGAAATTCATTACATAATATCATCAGCTCGTAAAACATGGCATTAATTATACATTTCCATGCAAATTGCAATTGCCACACACACACACTCGCACACACACACTCGCACACACACACTCGCACACATTGGCATATAATACGCACACACATTAATTTCAGCTTTATTTAGTCAAGCGTTAAAAGCAACTAACAATATTCCGGAATTTGTGTTTTGCATTGTTCTCCCGTTTCAACAGCTGCAATCCTATTGCCATATTAATTGCTTTCCTCAAGCATCATTAAATATATATACATACATATACTTATGTATATTTATATATTGGAAAATGTGACCTATAATTGCGTTTTAACTAACTATTTGATTTCGTTTTTGTCTCGAGCAGCAGAAATGCTTGAAAAATGTTTGAGAATGAAATCTCGAACTTTACATAGAGAACTATGAACTGCAGTAAAACTTTGAGCTGCCCAAGACCTTGTCTCTCTGTTAGACAGGGCAAATAGGCTGAGATAGAGAAGAAGTAGAGATTCTTTCTCACATAAAGTACTTAGTTCTCTATTTATGTAAGATATATATAATCTCTCTGAATCTGGGCAAATAGTCGCACGTATAGAAGAAACATATTTCACTGGGAATAAATACAGTATAAAGATTCTTCCTTCGTATAACTATTGTATCTTTTGCTGTATCAAAATATGATCTGTCTCAGTATATATGGTAGAAACATATTTAATTTCTTTGTAGAGATTCTTCTCTAATATAAAATTCCTCGATTTATTCAATTTGTTTTGTTACACGCTGAAATCGAGCAGTTCCTTCTGATATCTACCAAGCGAAAGACTGTGAAGTATCCCTGTGATGGGATCAGAATATTCACAGTAAAGGCGATTGAGCTGTTGGCTGTAATACCCAAAAGTATCCAAATGATACGCCTTGAAGGTAGTTGGCAGGCATGCAATCTTTCTAGGGGCCTCCCAGTCTAGGGTTCAGCCCCGACAGCCTGGCGACTGCAGCAGCTTTTTGGCGTAGAGACTGCCAAAGAAGTTGATCTTATTTCCGATTCTTGCTGGGCGGAGATCGCATTGTGACTTACTTTAGGAAGTTGGCCTTGGCTAGAACTCTTTTGATTTGATGGAGAGTAAAATACTTAGTTTTTTATTGCTGCATTGAAATGTGAGCCCCATTCAAATATATTCGCTGGAATTGGCTCGAAAAAGACTTCAGAAAAAAGCCTTCAGATCTTAATTCCACTCAAAATATGATTTCAATTAAGCCGCAGAACTTTAAAGTATTTAAAAAATACCAAACAAAATAATTTATTACATTTTTTCAAGTTTAGGGATTAATCTTAAGTTTTTGTAAACCTTCTAGAGTTGTGCTCTGCTTGGTTTGTGGTAACGTAATTTTGTGAAAAAGCGAAAAAATATTTTTAATTTGATGAAATTTCAGAATATTGCTGATATGCAAGAGAATAGCGCAGAGTTCACATAATTTTATTATATAATAAATTTAAAGAAATATTTCATGTACATTTAGCTTTGAAATACGAGAAAAAATTGAATAACTGAAATCGTTTCGTAAATAAACTTAATCCGATTGGCAACTGTCGAAAACTTTCGAAACTCGCATTCAATTAAATGCGCATTCAATTCAAGTTGTAATTGCATTAAAAACTTTGCAAAAATAACAAAATTCATGTTAAACGAAACGTCAATCAAAATGAGCAAACAGGGCAGAGAGGGGGTGCTGGAAGGGGGAGGGAGGGGGGGGTCAGAGGTTGTGTCCAAATAAACAATACAATCGAATACAAATTAACTATATTGTATTTTTCAAATGTGACGGCTCATTTATTGGCAAGTTAAATGAACGAGTGCCATGAATAATGCGAATGTATGCAACACTTTCAGCTCTGCATATTCATGAATATTTATTCAAAGCGTGTGCGTGTGCGTGTGTGTGTGTGTGTGTGAGTGTGTGTGTGTGTGTGTGTGTGTATTTGTGTGTCATTCATATGGCCAGTCGTTTAATTAAATAATTGCCAGGCATTCGAAATGGGGCATTTTAAATTTGATTTGCAAGTTTTGAGCGTCAAATATGCAACAACAAATGTAATTAACCTGCAGATCAAAGTGCGTGTGGCAGGCCGAGAGGGAGAGAGAGCGAGAGAAAAGGGGAGAGAGTGGCGAGATAAGTGGAGAATGGTAGAGAATGGTAGAGAGAGAGAGAGAGAGAGCGAAGGAGAGATAGATAGATGGAGAGAGAGATAGAGAGTGAAGGATAGAAAAAGTAAGGAAGAGATAGTGTGAGAGAGAGAGAGAGAGAGAGGAAGAGACAGATTTATCTGTATATATATTGGGAGAGAGAGAGAGAGAGAAAGAGAGATAGTGAGGGAGAGAGATACAGAGATATAGAGGGGCATGTCTCTTACTAAAAAGCTGCAGCTGCGATCAGGTGTCTTCTTCTGCTAAGAGATGATTCTACGTAAAAGGAAAAGAGGAAATTTTCGACTGGCAGACACCCTTTCGGCTGATCATCCATGGCATGAAATAATAGATATGCAAATATAATATAGAATATGCCAATAAATTGAAGATTTTAGATCCTAGAATGTGGCTGCAATCCAGAAGGCACATTTTGTATATTTCAAATCTGTCTATCTATCCTGAATATATATACATTCTATGCGGCCATTTGTCTTCTACACTTGGCTGCACAACCCGTATATACCCTATAATAATAAGTTTGCCTGATTGCTAGCTCGACAAACATGTCACATGACGTGAGGCAAACTTGGGAAGGTGTTGCGCACTTTCTCAACTCTAATATACCCCACGTTTTTTTTTTTTCTTCAACCATCAAACTGGCTATCAAATAAAGCTAGCGATACTCGGGCAAAAATTCCAGTGCAGCACTTTAAATTCCAATTAAAAGGAAAATGTGAATAATTGCAAAAAGCGCTTAGTAATGCAGCCTGTCTCGCTGGGTGTGCTTGCGTGTGTGTGTGTGCGTGTGTGTGTGCGTGTGTGTGTGCGTGTGGGTGCGCGTGTGTGTGTGTGTGTGCATTACCGCGCTCAAAGTCGAGGCTTTAACGCAGCTGCAGCAAAAAGCCTTGTTTCAGCTTGGCTTAATTGCATTTTAGTTGCCAAGCTGCGCGGCGGTCGAACTAATGCCAAACACACATAAACACGCACATATATACAAACACACACACACATACATATAGACACTCACATGCACATGCACATGCACATGCAGACACAGAAGCCAGCAGCAGCAGCAGCATGGCACACAAAAACAGCTAGTCGAGAGCTTCTAAGTACTACTGCATCTACCCCCACACACCCACACACTCGCACACACTCGCACACCCTCGCACACACTCGCACACACTCGCACACACTCGCACACACTCGCGCACACACACGCGCAGTCATCCACACTTGACTGCCATAAGCCTCAACGCGCGCTCTGTGGATGTTGATTTGGCGCCTTTTGGCCAAGTCTTCGCACTGGCTGCTGTTCCTAGCTGGCTGCTGGCTGCATTTTCCGCTGACATTTTCGTTTATTTTCCGATTTCCCTTTATGCCAAATGCCGTTGCAGTGCTTCCGCATATGCCACTCCCACTGGCTAAATGTGTTACTGTGTTTGGTCTCAAATCAGCTTCCGTCACATGCCAAGCGGCAAAAATAAACAGCGAAGCGCTGCTCAAAACTCAAAAAAAAAAAAAAACGGCGCTGCTAACAAATGCGAACGAACTGTGAATACTCTAACTTGAATGCTGGCTATGCGAAAATGTGATCAGGTTTGACTAGAGAAGAATTCAGTTGCTTTTTGAAAGGAGTTTAAAAGAAAGTTTTTAAGACTATAGAGAAGAGTCAGCTTATTGATATAGTGCTTCCCATTTAGAGGAAAAAGAGAGAAGGCGAGAGCTAGAGAGAAAGAGAGAGAGAGAGAGAGTGAAGTATTTGAGAGAGACAACTTTTATAAGTTGAAATTTCTCTTCTTTTACCCGTTCTGTAAAATACCTAAAATTTTCATATTCAAATTCAATTTGGCTAAGAATTTCCGAGCTATTTGAAGTGGTTTTACGATCTAGTAAAATTGATCAGAAAATATATAAGTACAGAAAATGAACACAACTTTATGCGTACTTCATTTTAACCATATATCTTTAACTAAGAATATAAATGCATAGAAACAGATGGAGAAAGAAACATAGTGGTAATAGCTTTAAATTGTATCTCCATATTTCTGTTTCCATCTAAGCCTTTGGATTTTTGTTTTAGTCTTAAGATATAGATGACTAAAGAAAGAAAGAGATGAAAGCTTTGGTGTTTATCTCCATATTTCTATCTCCAACTATTTCCTTGCACTTATTTTTCACTTCAATAGATCTAAGATCTATGATAATAGATTGAAAGGCTAGAATGAAAATACAGAATATTCAAATAATAATTAAAAATTAAAAGAAAAATATTAATAATATAATAGCTTGTAAATATTCATATTCAGTCACAAAACGCAGAGACCCAACGTTAGGGTATGCATACACTTAAAGTAGAGGAACCCAAAAGAAAAAAATGATGCGAAACTCGAGCAAAAGGAGCATTCCATGCCTTCTGCTTTCTGCTGTCGGCTGTCGACTGGCGCTCGTTAAAGTTTGCCAACGTCCTGGTCGCTGGGCTGGGGCTGGGACTGGGGCTGGGACTGGGGCTGGGCTTCTGCACTGGCAGCGATAAAGTGCAAATTTTGTTAATTATTCGTGTGTTGCCTGCTTTCGATGCACTCGGCTCTGTCGGAGCGCAGAGTGTGGCACAGACTTGAAGCGAGTGCGCACAACTTTTTGGCATAATTGCCACAATTTTTGCCAGGAATATGGCTGCCATTCGGTGCTGCCTTTTAGCCTCTTTCTCGGTTTTGCCATCAATGGGCGTATACGAGAACTGTTTGACTTGGCAGCTGAAATTGTCAGCTAAATTACAGGTGTGCGTGTGTGTGCGTGTGTTTGCCAGCAGCAATTAGAGCTAATGCAATTGCGTATTACAAGTATTTAAACTGCGCGTCCTCAACAAACACTTTGCGCTGACCAAACATGCCAACTCAGCGCAAATTTGCACACTCTTTTCTTTTTGCATGCAAGCGGAACAAGTGGCAATGGAACGGGCTCAAGTGCACCCTGTGCCTGGCCATGTATGTGTGTGTGTGTGTGTGGCATTCGGAGAATTTGGCGTTAGAGTCCATGTCAAGCAGAGCTGACATGGCTATCCGCTGAGATTTGCGCTTTGTAAATTCATTTGCTGCTTCATTCTCTCTAAGCAAGTCCCACACTCACTCACACACACACACACACACACACACAGGCGACCAACAATTACACACACAGTCACACTCGCACACACACAGACCGACTCACAGCGCAGCTCTGCATAAATTATGCAGTGCAGCGCAGAGTAGCAGAAAATATTAACTGCAACGTGGCAGCCCCAGCTACATGCACACACACACACCCAGCCACACCCCCTCTGCTGCTCTCTACATGATTCCTTTCCGCCTGTTCGTGACCAGGTGGCAGCCAAACAAACCGCACACCGTGTGGCAACCTCTGCGGTTGCTGCCAACATCGTTGTCTCGATTTATGCGCTGCCAGAGCGAAAACTTCAACATTCTCAAGCTGTTTGCCACATGCCGCTGCCAAAGGAGTCGATCTCTGTCAGCTTACTGTTAAACAGCTCTTAACATTTCAATGTTAAAAGTAATTGACTTTCCTTTAACAAGAGCTGACTTTGTTACGTTCGTATTGCAGTTTTCTTTATCATGCTATTTCTTGCATAACACGGTATATCTAACATAACTCTGCTAATAAACTATCATATATCTAACATGTTAAAATTAACAGCATTTAACAACAGCTAGAACTTTATTGATTAGCTATTTAGATGTCAAGAGTAGGAGACTTTATGTTAACAACAGTTAGATTAGTTGGCTCTGACATAGCGCTGTTATAGCGTTTGCAGAATGTTTGTGATAACAGTTCTGTTATGCACCTCCTTGGTACAGTCATGTTAACATTTGCTAAAATGTTAATATGAGTCGCAGCTGTTAGGTAGGGCATAGAATTTCGGTTGTGCCTTAGACAGCTGTTTTTTCGCTTGTTTATGCTGCTTCTAGTGTTCCGCACGTGTCTGTTGTGTGTGTGTGTGGGTGTTTGTAAGCCTGTATGAGTGTGTGTGTGTGTATAGCAACTACTTTTCTGAGCTGATACAGCAATTTATTTCGTTAGTCAGTCGCTAGCTTTGCATTGCATACTTGCAGGCGCGCACACACACACACACACACAGACACTCTGCGAAATAAGCGACTTAGCATAAAGTGGTTTTTGGCTTGGCTTTTGGCTTTGCATTTGACATTTCTTGGGCCAACACACAAAGTTTGGCAATTTGTATACGAGAATAGCGAGGCGAACCAGCAATGAGATGAGTCGAGTTTAGTTAAGCGATAAGGTTTTGAGATATATATTTATATGTGCATATATACACTTTGGATTGAAGCCAGACAAATTTACGCTAAATTGAGGTTTTTGTCATTCAACAAAGCTATAGAGAAAGTAAAAATTTAGATAACATCAGCTGGGCAAACTCTAGAAAAGAGTTAAAATATTTTGAATATAATTAGTTATTCAAACAGGTTCAACAAGATAATCAAGTAAAGATCAAGAAATTGTTAAGCTAGGCATATGTAGATTTAATATCTGAACTTTGTTGTACTGAAGGTAGAATATGTCGATTCATTTCGGTTTCAATAAGGTCTGAATACTTTAATTGAAAATTGATTATTTAATTCAAGTAGAACGTCTAGAAAATGGTAGTGCGAGCGGCTTGCAAGGAGCTGCACACATCTACGGGGTGTATAGTACATATATTTATTTGATATCTAACCATTGACAGCGGTAAATCAATTGGCAGCATATCCATTTGAAATGCCTAATGTATGATATTAATGCCCAATAATTTAAATGGCATCAAAACGCAGAGTGCAGCCATAAATTCAGCTTTGCCCGATAAGATTAAACTAATTTTGCATTTATGCGGAGTATGCCAAGAGCAGAAGCAGCAGCAGAAGCATTCGTCCTGCTTTTAACCCGCTCGCTGTTTGCTTTGCTTATGGCTGGCACTCGGTGTGGAGTGTCCTGCCATGTTGGCAATATAAATTGCATTTCTGTGCAGCGCTCTTCAAGGATGTGATGGAGCTGGCTGTCAGTGTGTGTTATGATTGCAAATATACGACTCTGAATGCTACTCAAAACTGACTATGAGTGTGCGAGTGTGCGAGTGTGTGTGCGAGTGTGAGTTTGATTACTTGAGCATAAACTGTGAACATCCTTGCAGCTAGTCACTTGTCGCTTTATCAGCAGCGTGTCCTTAAAGCTCCGCCGCAGCTGGTTTCGGTATGTCTTCGAAGCAAAGCGAACTTATTAGCACATCATTTATCTGCATTTAGATTGTACTCTAGTCTAGGGTATTATAAATGTATCATGAGTTGTGTAACGCTCAGAAGAAGACAGCCTTAAAACTTCGAATAAAGTATATATACTCATGATCTGTCTGTCCCTCAGTATTAAAGCTGTGCTCATAAAACTTAGCTTAGCTCCGTGTTTCTGCTGTAGGCAATAGATGTGTCGAAACTGGCAGGATCGGACCACTATATCATGTAGATGTTAAAAAGTAGTTTCTTGTATGAACTACATTATTGTCTTTCAAGATATCTCTATCAAACTTGAGAATTGTCAGCTTTATTGTACTGCTAACATATGGAAGGAAGCCATTCGAGGCACTATACTTAGCTTTATGGAAGGAAGCAGTTGTAAATTTCGTTTTGTTTGGATAAAGCAAAGCATTTATTATATTTTTATATTGTTGGCAGTCTGTCAGATATTTACTTGAAAATGGCAATAAATTTGTGTTTCAATCGAACCATTTTTTGGAAAATAACTGGCTCAACGCCCGTTTAGCAGCCTAGTTTCTGTGTCATATGCGACCGCAAGGGCATTTAAGCTTTGGCGTGCCAAAGGTAGCCACTTCTTTGCTTCTTCTTTTTTTTTTTGTATACTTCTTTCACCTGCCACACAAGGAGCAGAAGAAGCAGCAGAAATTTGTTGAGGCCTTCAGAAAAGTGCGCTGTAAGCAGCTAACAAAGCCAACAACTTTGGCATAATCAAAGCGAAAAAGCCAAAACGCTGGAGCTGCCAGCCATTACAACGGGTTTATTTTCAAGCTGAGCGGAGCAGCAGCAGCTACTCCCCGCCCCGCTGCTGCCATGGCTCAGCAAGCCATAATAAAGTAAACTTGGCTTACTGCTCAAGTGCAATGGCAATTGTATTCGCACTGCTACAGCTACAGCTACAGCTACAGTGGCAGCCAGCAGGCAGCGGCAAGTGCCGACTTGCTGGGGCCACTTCATTCTATAAGCAACTGTAAGCAAAGTTAAGTAATCCACGCTGTATGCCTCCCCGCTTCCCTCACCGCTCTTGCCACAATTAGTGGCAGCCCAAAAATTTTGCTGCGCAACTTTAAGAAAATGTTTGAGCGGCAGCATTTTTTTTCTGCAGCTGTTTTGTTTTTAGATCAGCTAAAAAATGTTGCCTCAAAAACGCTATATACTACACTATACACTACACTATACTACATTAACGTATTTTTTATTTCATTTTTGTTTTGTATATTTTCGTATTTTTTTTTTTTTGGCTGCTCTTGACGTCGACAGAGTCGAGCTTGTTGAGTGCGAGTCCTCAACGTAGTCGCTGCGGCATGCTTGGAATTTGCTTTGCTTTATGCTTGACTTTCTGCCCATCCCCCCACCCCTTCCTATTTCTTCCATCCTCCCTCCCTTTCTCTCACCCTCCTTCAGTGTTTCTCCTCAGATCCTTTTTGCCTCTTGTTTTTTTTCGGCTGTACTCGTAAGTGCACCTTATTTCTTTCATTTTTGCATTATAAAAGGTAGGAATTAATGCACAGAGCTCTAGCTGAATAGCTTGGCTCGGCAATGGGGCAGCTCGGGGTTGTCGGGAATTGTGTCCTTTCGTCGCGACTATCCTCCAAACTGTGGCGCCTTGAATGCTGCTGAAAAGTGTTTGCAGTCAGTTTCGGACTTTTTGTTTTATGGTTTAAGTTTTCAGTTCTTAAGTGAGACGTCGCCTCACTCAAAAAACAGCGCAAGCTTCATCAAAAAAGAACTGAGAAAATTCATAATTTTAGAAAACAATTAAAATACTGCTCGTAACTGTGACAAAAATAATATTGTCTTCAAGCAGCGCATTTCGAGCACAATTTCGCTTTGTATAAAAATAATTAAAAACGTTGACTTTCCGCTTTCAAGCAATCACATTTTGTCGTGATTCATAGAATGCTTTTACACATAATTCACCTTTCAAATCAAATTAAATATATTCTATGGAGTTTCTTAAGCGGAGCTCAAATAGTATAAACTGCAACTGATTGTAAGAACTTGACATGAGGATAAATTCCAAGGAATTTCTAAAGTGGACTTTAAATTAAATAAGCTGCAATTGATGGTAAAAACATGACATGAGGATAAATTGATTGTAAAAACATGACATGAGAATAAATTAACAGAGTTTGAAAAATCACGGAATTTCTTATACAGCCTACAAATTGAATGTACTGCAATTAATTTCTAAAACTGGACATGAGGATACATTTCAAAGAGTTGCCATCCTGCAATATTTTGTGCATGTGGCAACACTAACAAAAATATACGAAAATCAAACGGAAAGCTCTCGATTGAGATCCACAACGAAGTTTGACAATTTCTTAAGCGGCGCTGTCAACCAATCTACAGAGCTGCAGTCAACTTGTAAAAAAATTGACATGAGGATAAACTTTACGGAGCTGCCAGCTTTCAATATTCGGACATGTGGCAACAATAACTAAAATACAAGAAAAAACGAATGTGAAGCTTTTGATTAAGACTTAAAGCTTAATTTAACAATTTCTTAAACGGCGCTGTCAACTTGTTTGCAGCTTAGGCGTTGCCAGACAGCGACAAAATCTAAACAATTCGTTTCCAAACCGAGCTGATAAAATGTGAAACAATTTATCAAACTCGAGCAAGCCTTTTATTTATGCTTAATTTCATATCTGACAAGCTATTCTATGAAATTCCAAGAGCACAGTTCAATGCCTTTTCGCCTGGCTTTAACATATTTTTCGACATGCTTGCTCGCAGCAAGCGGCTTCAGCATCAGCATCAGCATCAACATATTGCTTATCATTTAAAGCAATCGCAAATCGTTTCGCTTTGCATAATGGCATTGGGACGAAATTATTCAGCTATTTTCTGAAATTTGCACACACAATAAGAACAAAAAAAAAAAAAAGGGAAGAGAAACTTTAGCAACGAATCCTGCGTTGTCCTTGCGGGGACAGCCCGAAAGTTTGTGCCAGCCATGTCATTTGCATAGTTTTGCCAGCGCAGCCTTTGACAGGGTGTGGAAGGGAGGGACAGGCAGCGGCGGGTCGGGGAGGGGCGGCTGGCGAATGCCGCCGGATGCTGTTGCTGTTGTCAACAAATCTTTTATGTGCCTATTGGCAAAATGTATCTCGAGACTTGAGAGCTTGAAATTCAATTGTCAAACTCGAAGGATATCACAGGCTTCACGCTCGAGTGCGCAATGCAAAGTTCTTGCCAGGCAGCTGGCAAAAACTGTTGGCTTAATTTATTATGGCCTAAACAAATTGCTTGGGCTATTAAGGCAAGACAGCAGATATGCCATGTGTCTGTGTGTGTGTGTTTGTGTGTGTGCCACACCGGCGCATCAGCTGACAAATTAGTTGCAAAGAATTGTTGCAGCTGCCTGATTTATGGCTGAACTCAACAACAACAAAATGTGGGTCGTTGCAGGCGACTGCACTGGCAGCAAGACAATGCAGCTAAATGTGCAACCTACTTTTCAATTACAAGGTGCAACCGCAACAAGCAGCATGCAGCATGCCGCATGCAGCATGCAGCAGGCGCCGTCTCACAGACACAATGGACCTCTTGGCCCCGTGTCTGGCTGAGTGCATTTAGCTGAATTACAGCTGCTTTTTCCACACCCACACACACACACACAGGCACGCACGCCTTGAGCACACGTGAGCAGCTTCAAAACCTTGCCACATGCCCCACCTGCCACCCACCTGTCCCACGTGCCCCACCCACTGTGTGCACTCAAGTGAGCGGCAGCTGCAGGCGCAAATGGGTGAAGGCCTGCGCCACATGTCTAAAGACGTACCGAGCGCCTTTTATGCCATTGTCTGCATTTGGCCAAAAGCAAATGCCGAGCAGCTTCCACTTAATGCCAGCAACTACAGTGAACGCTGCCAGCCAAAGGCCAGCTACAAGGAGCACATTTTACAGAATTCACAATTAATTTCATATTTTTGCGCGCATTCTCTTTGCTGCTAATTAGTTGCACATTTCGCTGGCAAATCAGCTGCGAGCTCTGTTTAGCTGCAATTACAACTGCATAAACTGTAAATAGAAATTGAAATGGAGACAAAGGCAAGGAATTGTGTTTTGTGTTTTTTTTCTTCTGCTCATTTAATTAGACACCCTGTAAATGATAACATTGTCTTTTTGCATGGAAACTGTGGCTGTTGCCTAACCCAGCTCTCTCTCCTTTCTTTACCACTTCCACTTCCACATCCCTTTCCGTTTTCATTTCCATTTGTACTTCCGGCCGCCCCGCTGCCGACGCCTTTTGAAATATTAACCCACTAATGCCGCTAGCTGCTGGCCCCATGATTCATTTAGCGTCACGTTAACCCATTAAGCACACGATACAGTTGCGGTTGATGCTTCGTGCTCTTGTTGTTGTTGTTGCCGCTGGCATAAATGTAGTAAAAACTTAGCATAAATGAGGACAACGCCGCCGCAGCCGTTGCCGCTGCCAGCGTATCCGTTTACAAAGCTCATTAGCGTACAGCGGCAGCAGCAGCAGCAGCAGCGCCATCTAGCGTGCCCGCAGCGCAACCGGAAATACTAGAACATCCCAACTACACGACATTTAACTGCGGTCTCACGGCCAAAAGCATTATCAGCCAGCTATTGAGCCAGCATACCATATTTGAAAATATGATAGGGATTATGTTGGGCTACTTTGATAATCAGCTCAAATAAGCAGCATAAGCTACCAGGTCTCAATGTGATTTGTCTGTTGCCTTGACAAAGTGAAACCAAGCTTTGAGGTGTTTATTAAATAATACTTATTCACTTTTTGTGCGCATTTGGCACATGTTAAGCTGGGATTTTATTGGTTTTGCGCTGGGATGGGTAATATCGAATAAGGATACTTAGAAGCAATATCTACAAATAGAAAGAAAGATAGATAGATAGATATAAGTACTTATACATTAATTACAATTAAAAGATTCGGCTGCTTGAGTACAGGCCAAGATGATTATCTTTCGCATCAAAAAACCACAGCATGGCTCAGTTTTAATTGCTAAACAACAGATTTAAGGCAAGTTCAAAGATTTTCTTGCCAGCTATTGACTCGGGTAATTCCTTAAGTAAATAATTGAGAAACACTTTTGAATAGTTATCGTTAGCTCGATTATATTTCAAGTCGGACGAAGCTTAACTTTTGATTGTTGTTTATCTTTGAGCTGTGCGCAAAGTTTAACAGGCAGTTAAAGTACCTGCCAGAGCAACGAGAACTGAAAACTGAGAACTGAGAGCTAAGCGCGCGTAAAATGTGTGTTGTTTTTTTTGGTAACAATTTGCTTGGCCATTTATAGGCATAATTAAAGAAACTCGGGTAGAATTAATTTAAGTTGAAATTCAGCAACAACAAAAGGCAAAAGTTTTGCGCACGAGCAACCAATCAACAATTACAGCAAAAGAGAAGAAATGCAAATAAAATAATAATAAAATAAAATGTTTGCTTCAACTCAAACAATAAACAATCAACTTGGATTGGATTGGTGGGGCGGGGGATAGAGAGAGAGAGAGGGGCGGGGCTGCTGTGCAAGTGGATGCCATGCAATTGGCAACTTTTTAATCAAGTTGCGAATGCAAATCAAGTGGTGCAAGGCCCAGCTAATTGGCCAGTTTGAGGCGCTAATAATAATGTGGGTGTGGCTGTGCCTGTGTGTGTCTCTGAGTGTGTGTGTCTCCTGTGAAATTACAAGGCAGCAGACAGCTGACGTCACAGATTCAATTTGTCAGCCTTGTTAAGAACCGTGGGCTGGCTCTAAGAAATGATGTGACTTTTAACGCCTGCCAGCCAGCCAGCCAGACTTGCAGTTGGAACTTAATTAAAAAGCTTGTAGAAATTGAAGCAAAGTCGTTGTCCTTGGCGCTCGTCCTTACGTCCTGCCAAAAAGTAGTTGTTAAGTTCGATTTATAACGCGTCTGCACTGCGGTTCGCTGTCTCGTAAGTGCAAAGCGTTGTCGTCTTCCAATTTTTTCCCCTTCTTTTTTTTTGTTTTTGTTGTTTTTTCTTGCGACTGTCTCGCTGTTGCGCCAAGTCAAGGATGAGCCGCGTATGGCAAACACTTAGTTGCACCCAGCCCCAGCCCCAGCCCCAATCCCAAACCCAAGCCCCTGCCCTGTTCCCCTCGTTCAACGTCTAATTGAGTTGTACAAGGCTACTACTAATTGCATTCGATGCTTGCCGCTTCAGTTGAGCCGGCGTTGATATAATTAAATTTTATTGCAACCTCGAGGACAACGACATCGTTTAGCGCCAAGGTGTGTGCACAATTTATGGCCGACAAGTTTTATATATTTTTTTAATTAAAACTCACTTTCCGCCCCGACTCTCTCTGAATAAACTATGTTTAGCCCTTATGCAAGCCCTTAAGATTCCAGCTCGAAACTTGAATTGTCAACAATATATATACAAATTTCCAAAAAGAAAAAGTACATTTAACATAAATTCAATTAAATTCGTGGAAAGATACAATTTTTGTATTCAAATATGCTTTTCAATGAATACTAAGCAAGAGGGAATATTATGAATATTTAAATATTTAAACTTCCAAAAAGAAAACTACAATTTATATTAAATAAATACATATAAGTTTTAACAAATTTAGGTGGAAAGAAAAAAATATTTTTATCTAAACGGAAAAATGAATCTTTTGAATCTACTTCGAACCTTGATTTGTCAAAAATATACTTTAGTTTTGAAAAGAGAAAACTTAAATTTATCTTAAATCGTTAATTCATCTTCAGGTTCCACCTCTTGACGATTAAAACAAAATAAAATTCCGGCATCAAATCCTTGAATGTATCTACTTTTCAAACTATGTATATATTCAGTTTAATGACAATTTTCATTAGTTTCATATTTTGCCAACAAAAAATTCAACACAAACAAAAATAAACAAAAGTTGCCATGAAACAAAAGAATAACTGCAGCGAGTGCAACAGCGGCAGCTGCAACAACAACAGCAACAACAACAGCAGCAACAACAACAACAGCAACACGAGCAGCAGCTGGAGCATGGAGGATCTGTGCGCCTTCTGCCTGGATCACATACATGATCCTGTGCAGCTGCCATGTTGCATGCATCAATTTTGCCGCAGCTGCCTGCTGCTGTATCGTGAGGCGCGCAGCTGGCAGGCCAAACGCTGTCCGCTTTGTCGGCGCAGTCTCGAGGCATTCCAGACGCTGCACCAAAACGAGGCGCACTTTAAGGGCGTAAGTTGAAGCTGTATTAAGCCCCATCTCACCTCTCACCTCTTGCCTCATCCTCATGCCTCAGCTGCAGAGCTGGCGTCTTACATTCGTGCTGTTGCTGGGATTAATGCTCTTCAGTTTGGGGCCATTCTTTTTGCTGCTGATCTACTGGTAGATGCCGCACAACGTGCGCAGCATGCAAGTCAACTATCCAGCCCAGTTTCACACACAGATAAACACACACACACACACACAAACGCCTTCATTAGCGGCAGCTATATATGCATATATGTGTATAATGTTATTTGTATATGTATTTATGTTTATATGTGTAGTCAGTGCCATAAAAAAAAGTCCGGTCATATCTCAAACCCTTTGTTCGGTTGAGTCCAATAAACCCGTATATTAACTAGTTGCATTTCGCATGCATCTGGAACTGTATCTCTTAACTGCATCTTAATTCAATTACAACTTTTGCTAGCTTCTAATTAAAATGCGGATAAGCCGCAAAGCATGGTCAGTGCAGCCACCTGCCAGCAGAGGGCGCTTTATGCGCACAAAGCTTTCGCTTTGTGAGTGTGTAAAAGTCAATTTAAATGTGGGCTTAGGCTGCAAGGCATTGCTTTTATATATATTAAATATATTATTGTATAAATGTTGTATACATAGAATATATTATTTAATAAAAACAGCGATGCACAATCGAATTAACGCTTTGCTACCCTTTTAAATTGCATACTTTGCGGCGCGCCGTTCAGATTTTTGCATATTTGTATTCCCCATACGCCATGTGGGCCATAAACACCAAACGCATATATATATATATACAAATATATCGAATCGCAAACGCGAATTGTGAAATTTAATGCAATTTTCTACATGAATAAATCCATCAAAAAAGCGATACGCCAGCTGCGCAACAAATTTGTATAAAATATGGTTTCAATATACCAAGAAAAAACATATAAATTGTAACAAAACTAAACAATAATCGAGAAAACAGCGAGTAATATTTGTAAATAATGCGGATAAGCTGAGGCATACCCTGCTGTCAGCTAATTGGGTTGATTAGCTGAAACACTAGTGTTCAATAAGCATATATGAAAAGGTGCTTGGCAGTGTTGAGTAAGAGCAGTTCGCATTTCAGTGTTGACAACTTCTTGGATATCTTAAACTTGATTTAAATTTCAGATCGAATCATAATTAAAAAATAAAATGATTAAAGTGAGCTTTTTCAGTAAAACGTATCTAGCCATAGTTTTTCTCACATGCCCTAGCACAGGGTATGAAACGTAAAGCAAAGCGCATATCGCTTGGCCGTTATTCATATATTTATTTCAAGCAGTAAATCAAAAAATTCCTCTGCAATGGGGCCAACAAAATTGCAAAAAACAAAACAAAGTTGTCAGCTTTAAAAACGCGCAACATTTGCAATTAAATGAGTGTTGGAAAACGGCGCACGGGCATAAACGCAGCCGCAAAATGTATTTGAAAATGATTTTGAGCCGCGTTTGTTGATATGAATATGCGAGTGTGGGCGTGGTATTTGTTACTCTTGCTGCTATTCTACGCGTATCTGTTCTGTGTTTGCAGCCTGTTTTGTTGACTATGTGGCCATAATATCGGCACGCCCCCTCCCCCCATATGACCACACTCCCTGCAGCTGCTGTAGCTGCAGTTAGTGCGAGTTGCACATAGCCACAACCACATTGCCCCCAAACAAAACAATATGGCAAAGTGCGGTGAACGCTTTTCGATTTTGTTATTTTGATAGCCTCGCTTGCCTCTGGCTGTGGCTGCCCGCATTGTTGTTGTTGTTGTTGTTGCCTGGTTGCCTGGATGCTTGTGCGGCATTTGTGCTGGTTGCATAGATTTTGATGGCACGATATGAACACCTGAGCATGTAACCAAATATTGGCCGCTTTGCATGCCAAGCAGCCAACTGAACAGCCAAAATCAAGTGCCAAAGATGGGCGCGTGTTACTGGAAGAAAGAAATATTGTAAAAAAAGAACAAAAAAATTTTCAAAAGTATACCTATTTCTTATGCCACAATTTTACTTTTTCAAAAAGAAATATAAAAATGTTTCCATATACTTAACTACTATTAATAATAGAGCGGGGAGCCTTACGTTAGTATGATGAAAATCGCATAGAAAAGCGCAAGGTTTGAGTGCGTATGCGAAGCGCATAGAAGGGCGGTAAGCAGCTGCACAGGCAGAAGCAGAAAGTTTTTATTGAAAACAGACTAAAAACAAGTTGAGAATTCCATTTAAAATTTGTCTAAACAATTTAATAATGCTAAACGAGATTTTTGTATTGCAGTAAAATGCACATTTTGCAATTATTTATTAAAAACTATTTATTAACCATTTTATTGCTGCATTTAATAATCATTCGTGTGGCATATTTATTTAGCTTGCAACTGAAATGAAATTTATTAAATTTTAAATGCTTTAACTAGATTATAAATGTTTAATTTGTTGTGGGCGCTACAAAAGCACTTTATACAAAACATTATCAGCTTGATAATAGTTGATATACATATAATATATGTATATAAATAAAAGACCAGCTGCCATAGACTAAAGTTGAGGTGCACGCGAGACTTTTAGTCAGCCCAGGGCCGGGGCAAAAGTGCAATATGTGGAGTACTCTGCGAACTGAGAGGCTGCACAGCAGTCGAAAGGCTGCACTGGGTCGCTTCTAATCCCATTGGCCGTGACAGAGCCGGGCTCTGGGATGGCACAAAAGTCCCTGTGCCAGCCACTTCCGCCTCGCACCGGATATGAAACGGCGTTTTTGTGTGCGCCATTTGTCCGATTTGTGGACCATTTTCATTGCAGCTCGCTGACTATTTTTTGGGATATTTTTCGTTGTTTTTATTTCTTTTTTTTTTTTTTGTTTCTCCTCTTATTTTCTATTTTCCCATGCGCTTTTCGGGGTTTGTTGTTTGGCTTTTGTGCGGCGCCTGTCGCCAGGCAAATTGAAATGTTTGCAGGGCTCGCAACTAGACACACGCCTTCACACGCTGTGTTTGCTCTCGATCTTTGACACCCTGTAATTGAAAGTTTTTTTCACCGTGTGTGTGCGTGTGTGTGTGTGTGTGTGCATTTAAGGCTCTTTAAAAATTGTTCTGCAATTGCTGCACAATATTGGCAATAAATGCATTTTGTTTGCTTGGTCGCATGCCTGATTAATTTTTACAAGTGCCACGCGGTGGCCCAGCTGGCACCTGCTCGCTGCTGCCACGCCCATCAGCTGTCCGCCCACTTGCCACGTCGGCTTTATCGCAGCGCACTGTGTGTGTGTGTGTGTGTGTGTGTGTGTGTGCTTGTGTGTGTCCAGTGTCCTTTTGGATCCACAATTTCATCGATAGCAAGCGCAAACTTTTGCCACACACACCAGCGCATATATATACACACACACACATACAGCATACACACACACACACACCGATTGACACACACACACACACAGCCAAAAGGCACACAGCCTTTGCCTTGGCTCATTGCCAATGCATTGTGTGCGCGATTATTTTGCCGTTTATTTTGCGCGCATTTCTTTTGCTCGTGTGCGACAAGCTCTCTCTGTATGTGTGTGTGTGTGTGTGTGTGACAGTAGTGTGTTTGTTTGTGCGGCTACATATTAAATTTTTGTCACTTTGCCATATCTATGGTCGTGCACCAAATTGGCTGCTTTTCAACAGCGAGCTGCAACATCTGTTTCATGGCATGCATATCCTTTGCATATCCTTGCCCTCAAATTGCACTAGATGTTGCACCGCCCCACCCCCGTCCCGCTGTTATTGTTGTTTTTGTGTTGTGCCCGCAAACTGGCAAAATCCTATTCATTATGTCACCGTTACGCCAACAACTTTGCTGGCCCGGTTGTTGCACAGTGCCAGCCACCAAGAGAGATTTGCCCATTTCGCCAGTTAACATGTGCGGGCTGCCAGAGGCGTGCGGCAAGGGGGTTTTGAGGAGGCGGGCGGGGGACGGTGCCTTCATTAAACGAGCCTCGAGCCGTCGCCATCTACCGCATCAAATTACCAATTTATTTTCTTGGCTTGTTTTGCGCTGGCGACTGGTTTTTTGGCAACGATCTTTTTTTTTAGTTTTTTGGCCAAGATACGAAACATGCAGCTGATAAATTCTAGTGTTCATTTTATGTGCTGTAGGTTGCGCCTCTGCTCGGGCAAAAAGGTGCAAAATTGCGCTGCACATTTTAATGATATAATTAATTAGTCAAACAGACGCCCAAGTGCAACTGCAACACGCGCAACAAACACACAGGACACGTGAGTCCTTGCTGCATGCGCACTGATTGCCTCGCCTGGCAGCGAGTGAGGCGACGACCTCTGGCTGCTAGTCAAAGATTAAGCAAACTAACCCAAGCGAACAAACACAATGGTGGGATGCTGCGGGGAATTGAGAGAGTGGCAGGGGGTAGGGGTGGGTCAATTGCCAGGACACTGAGGGCAATTTGAGTGCAGGATATATGCAGGCGCTGCATTTAGTGCGCTATAAATTCAATTTTAATTTAGTAAATGTGTTTGTTGTCTCTCACGCAGTGACAAAAGGGCAACCGCCATGTGCATGTCCATGTCCATGTCCATGTCCGGACCGACCGTTGCCATCTACTCCTTCCTTCCACCTCGCCAGCCCCTCCTCCGTATACTTTGGCCATGTGTCGTGTGCGTAAAAGAGACAAATGCCTGCAGAAGATGGATGTTGCAATTGTCTGGCTTCAACATGGCTTCACTGTTGAGATGAATCTCTTTCACTTGAAGCATGCATTAATTGCTTCACATTCGATAAAGCACCCAAATGACACCGGCTGCAAGTGTGCGCTCGAGAGCATCAGATTAATCTTGGCGAGTTGTGGTTGGCCGGAAAGAGAGAAACCACAAAATAGTGTTGGGCAATGCGATCTGCTTAGTTTTTATGCGCTTAAAGCTCACATGTACTTTCCAAGTTCTTATTCTAGTGTTGTCAGTGGAGTGCAAGTTGTGATTAGAGTAAGAGAGAGTGGAGAAAGTAGTGTTGAGCAATGCATGTTTGCTTGATCATGCTTTTTAGACTGACTTTACGTGCCAGATGTGCTCAAGTTTGCTTAAAGCTTGTGACAAATATAGAAAATGTACATTCTGATATTTATGTGTTGTTTTCTTTGAATTCATTGTATTCTTTTATGTATTTTCATATATTTACATTCATAATTGAATTGAGACGTCTATTCTGAGTTGTTTTGTTTAAACTTCGAACTTTGTTTCAATATTTTTTATATCTTATTTTCATTTGGTTTATTTACAAACATATTTTTGTTTATTTATGTTTATTTTAATATTCAATTATGCAAATTTGTAGCCAGCAGCTTGTGACTTTTGGCCAAATTAAACGCAAAATTTGCCAGGCAATCGGGTTACGTGTGTGTGTGTGTGTGCGTGTGTGTGTATGTGTGTGATTGCTTGATGGCTTTTGTGGTCATCATGATTTGTTTTTGCGGCTGCAGTTGCAGCTGGTTGAGTTTTGTGACCGCACAATTTCCTGTCATTAGGGTCAACCAGATGTTGTCTGGGAAATCAAAATTTGGGGGCTCATCAGTGGCAAATTCTTCAGCGCAGCTGATTGGTTTATTAATTGCAATTTTTGTGCGTGTGTAAATGTGTGTGTGTGTGTGTGTGGGTGTGTGTGTGTGACAACAGTTTAGATCAGCTAACAGTATGTTGACTGAAAATAGCAGGATATCAAGGACATTGTGTATTTATGTATTTATGAAATTGTGCTCGGGCAATGGAGTTGCACATTAACCCAGATACACACACACGCACACACACTCACAAACACACTCGCACAGACACACGCACATACAATGGGTATCCATTCGGGCTCATTAGCTCGCAGAGCTCATCATCAGCGTGTGGAATGGGGAGAAGCGTGTGAAGGGAGGGGGCTTGCAGCAAAAGGTCCTGGGTGTCGTTTAATTATGTGCCGTTGCCCTTTTTGGAGGGAGTTACCATGTTGATGTTGACATATGTGAGCTGTTGTGCTTGTTGCTGGCAAAATCAACGTGCAAACTCATCAAACATGCAGCGGAATTGCTCCCATTTGGGCACACAGTTTTGTTGCCGAGTCGTCAAAAGTGTTGGCCATAAAATATCCAATTAGATTTTCGGCCACAACAGATTTCATTGCCTAGGTGTAACTGCAGCCCCGAGTGAGTGTGTATGTGTGTGTGCGAGTGTGTATGTGTGCGTGTCAATCAATTTTTAATTAGTTTGAAATTGTTTGGCTTGTTTGCACAGAGTCGCGCGGCAACAATGCAGCAAACGGCAAAAGCTAATTAAAGCGCTTGCCAACACTGCAAGCGATAAAAGTTATTCTAAAGACATTTTTTCTGTAAGCTCTTGCACCCTCGTGTGCTAACTTGACTTAAGCTTAGTATACTCTTTTAACAAAACATTTGGACGCTCGGGCACAAAACTTTCAATTACACAGCCCTACAGAGCGTTACACAACACTGCAACAGCCAAAACGTATGCTATCGAGAATTCGTCAAGCTTTTCCACTAAGTAGGCTTAAGTTCATTTAAGTTTCTAGCAAATCAAAAGAAAAAATGCATTAACACAACACTAAACGACGCTACGCAACACTAAAACTGTGACACATAAAAATGAAAATAGATATGACAAGCAATTGCACAACACTAGCGCTACGTTACACAGCACTGCTCAGCAAATTGTACGCCCTGGACTGGCGTCGCATTCAATTAACCAACAACTGGCTGGCATATTGAGTGCACAGTTGTCTTAATTGCTAACTTGGTTACCTGAGCAGCCAGGGAAATCGAAATGAGTCCGAGGTTTGCGCAGGTGAGGGTAGGGAAGGTGCGGTGAGGTGTGGAGCGCGAGGAGAACGCTGGCGTACAGCAGGTGGCCCAACTGGCGTTGGCTCGACAATTTTAATGCCTGCCTAAGCCCGCGCGCATTGTAAACATCATTAGCCAATATTATATGCATTAAATTTTATGCCGAAACGTGAAAAAGGCAGCCAGGACAGGACCTCGTTGCGCCAGGACAAACTTTTCCTTCCTTGCCTTAGTTAAAAATGTAAACATCAGTTGTGGCTTAATGGGGATGGTGCTGCCGGTGCTGCCGATGCTGCCGGTGGTGGCGGCGGTGCTGTTGGTGGTGCTTCGCTTGGAGTAACAGCCGCAACCACACACCGCGACCCACAGTGCTTGGCATACAAATTGTCTAATCCCACATAGTTCTTGCCACCTTCACTGGCAAAAACTTTGTCATGGACTCGACTCGACTCGACTCGACTCGACTTGTTTGTGAATTGTATGCCCCTGTCTCTGGCAGGGGCCATCCAAATCTAAGCCAGTTGGCCAATGCTCTGCCGCTCTGCATAAGCCCGGTTCAAGTCCAGCCGCAGCTGACTGCATATTTGAAACAAATGTGCAAACTTTAAATTGTTTTCTAAATAAATTTTCGCACATGAAAAGCAGCACAAAAAACACTTGGGTTGCACGTTAGTTTGGCGACAGTGTTGGTATACGCCGCAAAAAGATACAATAAACATAATGTTGGTAAATATTTATTTACTCAATAGCAAACTTATGTACAATCCATTTATCTAATGTGAAAGATAGTATAATGGCACATTTTCTATATATTTAGCTGAAAACAGTGTTGGTTAATCCCTCAAATGCTCTTCTGTGCTTTTAATGCTTCATATATTTTGTAATTATAAATGGTAACTTATGCCGATACTAAATACTTATGAGTGAACATGCACAATATGAGGGAGTCGAGTACTTTAGCTAAAACAGTGCTGTGCAACGCTTAAGCATGTTACTTATAACACTAGATAAATGTACCTGCAGGCAGTTAGGCAAATGAACACAACTTTAATAGAATTTCGAAAAGTTTATTTCCACAAACTATTCTTCAAAAATGATGAACAGTGTTGTGCAACGCTGTAAAGTCAAACTTATTGTATGGCAAACATTTTACAGCCCTCTCAGTGGCCGTGTGGCTTGCATTTTAAGTGAGCCACGTAAATTTTATTGTATACAATTCGCATTTCATTTCATTTTAGTTTAGTTTATTTTAGTTTTATTCCATGTTGCTGCCTTCCACTGCGCATCATTTGGTCTCATTTCGTTTATTTATTTTGCCTGAGTGGCTGCCGCTGGGCGCAAAGTGTATTAAAGTTTGCTAATGATGTCAGTTATGTTTTGCCTTGGCTGCGCACACAAAATTCATTTATTTAAAACTTTTGCACTTTGGGGCATTTAACACGGCGTGAGCGAGAGACAGCGAGAGGGAGCGAGAGAGAGAGTGAGTGGGAGAGAGGGGGAGGGTGTGTGTGGGCGTAAGATAGAGACACACACACAGACACACACACACACACACTCGCGGCGACTAGGCGAAAATTTATTATTGCATGTCAGATATTTTTAATTAATTATGCCGTGGCAAAATATGCGCCGCGCTCAAAAGTATGCTATAGTTTTTTGTCGTTCGCACTCGCTTCATTGGGCCAAGCCAAAGACTGCGCCCGCTGCAGCCGCCTCTCAAACCGCGCCAGCCGCCCGCCCGCTCGCTGTTGGCCGTCGCTTTTTAATTAGAGGCAACCACAAAAGATTTTTGTCAACGACAGCGCCACGCCCCCTTCGGAATTTTTATACAGCCCACTTTAAAGCGCAACGAGCCGCGAATTGTTTAACCCACTTTGAAATACACGCAAACAAACAAACAAAAAAAAAACGTACTGAATGTTGTCAAAAGCTAATCCCAAATATGATATCCTCTCTGTGTTCTTTACAGTGTCCAAAATGCGCAACTGGCTGGCGTCAAGTCCTGCCAGTCTGGCCAGAACGGCGAGGTCCTGGCTGCCTGCTAATTAAAAAAGCGTTGCCTACGTGAACTGGGTAAGTTTTTCCGTTGTTGTTATTTCAACACTTTTCTATGCTTTTGTGTTACGCTCCGTTTTTTTTTTTTTTTTTTGGTGTTCTTGTTTTGTTGTATTTGCACAGCTTTTGACATAATTTTTCGCGTGCTGCCTCCTGTTATCCTTGATGCAGGTGTGCTGCTCCATATCCCTTTCACAGGCCCCTTGTTGGCCCAACGCTACGCAAATATTTGCACATGTTTAATGCGTCGTTCGACGTGTTGGCCATTTATTTGTTTTATTTTCTTTTCTTTTTTTTGTATTTTGTATATTTTGTAACCCTCTGTTGTCCTTCTGCTCATTTAAATATTTACCGAGCTGCCGATTTCGTCTAGCAGTTGTCCTTTTTTTCTGCGCCTGTGTGTGCGCCTTTGTGTGTGTGAAAATTAATTTAAGTAATGCGTTGTGCCTAGGCACATTTATCTGGCGTACGGCAAATCCTTTTTAATATGCCTGAAAAACATTTTCATTTTTCATTTGTCACTTGGCCGCAGCAGCGACGGCAGCGGCTCGTTAGCTCTGAATTGTAAAGGACCAAGCAGCAGGGAAGGATCAAGGCAGTCGGCATTTCTCGACTGTAGCATGTGGCATTCCATATTCAGGGCAAGAAAACCACATCAAATGCCGCACATGGTTTTCGACTGAAATTGGCATGCAGAACTTGTGACTTTTTGTGGCAGTGTTGTTAAACGTGCCAAATACCTGTAGTATTTCACGGCCTCAGCATATTTGCTGCTGCTATTAGTTTCACTTTATCACACAGATCAGCTTAGGGCATCAGTGTTAGGCATTCGTCAAAGTCTGTGTCTTGTTTCGGCCAGTTTTGCAAAGCGTTAACAATGCCTGCAGTGTTGCAAAGCGGCGTCTGCTTCCTTAACAAATAGATTAGCTGCAGCAATCAGTATCAAACATCGACGATTTACTGTGAAAGACAAAGACTTTTTCGGTCAGGGTTGTAAAATGCTTGCAGTGTTGTTAAGTTTTTCTGCTTCTGTTGCCAATTCTTTTCCATACAGCTCAACTGAAGCGTCAGCATATAATATTTGTCATAATCTGTAACTTTGTCTTCCAGTGTGGATAATGCCTACAGTGTTGCAAAGCTTTGCTGCTGCTTCTGCCTCTTCTTTATCACACAGATCAGCTAAAGCAATCAGTATCAAGCCTCATCGACATTTTTTCAGTCACTTTTTGCATGGTTTCTTTTCTTTTCTTTTCTTTTTTTTGTTCGATTCCTTTTGCAACACTGGATAATCCGTGAGGGAAATTGCGCTGGCTGTTGTCGCATGCTCTTTGTGCCCGCTGCCTGCTGATGAGTTGCCAATCCCAAGGTTACTCAATCAAATTGCGGCGCCTGCCAGGATGCAGGACTGCGGACTGCGGACTGCGGACTCGAGACTGGAGACTCGAGAGTCGTGTAACTCGAGTTGTAGCTCAGCCGTTGGCGTTGAAATCAAATTTCATTTGCAGGCAAAGTTTTGGCTTTTACTTAGTTTTACTTTGTGCATGCGCTTCTTCTTCTTCTACTGATTGTGATTCTTCTACTTTTTCTTCGCCTTTTCACTCTGCCATCGACAACTGTGCGACGCTCTGTTGACAACCCAAGTTCCCAGCAAATCAACAACAACAACAATGGAAAACCCAACGCAAAACGGTCATTAATCATTTGGGCTCTATTCCTATCTGTGTGTGTGTGCGTGTGTGTGTGTCGCATATGAAAGCGAGGGAAAGCGAGCGAAAAACATAAACTACGTGCACTGCAAAACTGAGAAACTGTGAGAAACTTGATGCTGCGACGCTGTCGAACTGAGATTGAGGTTGTGCTACATTTTTTCGCCTTTCTTTATATTCGAGTAGATTGGGCCAAGGCAGAAAGAACAACAAAAATTATATTCGTTTTTTTTTTTTACTTGGTAATTGATGAAATTATACGTTTGAATTGTGCTTGTTTCTACCGACGATATTTTATATACTCTTAACACAGTTTTACCTGGTTCCTGAATCCTTTTACGCTTCGATATCGCCAATTCGTCATAGCTTTTGACAAGAGATTGTTATCTTTTAATTGTTTGGTAAAAGACTTTTGTTACTTTTAACATTAAAACTAATTAGCTAAAATCTTAAAAAATAAGTTTACTTAAAACCTCTCTCGCTGCAATTCCGCCAATTAAATATGAGATACTTAAAGATATATTACAGAGTCAGCTTAGACCTAATGCAATAAAAACATAACTAGTTGCTTAATAGAAACCTTAACAAAGACATATGCCCAACCCTTTTCGAATAGATCTCTCAAAATCACTTTCACCACAATTTCGCCAACTCTATGTAGAATAGTTTTAGGCATTTTATAAAGAGTTGGTATATGAACTAAAGCATTCAATAGTCAATCAGCTGTTTAATTCGAGCCCCAACCAAGACATAGAACCAACCCCCTTTGAAGAGCGCTATTAAAATCACTTTCGTCACAATTTCGCCAACTTGAAATCGGAAACCTCTTGAGTAAAGGCATATTAGCAACACGTTGGCCCCAAGAAGCCATTTGGCAATTAGTAGTTGCTTCCGAAAGCCAAACGAGGTCCAAAAGTCAAGACTGAGTTGCCTTTTCTAACATATATATATATATATATATATATGTATTTTTTTTGTTTTTTGATTAATATGTGCGCCTAAATGTAGGCAGCAAATCTTTGGACTATTTTCTTGGCTGGGTTGTTGTTGCTGTGAGAACAAATTTGCCTTCATTCAGCGTTTGACGTGGCCAAATTAAAGCTGCTCGGATTTCGCAGCTCGGCTGGCTGCCGTCGGCCGGACAAGGGTCTAGTCCTGCTCTAGTCCTTTCTGCCTTTTGTCTCTGAGCGGCTTTTGTTTGTTGTGTAATCTATGCGCTTGATGGCACAGCTGTTTGTCCAGACAGCACAAGAAAAATGCCAACAATTAAGTGGGCAGCACTGGCGAAAGCAGCAGCAGGTGCAGGGGGGGGCGTAGCACGTAGGCGGAGTGAGGCGCATGGTGTGATGCCTGTCGGCAATAGGCAATGCATTAATTTAATTAAAAGCGGCGCAAGTTGCGGTAAATTTGAAATTTGTGTAAATTCAACGTATTTAGAAAACACTCGAAAGCATTTAATTGGCATTTAGTTATGCCAAACGGTGCTGCCAACCTGATTTGTGTGTGTGTGTGCGAGTGTGTGTGTGTGAGACAGGCGGTTGGCAGGCTGACAGGCTAAGCTAAGCCAACACCCAACCCCCGTATAGAATCCCTTGCACACACGACGCCACTGCACACGGGCACAGAGGTCAGTAGCCTTATCAGCAGAGCACGCTGCTGTTGTTGCTTTTGTTGTTGCTGCTCACCCACGCAGCCTCGCGCTCTTAACAGCTGCCAGCTCGATTTCTCTTAAAGCTCGCTCACGCTCTCACTCTCTCTCTCTCTCTCTTAACTGCTGAAATATGCAAGCGGTGGCTAATTAAAAGCCGCAGCCTCCCAATTTTGTTGTTTACATTGCCCCTCCAAAAGGCGATGAAAAAGACGACGTCAACAATGCTCTTTGGCCGCCATTTCCCCGCCACATCTTGCGCAAGCAGCACACTCGTGTGCAATCGTGCACTCTTTCAATACTGCTCTCTCGCACGCTTCCTTCCCCTTGCCAACCCACTTGTCCCAGTTGACGAAGCTTTTGGGCAGCTTCGTCGGGTTGTGTCGTGTCGTGTCGCGTCGCGTCGTTTCGCTGCTGACGTTCGTTCGTGTTCGCAGCATCTTTCGAGCGAAATTCACTCCAGTTTTCTATTTCAGATTCATTTGGCTGCAGAACTCGCTCGTGTCAAGTTGGTTGGCGCGGCAAAGCGGCAATCAGCTGAGTGGTTATCCAGTTATACAGTTAACCCATAGACTACAAATTGTGTTAGCAGTTACTTATGCGTGTCAGTATGTGAGTGTGAGTGAATGCGTGAGTGCCGCCGACAGGCAATCAATACGAACTAGAAAAGGAGAGGGACAAAGAGACAGAGAGAGAGAGAGAGAGCGAAGGCGAGCAACAGCCGTCGGCATTTATACGGCAGGCCGCTATTTAAAGTTGACGTTGATGACATATGGACAATAGATGTCGCCACTTAAAGCCGTTAACCAGCGGCCACGGAAGCAGACGGCGGAAATTACAAATGCGTTGACAGGCGGCGAACAACCAAAACGGCTCAGCGGCTGCCAGCGACTGCAGCTGAAGATGTCTACGCAAGTAAGTAGAAGTGTCAATTTTGGAATGAGTGGAAAATGAAACGAAATTGAGTGCTTTTCGCGTGACTATCAGTGAGTGAGTGTCTCTGTGTGTGAGTAATGCATACTTGCGTGCAGTTTTATGCTGCATACTTTTATGCTTCAGTTTCGCTGTGTGCGTGCGTGTACCTATGTGTGTGTGTGTGCGTGCTGCCATATGTGTGCAAGTTTTCGCCAGTTTAAATATTAATCTGGCAACTTTTTAATGCGCCTGCAAATTGTTATGTATGCGAGTTGCACAAACTTTGCCAGCCAGGGCTCAAAATTGTAAATCGTAAATTGTTATTTACAGCCAAAAAAAAAAAAAAAAACTTTTAAAGCCAATAAATTAAATAGAAATAAAATCAAGACAGTCTATGCCAGAGAACGTATCCGTGGGCTGGCAAACAAAACGCGTGAGAAACCAAATTGAATTGAATTGCTTGACATGACGACAGTCTGCCCTTCTACCCCAACACACACACACACGCAAACACACTCACAGCTATTGAAACAGTGCTGCAGGCGTAGCCATGCATGCCACACCCCCTCACACACACACACACACACACACGTTTTGGGCGCCCCTCTGGCATGCTGTTTGCCTTTTGTATGCGACTTTTGGGCTAAAATTCTATAGCAATTTATTTGCTATCTTTTGCATGTGGGCGCTGCGCTGTGTGTGTGTGTGTGTGGGCGTGTCTGTCTGCTTCATTACAATTTAGCCAGGCTCAAAACGCTGCTGTGCACTTAACAGACAGCGTATTTGCATGGCAACCAGCAGCAAATCCACTCGAAGAGTACTCAAGAGTCTTGCCCGAAATTCCCAGTTTCTGGCTAAATCATCATTATTTATTTATGATTATTTTATTACATGCATGAGGGCCTGTGCGCCTGTGTGTGTGTGTGCGTGTGTGCGTGCCTGGCGGCTGCTCTTAGATACTTCTGCTCACATGTATTTACATCTATATATTAACATATATGTCCTGATATTATATAGCTGCTGTATGATTATCATTAATGTGAATTAAATCAATTATTTAGCGCAGTCTGTGCACCAGTTCCCCCCACCCCCTCTTCTGCTTCTGCTTCGCCCTGTTGCAACCCAGGGCCCAAAGCCAATCAGCTGCCAGTTGCCCGGCGTTGCGCCCAATGTTTGTTATTTGCGCACAAATAGACGACACTTGCGAATTGGCAGCTAGCCCCTGCCCCCCCCCGCGCCCCTTCCGGCCTTTTGCCACGCCCAGCGCCAGCCCTTCTGCGCCTCTGTTGGCCACTTGTTGATTGGTTTTTTTTGTTTTTTTTTATTTACTCGGTTTTTTTTCTGTCGCCTGCCCCCATTTTGGGTTAGAGCTAATTCAGACGCTGCTTGGGCTCTGTTTCTGGCTTCACTTCCGCTTCCTCTCTCTCTCTCGCTCTCTGTCGCTGTCTCTCTCTCTCTCTCTCTCTGCGATAAGCCCTCATTATCATTTGCAGGCATTTGGCGTTTGCCGTCGCTTTGCATATTTCCGATAATGAAATGAGAGACATGCACCCGCACAAAAATCAACAAGCGCTCGTCGGCTGGCAACAATGTGCGCTCATTGTCGCAGCTACAGATACAGATACAGATACATCTGCTGCACAGCTACGGATACAAAGATACTACACGCACTGATTTAGTTTGCGCTCCGTGTGTGCGCCCCTGTCTGCGTGTGCGTGTGTGTGTGTGTGTGTGTGCCAATTGTTGGCAGGCACGAACAACGACTCTAATCTGAACGCATGACGCATGCAGATACAGATACGAAACCCTTAGATACATAGACTATATAGCATATAGAGCTACAGCTAGCATAGAGGCTGGCCCACGCTGCAGTTGTTATAGAGCGCTGCCGCGGAGGGGGGAGGGGGGTCTCTTTTTGAAAATACAGCGGAAATCATTTATTAAACCGTTGCCTCAACTCGCTCGCCCTATCTTCCGCTCTTTCGCTCTCTCTCCCTCTCCCTTTCTCTAACTAGTCACTACTACACTATACTATATATAAATATATATGTTTATATCTAAAGTAGTGAATAGTAAATATATATGAATGTATATATGTTCTCATTTATTTCAATTACTTTATATGTGCATTGACAGCAGCTATGTCGCCTCCCCTCTCCCTCTCCCTCTCCCTCTCTCTCTCTCTCTCTCTCTCTCTGTCTGTCTGTCTATCCGCCTGCCAATTTTCCAATTGAATTGTCTTTAATATTTTAATAATGTGGAATGTGTCGCGTTTCATTGCTGCCCTCCTATGCCAGCCGCCCCGCCCCGCCCCGCCCCGTTCGTACGTTTGTCCTGCTGTCATGTCGAGTCCTTGTTCTTGTTCTCGTCCTCGTCCTCGTGCTCGCTCCTTGTCCTTGGCAAGTCGTTGGTATTTTCTAAATCGCTGCCTGCCTCGTGACTGCCGCAAATTAGTCACAATCGATTTAGCAGCTCGTTACAACAGCCGCCAAAAACACCAAGCAACAGCAACAACAACTGCAAAACAACTAACAACAACAACAACAACAACAACAACAACAATAAGTACTGCAAACATCAACAACAAATAAACACTGCAAATGCGAGAACTAAACATAAATCGCTTCACGCATCAACTAAATTGACTTCTTGTTGTGCGTTTATGTTTGCCTGTGTGTGTGTGTGTGTGTGTGTGTGTGTGTGTGTGTGTGTGTGTGTGTGTGTGTGTGTGTGTGCGTGTTTTCTCCAGTCACAGTTAACGTGGCTGTGACTAACTGTAATTGTTGCATGCACCACACATAAATTGCGGCCAGTTCTTAAGCCTAATTCTGATTGGACTTGCGCTCTTAAATTCAATTGGAAATAATAGCAAAAAGTCATAAAAGTAATATAATTTGTGATTTATGTATATGAAAAACCACTTTAACAGTTTATCGATCTATTTGGCGCAAATTCCTAAAAATCAATTCAATGCGAGCCATTTTACTTGGGTTTTATTTCGAATGTGGCCAGCTTTAATCCCACTGAAATGAAAGCATAGTTTTCATCGTAAATTATTTATTATAAGTAGAAACGTTTTTGCTTCAAAGACTTTAATATACCTTGAGCTACCTAGCCTAGTATTAGAAGCCTCTTTAGTTAATAAAACTTCGTTTAGCCGAGCCACATATTTGGTCTTAAGTCCTCAAATCTCATTCGAAATGCACAATTGACGCTCTTTATAACTTAGCTTCATTGAGTTTTCTTTATTTTAAAACGCTAAACGTATAATAACAGTTTTTTACAACACTGTAAGCGACAATACTATCGATAGACGCCCTTTATGCGTAGCTTCATTAAATATTTCGCGTTTGACAACACTTAAATTAAAATAACACCTTTTTAAAACATTGAAAAAGTCAAGCTATCGGTCAACGCTTTATAACTTAGCTTCATTTAATTTCTCGCCTTTTACAGCACTAAATTAAAAATAACACCGTTTTAAAACACTGAAAATTATCAAATACCGTTAGATGCTGTTTTAAGAGCAATGTTTGGATACTTACTTCAATATTAATTAAAAACTTTAGTGCATAGCTTACCTAAAAAACATACTTCAGTGTTGAACAACAGCAAAAGGCTCAACTAACAGTTTTCATAGCTTACAGTATTTTGCTAGAATAGATACTTGTAACCGAAGCAGCATATCAATAGCTACATATTAACTTTCGAGCTGCATGTTAAAATATTTATAACAACGTGCTTTTTATTAATATTCAAAAGAAACTTGATTTGCCCACATTTCAAACTCGGCTCAACTCAACTCAACTCAACTCGTTTAAAGCGTATGAATTTCAATTTTAATAAATTGTATTTAAATTTCTTTAGGGCTTGCAGACATCCAAGCTGCTGTGTATATATTTCCCTCATGTTATTATTATTATTATTTTCTTTTGCCTGCTTTTTTGTGTATTTATTTTTGATAAACCCTTCAAAAATATGGCAAACTTTTCTAAGCTGCGGGCTTAACAGGCATACGCATAATCGCAGGACTCGGAGCTCCACTGGGCTGCTGCTCCTGTTGCTGTTTGCTAATCCTCTGGAGCAGCAGCAGCAGCAACAACAAGAAGAGTAGGAACAACAACAAACAGCCGTAAAAGTGCCCGCAAAAACCCAACTGAAACCCAAAAAACCGACAAAACCCTTAAAACCCGATGCGCATGCAAACTAAATACCGTTATCGTTTTTTCTGTTTTCGCCAAACTTTAGCGAAACAAACTATGCGGTTTCACTTTGTTAACAGCTCAGCAAATGTTTTGGCTTCGTTTTCCATAAGCGGGCGGGGCTGCCGGCCCATCGGCGGGACTGGCAAATACCAACAACAGCAGCCACAAATAATGCAAACAATCTTTTAAAAGACCGCAAAGTTGCACGCCAGCCAACGCATGTGTGTGAGCTAGCAAAAGAGAGAGAGAGAGAGGGGGAGTGGTTGAGAGAGGGGGAGTGGGACTTGTTAGGTATCCTCTTCATATTGGCATATTATACATTTTCATAACTCCTGAACGAACATTTTGTAATCAAAAATAAATATATATATATATAAATCTCATTTTTTTATATATAACACATAACAGCTGTCTCTAGCTGCACTTGCGCTGCATTTTAATACGTTTTCCAACACACATTTGCAGCTTACGTGCACGAATTGTGTGCCGCCTGCTTGTGAGGCGCAGCTGCCTTGACTTTCCTATGCACTTTTGTAGGGTATTTCAGTTATGTCATCAAATGTGTAACACATGAAGTCTATTTCTCCAGTTAATCTAACCAAACCTAGCTAGTTCTTCCAGCTTGTCTACTCATGCATTAATCATCGTCTCACTTAGCTCCCATTAAACTTATAGTCAGCTCTTAGCCGTATGTTTTTAAAGTGTATTTCATCTTCGGCTTGCCGCGAGGAGCCCTACTCTTTGCTTTTTGTTATTTTTTCCAGTTGATTTCTCGCTCTCTGCACAAACATCAAACAACTTTTCACGTGCCTTTGCATAATTCTTGCACTGCCCGTCGCGCTCCTTCGGTCAGCAGCAGCAGCAGCGGCACGTCCTTTCTTCGTCCTGGCTCGCGTCCTGGCTGGATTTGTTCCTGCTGCTGCTGCTGCTGCTTGTTTTCGCCTTGACTTTAATCATATTTCCATCAGCAACACGCTGCGCATATTGAACAGGATCAGCAGCAGCAGCAGCAGCAGCAAAACAAACATAAAAAGGAACACACACCCATTCACACAAACACACACACACACACACACACACACACACACACACCCTCGCATACACTGCAACACCCAGTGCATGACTTTCATTGCCTTTTGTCAACACTGGGTAATTTTTTAATCTCCGGCATTGAATGCAGCTTAAAGCGCACAAGCTGCACATGACTTGACAGCATTTTTGATACCCTCACCAATGGGGTATATGAGCTATGGGAAAAGTGTTTGCCTTTAAGCTAACTTGGTGCGGAATTCAAATAGTATTCTTATACCTTCAGTCTGTAGATCTTTCTAATCAGAAGTTTTGCCATATTTATGTCAGTTTATCGAGAGCTACAGTAAACCCTGCCTAACAGAACTTCAGCTACCTAGTTGCATATATGTAAGGGCAGCTACTGAACCTTATTCTCTTCTCGCTTATACTAAAGCCATGTTAAATGTTGAATCAGAAGCCAATCCAGGAAATGTCACAATAAGCTTGTGTTAGGCTGCCTTGGAGATATATAAGGAGCAATACAGTAAAGCCTGCCATTCATGTTCGTTTCTTATCTCTTAACAAAATACATATATATATACAAATATATAATTGTTAATTTATATTTTATATATCCATCCTTTATATGTGCTTCTCTTATGCCTAAGTAAAGCCTTCCTTGCCTTATTTTGTTAGGGCATCTCACATTCGGTGTCTTCCTTCCCGTAGCTGCATACACATTGTAGCTGGTTCTCTGCAAAATTTACCAGCACTGAGCGAAGAAGTCAACGCTAAAAAGTTCTTCAAAAATCAGCACAAAAAGCGACAAAAGGGAAAATAAAATAAAGTAAAATAAAATATAAAAAAAAATAAAATAAAAGCTAAAAATATGAGGGAAAATCAAAATGGCGTCGCCTTATATGAATGGCAAATAGCGTAATGCTGCACGTACACGTTGCACGGCCATTGTGTGTGGCAACAATGCAGTTGGCGACTGTGTGGCAACGCTGTGCCACGCTCAAGCCACAACTCTGGCAACGCGGGCCAACTAGCTAACGAATGCTGGCATTGCATTTGTGTCCAGAGCAAAAGTTTCGGGATGCGCCGCCATTCATTCAATTTTTGTCGGTTTTATTAATGCTGGCTTCTTCTCGGTTGCACCTTCAAGCGGAAACATTTCCGGCTGTGCGGCCAGCAGGGAGGGCGGGGCAGGGCAAACGGAAGTTGAGCTTCAAGTAAATTAACGTTAATTAACGGAAGTTTTTCGGTAAAGTGCGCGACAAAGTGGCAGCCCGCCCAGGTGCGTGCCACCTGAAGCTGCAGCAACTGATGCTCATTGCAACGCCCAGGCCCTGCCCCCTTCATGGAGGGGAGCTTGCCTCATCTTAAGCCTGCAGCTTAACTTAAAGTAGCTGCTGTCAGTTGAAGTGGGCGCCCAACATGCCCCAAGCTGCAAATTAGCCAAGCGGCTGCTGCTTACAAAAAAGTGGCAGAGACTGAGATGGAGAGAGTGGGTGAGAGTGGGTGAGAGTGGGAGAGAGTGGGAGAGAGTGGGAGAGAGGGAGAGAGGGCGACTGGCTGAGAGCACATGTGCTTCAGCTGTGGGTTTGAGCACTTGGCCTGGCTTTGCCTTTGGCTTTCTGCGTGTGCATTCAATGCGCTTTTGAAGGACAATGGAACTTGTTCGCGTCGCCAGCTTCCAGATACTCGAAACGCTCAACAATGGGCGACAAACAATTGAAATCTGTGTGCGCTTTGTTTTAGGCGTATGCCCATAAAAATAAAGAGCCTTTAGCTTTTAAGCCAGGGCTTGTGCCACACCCCTGACGACAACTACCCCCCGCGCTTCCCGCTGCAGCTGCAGCAATTTGTACAGCTTTTAATTAAGGCCAGCCAAAGACAAGACCACAAAAAAAAAAAAAAACAACAACAACAAAAATATAATATGCTCAAATGCCCAGCCAAATGAGCCCAAAAAATGGCGAACAAAAAATGAAAGGAAAGGCAAGGAATTGCCCGGCGAGTGACGAAGGACAATCATAATTGCGGAAGCAGCAGACCAGGACTTTAGGAAGGACTGCGAAGGACTCGCACAAACAATGCACTCGAATGAGAATTTACGACTCGCTGCCCGCTCGCTCTCCCTCTCCCTCTCCTCTCAATAAATACTCTCTACTCCAACTCTCCACTCCGCTCGAGAAATTAATTATCGCATAATTTTCTGGCTCAGTGACATCTGAAGAGTTTCATTTACCACTTTTTGACAGATTTTCGCCCTCATTTTGTGCGCGCATTTCGAATTTCGTATTTGTATTTGTGATTGATTGTCAAATAAAAAATATAATAAAAAAAAGGGGCAGTAAAATATGCGTCGATTGCCCTGCGACCAGGTGTCGGCGGCCAGGACATCAGGGACCTCAGCATTCCAGGGTTAGGAATTTGAATTTAAGTTTCATTAGAGCAGTGAAATATTTCCCCGGCAAGCCAGGACTTGGCTACAGTGAAGCCTTTCGTGACTAACTATCCTGCACTACATGCATTAATTCGAATATAAGCTATGGGCAAAGTTTTTGAGTATTGTTCTGGGCTTATAAGTATTTGCTACTTATTTTTATATAATGTTTATTTTCATTTTTTAATATTAAGCTTTTTTAATATTGCATACATTTTTTTAAATATTTTTTTAATAATTTGAATACTATTTTACAAATATCTAAAAGGGAAATGGAAAAAAATGTTTAAGCCTCCCCAATTATATTTCTATTGTAATATATTTTAGATTAAGTTAAAACAATTATTTTAAATAAAGTAAAATATTTATAAATAGTTCCACAAATATGAAAGAGTCAGCATTTTTTGCATTATATAAAATGTTTTTCATAATATGTTTATAAAATGCAATAACTATAAATAAAATATTTATACAATGAAATAACTTATTTTGTTAAAGTTAGGATTTTTCTAATAATTTATACTTATTTTCGTTAATATTTAAATAATTTTTTTAAATAATTTTAAATACATTTTGTACACGCTTCAAATTGAAACAATTTTAATTATTATTAAGACTTGCCTTGAGTAAGAAATTTGTGTTCTCTTTTTTCCATTTCTATATTTTCCATAACTTTATAAATTCCATAAACTTCATAAATAGAATGGAAAGCATTTCACAATGCATAAAAATAGATGTATCTTTTACAAATTGGATTGGCTAAACAAAAGATAACTGTGAACTGTGCGCAAATTGTGCAAATACCTTTAAAGAAAGAAAGCCAAGTTAAATTCAAGACATTTCCATTGAATATTCGCTTGAATTCGACACGCTGCTTCTGTCTGCCGCCCCCATGATACCATGTCACGCCCACATTCCTGTGAGACTGCCTCCGTCTGTGCGTGTGTGTGTGTGTGTGTGTGTGTGTGTGTGTGTGTGTGTGTGTTTTCCTTTTCTTGTGCCCTTCTTTTGAGCATCATTATCGAATGTTGTTTGGTAAATCATTGCAAATGTTAATTCAATAGCTCAATCAGAAATCAGGGATAGCTCCAGAGAGTGTGTGAGAGCGAGAGAGAGAGAGATAGCAGAGAGAGAGAGGGGGCATGGGAGCGGGCACACAAAAGAACTGCGCCTAAGTTCAATGCCAAGTGCCCATTGTTATTGCTGTTCTTCACGTTGTTGTTGCTCTTCTTCTTCTTCTCCTTCTTCTTCTTCTGCTTCTTGTTGTTGTTGTTTTTGCTGTTCGACTGCCCTTAGTCTTGAGCATTTCCTATTGTACCTCGCTGCCCTTGCACCCGCTGCCCCCTCTTTGTGTCTTCTATTTTATCTGTTTGGCGCTTTGTGTTGCCTTGAACAAAACAAAAAAAAAAAAAAAAACAAAATACCAAAAAAAAAAAGACTGCAATACGAAAGACAGAAATTTGCGATTTCTATGGATATGCTCTCATTTTTGTGTCGTCCGCGCTCCTCTGAAAAGTGTGTGTGTGTGTGTGATTTTTTTCTCGAGGGAGGGTGTGTGTGTGTGTGTGTGCGTCTCTTTTGCGATATTCAACAGATGTTGTAATTGCTCATAAAACTTGATGACGCTGGCGCGTTTAAAGCAACAACAACAATAACAGCTCAAAGAGAAAAATATTCCAAGCGTTTGCATATGGTGATGGGCTATCTCTCTATGTGTGTGTTTACGTGTGTGTGTCTGTGTGTGTATTTATCTTGTCTGTGCCTTTTTAAAATACAAACATACATACATTGTATTTAAGCTGTAGGATACGGGTTCGCGTGCCTGTGTGTGTGTGTGTGTGTGTGTGTGTGAGCTGCTTGACATCAGAATTCATACGTCACAGATTTGCATATGCTTATTTAGTACAATATGTGACTTGGCTTTCTCTTGATTTTCCTTTTACATTTTTTACGATTTTTCTGCGGACTTGGCAAAATGTTCTTAACTAATTTGACTGCAACCGAAACGCCGTCAGCAGCTAGCAGCCAATCGCATTGTGCCGCTGTGACGCAAACAAAGGACTCTTCGCTCTCTCTGGCGCTACCTTGCTCGCTCCCACTCGCTGTGCGCTGGGCAAGTCCCAGGGCTAGCGTCAACGGAAACATGCCGCTGACATGTGTTTTGCAAATGTTACGCTGCCTTTGGCATTCGCCTCTTGTTTCAATTTCTTTTTTTTCTCCTTTAACTACAAATGTTTTTATGTTAAAAACCAAACACACACACACACACACACATAGCAACAACAACAACAAGAGCAGCAAAATACATGTTTTCTAATGCGCGATAAAATATATATTTGTGATAAAATGTTGTTGGTTGCCTGGTAGTGCCGTCTCTTTCCCACGCGCAACGCCACAAGCGATCGGCGATGTCGCGGTCGCTGCCGCAGTCGCGGTCTCCGCCGACGTCGACAGCACAGCACACTGATAAGCTGAGCGCAGGCACAGCATGGCAATGGAACGTGCGCCTGCTCTCTGCTATAATATACACTAACAATGTGTCCGCTGCACGATTGCACCCAGGAGCGCACAAGCAAGCGAGCGACTGCTTGCGCACTTAAATAATTAAGGCGGCAGGGTATACAGAATGCGGCGCGTCAAAATCAATTTGATTGCGTTTCACTCCATTTCGTTTCGTTTGCGTTTCGCGCGTTTCAAAACTGAATTCAATTTCGACTGCGTTTTTCAACTGTGCTTTTTTTTCTGTTCTTTCTTTTCTGCGTTCTGTGCTCAGTTGTTGTGCGTCAGCGTTGGCGTGCAGAGCGGCAGCGGCTGCTCAAGGATGTGTGCGTTTTTGTGTGTGTGTGTGTATGGGGTGTGCTGGCCGTGCTGATAAACATTATATATGCACATATACACAACAATTGATTTGCTTTATCAAGTGCTTAAGTACGAAAATTCTGTGCTCTATTCATTTAACAGCTATGGCCGTGCCACGCGCGTTATCATTGGACACATAATTGCCCTCAATCGGGCTAAATGAAAACAACTCGTTGACGTTGCCGCCCCACAAAAATAAAGAAGAAGAAAAAAAAGAGAACAGAAAAAAAGTGTTGCGAGTAAGAAAAGCCTACTACTATATCTATAAGTCCATAAGTAACCGCACACTCGGCTCATATAACAATTAAGCGCTACGCGTCGCTTAATTGAAATGTTTCAAGGCAAACAAATCAACGGGACAGACCGAAGCCCCAACAAATTGTGGCACGCAAATTGGAATTTCATTGTCTTCCACCGAAAACGGGTGAGTTTTATTTTCTTCATTTTCTTTTTAATCATTTTTGGTTTTTTTTTTTTTTTTTTTTTTGGCTTTCTTCAACTATATATATCTATATATGTTTATATGTTTGTGGCTATGTCTGCATTTAGATTGTCAATGCCTTCGAGTGTTGCCTCCTTTTGGCATTACGCATATGCCACATGGCCGTCATAAAAGAACACGTACTGTATTCCATATGGAGGCACTACTCACTGTACACACACACACACACATGCATATGTACATGCTCATACATACATACATATGTATGTCTACCCACTTATATGGTCGAGTAATACCAAAAATACATATGCTTATCGCACCACAAAATGCTCAGCTCGCATTGCTGATAACAAGCATGCTACACACAACATTTATACACACACACACACACACTAACACACACACACACATGCACACCATTTGGTACTCAACATTTTGACTCTTTTAAGCATATTCAAGCACTTGTCAGACTCACGAGTGGTTCATTAGACCGTTTTTTATGTCTTTAATCTATTAACAATACTTGTTTTAATAATGCTACATTCAATCGCATTCGCGTCTAGGTTCTTGCCCTGTTATTAATTACCTGTCTAATCTTTCGGTCATATCATTTCGAATCAACAACTTGTCCAGAAATTGTTTTGAATCATTCGAGAAACTCGTGCTCGGCTTACAATAATATTATGCTCTGGCTTAGTCGAGAAACTATTTAAATTTCTGCATCCGGAAAGTTGTAAAATAAAGTTCCCTGCGAACAGGATATAAAAATTGTTCCTTGTTACAGTTACGTGCCTTCATTTGCCATCCTTTCCTTTTAACTGGCTTCTACTAATTAGGAACAAGAAAAAATATTGTATATATTGTGCTGAAAAACTATGTTGCATAATGCTAGCTAGCTCTTCCTCTTGCTGCCACACCTTCAGGCGTTTGTCTCTATGCGGACAAACAACAAATGCCTTGAAAACTTTGCTGGAAAAAAGAAAGAACAAACCCTTTTTCTCACATTTTGCTCCAGTTGCCGGCCAAACAGGATATTCGGGTTGTTCATTAGGCCAGCGAGCTGCAAATTGCGTTGCATAAACTTTGAACTGCCGCTCGCCACAGATAACCACAGGCAGCGCAGTGCATGCAATGCGTATACCCTGTATGTGCAACATATGGGGTATGCGCAAGTTGCTGGCATGTCGGAAATCAGTTGAGAAAAAGCTAGCTTGGCTTAGTTTAAATGATTTTCTGGTAAACTCGAGCATATTGTTCATTGAGTAATGCATAGAGGGATAACTCTGAGAACCCATAAAGTATGTATATTCTACATCAGCACCAACAGCCGAGTCGATAAAGCCATGTCCTTTCGCCAGTCTGTCCGTCTCTCTGTTTTAACTAGTCTCTCAGTCTAGTCTCACAGTTTTAAGGATATCCTTTTTGAAACTTTGCATAGTTCCGTCTTACTGTTGCAAGTAGTACAGATCGGACCACTATATCAACCGTTTTACCGTCTTGAAACTTCGTCTAACTGTTGTACATAGGTACATAGGTCGAATAGGACCAGTTTTTTGGCTTTTCAGCATATCTAGACCAATTCCTGTCATTATTAGACGACTACAACAAATAGCAGGAACAAATGAAACAAATGAGTTGCTATATGCCAAAATTATCGGTTATCTAAGATATTTTCTGCGAGCTCAGAACTTAAGAGCTTTACTCAGATATCTGCAAAGCCCTAAGCCAAATTTCTTCAAGGGTATTAAGACATCGGTGTGCCAAAGATATCCTAACTTGAGCCTTTATTTTATTCTTTTGCAATTTGTAATACTTTTTTCAATCATTTTTTTCTGTGTGTATTTTTTACTCAGTTTCATATTCAGAGATTCGTGCGGCTCTCGCATGTGTCATAAATTTCGCTTTTATCATATTATTTAATTTCGTGTTGTGAGGCGCGCAAAACTTAACGGACACACAAATACATGCGAATGTATGTGTATATATATGTGTAAATATATATATGTATGTATGTATATGTGTAAATGCTTAAATATGTGTGTTCTGTGTGCTATATAGAATAAACAGTGCTCCAGTGGGATATGATAGCGACTGCTACACACACAACACACTCACAACACACACACACAACACACACACACACACATACACACACACACACATACACACACACATATCCAGCAAGCAAATACATGTGCACAATCTGTATCTGTGGCTGCAGCTGCATATACACATATATATGTAGATACATTTATATTTATATGTCTATATAATGCGCGTCGCGGGATTGTGTGTGCGTGTGTGTGCGTGTGTGTGTGTGTGTGTGTGTGCCTGTTGTCGGCTTGGCATGCCGTAGCAATAACAGTTAATTTATTCCAATTAAGGGATTTTCCTGTTGAATATGCGGCTCTTTCGCTATGTGCGCCGATTACACACACACACACACACACACACACACACACACACGCACACCCCCAACCCGCCAGTCTCCCCTTCCCGCCCACCACGTAGCCCCTACTCACGGCACAGTAGCAGACCCCTTGACAGTTACAAGCCCAATTCGCTGTACAGACGACCCCCCAAAGCAGCCCCCCCTCTTCGCCTGCTACCTTGCCAAATGAAATTGTCCAGCTGCCCCACCTCTCTTGAATACCCTCAGCCCTCTCTCTCTTACTCACACACTCTCACTCTTTTGTTGAATTGTTTGCCTTTTGGGATTTTTGCTGTCTGTTTGTTGTTGTTTTTGTAATTGTTGTTGTTGTCAGCAGCCTTGTCGCTAAGTTTACACACACACACACACACACACATATGTGTTTTTGTTTTTTTTTTTATAATATTAGCATGGAAAAGAATTAGCAACATGTCGTTGTCGTTGGCGTTGTCGTTGCTGTTGTCCTGCCTCCTGGCACACATAATATATATATACATATATATATGTATACATTTTTTTTCTGGCCCTTGCTTGCATAATCCTTGCGGGATTTGCCACACATGACAGCAGAACGTGCCGCAGGAATTCCTCTGTCCTTGGGCTAATTTTGTGTCAGCTAACTCACGCCCTCTACCCCCCCCCCTACCCCCCCTCGCTCCACACTCCCACTCCCTCTGCCGCTGCCTAATTGTATTTATGCTTCCAATTTTGCGGCGTCCAGCTGCCACATCTTTGGGCACATGCGGCATATCCATCAGCGCGTCGCAAACGTTTTGATAAATGCCCACAAAAAGCGTTTCAAATAAATAAAAAATTTTAACGGAAGCGAAATGTATACACACACGCACACACACGCGCACGCACACACGCACTATGCTTCGATTATTAAAATTCTAATTGAAATTCAAATGTGCGTCGCCTTCTTCTGGTTGTTGTTAGTTGTCGCTTATCGTTCAAGTGCCCCCCGCGCCCCCCCCCACCCTTCCAAAATGTTGGCGACGCGTCTCGTCGTCGCTGTCAGCACATGTGCCCCGTTGCCCCGCTGCCCCATTTGCCCCGGCCCCACTTCAGCGGCTTCCGTCATGCGGGCTCAGGAAGTGGACAGTTAAGCGCAGTCGTTCGCGCATATGCCCTCTGCCCTATAAGGCATATGCTAAACCGTTTCTCTACAGAAGTGACGGGGGCGGGGCAACAACTTTTAGCAGACACTGTTACACTGCTCGTCGCAGTTTCAGTTTTGATCGAATGTGGCGCCCCCCCGCAAACAGTTGTTGTAGTTGCTATTGCTGCCGCCTTGGCGCACGTCCAAGAGAATTTTCCTCGAGTCCAAACATGAAAAGAAAATAACATTAATTCAATTTGAATTGGTCAAGCATATTTATTGACATATTGAATGCTGTGAGAAATGGGCAATTGATTTGATTTTATGTAGATGGAAACGGAAGGCAATCAATTTGAACAAACTGCAAAAAGAATAGAGGTCAAAAATAAATATCAATAAAATAAATAACCAAATGTATACGAAACTATTCTGAAATACGAAGAAACAAAATAAGAAAACAAAGACAATAATCTAAATAAAATGTAATCAAATATAATATTAATAATAAAATAACGAAAACTAGGCAAAAATACATTTAATAAATATTACAGCATTAAATAAAAACTTAATTCAAGCCAATATATTTTTTATATATTTTTTGGCAAACAAAATAATTGAATAAAAAACAGAACAAACGTAAATAAAACAGGGACTATTTAGATAATGTTTAAAGAAACCCAAAATCGTGCGGAATATTTTACAGAAGTAAACACAAAGTAAATGCTTCTTCTTTTTAATTTACATAATAGAAACGTGTTATCTAGAATGTTTCGAGGGTTTTTTTTTTACTGTGCTTCAAATTGATTTGTGATTTTATATATTTCTATTCGTAGTTATGTGTACTTAATTTTGTGATTAATCAAAAGGCTTTGGGCATTGGCTGCACGACAAACTTATTAGATCTGTGAGAGCAGGGTTGCAACTGCGTGTGGCATCTATGTGTTGCCTCAATCTGTGTGGCAATGCCAACTAATCTGTCAAATTACTCATGCAAATCACACGGCAAATTTTCTGCACTGCAAGAACCCGCAACCCCAAGGCAAGGCAGGGCAGGGCAGGGCAAGGCAAGGCAAGGCAAGGCTCAGGCTGAGGTTTCTTGTTGTTGTTCTTGTGGTTGTTGTTGTTGTTGTTGTTGTGTGTGGCAGCGCACACATGTAATTGAGCCTGCGGTTGCTTGAGCCTGGCCAGCCTAGCTGTTGTTTGGTGGTGGATTTTCTTGGCCATTTCGCAGGCATTGCCCATCAATTAAATTGACTTTGCCTGGGGCGCAGTTGCTGCTGCTGCTGCTCTGTCACAGACTCTATGATTAATTAGCGTCTTAGTCTGACGTTTTTCCCAACAAGCAGAGCTCGACTGTGCGGCCATTAAAACATTTCCAATTGATTGGCTGCCCGGCTTGCCCGGCCCGCTCGCCGTGTCTTCTTGCTCTGCCATGCTGAAGTCTCCATCTCCGCTTGGATATCAATTATGCATGTGAATCGTCTGGCTGCGAATGCTCTGCCCACTTATCAGTGACCAGAGGACCAGAGTCTCTGCCCTAATCTTTGCTTAGCTGCGCAAACGACTTCCCTTCAAATTGTGCCCCGAACTGGGTTCTATTTGGGTTTAACTCACAATTTCTATTTGCATGCACAACTCTCTGTTTGTCTGTGTGTGTGAGTGTGTGTGAGAGTGTGTGTGCGAGTGTGTTTGCTGCACAGATAAGCAGGCAAAACACACACACACACACACACTCCCACTCACACACACGCACAGCCAAACACACAGACATTTGCTTATCTTTAAGCAAATGCAGTTGTAATTGCCTCGGCTCTCAAGATTAAACACACACAGTGCTTGTCAAACTGTATCGTGAGTTAAACATGTACATTTTTTATGTTCTTGCTTTTATCAGCTTTCAAGGGAAATGCCAAAGAGCCGTTACTTTTTAATCTTTATTGCATTTGAATATTGTCGTGAAATATGTAACGTTCTTCTTTCGGGCTCAAAATTGCCCTTGACTCTTGTGGAATGTTTGCATACAATCATGACTGACTGACTGTCCATGTTAACTGGGCTCGCAGCTGAGATATCTGAGTGAAATTTGGCTTAAATGTTGATTATTGATGCCAGACATAAATATATGGGACATCGCTGCATTCTAACACTATTGCATTGTGTTCTTTGAAAAACTTTACGTACACAACACAGACATTTTAAAATGTTAAGAAAAAATTAAATTATTTTTTTTGAAAAGACAACAACGCATAGAATCACATTATGTTATATGAAATGTAGAAATAATGGACATTAATTATATTTTGAGGTACATTTTTTCATTTTTAACCCAAACTAACATTTAAAAAGTTGATATTATTTTCAAAAATGGATTTAATAGTTGCCAGAGCAAGAGAGTTAGGAGAGGCTTAACAATTACAAAAGGGCCTTTGGACTGCATTCGTCAGATTGTGTTTTTTTTTTATCGCTTCTCTTAAATCTCAAGTATCCGCATAACTTTGGCAAAGTCATGTGATCCTCGCCGCGTCGCAGCGAATCGCCAGCGCAGCGAAAATGTGCCAAATGCCAAATGACACACAAAGTGGTTGGAATCAACAACAAAAGTGGACAAAGTTGTGGGCAGGCACTTGAAAAATTTGCCCAGCTCAGCAAATTAGCGCCTCAAGCCCCCTCCCCCACCCCTCAACCATCCGGCCTGCAACAAGAACAACCGCAACGTGCAACAGTGTTGCATTTCGATATTTATGCATAATTTGGTTTGTTGTTGTTGTCGCTTATCGCTTCAGTTTGCATCAAAACAATTGCACATTCCCGTTTGCTGCATTTATGAATTATGATTTTTAATGTTAATTACATGAATATTTCAAAATTCGCCAGCAACAACAACACAAACAACGTTGACAAGGCAACAACAACAGCAACAACAACAACAACAAGAACAACAACAAGAACAACAACAACTTCCGCTGATTTGATTTTGTGGTTCTGTTGAGCTTCATTAAACAAATTGTTGTGTGCTGTTTAGAAGAGAGGCGTGTTGTGTGGGCGTGGCCGTGGCATGGCTCAATTGCATAATTTATAAACGTTTTGTGTAATTGCAAAATCGTAACATTTATAGCTTAACAAATGTGTGAGTGTGTGCGTGTATTTGTTTTAGCCAAATCAACAATGCCAATCTATGCAAAGTTTTTTTGCTAATTAAATGCAAATACTAACCACACACACACGCACACACACTCACACACGCACACACACACGCACACACACACACACTGAACCCTTGCTGTTGCCATGGCTCGTATCTAATGCTCGATCTGCTTTCAATTTGCATACGATTTTATATTTATGACATTTTCAGTTCGGTTACGTTTTGTTCGTTTTTGTTCTGCTTTCTATTTTTTTTTTTTTTTTGCCCCCACTTAAGCCCCCCTGCCCCCCCCCCTCGACGAACACTATGGTCGGCGCCGCTGCCCAAATGCTTCACTTGATTGTTTTGATTTTCACTCTTTGGCACATTTTACATGCGAAATTCATTTGAATTGCAGCCGCATTTGCATTTTGCTAAGCACAACACACACACACACACACGCACACTCAGACACACACGCACACTCAGACACACACATACACTCATAGGTATGCAAATGTATCTGGACCTAGAGACAGATGTCAACAGGCCGTGTCCATTTGGCCTCTGGCACTTGGCAACATGGTCAACAACAAATAAAGCTCGGCGCGCAAATTGATTTTGTCATATTTCATTTCTTGTGCCTTTTGCGACGACTGCATTGTAAGCGCTTGTCAAACAATTTAACTGCCTGGCAAATATACAAAGGATATTCATGAAGCACACAGGACTCATAACAATCAGCTGTTGCTTATTTGATGTTGTTGTTGTTGTTGTTTTTTTGGTCTTTCTGCTGTTAAAGCTATTTTATTTATTCCGGCCCAGTTGTTTACGTCTATTCATGAATAGTTTTGCCAGCCACTGACGCACAGTTTTGAGGCTTTGCCAACTGAATTTTCCGAGAGTTAAATCAACAAATTTGTGTATTTTTTCAACAATTCTCAGTTCTCTTACAGCTTAGCTGCGGGAATATATTTATGATATTATTTTCCTTTTGTTTTAATACATTTCGCTTTGTTTCGCTCTTGAGTTTTCAGTGCAGTTTTGGCTGCAGTTGGTTTTCTTTGCTTTTTGAGTGCTTCGAAATTCGGAATTTTCTTAAAAGAAAACGGAATATGTATATCTAGAAGTATGATATATAGAGCTCAAGGCAACGCAATGGAACTGAACTTTTTTTGTATAGATATGGATCTCTATATAGATCTTACCTATCGATAGATCTTATATTATCTTCTATCTATATATTCTGATAATATATTATATATAGATAATATATATTTAATGTTAAGTGATTCCACTTAATCAAGATTTCTGCTAAAAAATAATGCTTGAAAAGAATATTAAATTGTTTCTAATTCCTAAGTAATTTTAATTTAATTAATATAATCTTTAATTAATTAATATACATTAGTAAAAACTTCAGCAAGACAATTATGTTGGCAATATACCAAATACTGTCATGATTCCTCTTTCCACTTGCCACTTTCCACCCATATTCCACCCATATTCCACTTATTTATTACGCGCACATTTCTTTAACTTTGAACATATTTTAGGCAAGTGGCGCAAAGTATGCCATTAAAAAGTGCCGAGCTGTGGAAGGGGGACAGCGAGCACTTTGTCAACTTGCCACACAGTCAACATCTTGGTGCGGCGCGCTTCATTTGGCTTGCCACAGCCTGCGGCAAGTTGTCGAAGAGGCTTTGCCCAACTTTTGCAGCAACAGCAACAAAGCACAAAAGCTCTTCGCTGGCTGCTGTCACTGTTGTTGTTGTTGCCGCCGTCGCCGGCGGGCCATGCCACAAAAATCTATTCAAAATTCAAAAATGGCAAGCGTAAAATTGTTTCAATATTCATAACGCTGGGCGCTAAATGCCACGTTTTTCACAAGGCACAAGGCACAACGTCCCGGCAACGGGCGCTTCGATTCTCTCAACTAATATGCAAACTAAGCCACAAAACGCACCAGCCAAAATCTGCCCCACAGCGAAATTCTGGCTTTTTTGTCACACGCCCATTTCTGTGTGTGTGTGTGTGTGTGTGTGTGTATGTCGGTTGTTGGGTCAACATGCTGCTAAATTTAAAGCACCTGCGCCGGCTGCCTGCCGCTCTGATAACGCGGCCCAGACGCTCCAAAGGCCAAAACACACACACAGAGACACACACACACACACACATAGAGCCGTGCATGGCCCGTGGCGATAGCGCGGCATCACGACAACATGAAACGGCCTACGGCCTGTGGCATGGCCAATTGCCATGGCCATTATTGGTTAGCCAAAGAGCGCCGCGTGGCCCAAATGCAAACAATGGGCCCATGTCCAGCTGCGGCTCGTGTTGCTTTTGCTGCCCGTTGCTGCCACAAACTGTGAGCGCTAAATGTTGCCACATAAAAAGCGCACAAAAGCCGATAAGCGAACATTTTATGCTCACCAAATCGCCGAGAACTTGCAAAATCTAATTGAAAAATAAAACTGGCTCTGGGCAAACAAAAAAAAACTATTGCATACTTTTAGGTTCTCGCATTTAAAGCGAATTTAACTGCTGCTGCCTGGCCCCAGCTGAGATTTGTGTAAACTCTTTAACTTCCGGCGGAAGATTTTATGCATGGCAGCAGCAGCAGCAGCAGCAGCAGCAGCAGCAGTGGCAGTGGCAGTGGCAGTGGCAGTTGTTGCTGCCCCATAAGCCAGCGCCATCAACATCAACGTGGAGTCACTGTCGGCGTGCTGGGACCTCGGGGCTGGCTGCCAGGGTTGCCATGCATCAGCGAGCAGTGAGCATGTTTGTGCCGAAGATTAAAAGCATGTGTCCGGTTTTATGTGCAGCAACCTCTCCCCCAGCCCCTGCACACACACCACTACCACCAGACTCTTGTGTGTTAAAATTTATAACCGTAAAAGTGCAACAGTGAAAAAAGAAAAGTAGCTTTAGCAACCCTGTAGCCAAAAGGGCAGCGACTGGGCAACAACTCGGCCCGACGGACTCGCTGGCTGTTGTTTCTTCTTGTTGTTTTTGTTGTTGTTGTTGTTGTTGTTGTCGTTGGGTTTTGCGGCGAGGTGAACCAGCTGCTGGTTCTAGCTGCGTTGGGCAACGTTTTAACGTTTTATGCGGCACACAGATAAGTCCTTTGGCATGCCTTGTGGCGCGTTTCGTTGCATAGTTTTGATTTATTACACAGCAACAACGAACAGCTACGAATTCCATTTCAAAATTCATAACGGTGCACACATAAAGTGGCTCCGGTTCTCGCTCTGGCTCTGGCATAAAGGTGGCAGCTCTGCCAACTGTTTACTCCTAGTTTATATGCACAATATTGCCAGCTAATTTCAAGGTTTGCTACGCTCGGCCCCTGTCCCAACAGCTCTGCAGCATTTAAGTCTAAGCACGGCATTCAATTTCGTTGCTGGCTGCAGATTTGCGCATTCCGGAATTGGTTTTCGCTTCAATTCACCGAAAACGGGCGTCAACTTGCAAAATGCCAGCGCATAATCAGGCACAGCTGAGTTTTTTCTATTTTCATAGTTTTTGGGCAGCTCGTCGAAAGAGTTTTAGCCAGCGCAACTGCAAGAGTTTGTTGTGCAACAATCCAAACTGGCAGCACTAGAGCTGAGCGTGTTGCGATATACGTGACACGAACGGGCACGCGTCGACACGAGCTGTGCAACTAAAGAGGACTTAGACTAGATATAATTCAGATGTTATGCTGGTGCACAATCAAATAGTTGGCTTGGAAGAGCTAAAGGTCTAGTTTATGAAATGAAAATGTACCTTATAATGATTTCTAATGAAATTTGGAATAGGTCTTGACATAAACATACTTAACATACATGATATGTAGATATTCGCTTGCTGAAAACTAGCTTTAGTTGTTTACATTATTTTCTTAAATACATATAAAATAACCTACAAAATATAGTTATATTGCTCATTAACTAGATCTAGTATTTTTTGCATGCTGCTCTGGTCACACAGTTTACTTTTTACTGAATGAAATCGTTTTGTAATATTTATTTATACTAACAATGTTTATGTTTTGCATACCTTTTGCTGCTGCTCATGTCACCTTTTTTTAAATGCTTCCCGCTCACGAATTATTTGTTATTATTGCTCGTGCTTTTGTCGCGTGTCTCCTAAATCTGCCACGCTGTCATCCCTAGCCAATCACTAGTTATTTCAATCAAAACAGCTCTAGCATTCAATTGGCAACTGAGCCAAAGCCACTTCAAATCTCGACTCTGTGGCCTATCGAAAACCATTTGTAAAGCCGCCAGCTCGAGCTCCTTCCTCCGCCCCATTCGCCCCCCGCACATAAGCGCCGTATGACTAAAATCAATTAGTGCGCTTTACGAAAATGTACTTCAACTATAAAACCGATAGAAAATTGCTTTACAAATTGCGCATTCTTTTTCATGTTTTTCGGCATTTGCTTTGAGTATTTTTTGTGCAGCATTTAAAAATGCATTTTTAGAGCGCGCGCGAAAGTAGGCAACACTTTTTATAGACAAATAAATATATATATATATTTTTTTTATTTATTCACTTCGCTCGCGCAGTCTCCATGTTTGATTGCTGAATTATTTATGTGTGAGTGTTGTGCCATTGTTTAATATGTATGTATGTATATGTATGTATATGTATATGTATGTATATGTATATATGCAAATGCACTATGCATATGAGCTGGCAGCGCTTGTTACTTCCATTTTTATTCTGTTTAGTTTTTTTTTTTTTTCACTTTTATTGTTGCTTTGCGGCTTTCATTTGCAAATTACTGTGTGCCTGCTGTATATTTTTATGTCCAGTGCTGCTGCTTCTTCTTCTTCTAGTTTCTTTGTTTTTTTTTTATTTATTTTTTTATAATACTCTATTTGCATTGCCCAGCTGTCGTCAAAAAGTTCACAATTTTGTCGCCATTTAACATTTAACATTTAACATTTGAGCATTTGTTTGTTTTTCTCTTTCTCTCTCTCCCGCTCGCTCTGTGTGCAGCTGCGTTCCAGAAGCAAGTGATTGATTGACAGCTAAACGCCAAATAATGGTGAGTATCAGCAACAGCATACACTCCTGTATGTGTGTGTGTGTGAGTGTGTGTGTGTGTATAAATGGCCAGCCTGCATTTGGGCTTTGGCCGGTGCATTCGTACCCTTATCATTCTCGCGCCCCGTGTGCATATCTAGACAACTGGACGGAGAACTGATAAGGGCTCGTATCACCAAATCAACTAACTAAGTGCAGCAACTACTAATATTAAGCATAATTAAGCAGTATTTAAAAGTCGGCACATCGAGTTTTAGCATAAGAAACTAATTTAAGGCACAAAGTTTCGAGAAATAATAATAATTGACAGCTCTTAAGATGTAAATAGCATCTCTTAAGATCCAATTAGCTGCAGCTAATTACGTCGAGAATGTGATGTGATGTTCAGTTTTCGTATTTGTGACGTTTGCATATCCCATCTAAATAAATAAAGTGTGTGTGCCTGTGGCAGGCGGAGTGCAGACAGGCGTGAATAAAACTGACATGGCCAAAAATTAATAAAGAAATAAACAAAAATGGAAAATGGAAATGGAAAAATACAAACAGCATTTATAACCCCGCGGAGAGCAACGCAACAACAACAACAACGTGCCGAGAATCATTTACAAATTAGCTGCAAACAAGCTGCACACATAGGAAAATCGCAAAATCGGAAAATTGGCGCGTGGAAAATGTGCTGTGAAAAGCAAATTCAATATTTGTAAAGCAGTGTGCATTACAAATTGAATAGACATGCAATGCACAAAACATATCCCACTACATATATATATGTATATATGCATATTAATATATAGATTATCACAAAAATGTGCACACACATATTGCACAAAATGGAATTAAATTAGTATTTAACGCGCTGAGCAGTTGAAACATTTGCATTAAATGCGGCTACCAAAATTAATTAATTGCTTTTCGCAACAGCAACAGCCACGCAAGTATTTATGTTATTTATAATTAAAAAATACCGCAGGTGCCGAGCGTATTAATAAATAAAGCGCTGAAATAAATCTATCTGCAATAGTGGATATTACCTGGCACAGGCGGCTACAATTACATAATTAAAAAAAGCCAACATCATGATAAATAAATCTACAACATATTTTTGTGACCGTCTCGCATTTACATATTTATGGTGCTCTGTAATTTAAGACAACTAAATATTTTATACTCATATTAGATAAATAAATTAAATAATTTAGTAAATTGTATTCAGTTTTTGGCTTTTTAAGCTGCTCTACACGCTATGTAAGTTAACATTAAAGTCGGATTGGCTTCATTATGTTAACTTAGCTGTAAGTAACCGTACCTGTCTAATTGAAATCATGTTACTTAACATGCATATATTATATAACAGCTTGTAATGAAAAACAGACTTGTGTTGTTCACATATTTCACACGCTATGTTAGTTAACATATGAAGTCAAGTACAGTTGTGATTTAACTCAACTTTAATGTTGCTTAGTTTTCAGTAACACTGCCTGCTCCCAGTCTGCTATGCCTTTCTGATTAGACTCATGTTACTTAACAGACATGTTTATGTGAAGCAGGTGGATAAAAGTTAACATACATATTAATATAAGGCTGTAATGGAAGACAGGCTATATTTATTTCCTAAAAGTTGTCCAATATGCTAAGCCACTTGCCGCTCTGTTATGTCCGGCATGTTAATTAACAGACTCTGTTTGCTGCTTGAGAACTGTAAGGCTGGTCTATTATGTTGACAAGGCTGTGAATATTAATGTTTAAAGAAGAGTGTTGCTTAAGGCACAGAGTCTTATGTTAGAATTTCTGTAAACTGCTTGATTTATTAATACCATAAACCAGTATTTCCTTTCCCTAATAAAGGCCACATTAAAATAGATTTTTTAATATCATATATCCAATAAGTGTCTCTCAAGTAGGTTAATTAATATGTCTAGTATCTCATATATACACATATATATTAATTAGGCATCAATTCAAGAGCTTGCTCAAAGAGTTACTTGCCACACAGACACACACCCATTAGCTGCCAGTGTTGCGTAATGGGCTACCGCGAGTGCTATCAAAATGTTGCTGCTGAATCATCAAGAAGCAGCTTCCAGCTGCCACATGGCTGATGATGAGGCCGGTAATTAAGTCATGCCAGGCGCTGCTTGATGCCAGCAAATTCATTGAGTTAATCTATCAACGAGCTGCCACGCCCATTCGTGTATGAACGCCTTCGCCGGATACTGCCCCATTGTGCTGCACATATCATTCGCCTTAATTACTTGGCCGTGCGGCAAAAACCGGGCACAAACAATTCCCTGTGGCGACATTGCGACCGCTTGCCAGGGCAGGGTGGCAGTTTGAGGAGAGTGTGGGGCGCAGGGGGTCTGTTTTAATAAACAAACCATTGGCACTTAAGAAATAAGCAATACACATTTAATGTCCAACGGCCAAGCAATCAGCGTGCAGTCGGAATTATGGCAGCGCCGCGGGGCAGTCTGCGGCAGAGGGGGAGCGGAGGGGGGCAACTGGAAGCTGGGAGCTGGGAGCTGGTAGATTGGCGAGTTGAGGCCAAGCAGCGACAAAAAAACAATCCGACTGTCATTTATTATTTAATACGAAAACGCAATTCGTGCATTCACCTGGAAACCATCAACAAACGTCACCAGCGGGAATACGCCAGGAGCGGGCCAGAATGGGCCAAAATGGGGCCAGGATGGGGCCAGGATAGGGCCAGGATGCAGGACACGCAGACAGACAGAAGCCCGTGAGAATCGCAGGCAAGCACACAAACACACAAACACACAAACACGCACACACGCACACGCAGCAACAGACACACGCACAGCAAATATTTGGCGTTGTCCTGCGAGCCAAACTTGCTTTGTCCTGGCTCCCGCTCCAGCTCCAGCTGCTGCTGCCGCCCACAGTTCGTCCTTGTTGTCGTTCCGGTTACTTCGAGTTGTTGTTGCTGGCGGCGCACGCAGCCAAGCATAACGGTAAACCAAGCTGACGTTAACTGCCAAGGCGATAAAGCAGGCACACACACACACACACATACAGACAATCACACACACACAGCGAGACACACAAATGAAATTCAAGCAAATTGAAATTTTATTTCAGCAAATGTCTTGCTCTTTACGCCCCCAACCACGCCCCACTCTCTACACGCTCTCCCCTTCAAACCTTGCCCCTGTCTGTGTTTGCTCACCTAGCTCCTTGCTAGGGGGGCGTGGCACTGGTCCGTTATCTTGCTGTTATCAGTGGCAACGCTTTTGCGGGTGTGCGATTTGTTGCACTTTTCAATTTAGATAAATTAACAACAATGCCACAGCGCAAAAGTTGCTTGGCAAACTTTCGACTGTTGCCCCAAGACATTCACCTTGCCAACACTTTGGCCAAGTTCTAATCGCCAGGGTATTGTGTGTGCTACCCCCCGCCTGCTATCCGTTTCCACGACTCGTTGCTCTTGTTTATTGCTGCGGCGCGGCACAACAAACTCTCTCTGCTGGGAGCTGCATGCAACATACGTGCAATTGTGCCATCGATGCGCCGACAATTGAAGTGGAAAAAAAGAATTGTAGAAAACCAAAAAGAAGAAAAAGTGACGAAGCTTCAATACTCTAACAGCTGTGGGAGGTCTTGCAGAAATGATTGTTCCAATGGCAGCTTAACTATATAGACGGTTGTGACGAAGATATCTCTAGAGTTTTTAGTTAAGCTTGATTTGCAAATCTGCTTCAGAGCCTCGAGAGATTTAAGTTCTGTTTCCGAAACAGCAAATGATTCTGTTGTATGTTATCTTTGACTGTGTTGTTAAATTTGACAATAATATGGCACGAAATTTAGGGTTCGAGAAAAAAATCCCTATATCCAATTTTTTGCGATTTTTCAAATTGAATATCAGAATATAGTCGTTCAATGTGTCTTATGTTTTATCTGTACGCAAATTGCCAAGTTTTTTGGAGAAGAGCAGTACAAACCAGAAGTTGTTTATACATAAAAGAACTCAACAACAAGAACTCAACCATATGATATAGTAAACCGATTCCTTTCCTTTCAACATATAACCATTCCGCTGTTAAGATATGAAGCAGACGCTGCTCCCGTTCTCATAAATATAGCCAAGCTGACAGACTAGTTCAGATAGTCCGTAATCCCCAATATATATACCTTATATTCTCTCTATCTCTATTTATATTGCAATGCCTTGCATATTTAAGGACAAATTCATAGGACAAACAGCAAGTGTATAGAAAAGCAAAGGTGCGGCAGTCGACAATGCTCGATTGCGAGCTGAGACTTGGAGCTTGTGGCAGGGGGCAACATATGACACCTCAGTTGCTGTGGCACAAAACTTGCTGTTGCTGTTGTCTGGCAATTGAAAGTGCCGTGTCTTAGCAATGAGAAAAAGAAAGAGAGAGAGAGAGGGAGTGAGAGATAAGGTGCAGCCAATGCATTGCTCATACGCCAGGTGTTTCAGGTGTTGCAGTTAATCGATGGCCGGCACACGACTGAGCAGCGTCTGGTTAGATTTAGCTGGGCACAAGCTTAAATGTGCAACTTGGCCATAATGAGAACTTGGCCTGGAGCCAAACAGGCTGCCGGCTGCCGCACAGGCAAAGCCATTGGATATTTATGGCGCTGCCAGCGCAGATTATGCGGCTAAAACTTAAGCAAGTTGCCACGTTTTGCGCTGACTTCGTTTCGGGCACAAAATGCAATTTGGTTTATGAACTGCGCGCAAAAAGGCCGCGACACGAGCCAAGACAGCGACAGCGACAGCGACCGCGACAGAGATTTGCACGCGGCAAAATGAACTTGGCATTTGTGGCGCAAACCAGGGGCACGTTGCAGGTGGCAGGTTCAGGCAAAGTTCAAACAACACTTTCAGCAGCTAATTTTCTATTAAGTTTGCCAGCTTTGCTCTTGCAGTTGCACTCACAGTTGCCGTTGCGCAAGTGCCGAAAAAGCTGTCACGACTTTGCCGACTATTTTGAGCAAATATTGCATACATATATATATATATATCTGCATATATATATGTGCGACTTACTCCGCATTTGGCAAACAAACACATAAAGTTTCAAGTGAAATCGCGAATTAAGTTGCAAGTTTTTGAAGTAGCGTAAAAGAAAATCCATAAAATATGAGACAGACACCAATGCAAATTATTTTTGCATAAACTTTTTTGTGGATATTTCGGTGCATTTTCTTTGAAATTAAGGTCAAACTAACTTGGGCAACATTTAAATTATTATTATATTCAAATAAGTGGGAATTCGGCTGTAAAGTCGAACAAGAAAAACAACATTTAAGCAAAGAAACACTTCAAGAAATATCCACACAAATGTTCTTTTGATTTCATGTAATCCTTAATGTTAACAACATGTCTGGTTAACAGAGTAAACTTAAATTTAATGCTAACGAAATGCGAACTTAACAGAGCTAGCTTAAAAACTTTTTATCTTAAATACACAGTTTTTGTCGCTTTGGCAACACGTGTTTTTTGCGCTTTATTGGTGTTATAATTTATGTAATTTTGATCTGCTTTAAATACCTTACATTATGTTTAATTGGCTCTGCGGCTGACCACACAAGCCACATAATAAAAAAATGTATATGTATATATATAAAGAAAATTTAAGCTGAAAACAATGTGTGTATTTTGCGTGTTTCACGTGGCCACAGCACTTAACAAAATACTCATTTATACGCATTAATCTGCATTCGGTTTGCAGGTACATATGTTAAATGGTTTCATTGTTTCGGCTATTTAAATTATATTCAAATGAATTTCTATGCTTTTCTAATTGACTGGCAGAGCTGACAACAGCTGTCCAACAACTCAGGCAGGTAAAGGCTAAAGCCCATGCCTAGCATAGATATGAGTGCTATGTTGCGAAGCTGTCAAAAATGTCTTTTTATTTCTGTGTACATATTACAGAAAATAGTTGATCGTCTAAATATCTAACAATTATTTGAATGCCAATATATTTCAACCGCCTTCAGCAGTCTTTTTCAGGACGTAAACTACTTGCACGACGGTATGTTTGATATGTTATGTTACTATTATGTTATATTACATTTATGTTTTGTTACATAAAGCATGTTATTTGCAGCAATAAATAAAATCTAGCTCATTATACTATGAATACTCTATTATAAATGACTTCTTTCTGCTGTTATACGTAACAGTTAAACTCATTAAGTTAAGCTATATGAGAATGTTGAAATTTACAGTGCTCTTATAATAACATAGCCCAATGTTAGTTTCTCTGTAAACCACATAAACCACACGCACGCTGTTATGATCGTTATGTACCACAGCTAAGCCGCCTGCTGCATGTGTTCTTCTTCATAGCTCTTTGAAAGCCTGATTTTGACACCTATGTAAACTAAGAAACTAACATGATTGCGCTCTGTTATGCTGCAGTCATGTTTAGAACATATTAAATTTAACATTCCTGCTGCTAAGAGCGCTTTATTTGATGTTGTAGATTAGACAATTAAATGCGCTGATTTCTTTTGATTTGTATTTGTGTTTGTTTTTATAAAGTACGAAAAGCGCCAGGCAATTGGCTCCGCAAGTGCGCACATAATCCTTGGCTTGACGAAACTGTTACGCAAAACTTTAGCAAAGTATGTATGTGTTTGTGTGTCTGCGTGTGTGTGTGGTAGAGCGGCATTTGCAAGGCAAATATTTATAAACTAACACACACGCTGGCAACTAGACAAAGGAATCTTCAGGAGCTGCCAACAGCGACACGCACTTGACTTTCGAAACTCACTTGAAGTCCTGTTGAGAGTTGAGCTGAGTTGCGTTGAGTTTTTCGCTGCCTGTCTCTTTGTCTGTCTGACTGTCTGTCTCTCTGTCTGTTTGTTTGTTAGCTTGTTTGTTTGTGCTGCCAAAGTTTTGCTGACTGCCAGCTGCCGCGTGGCACAATCTCAGCTCTCGAGTCTCGCGCTGGATGTTGCACATTTGGTTGCCCCACAGCATTGACTATAAAGCTGTTTTCATTAGATTCAACTGACGCACACAGCCTGCGCATAATGTTCAAATGGCTCGTCATATATAAATAGGGAAGCTGCCAGGCAGCTTTGGCTGGCCAGGGGCAAGCGTTCAAATGAGCAAAATGCATTTCAGGCGGAAGCCAGCGCCACAGGCCACAGTCTGACAGCGACAGCGGCGGCCCTTAACCCACCATTGCACAATCCCTCGCCCGCCCCCTGCCCTCCCCTGCACAGCTTGTGTGTGTCAACACTTCTTGGTTTGGGGACATGCGTCACGCTTAGCCCCCGCATTGACCCCAAAAAAAAAAGAAAAAAAGAAATGTCTAGCCATCCGGCGCGCGGCGCAACATGCGCTCATTCACTCATTCATTCACTTCATTTACCGAGTTACGCTTACGCACACTCACACTGACACTCACGAATGCGATTGTGAATGTGAATGTGAATACGAATACGAGCTGTGGGCTGGCCCCTGTTGATGACATCAATTTGCGTAAATTGTGCTAGGAAAACGTTGCCGGAAACTGACAGACTAATGGAGCGGAAGTTTTTCCAAAGCATTCAAATGACTGCCACACACACTCGCACACTCATGCACACACATAGCCTCACACAGCAGCGATACCTTAACCCTTGCCTGCAGCTGGGCAAAGCGTCGACTAGATATCCTGGCAGTCAGTCAGTCAGCCATCGCCATTGCAGCTGCCCACTTTCAAGCGCAATTCAAACAGCATTCAAATGAGCCTCCCCTCTCCCCTCTCTCTCTCTTTCTCTCTCTCTTTCTCTACCTTGCTCTGTTACTGTTGACTGTTATTTAGCAGAGATCTGTTAATGAAGCCTGCTGTTGCCAGCAATTAAACAGCAGCTTTACTTGAATGTAATTGTATCGCTCTCGCCCTCGTAATCTGTCTCTCTCTCTCTCTCTCTCTCTGTGTCCCCCTCTCCCTCTGCCGCTGTTCCGCTTAATTTGTTGTGCACGTTGCGAAATTAAACTTGTCTGTTGTGCATTGAAAATGTCACCAAACACAGTTCTCGCATCCCGCGCCACCCCTCGCCCAGCCTCTGGTCTGGCGAGTTGGCAGTCCCAATTGTTGGCAGTACCGCATGCAAAAACGTAAATTTTATCAGCATCAGCATGAAAATGTCGCCGCATATTAACCTGTCATCCATCACTTTTGATACTTTAGCATTGTCGCGTTTCATCTCTACCTGGCCAGGGACTATGTGCGTCAGCGAGGGGGGCGGCGCGGGTGGGTCTCTGGTGTAGCACACTCTTAACCCGCTGCTGCTGCTGCCTGCTGCCTGCTGCCTGTTTCCATGTCACGCAGCAAAAAGGGTCAATTCCGTTGCACGACACACAAAAGGATAACGAGCGCAATATGAGTTGGCATTATAATACAACAACAGCAACAACAGCAAGGTTGAATGACAGCGCATAACACAAAGAGAAAATAAAATGGCGTCGTCGCTGCTGTTGACGTAGTTTTTGTTGTTGTTGCTGTTGCTGCTGTTGCTGCCTCTGCAACTGACGATAGAAATGCCAATGATGCTGCTGCTGCTACTACTGCTGCTGCTGACGCTGATCCCCAAGCAACAGTACAAAATGTAAACAGATAAAAAAAAGTATATACATATACATATATAACGAATATCAAGGTTTCAATTTACAGTTTAGCCATTTTACAGTTTTATTCAATAAACAGTTGATACTTCATTTGATTACCGTTGCGAATGTTAGAGTGTTGGCTGCTAGAACGCATAACACAAGCGCAGCGTTTGCGGCTAACAGAGCGTTTACATAAGTGCGGCAGGCAGTGTTGTGTAAGACAAACTTACATATATGTGAGTCTTTTAAGACCCTTTAAAACATATTTACTTGCAAATATGTATATTTAAATTATTGTTGAAGTACGTAAGTCTGGCTTAAAAGTAAGCACGAGCTCTGTTAAGCTCTAAATCGCAATGTTTGCCCTATTATGTATCTACTTGAGAGGATTTTTACTCTAATCTTATGCATATGTTATGTTGTGTTGTCGTTGCTGTATATAAAAAATAGTCGACTAACTTGATAAATAATATGCACTTTACATTTATTTCACACACTTTTTTTAGCGCTGCGCTTACATCAAACTACATAACAAATTCGCAGCAACACAATAACAAATACCTTGGGCGGGGATGGGGGCGGGTTAATGTGGGGCATTGCCTTTAAAATGGCACACACACTATAGACACCTCCCTCACGCCGCCAGTCCCCCCCTGCTCTCCCCTTGCATCCCGCCAGCCAAGTTGTGGCTTAACCGTTGATGTGGTTCTAGATAACTTTGGCATAGCTAAAGGCCAAGTTTAGAGCCCGACTATGTGAGTGTGTGTGTGTGTGTAAACTATGCTGATGGCGCATCAGTTTATCCGGCATATGAGTGTGTGTCTGTGTGTGTATATTTTTATGTCTAAAATTGTAAATTATGTCAACTGGCCACGACCCACAGAGCTCGTTATAGTTGGTGTGCGATATCCACACACACACCCTCAGGCACACATCCACACACACACACACACACACACACACACACACACACACACACACACACACGTAACACACACAGCGCGACATAGGTCTAGTCTAACAGCTACACGAAGCTAATGAAAATTTATTGATAATAAATTTAATATGTTTTGCGGCTGCGTGTTTTATGTGCATGTGCATACACACACACACACACACACACTCCAGCACACGCACACACACATACACATATAAATATACATGTATAAAGTATTCATAGACATATCCTTGGAGCTTTGCATTTTCCATGTAATCGACACTCAACGCCCGCACATCGGAATCGCTTTGGGGCTTCAGCTGGAGTTGGGCGTTTTTCGGGGTTGTTTTTTGGTTTTGGTTGGCTCGCTGTGCCAACTAGTCATTATTAATTTATTGTAATTAAATGATAAAAGCTAAATTTGTGGATGGCGCAGCTGTTGCAGCTGCTGCTGTTGCATTTTGTAATGCAATCCGCCTCGATTGCATGTCCTTTTTGCTTTTTATTTGCTTTTTTTTTTCCTATACACACAACCCAGCAGCAATTGAAGCCATGCTACTGTCAAGGCCCCTGCCAATCCCGCTGCCGCTGCCCCTTATCTGCACCACCCCCCGGCCCTGTTCGTGCAGCGTCAGGCAGCATTTCTGTTGACATTTCATTGAGTCTCAAGCTCAAACTTCATTATGTCCTGCAGCGTCTGGCGCCAGTGAGGGAAGCTCATGTCGTGTCATGATGCTGCCAGCAGCCGCCCCCCTTTCCATCCCACCCGCTAACCGCTGTGCGTGTCTTCTTCCTATGCTTTATCTCACAGTGTGTGTGTGTGAGTGTGTGACTTTGTCTAAGTTTGTTTGCATAACCTATTTGTATAAATATTTTGCCTTTTGCTGCGCTCTGTTGCTCAACTTATTTGCACGTCTCCAACGCCAACGCCAGCGGCGAAGGCAAAGGCAGCCCCCCACCCCCCTTCCTCCACCCTGCCAAAACCAGCTGCCGCCCAACCCCTAAGCCTTCTTGATGGCCTCCTTGATGGCCTGCTTGTTGCTCTGCAACTCTCATTGTTGTTGTTGTTGTTGTTGTTGCTGCTGTTTCGCTCTGTTTCTCTGTTTTGTAGGTGATAACAATGTTTGTCTTTATTTCAGCAGCAAAAACTTTACTCTTAACATTTTCACTTAAACTTGCTCAACAAATTTGGTTTATTATTATATATTTTATAGTTTGGCACGTGTGTCTCTCTGTGAGTGTGTGTGAGTGTGTGTCTCTGTAGGTGTGTGCTGTGGAATTTTTGCTGCTGCTGCTCTCGGGCAGATTTTGTGGGCAGCAGGCAACAGATCCAGTTAAATTTAACGTGTCGAAATTTTACTACACTTGCAGAAAATGCAAAATTAATTGTTGCTTAGCTGCATAATATAGTCGGCTGATCCCAAGCCGAAGCCTTTAAGCACTCGGGTAAACAAATTTTGTGTAGTTCACTTTGAAAACAAACAAAAAAGGACAACAAACGGCTTTTGCATGCAATCACTTTTGTAGACTAATATTTTAGCTTACTTTATGCACATGAAAATGTGAGCTCTACAAATTACATTGCAAAATCATAGTACTCCATGTTAGAGTATTGGAAACATGGCATGTTAACTTGCAAAATAAAAACTCGTAACTATTTGTCACATTTTTTTTATGAGCTCGACAAACTACGGGAATTTGCAGTCCTGTTTTGACCGACCTTTAGTGTGTAATAAAAATACCACCGAAATTCATACATGGAAACATCTAAAACTTTCTTCAAGCGAAAGCTCTTAAAGCAAATGTTAGCAGCAGCCAAAATGTATGCAATAAATTGTATTTTCTGCATTCTCTAAATTGATTAGCAATTATTTGAATGAATATATATAAATGTTCCTGCATACTTGGCAAATAATGCCAACAAAAAGGCGGCTCAAACTCTTTTATATCAATGCAGATTTTCGAAGGATTCGCTGTGTCCCCGAAGTGCCTCAAAAAACACGAAAAATCTTAAAAATTATAACCGCAATTTCGACTCGTATTCAAAGCCGCTTTTATCCATATCATTTTGGTAGTAGTAGTAGTTTTTCTCAATTTGTGCCATTGCTTAGAATTCAGATTTTTTGGTGGCAATCGATAGTCGGCATCCGCACGAGAAGAAGAGGGGTATATAGACAGACCGATATCGGCCATATCGGATCCGAGATAATCAATTTCAGTTTAGCTGTTGTTTGTTTGATTTTATTTTATTATTATCTCAGGCAGCACCCATTTATAATCCACATAATGCACTACAAGATGGCGGGCTTGTGCGGAAGTGCTTTATGCAAAAGCAATTTGAATGGCCAGCGATTTGTTGACACTTGCGCAAGCGAAATCATCGAATCGAATATAGCCCATTTAAGCCAACAAATTAACGTGTCCTGTTCTACTTAGCCGTTTGATCCCCCATGGCAAATGGCGACAATGCAATTTACGCGCCTGTAAGCAGCTCGAGACAAGAAGCAAATGGCAAACGCTGCCAATGTGCAAGCATGCCACTTAATGAATTGTCAAACACTTTAAGCCAATAAACGCAGTAATGGCAACACACACAGACACACACAAACACACACACACACACGCACACACAGAAGCAGGCATTACACGCAGTTGAATGCGAGTAAAACAGGTGCTAGGGGCAGGCAGAGACAAGCTGCATTGACAGACGCTTAGCAATTGCAAGGCGTTTAGCTGTAAGACTTGCAAAAGTTGTGCCATGCCAGACACCAACTTTTACCTATACACACACGCGCACGCACACATTCACATACTTGAGGACATTTGTCACAGTGCTTTGGCTTTCTTTTTTTGCTGCTGCTGCTGCGGCCATGACTGTCAGCGAAACTTTGCTTTGCCCTGCGCTTCTTTTGACATTCGACGGCAGCAGCAGCAGCAGCAGCAGCAGCAACAACAACAACAACTCAAGTGTTTATGTTGGCCGGAAGACATAAAAGCAGAGCGTCGGCCCCGTCACTGCCAGAGCTCTGAGCAGGCCAGCCAGTCGATAGTGGAGCAATGCCAGCGACACGCAACCGCAACAAATCCAACGGAAATCCACTTTAAAGTTAGCTCGCACAGCACAGCGGATAGAAGAAGAAGCAGTAGCAGCAGTTGCCCCGCACATAACCCGACTGCCCCTCCCCCGCATACATATCCGGCAACTCCTTTGGCAATGCTGCACTTGCACTTGCCACGCTGTCAAGTGTTGTTGAGCACGCGATGGACACACGACGCCCAAGACAATCAGACAAAGGACCAACAAAAGACACAGCTCGAGCAAGAGAGCAAGCTACAAATACATATACATATATATATATATATACTATTTACGTATATATAGAGACTAAATCCTTGTCATTTTTCATTGAGCAATAATAACAGAAGCGAAAAGAACTGAATCGAACTGAACTGCATTGAGTTGAGGCGACAAAAGCGAAAGTGTCTGTTAAATGGGTTTATGTGACCCCAACTATGTGTGCTCTTGTCGCATTCTTATGGTTTACTTAGGGCTACAACAACTATGACTATAGAGCTGCAGCTGCTGCACATGCTCCGAGCCAGACAAGCTGCACAAACCATTGAACAATAAACGCACGAGCTGCCTTAAACAATAAGAGGACTGAGAGCAGGAAACACATGCATGTTCAAGTGATTTAAAAGTAAGCTTCATAATAAGGTGATAATTGTTATCTCTAGATTGTTTAGTGGAAATAATAATAATTAAAAGCATATAACATATAAACTGCAGTACTCATTGAAGCCCCTTTTCTGAATTGGGCGGCGGAAAGAATTTCATATAAATATTTCTCAAATAAAACTAACAACTTATTGCTTAAATATATAAATGAAAGATATAGTTTTTACCTATTTTATGATAATTATGCGATTATAAGATTAAGTAATAATAATAAAACTCATAAATATCGAACAGAAATTGTTTTCCCTCCTGTGAGCTGTACGGAATTCTTCTAATAAAATTACCTTCTTGTTTAAGATAGTAATATAGATAAATATTTCAAATGGGATGAGCTTGAGCTCGGCTAGAACTATCCAGCAAATCTTTTCTTCAATTTTCTAAGCCTGCCGCGCAGTTGAGTCCATCTGTTGGCTAACATAACACCTGAAATTCTCTTCGAACTACACCCAAAACAGATCAACGGCTGATAAACTGACTAATATATTTGCAATCAAAAGAAAACTACCTGGATTTTAATTAACTAGCAAGCGAGTGTTTTATGAATCTATGCGATAAGTCGAGATAAATCAGCATGAGGCATATTTAATGCCAGCTTATGACTTATCAGAAAGGCCAAAATGCAATCAACAAGCGACCCATTAGAATCCTTGCTACAGGATTGTTGACAAAAACATATTTTTCGTGAGCGTAGAAATTGTGAAGCTCTCTCATGAAATACCAAAATGTCATGTATGCATGCAAAAGGGAAATCACTTAAGCTGCAAATATGCATATCAATGGCTTATTACAATAGCAAGAACAACGACAATAACAACAACAATAACAACACGAAGAAGAAGAACAACAACAACACAATGACAATAACAACAACTGCGAGCAACAATAACAAATACAACAAAGGACGAGGCAACTGACAAGCAAATAATTGGCATAAAATGACACCAGAAATTGATTAAAAGCGAGCAGTAAGAAAAAAAAGTCAAGCTCAAAGAAAATGCGAGGAAAAACGAGAGAAAAATAGCGAAAATCGAGACATGAAATATTAAATAACATTCATTCTTCTTCTTTTTTCTGTTCTTTTCTCTTTTTTTTTTTGGTTGTTGTTGTTAAAAGCAAACTGTTAACAAGCAACAGCCAAAAGAAATGCGATAAGAATGCAGGCAAGCAGGGGTGGGGTAAGGCCTGGGGGGGAGCTGGTGGGTTGCTGGCAATAGGTGGCCGGCAGCGGGAAGGAGGCCTGAAGAGGAAATGAAAAAGGAAAACGGCGCACGACAAAAGTTAAAAATCAATTCGTGGCCAGCTGAAAGCTGATTTATGGCTGCATTTATGAAATGGCCCACAAGCCGAATGGCTGACAAAAAGTAAACACCAGCACACACACACACACCAGCACACCAGCACACCAGCACACACGCACACACACACACACACACACACACACAGAGAAGCACACACAGATACTTGTAGGAAATAGAAAACTAAGTGATTGAGAGTTATAACGAGTCCAGCAAATTTACCAGAAAATTGACTTTTTCTGTGCGGCATTAAAGCGCCAGCAAATCGAACTGTGGCCGGGCGTCAGTCGTGGGCGGGGCTGGGCGTGGCGTGGCATGCGGGGGCAGTGCACATGCCACAAAACTTGTCAACGAAGCAATTCGAGTGCGCTTGTTGCAGCTGCCGCTGTGTGTGTGTGTGTGTGTGTGTGTGTGGCAAAGTCGAAATTGAACTGTTTGCAACAGAGGCAAGTACAAATTGCAACTTGTTTGCGCGCGGCTGCATTTTGTTTTATTTGCGACAGGTGAAATAACCGCAATTACGCTGATGTTGCCACAGCAGCCAAGCCATAAAGCAGCCCGGCCAAATGGCCAAATGGCCAAAAAGAAGAGACCCAAATGAAATTGCAGCCAGCTGCGCGGCGCGGCGCGACGCAAGCTGCAAGCAACATATTTGCTGTGGCAAAAAAAAAGTGCGCTTAAGTGCCGCTTGGCGAAACATTTCGTTGCAGCAGCAGGGCGTGGCAGTGGGCGACAGGAAGCGCCGTGAAATGCGAAGCAGTTGAAAAAAAAAAAACGAAATAAAAATAAATATGAAGAAGACGAAAAAAGAAACTAACAAAATCGGAAACGGAAGCGCACAAAGCGCCAGGGTCCGAGGCCGAGGCCGAGTCCAAGTCCAGCAGCAGTTGGAGCAGTTGGAGCAGCATCATCATTGTCGCTTCGCTGGCTGCCACAAAACGGGGCAAGTTTGCTGTGCACTGTGCACAAACAAAACGTTCGCAAAGTTACAAGAGTTGCCGCAGTTGCCACAGTTGCCACAGTTTACAGCTCTTCTTGTTGTTGTCACAAAAAATTGGTTGCTCATTTTCTGGCCATGCCCCTGCCACAGTGCCGCACACAGCCTATGCCTGACTGGCTGCGGCTCCACTTGAATGCTTTGTTCAATTAATGAGACTCTTGACAGTTTTCCTGCTGCTGCGATGTCCCTTTTTTCTTTTCTTTTCCTCTTTTTTTTTTTTTTTTTTTTGATTTTGCCAAGCTCCTTGTTGTACTTGGCCGCTGTTTTGTAATTTATAATGTCAACTTTTTGATTTTTCAGGTCAGAGCGCACTTAATTAATGGCAAAAAGACGTGGGGGCCGGTGCGCGGGCGGCGGTGAGGGCGGGGGGACGGTGTGTACTCAAAGCTGCGCTGCAATTGAACACAAATACATGCATAAAAATTCAATTACGCTGGCAAACAAAAATCAATAGATGAGTTTGGCCTCAACCAAAACTAGCTCCAGCTCCGACTGCCCAGTCTCCATCCCCCACTCTTGCCCTCTTCCTCTTCCTCAGCCTCTGCACTGCCCGCCCTGCCACGCCCCGCATCGTTTATTAATTGCCGCACGTACATTGCTCATACGTCACGTTGTGCGCAAAAGGAGCCAAAAGAAAACTGTCAGCTGTAATTAGCACAGCTGAGCAAAAGCCCAGCCAAGCGCTGAGTGTTAACCATGTTGTTGTTGTTGTTGTTGTTGTTGTTGTTGCTTTTGCTGCTGTTAACACAACTTGACGTGCTGAAATTTTTTGACTGAGTGATGCGCTGGCAGCTTAGAAAGCAGCAGCAGCAGCATCCACACAGGACATGGCCTAAAGGGGGGATGGAGCGCTGGTTGGCAGCTGCCAAAAGATGAATGTCTTTGCCTGAGCATGTGAGTGGGCGTGGCATCATAATTATGAATGCCATTTCAGCTAACGATAATGTGGCCTTAGCTGCCGCAGTGTGTCGCCACTCGGCCTTAAAGCAGCTTTAATTTGCCTATATGAAAAGGAGTAGAAAAAAAAGAGCGGGTAAACTTCACAGCCAACACGCCCCCAACCCGCCGGAGCAGCTCTCCGTGGCAACTTCACGGCTGCAGCCGCTGGCAAAAAATAATAATTTACAGCGCAAGTTGCTTGCTTTTATTTTATTTTAGTTTTTTTTTATATTTTTTTAAATTTTGTATCTCCCATTTTTTTGTGCCACTTTTTATTTAGCCGCTTTGCTGCTGCCTGCTTTTATGTTGTTTTACAGTTGAGCATACCTTTTGCCCGCTGCTGCTGCTGCTGCAATTTTTCTCGCCGATTTTCACACATATAACGCGCAGATAGACAAACAGACAGACTGACAGACAGACACATACTTGGACGTGGACATGGCCAGCAGCGCGGCTGAGACGTGGCTGAGGCGTGGCTGAGGCTGGCGCTCATGTTGTTTGGCGCCATTATTAATAAAGTTCACGAATGCAATGAGCGCCAAGCTGAGCGCATTATGAGTGAGTTCGCCAACATACACCACAACACACACACACCAACACACACACACACACAATCATCTATACTAGCCTGCGCTCTGCACTGCTAGTCAGATGCCAGCCAAGGATTAAAGTGGACTATATGATGCCCTTCCAAAGTGTTGAGATCTAAGAACTGATAATATAAAAGAAGGGTTCGTTGCATCTTATATATACAAATTTTGATTTTTACTTACATATATACTCATATTAAAATAGAATATTTCAGCTTACACTGAATATTGTCAGCATTAAGTTTAATATGCTGCACAGTTAACTAAGTAGAAAATGAATGCAAATTTAAATCATTCTTTATTCGAAACTTCAAGATATCTTGCAGCTTTAAGAGCATTTCAGTTTCGGTCTTAGATCAGACTCTTGTCAGACTATCTGCAAATTATGCCACGCCCGCTGAGCGCCTTCTTTCCGCTCTGGCCAACGCTGTGTTATCTGCGACTGTGGCAAATGCAACCGCACACACGCACACACAAACACACACACAAACAGACGCATACATATGCGAACACTTGTAATTCCGCCTAGGTGCATGGCAGCCCAAAGTGTTTTTGTTGCATGCCCATTGCAACAGTTGCAACTTGCAATGGCAACGCCACGAAGTACACAAACACACACACACACACACATATGTCCGCATGTATGAGTGTGTGTGTGTGTGTGTTGTTGGCTGGTTGGTTGATGCGCCGCGAGTTCTGTCGAGTGCGGCTTTTGTGGGAAAAATTAAAAATTTCGAGTGGGCCGCAAGTGGTTTCAAGGATTTGCATTAAGCGCATGCAACCAACTTGCCCCTCACCCCACCCCCTGCTCGCTTCGAGAGTGTAGAGCCTTCATTTCCAACTGAGCCTACAACTCATACCACGCCTCCGCCCCGCCCCGCTACGCCCCTAGGCCCCTGGCAAGCACATTAACGATATGTTGGGCTGTTAGCTGATGTTTCTGTTTGGGTTTGAGTTCGGGTTTGGCTTCTGGTTGTGCTTCATCTTCTGCTTTCTGGCGGCTTACGCTTTAATGGCTGCTCGTCAAAGCGAGCAAATTGCTACAGATACCCACTATATAAATATTGTGTAGTATATTGCATATATATGGCAGTATTATGAGTGGCAATGTGTATGCTTTTCGCATAAGTAGCTAAGTAACGAATTTTTGAAAATCGCATAGAAAGGCCGAGTCAGCGAGGAGTAACTGGAAAAGGGCAAATGCGTGAGTCGTAGAAGCTGATAAAGGAAGTAAGATTGAAAGGAGGAAAGGCAAAAAGACAAACATAGATAACGAGAAAGGTAAATAGAATGGCATTTAAAATAAATTTACCAACATTAAACATGTTATGTTTATCTCTATTCTTTTTCTATTAGTATTATTTTCTTTAGTGGCAGTTCTTAAAGCTGCTGTGAATCATAAATATATTTAAAATGCACTCAATATAGCCCATTAGGTAACATGAATTTAGCAAAACGTGTACCTAATGCCACCGAGCTGCCCTCCACTTAGGTATACGTGAGTGCCCCGGCCGTAAGACATGCACTCGCATTCAAACGGACCGAGAGGCAGACATGCAGACAGTTAGACATAGGTACTCATTTGAGTGTATTCGTATGAATATCAACTGCTCTCGGCTGCATTCCCAACAATTACACACAGCTCAGACTCACAAAAACCTTTGCACGGCCCACTAAGCACACTTGTCAGTTTGTCTTGTAGCTGTCTTTGTCTCTATTGCCGGCTCGCTCGCACGCTCGCCACCCGCCTCTGCCTCTGCCTCTGCCTCCCTCTCTCTTTCTCTCTCTCTCTCGCGCTATCTGCTGCTGTGTATTTTTGTGTAACTGTTTTGGCTTCTGCTTGTTGTTGCTGTTCTTATTTTGATTCTGTGTCTGTTCTTCTTCTTGTTGCTGTTGTTTTGTATTTGCCAAGCGCTTCAGTCGACTTCAGAGACACACACACTCACACACACACACACACACATGTGCATAAATGCTTTTTTTATTTATTTTTGTCTTTGTTGCCTGCATGTACTTTGATTCAAACCCCTTTGCCCCTTTGGCCCCCTCGCCAACGGCCTCTAGCGCAAAAATTTCATAATAAAGTTGTTGAACTATTTTTCATAGCATAGTTTTTGGGGGGCTCCGGCGCACTTAAGCGTATTAAGAGTGCCTGCACGCCGAATGCAAATGCAAGATAATAATCGGCATCAGCTTTAAGTCGAGAATGGCAAAGCAAAATGCAAAAGTGAAAATGAGTGCTTCGCTCTCGGGCTACGTGTAATTAAGTTGGCATCAAGGACGTGCATGCACTGCTTGTGTGCATGTGTGTGTGTGTGTGTGTGTGTGTGTGTGCTTGTGTGCTTGTGTGGCACGCTTCAGGGCACTTTAAATTGCGCTCGCCCAGAGAGAAACAAATGGCCCAGCACCACAACGCGTCCAGCTCAAGCAGAGCAAGGGGGCAGAGTGAGGAGGTGTGTGTGTGCGTGTGTGAGTATGTGTGTTTCAGGGGACATGCACGTACTTCCTAATCCTTTTCTTCTTCTTTTTTTTTTTGGTGGGAGCGACGAGTCGACGATTCGCGTCGCCTGCTGCACATGCGGGCCAAACAACGGCCAAACAAACAAATCGACTGGCGAAAACGAGTGGAAAAGGCCAGAGTTGTAGCCAAGGGTCGAGTCGAGGCCAGTCGAGGCGAGTCGCGCCGAGTGGGGCTCGCAACGTGCGACGAAATCAAAAAGTTTGAAACAATTTCGTCGTAAATCTTCGAAAATAGTTTTACACAAGCGCAGGCAGGCAGAAACAGGCCGAACGCAACAACAGCAGCAAAACAACAATGGCAACACTGGCCCGTACAGTTGGAAAGCGGGGCAGCGGGGCAAACAGCAAACGAATAGCGAATTCTGTGTGTGTGTCGCGGCCAGTTGCTATTCATGGCCCGAAATGTAGCTGAGAAACAAACTACCTAAAAATGGTACTGGAATTATTGAAGAGTAAACAGCCACACTTTAATCGAGCCCAAAAGCGTTCGCACTGATGCTAACAGCGCAGGCACACTTTATATAATACATGAAACGGTCACACTACAATAGAATCTTGTTAAACGAGCCTAATCACTTTCTATCATAGTCAAAACGGTCACACTGCGCCGCATTGTTTGCCACGCAGCCACACTTTAATCAAAGCCAAATTTTCAAAACTAAACCTTGCCCAAAAATCGGTGTCCCAACTCTTAAGTAGCTGCCAAAGCTGTTGAAAAGTGCCCGCAGCAAACGGCACAGCACAAAAGGCAAACAGCATGTGGGCGTGGCTTAACGCCCCACACACACATAGAGAGGGTAACCGCAAAACTAAGCTGACTGCAAAATAAAACTGTAAAATCCGTAACGAACAAATAAAACGTTTAAAATGCTCACAAAATCAGTTGCTGACAATGTCCAGTCGGATGCCACTCGCCCCCGCAGACCCTGTCTGAGGTTTGTGGCCAACTTTAAACTGCCAACATGCCATGTGTGTGTGTGCGTGTGTGTGTGTGTGTGTGAGTCTGTGGGTGGTAAGTGTAACTAATGCTCGGACAGTGGCACTAATTTAATTACGAAAAACGCAAAAGTGTCGCCCAACGCCACATTCAGCAGCTAATGCAGCCTCGCTACTTGCTGCTTGCCACATGCCACTTGCCGCTTGCCGCTTGCCACTCGCCCATTTGCTGATTGCCACAAATTGTCCTGAAGGGGCATTTTTTGGCATTTGTCGGGAGTGTTTGGCCAGTTGTACGGCAAGAAAGTGTGCGCCACAAGACAGCGGCAAAGAGCATACACCAAAAGAGCCGTGTAATTGTGTGTTACTTCTGGCGGTTGTCTGTCCCCTATCTCCCCTTCTCCAACCCATCCCTCTGGAAGATAGCTCAGGGCCTATCAGTGTCCTCCCATCGCATCTCATTTGCAATGGCTCGCCTAATGGGCGCTTCGCTATTTCTGCTAAAAGCCATGTCCCATTGCAGCAGGCAGCAGGAGACGATGCATAACTATCGTTTCGAATAAGCGATACTATCGATGAGCTACATATTCATTTTTTCAAATATTTCCTTTAATATTTTATCCTTAATTATGAACAAAAGTATATATGAGCATTATAATGGAACTTTTGAAAACAATCAAAAAGAGTGCTTATGAACTTTTAAATGGAGTATTTAGAGAAAAACCGTGCTCGATAATGCACTCCTTACAAAAATCGGTTCAGTTTAGGCATAGTTATTCGAGCTTTATATATACATGCATAAAAAATTAGAAATTATTATAATCCCAGCAGCTGTTATTAATTACCTTATTTAGTTTACCTTAGGAAAACCAAATTATCAACAAGGAAACTAGGTTAATTTTTTCATAGAGTTTTGGAGCCTAAAGTCCACGTAGAGCATATTCCATAGAGCTGCCGACTAAGTCGTGGCAAGTTTAATTACTTGCTATATTGCAGTCGTCTAATTTGTGCAGACGGACTGTGTTATCGGCACAGTGGCACTTGGTAGATTACATTTTGGCAGCCACTGTAGTGGCAGTTGCATAAGCAACAAACGGAACGTGGCAAACGATGCCCAAAAACTGTGCTCGGCATCGGGCGGCAACAGCTCATTAGGCCAGACACTTGCCAAAGGATTTAGCCAGTCAGTCTGGCTGTGTGTGTGTGTGTGTGTGTGTGTGTGTGGCAAATTAATTAATTTAAGTCTTATACAATTGCAATTGCTACTTGCAACGTGCAACTTGCCGCTTGCTGCTTGCAGCCGACATCTGAGTCCAAAGCAGCAATAAAACATTAGACAAGTGTCTCTGTCTCGCTCTAACAGCAGCTGCTGCCGTTTCTCTGTCTATTGTTGTTGTTGCTGTTGCTGCTGCTGCTGCAAACGAGGTTAAACATGCCGCACACATGGGACATGCCACACACGAATGCCGCACATACACTGCCTCAGCATTCAATATTTTCCGGCAATTTTCCAGTCACAGTCTGAGGCGCAACGATCAGCGCCCAGAGGCGTCTGTTAGGGGGCATTGCCGGGGGGGTTTGCCTTCAAAAATCGATTTTCGTTCCAAAATTAACAGGCCTCCAAAATGACAAACATTGGCACTCGAGCGCTCAATTGAGAGAGATAGATGTGGCACAACCGAAAGCCTTCAAGTCGTTGCCGCACAGGATATTGCATATTTGCACACACACTCACGCACATGCACACACATGGACACAGTTTATCAGGCGCCACAAATGAAAAATGTTGCTTTAAAGCGAATTGGAGTCCACAATTGGAACATGGAACATAGAGTGGGGCAGATACGGCTGCTGCTGCTGCTGCTGCTACTGTGCGGGCTTGCCGCCTGCTGCCAGTCATTTTACACATTTTGGTTGCATGGCGCACACACAGTTGCCACATGCAAAACGAAATTGCAATCGAGCGCGTGTCAAAGGGCACAGGCACCAAGATCTGCCCCCCCCTTTTTGACATGGCAGCTAAATGTCCAGCTCTTTGTGCTGCTGATGCTGGTGCTGGCTGCAGTTCTATGGGAGCTCTCGCTTAAAGTGCACTTGTCCACATTGACACATGTGGGCGGGTCGGCTCTGTGTGACGGAAATGCGAAACAAACAACTGTGTGTGTGCGAGTCCAAAAATGCAGTTGTTTCATTGTCACAATTGTCCGCCACCATCCCCGTGCCCGTCCCCGCCCTGGTTGCAGTTTGCATTTGCAGTTGTTGCACTTTCCGTGGCTGCTGCTGTTGCCTGTGTTTGGCATTGTTGCCGTTTGGCATTGCTCGACTCTGTTGCTGCGGAAACCGGAAGTGGTAAACATTCATGCAAAGACACAGCCTGCGTTTAATGTCCTGGCCATGTCCTGTCCTGCCCTGTACTGCCCTGTCCTGCCCTGCCCTGCCCTGGCCTGCCCTGAGCCCTGGCCCCAACGGATGTCGCTCATATGTAATGAAAAATCAATCAATGCAAAAAACATTTGCACACGTCCTGTGGCCAGCTTTCTCTCGGACCTGTTTCAGGCCATTTTACGTTTTCACTTTGATTTTAAGTATGTAAAGATCGACTCGTGCACTAAATTGTAATTTTGCTTAGAGTTCAGTCATGTAGGGGCAATAGGACTATTCTCTGTGAACTGTTTTATGAAGTTTCTGTGCAAAAATCAAATGCGAAAAATATCTGCATTTTTAATCAAATAATCATGTATACTTGGGTTTCAAAAAAGTGACAAAAGACTTATTCACTCTGTATTTTCCTTTAGTCCAAAATAAGCCCAACTTGTTTTTATCTATGTCTTCTGCACCGCAAAATGAAAACGTTTTTTGAATATAGCCCTTCTATGCGATTCTCATACATTTAAGTAAGGCTTACATAATCTCTTGCTATGCCTGTAAGCATTATCGTTATAAACTGTCTTGTCCAGAGAAATTTATATTTTAATACTATTGTAAAGCCTGAACCTTTTTCCACTGTAATTGGCATTTATTGGGAAGTATTTTTCTGCATGCTCTTTTATTTGTTTATGGAATTAAGAAATGTAAATATTTTTTTATAATGTACTCAAGAACATTTTAGGATCGCATGTCTGACGAGCTTCTCAATGACAACTGCGGGCTGCCGCTTCAAGTCAGCCAACAATAATCCCAAAGCTCAAGCACAACTTTTTCAACAATCTTCTATTCACCCTCACCACGCCCCGCACACACACCCACACACACACTTTGATTACACATGCCTTGAAGTAGACAACGTTTCGTGTGGCAGGCAAATTGAGGCGCAAAAACCAAAGGATAACAATGAACCAAAGAAACGTGCGACAGCCCCGAAAGGCAGTTAAAAGACAAAAGAATTGCGGCAGCTACAAACGGACAAAAGTACAACAACAACAACTAAAACAACAACAACAATCAGCCAGACACAGTAGACGGTAAATTGAAATAAATGCAAGACGACTGTTAAAGTTGCCATCGCACGTTTCAATTGCGTTTGCAGGTGAACCCTGACCCGAACCCCTGCCTCCCAGCTCCCTGCCATCTGATATCTACCTCGTCGCTGCCCAGCAAAGCAACATCATCCACAAAGTGTACCCAAGCAGCAGCAACAGCTACAACAACAATTTTTGGGGGCTTATTAATAATGCAGCGGCCGCAATTCAATGAATTTTTGACTCTATGCCACGACGAGGTGGACGCAGGCGGGTTAAAGGGCGGCACGGGGGGAGGGCAACGAGCGAAGAAACATAATTTTGCTGGGCTAACTGATGAACCTTTTAGTCACGCAAGCAAGGTAGATGGGTCGCGGGTAGAAGTGTTTTCAGGGGCAGCATCGTAACAGGGCTGCTTAAACCTTTACGTGCGACAAATTTACGACTTGAAATGTGACCGCAACAGCAGGCGGCAGGGTGTAAGAGACGGGTGCGCGGGTTGAGGGGATGTCGAAAGGGTAGCGAGCTTTATACAAATTTGTAGATACATATCCAGATACAGTTACAGATACATATGTAGCTACTCCATCTGCATGTTGCCCACTTTTAAGCGCATGTTAACCTTTAGCCCAACAACAACAACAACAACGGCAACAACAACAACAACAACAATGATAACAACAACTGTGGCAACAACAAACAGTTCACTGTCCATTACATAAATATTTTATTTCAATAAAACGTGAGCAGTTTTTATGAATTTCATCGGCATTTCATGCAAAGAATTTTGCACTTTACTGTCGCTTAGTGGCATCGTTCGTGTTCAACATAGATGCGAGCAACATGATGTTGCATGTATACCCTGTAATTGTAAAATGCTTGGGGTAGCATAGAACCCGAAGGCTATCAAAATATGTAAGATATTCAAGGCACAACTGTTGTTATACCCTGTAACAATTAAGTGTGCAATTAAAGGATAATATTGGAGTAGATTTAAGAAAGCAACATATGCTTAAATATATTGTTAGCTTCTGTGTAGCGTATATCGATAATACTTTCGATAATTTTCTTTTTATTGAGTAAAGCTCTCTTTTGATTACTTAAGAGTTTTTTTTAGCTGAGTAAAGGGCATCTGGCAGCTGAGCACTCTCGACCTTCTGGCTTGTTGTTGCTGTTGTAAAGGGTTAGCTTCCCAATGGAGCACATCTGCATTTGTGTGTGTGTGTGTGTGTGTGTCTCTCTTATGTGTATATGCATGCATAACCTGTCGGTGTCCATTGATGTATGAAGCATTTGATTGAATTGACAGCACACACACACGCACACACAGTCACTATAGTCCTATCCCACGCACACTCGCCCACTTGCACACACACACACACACCCATAACACCTGTGGGCCAATCGAGCGCATATCGCATATCGGCAACGACGCTGCTGGCCATAAAAACCAAAAAAAAAAGAGAGGGAGAAAAAAACAAGATGTCATAAATTTTCAACGCTTTTTTACGTTTCAAGCGCCTTTTTGTGTGTGTGGTGCGTGTGTGTGTGTGTGTGTGTGTGTGTATCTGCTCTCTGCTTGTTTTTATGCGCATTAAGTTAATTGAAAAACGCGCAAACGTACATGAGGCTCATTTGCTTGGCTTTTGATTGAGCTTGTTAAAAAATATAAAAAGAAACTGCGCTAAATTTCTCACTAAGCGAGTGTGTGTGTGTGTGTGTGTGTGTGTGAGACTGTGTGTTTATTGTGCATTTGTTTGCCTTATGGGCAATGAACGAAAACATTAATCTCCGTTTGCCATTGGCCAAGGACAACAAAAATAGACCGCAAAAGTGCTACAAAACTAGCTAATGCACACTCACACACACAGATACGCATTCTACTGCTGTGTGTGTGTGTGTGTGTGTGTGTGTGTGAGGCACTTCCTGGTTGCATAAGCATTGCTGTGAACCACCCTACCCCACGGCCAGCCAGGCCCCTTCCAACGCACTGCTAAACAAGCAAACGCGGCGACAGGCTGCGCTTATGCCTCGGAAAATTGAAAATTTTTTAATCTCTGTCGAAAAGCGGAAACACGCAACACAACAACAACAGCAACAACAACTGCGACGACAGCGTTGACAGTCGACCACAGTCAGCATTGATGTATACGTAGTATACATAGCTCGGGCATTTTAGGGTCCTGCGAGGCGCTGCGAGGGGCTGCGGGGGCGGCAAGTCCTGCCCAGCGGGCGGCTAACAAGCCAACAGCATGACAATACACAAAATGAAAATGATACGACCGACCCCCCTGCCCCTGAGCCAACAACCATGCTTAAAAAACTGTCAGCCATTGACCAAGCACGCCCCCTGCCACGCCCACGAATATACATATATATGCACTTAATAGCGCTCAGCATATTTAAATCGCAGCAGAAAGCGAAAGCGGAAACCCCCCAAAAAAAAACAAAAAAAAAATAAAACAAACTTGTGACTGGCTCATTTTACAAATTAGTTTGAAATTTATTTAAATTGTGTTGCCTACTTTCGGGGCGCGCCAGCGTTGCCAGAATATTTAAAGTGAAATGCGCAACAAAATGTGGCAGCAAAATGACGCAATCTTTTTGTGGCCTTAAATAAAGCTCTCGAATAGGGGCGGGGACAGGGAGCAAAAGTCAAGTATATAAATTATTTTAAAATGGGTTCAGAAATATTCGAAAATTCTGTGGAAGTTGCTTTAGATGGGAAAGGTATATAGAAATCATCTATTATTGGGTGAAAATTGTATTTAAGATACTCTCGCCGAATGTTCTCATTTAGAAATTATCTATTATTGGGTGAAAATTGTATTTAAGATACTCTCGCCGAATGTTCTCATATAGAAATCATCTATTATTGGGTGAAAATTGTATTTAAGATACTCTCGCCGAATGTTATCCTCAAGCGAACTCAGCTTTAAGAATGTCTTTTTGTATAAAAAAGAATCTGCTAAGGTATAAGAGATGTATGATCAAAAAGAATGGTATTTCATTTATATGCATTCAATTTGTAGTTAATTTTCTTATTTTAATTTAATTATTCGCTGCCATATGGCCTAATTTCCATCAAAAGTGACCATTTCTGGGGTTGCCTAAGGCAATTTTCTTACACATGCTCCAAATTTACCCACTCAAACATTTCCCATTTCCGCCATGCTCAGCAGTTTTCCGGCGACGAAACAAAAAGAAAAACCCTCAAAAAAAACCTTCCGACCGACCGACCTGAATGCCTTTAAATGTCACATTTGATGCGTTTTGTTTGGCCAACAAAGTCAAAGTTGAAGCCAGCTAAAGGCAAGCCTGTCGTCGGCAAGCCTGTCGCTGTTGGTGGCAACCCTGAAAAGAGGCCACACTTTTCCAAACTGTTGCAAATGCAATTAGGAAAAGCGGGTTTGCATTTTTTTCCCCCTACTTCTAACACTTGTCTAGCATTTGGCGCGACGCTTGGAAACGCGCAAACAAGCCGCGCATTATCCTTATTAGTTTGTTTGCCGTTTGTTATTTTTTTCGCATAAGAAGTTGGCGCTGTTCTGGCCATAAACGGCATTTGCTGACCATTTCAATTTGTTTGGCCAGGACAGCCGGGCACAGTCCCAGCCCCAGTCCCAGCCCCAGTCCCAGCCGCAGCGCAGAGTCGAAAGTCTCATTTGGAATTCAATCTTATAATTAACATGACCATAAAAAGCACACGGGGCAGGCTCAGTTCATTCATTATGTAAACACCAGGCCACGCCCGCCGCCCTTCTCGCCCTACTTTGCGCTTTTGTGTGCAGCCCCTTTTTAAAGTTGAAAACTTTCCGTCAGTTTTTGTCATCGCAACCTGAACTGAAACTCATTTAAGCCAAACAAACATTTGTAGTCTTCATTTTCGTGGCTCATCATAAACTTACAGGCACTCCCCCGCCTTCTGCCCCCCTGCCCTAGCCTACCCTTGCGTCTTCTTCCCTTGACAGCTAACTCACTTCCCCCCTGCGTTCACCCCGACCCGCATCCCGCTTAAAGCTGCTGTCAGTTGTGGGCAACATTTTGGTAATGATTTTCATTAAATTCTTACGCCTTTTGTCCACATTGTTCTTGGCTGGCTTCAAGGCATTAAGCACACACACACACACATACAGACCAACATACACACACATATACACACGCATTTACACACAGACAAAGAGGCGCAGCGCTTTCCCAGTTTGCAGTTAACTTTGTGTTTTTATCGTTATTTGTGTTAAACACGCATACTTAACACCAACACCAATCGACCCAGACACACACACACACACACACGTATATACCCACACACACACACACACACCTACACCGCTTGGGCTGCTGCGTGGCATACACACACACACAATATGGCCAAATTCTCATCAAAATTTAATGCTGAAATTAACAAATCTGTTTACAAATTTATTAAAACCTTCGCACAGTTCGCTCATTTGACTGCCTGCTGTGTGTTCTGCCTAGGGGAGGTGAAGAGGGATGGCCAAGGAGAGGGGGGGAGGGGTGTAGTATGGATCTGCTGTCTCTTAACAAGGGTTGGATTTTTAATGACTGGCATCAGCATCAACATCAGCATCAGCATCAGCATCGGCATCATGCGCAAAGGTATTCTCAGCTGATGTCACACACTTAACCCTTCAAAAGGGGAAATATTTGAGCTGTCTGTGGAATCAGTATGTGGAATCAGTGTCATTGCGAATGTTGTGAATGTTCTTATTTGCTTGTATTTGCATCTGCTCTTATAGTTAGGAATGCGTTTCTGTCAACAGATTTATAGGTCTCCTATCGTTACGAAGTACGATATTGGCGATAGACATATCTTTTTTGCTTGGGTGTTAAGAATAGGTGTTGCCTGGGCGATACATACATGCGATAATAGCTAACACTTTAATGTGTAGCATATCACAAGGAATATCGCTTCAATATTCCATTCGTATCTTCCAGCTGTATGAGAATATGTATCCCCTGGCAGAGTCAGTTACGATAGTAGCTAGCACTTCTGGGATATCGCTTTTATATCCCGTTATTATCTTCCATATATATTAAAATAATAAAACGTTTTGCATAGGAGTTAAGAATATGTATCCCCTGGCAGACTCAGATGCGATAATAGCTAACATATTTATGTGAAGCATACTTTCTGGAATATCTCTTTTTCATCTTAAGTGAAAGTATCTATACTTAAGTAAAGTGTCTTAATTTTATATCTTCGCTTTTTAGCTCGCTGAGTGAATGCTGCATTATTGACAAATTCGCGCAAAGTAAGCTCAAAATGCGACAAATTTAAAAATGACCAAAATCTTTTTGCCTTGCATCTTTCTGTAAATCTATCTACCTATCTTACTTTTTTCTCAGGTTAAAATCACATGAAAATGTTGCCAGAGTTGCTGTCTAACTACTATTTTGTTTTTTTTTTTTGAACATGTTGCCATACAATATCTAGCTCAATTGTCAGCAACAACAAAAATAATATCGCCAGCCAAGGCATAACGGTAATTATTCAATATGCAAACATGCAAACGGCAGCGATTAACATATTATAACTCACACAATGGAAACAAACAAGCCAACACACACACACACACACACACGCACACACACGCACACAGCACACAAAACACAACAACAATACTAGGTGTCAAAGCATATATGTGTGGGTGTGTGTATGTGTGTTTGTTTAATTGTGTGTGCGAGTTGCGTCGGCGGCGTTTTGCATAATTTCCCGAAAATTTCTATTGATAATTCAAACAATCGTTGAGCGACGGCGGGCTTGTTTGATGCGAGGGGGGGCGGGTAGCTGGGTAGCCGGGTAGCCAAAATAAACTCATAATATTGTCCATATACGGATAATGATGTGTAGAACCAATTGATTTCGGCCGCCTGGTCAACAAAATCAACAGCAACAACAACAACAACAACGGAAAACAAACGCTAAATCAACTAATTAAGCAAAGCGTTAATCAGAATGCAGCTACCGAAACAATGGAAGTTTATTGCACAATAAAAAAAAACTGTCACACCTGATCGATTCTTAGCGTTTGAGTATTAAGAATTTGAACAATTTCTATTTGTTTCCCATGAACAAATGTGGGTCAGCTATGGCAAAAATTAATTGTGATATGTGAAAGTAGGTAAAGAAATGGGTTTTATTTGGCTAGGTTGATTAATTTAGAGACTTCTAGGTTTGTTTGTTTAAAAGTTAAACTCTCGTGAGATGGAGGAGCTAAGGGCTGCTTTGAGTTTTGTTAAATGCTTGTCCCTGGATTATAAACAATTATCTGAGCCAAGATTCGAACCCAACCGGGTACACAAACCATTACTGCGAACCACCAGTTCGCATCATGAACCGTTTCCACGAACAGTTTCGTTAATCTCAGAAATATTGTCAACACCTAAATATAACAACGTTTCACAACACTTAACACTTTTGTTCTCAGCTCACGCATATTTATAGCTTATATAACTTTTATACGCTTAATATCAATAACTTAAACACTTTGTAGCCACCCCTAACCCCCCCCCCCCCCCCCCCTCCCTCCCTTTCGCCCGTACGCTGAGCAAAGTCCAGGCTTAAAGCCAGGCGGCTTAAACACTTAATCAGTTAATTGTTGTTGGCAGGAGGCCTGCAGCAAGACGGCGATGTGGACATGGGTGCGATTTTTTAATTAACAGCGCCATTTACACAGCATTACGAAACGCACAACAACACGCACACACACACACACATACACACACGCACACACAGAGTCGCGGGCGCAACAAAAACGAAAAATGGCCGTTATCACGCCACAATAACCTCAAAATTTATTCACTTTATTGATAATGCAATAAATCGCAGCCAGTGGGCGTTTGTGTGCAGCTGCATGTGTGTGCGAGAGTGTGTGTGTGTGTGTGTGTCTGTGTGTGGGCGTATATGTGTGCATTATGTGTTTGCAATGGCCGCCTGCAACTGTGTATACCTTTTAGTGTGTGTGTTTGTGGGTGTATGGCAATTTTTTCGTAGCATATTTCGGGCTGGCGCATATTTTTCATGTTTGCATATTTCATTTCAATTTTATTTCTTGCCGACACACTCACGTGTGTGTGTGTGTGTGTGTGTATTTACATACACTGTAAAATATGCCATGAAAATCAACAGAAATGCACAACCAGCAGTTACACACACACACACACACAGAGAGACACACACATACCCGTGCAGCACGTGAATATGAGCCTCAGTTTGCAGTTTTCAGTTTGCAGCAATCGTAAAATTCTCACGCTGCATGCCACACATCGAACCCGAAAAACAAAAAAAAATCCAAAAAGAAATAGTGTATACGAGTGCAATTGTATTTCGATTTTATTGCTTTTGTCTTTTAGAAGAGCCTCGCTGGGGTTTGGGGCAAGCACAACAACCCAAAGTTGGCGCCTATGCCGAGCGGGCAGCTAGCAATATTTTCGTTTCATTTTCAGCGCGTGTGTTGATAAGACGAGAGTGGGTTCTGAGAGGGGAGGGTGAGGGAGGATTCGACAAGCATGTCGCCTTACAGGCTCGTTACAATATCCGTTTCCGTTCAGCCCAAGCTTGACTCGAGTCACCCTGTGACCAGCAGCAATTGCTGTGCTGTTCATTAGCTTTAATGCTGCCGCCTTAAAGCTGCAACGCCTGGGCTGCTTAGTTTGGTCACACTTTATTTGACAGCCCGGCCAGCTAGTTGCAACAGGGTCCAGGCACCACTTGCCCCAGCTGCACGCTATTCGCACTTCCGGTTACAGTCCATTTAGAGGCACCATATTGCGGTGTTGCTGTTGGCACTTTTGCGCATATTTTGCAAAATCATTACTTAAATACACAGAGCAGCAGCGAGAGAAGGAGAGAGTGAGTAAGAGAGAGAGAGAGAGAGAGAGAGAGAGAGAGAGAGAGGGAGAATGTGTAAGAGAGTGGCCAGTGAACTGCCAAGTTGTTGCCTGTCGCCCTTCGCCTTTTTGGCTCGTTTGCTTTTGGCCAGTTTTAAAATGCATTTTCGTTATTTGCCGTGCAGCTGCGACGCACACGTCCAGCCTCCCCCGCCCCTCTGCCTGCCTGCTTGCCGCAATCCTTTTACTCGTATACCCTTTGGCAGTGGGTATTATAAGCTGGTCGTGAAATATGTCACACAAAGCTCTAGACGAACCTTGGTGCGTGGCAGAGAGGAGTTAGATGGGCATATTGTCATATCAACTCTCTTATTATTATTAATATCATTATTATTCTTATTATTATAACTATCATTGGTAAATTGAACGTGTGTATGAAAAACACGAGATATCTATAAAGAATATTATGTAGCTACCATAGTTCGAAAAAATAGTAATAAGAAAAACATCTTTTGTGTGTCTCGGAATTATACACACACGAGCTGGAGACTTTCAGTTTTTCATTTTCATACATTTTCACAATTCGAAATTCACTTTTCTGCATTCTAAGAAAACATATTCAATGCATTTTATGTCCTCACTTGCTTTCTATCGGGTTTAGGGTATGCAAACTGCGCTGTACTTTGGTAGCCTTTGATATTTATTATTTTTTGAGCTTTTTATACCCTTGTTGCACCTTGTTTGCACCTTGTTGCCGTTTAGTTGGCGCTTAATTTATGTGCTGCATTTGCGTAGCTGAGCCGGCGCTTAAATTCCACAATTATTGCACAAGATTTGCAGCAACAAATTGGCGGCCATTATGAATATGCATGAGCATATAACCGAAGTGTAGGAGGCGGGGTCTCTTGTTGTTCCGTGTCTACCCGACTCGACTCAGGTGCGAAGCTGCTAATCCATAATCCATCTAGCACATGCCACCGAAGCACTCCATTGCCTTACACCAATCATCAATATTGACCATTGGATTAGCTGCCAAGCTCAGCCCGCCCCCACACGTGTCCACGCACAGACTATGGGCAGTTAGATGAGCAGCTCGATGAGTAGCTCGATTGACTTATTCCACAATTATATTTACACTCGCTTGAAATGCTGTTAGCTGCCGCCGTTAAGTGTGAAAAATTCCAGGTGAAAGAAAAGAAATGGAGAGAACAAAAAAAGTAAAAAAAAAAACAACAAAAAAAGTTTAACAGAAAGAAAGAAGCTGGTCGGCTCAGTGGCTGGCAATTAGCATTGCCTCTAAAATCTAACACCTTGTCAAAGTGAAAGGGCCCCCACCGCTTGGGTGGGTGGGGCAACATCTTAATGCTGCCAATTGCGCGTTTTATGCATCCACAGTGCCGTCTCTAAGCAAATCTAAGCCCAACACCAACAACAGCAACAACAGCAACAAAAGAAATGGGCGAGTGCGTAACTGAATAAACAGCTCTCTGAACTTGGCTATTTGTTATCGTTCTGGCTTATGGCTCATGTGTACACAAGCACACACACACACACGCACACACACACACGCACACGCACACTCTGGCATGGGTATTTGTGTTTGTTAGGGGCGTCCCATGGCGTGCCACAACTATCCAGGCCCCTTTTTACCCTTCCGCCCTTAACCTGGCACACAAGCTGCTTAACTTTAATCACACTAATTGCACAGCTAAAAGGATAATCGTGTCGCTGACCGCAGCAAGTTGCCAGCTTCAGATTTCTAATGCCCAACTACACACACATATTTATTTATATTTAATTCTCTCTTTTTTTTTTTCAACTTTTGGCTACATTTTGAAACGTGTTCATCATAAATGGATACGCATAAAAGTTCTCAGACAAAAAGCTTTTTATTTACTCACCAAATGTGTGGCTGGAAAAGAAAAGGTTTTGGCTCAATTAAAAGGTGAGATTTTAAATGTTTTTTTAAAACGTAGAAAATTATTAATAATATTATTATTTATTGGTTTGTTATTTTTCAACGTAATAAGAAATATATACAAATATTTTCGTATATATTATTGTTGTTTTTTTTTTAGTCAACTATTAAATGGCAAATGGCTTAGTTAAAGTCCTTGTCAGTGGCTCCTAAACTGTAAGCTCAAAACTTAAAAACTGTAGAAGATTGAGATTGGGATAAGCTGTAAAGCTGTCCTTCACTCGGTTAACCGAGAATAATCCATATATTTTTCATTCCAAACTTCTTCCACTATCTTGCATATGACTAAGATTTGAACTGTTTTACAGATCATATTATGGATATGATGATGAAAGATTATGATTAGAACAATTAACAGACGTACCTACTACTTCAGGGTATCGAATTTTAAAAGAGCTTCGTAATAATCCATTTTTAAGTAAAAAAAACTCTATTCAAATTAATATTTGAAATTGAGAAAAAATGTGTATAGGTAAAGAGTAGAAGATGTTCAGGGATTTGCATTCTAATTCGTCTCGTCTTATTTAGCTAAAGGATTTTATATTTAAGAATGTAGCTAAAGAGGAGACAAGAATCGAGGATTCGATCATGGCATTTTTTAGACATTTCCAGCTTTGTTAAATGTATTTTTTTATCTCGTATTTTTAGTTAAAGGAGTAGAATATATATTATATATTATATATTTAATATACAGATATATAATATTATATCATAGTTGGAGGTTTCAAACAAAGAATCAAGAATTGTATCATAGAATTTCTTAGACAATTCCAGCCTTGATATTCGCTTCTTTCCGTCGCATATTATTCAGTTAAAGGACTCTTTATATAATAATGTAGTTAAGGAGTATAAATATAATCAGGGATTATATCGTTGTTGATAGTTTTTTAAATTATTTAGCTAAAGAACTCTCCATCTAAGCATATTTGCCAATAACTCAATAACAATTTGTGTTAGATATTAGCAATAGGTGAATTTGTGGAAGCTTGTGAGGCAGTGTGGCAAGTAAATCGAGTAGCTGAGCTGAGTTGGAGAATCGCTTTCACTTTAGTTTATTAAATTCTATGCACATGGCTAAAATGTTGCCTAATCTAATGGCCACTTAACTGGCCACTTTAGAGAATTGATGTACGGAGGCGATAAGTCAGGCTGAAGCCCGTCTCTTGGGTGGCATCGAGGGTCATCTCGTCGCTGGAGAAGTGCATCATGTACGGCGGGGATGCTGGGCGTGGTTAAATGTAAACCAATATTAACAGCAGGTCAAGGATGCAGCAGTCGATGGCAGCCGATGGATGCCAGCACTTACCATAGACGATGAAATTATCGTTGGTGCCGCAATAGTAGGTCGGCTGATAGGCCGTATTCCTGGCCAGCAGGGAGAGCGGTATCATCAGATAATCCTCCTGTCTGCCCAGCGTATGCACCGTGGCGTGGCATGCCTCATCATAGCCCTCGCCCTCGCCCGTGCCCAGCGACATGGCGAACTTGCTGAAGCTATATCTGCAGAGAGGCAGAGAAGCAGAATGTGTGAGGTTGTTAGAGCTTGCAACATGCGACAGACAGCGACTCACTCAATCATGCTGGCACTGGGCGTGGACTTGATACAAATGGTGTAGCTGGTGTCCGGCATATAGGTGGTGCCCATCGTCGGCTGATAGTTGAAGCTGCGTATGTTGCCCGTCAGCTCTGTGTAATACTGCTGACAGCCGGCCGGTGCCAGCAGCTCGTAGTCGGCATGATGGGAGGCAAAGATGCTGCGCAGATCCTGCAAACTGTTCGTATTGCCACCAAAGCCGCCCAGCGTGCTCGTCTTGCGTTTGCTGCTGGCCTGCGGCGCCTCCAGCTGTGTGACAATCAGACGCCAGTTGGTCTGGGGCCAGCGCGTCGGCACCGCAAAGGTCAGCGTGATCTGATCGATGCCCGCGGCGACATTGAAGGGCAGATACAAATGTTGGCCGGCATTCATGCCGCACAGCTTAAAGCTGCCCGCCTCAAAGTAGTCCTGGCACTCGACCAAACGCTCATCTGTGGCACTAACCGTTGGCTGTTGCAGCTCGAACTGCTCGAAATCGATGCGCAGCTGTTGCACGTTCGCGCTGTATGCTTCAATTGTGTACTGGCACATGGTGCTCACAAATGAGGCCGGATTGCGGATGATGGTGCGCTTCAGACGCGTCGTCGTGCCACAGGCCATGTTGGCTGTGGCAGGCAAGGAAAGAGGTAGAGGGAGCGAGTCAGCTTCTGGCTATGCCACACACACACACACACACACTGCATTCACTTACTCTCACAGCAGACGCCGTAGGTGCCGCAATAGCCGTTCACCGTGCCACCCTGCCGCATGCACTTGAAGCGCGTCAGGCAGGTGCCCGTCGCACCTCCATTTGTGGTGCAGCTGTCCGCCAGAACGTTGCGTCGTCGCGCCTGCCGCCAGCTGCCCGGCTCGCTGGGCACCTGCTCCGCGGTTTGATTCAGCTGTGGCTGGGCAAATGCTGCGGCTGCCACAGCCTCTTGTTGCGCATGGGCGCAGGCGCAGATGCCCAGCAAATAGAAGCTGACTAAAGCTCGCATAATCCTTGTGCTTAAAATGTGGTTAATTGATGTTTGGTTCTGCCACTTGTTGCTGCTGCCGCTGCTGCTGCCGCCTACACTTTCACATTAACTCTGAGCGTGTGTCTGGGCGGCGCAGCAGCTTTTATATGACGCCAGCGTTGGCAGCGACGCCGACCGCGACGCCGACGTCGCTGCGCTGATGTGATTTTCGTGTTAGAAGCACTTTGTGTCAATATTTGGTAAGTAGAATCCAAGAGCGGCACAAGTCCGGCTGTCCGGCTTACGTTGAACCAACATGAATACGAATATGAATATTCAAATGTATCCAGTCATTGAACCTCGAAGCCAAACCTCAGCCAGCTCTGCTCGACTGCCCAGAAAAGTGGGTTATGTTTGCACACAAAGAATGTCTCCCCGCCATCCAAATTGGAATTACTTGCGATGATGTCAAAAAGTGAAAAGTTGCTACACATTCGGGTATGATACCATGCATTGCTGTGTGAATATGACAGAAGAAATTATCAATCAATCAATTGCTTATCAGCAATTAAATATTGCACAATCTCGATTGCACAATCAAGCCAAAGACATGCCAGAAACTGCAGCAAATGGCAGCAAAACGGAAAAAATCAATTAAAAATATACCTAAAAATCTGTGCATCTGCATTTAATTGTTGGACAGTTTCTTCAATTGAGAGTTCATGGAATTAAATTTGATGCGATTTCCACGACAGAAAATGCAACAAATAGCAGCAAAATTGAGGAAAGTAATTAAAAGTAGACCTAACGATTAATACCCTGTAGACATTTGACTTACGGCTTTGCAGATATGTGCGAATAGTAAAGCTCGTAAATGCTGAGATTGAAGGGAATTTCTTGGCGAACAAGAATATTTAACTATTTATATAGCCAACTAACTATATCATCTACTAGTGCGATCTTAATAAGATTTAACTAATATACGTATATAAGTAGCATAGTTAAGCTAGTAAGTTCCGGCTTTGGTGAAGATATCAGGATAGCAAAACTTTGGTATAGTTGTCTGATCCAGCCGGTTCCGAAATATGTACTGCCAGCATCAGAAATGCAGACATATGCAAGGTTTAAAGATTATATGCTTTAAACTGAGAGACAGACAGACAGACATATCTATATCAATTACCTCGCCTCTTGATACTAATCAAGAATATATATACCTTATGGCATCAGAAATGTCTTCTTCTATGCCTCACACACATCATGAGAAAACCCTAATGCCCCCTACGAGCGTGTAAAAATATTGGCACTTATATTAAATTAATAGAAAGTTTCTTGATTTAAGAATGAATAGCATTAAATTTGATGCAAGCTATTGAAAGTAAGTCCAATTAAAATCTTCATTTCTTGTTGTTATTTGAATTAACTGAAATTAAGCAAATGTTTGCTTGCTTTCAGAATTGCTGCATATATTATAAACTTTGTGCTTGATTCAATTTTGATTTTGATTTCTAGGCATACATTTTAGTTCTTCTACTTTATTTTGTTGCGCTTTCTTCTTTTGTTTATTCCGTTTTTCTCAAAATTCCACTCAATAAGCTCTCAACTAGCAAATCGTGATGAGTAACAATTGTTGGTTCAATTGTTGAGTTTCTCAATTGCTTCAATTATCGTTCGTATTTGCATTCCAAAAGATACGTTTAATTTAAAGCTCTTTAAAGTAGTTTGTTATGTTTTCTCAGTTAATCAACACTTACTTTGTCGTGTTTACAATATTATCTAACACTGCTCTCGCTCTTTCTTTCGGCAAAAGCGTGCAGAACTATAAATATAAACTAACACTTTCCTTCTTCTTCTTCGGCTTCTTCTTCCAACAACGTTTTAAAGTATTCACAAGTTAATCAACACTAAGTTAAAAATATAATTCAACAACTATTTCTTGTTCATCTTCTCCACCTGCAATTTTTTGTTTATGTACAGATTTTTTTTCCGATGTTAATCAACACTAACTCTGTAGAGCTTATAACATAATCTAATTCTCCTTCCCTTCGCCCTCTTCAGCATCACCTGCAAACATTTCTTTATTTTTTGATATTGACCCAAATTAATCAAAGTTAATTAACACTAATTGTGCAAAGCTAAAAATATACCCTAACGCCTTTCATTTTCTTCATTAACTCCATTCTGCATCAAAGATGCACACATTTGTTTATTCTTAAAGTTTTTCTTCAATTAATCAACACTGGCTTTGTAGAGCTTACAACATAACCTAACACTCATCTTCTTGTGCTATATCTTCTCCATATGCAATTATTTGTTTACATTTAGAATTTGTTCCCAAATTAATCAACACTCACCAATTTAATCTAAAGCTCCTCCACCTCATCTTCTTCTTCTTGTTCATCTTCACCACCTGCAAACATTTATTTATAGAGTTTGTGTCTTGTCATTTGAAATAGCTACATATTTGCTAATTGGAAATGTTTGCAGAATTGCCAAGCTGCACGCTCCTAGACCGACCCCCAGCGCTTGTGCGATATAACTTATCGATTTGTTATCGCGGCGCCACGACAATGCTAATTAGCACAGATAATTGTGGGGCAAGAAGAAGCAGTCACAGCAGTCGCAGCCATAAAAGCCCGACAATCGCCGCCAAAGACTCCAAAAACCAAAATGAACAGCTACATTGCAATTGTCTGGCTCGTTGCTTTGATCGGTGTGGGCGTGCAGGCGGCATCTGTGGCCACGCCCGGCTGCGGTGGCAGCACCTCCTCGAAGGACATCAGCCTGGTGAAGCCATCGAATCCGCCACGCGAATGCGAGTACCACATCAATGCGTACAGCAAATACGTCTGTCAGCTGCGCATCGACTTCGCCATGACATTGGCCCAGCCGGAGCTGCTGGAGTCGGCGCAAACGGGCCTGAAGACGGCGGAATGCAGCGTGGACTACTTTGAGGTGAACGGCTTGCGTCTGTGCGGCGAGGAGGTCTGGCAGCACATCTATGTGCCCTTCAATGCCAGCGCCGGTGTCTCGCGCATCGATCTGCTCATTTCGCTGGCGAATCGTGCCGGCGGCTCGTCCCTGCCGACGCCCAATTGGAACATGGTGGTCACACAGCTGGAGTGCCCGGCCGGTGCCTCGGTGCGCGAACTATTCGCGCCAAGTGATGAGCCCCAGGCGCGCGCCACTTCTTTTACCGATGGCTTTTTGGTCGCACCACCCGGCTGCCTGCAGTACTTCCCGCAAACCAAGGGCGTGGTCAAGTCCTTCAACTATAACGATGGCCATGGCGTCTATCCATCCCATCTGAACTATGCCATCTGCTTCCGACGCACCACTCAGACCTCGGCACTCACGTAAGTTGGCGGCTTGTAGAATTGAATGGAATTTAACTGCTTGGCTTCTGTTCCAGCATACGCTCGTATTTCTTCCATGTGGGCGCCGAGAGCTCGGCCAGCACTTTGCTAACGGACAACTCCTGTTATCGTAGCGGCAGCTCCAGTGTTAACAACGCCGATTTTCTGATGGTGCCACAAGCCAAGCTGGTGGATAACAACGAACGCGCCACCTACTTCTGTGGCGCCACACAGAACGACGTGGTCATCAGCAGTAAGTAGCCGGGTCAAAAGCTTTACCACCCTCTATCCGTCTTCCTCTCTCTCTCTAAAACTCGCTTAACTTTATGCTAGGCAACAACCCTGGTCCTTTGCTGGTGCTTTTCAACAGCGATGAAATCTACGACTCCAACGATGCGGGCTTTGCCTTCACCTACACCGTGGAATAGAGAGCTTTTTCTGATTCGAAAATCCGCTTAATAAAGTTGTAAACCCTATAAATGCAGTTATACCTAAGCTTTATATTGCCAGCACTTTAAAAACTGATTTGTTATGGCAAATGTCTTGATAATTTGATGCAACCACTTGACGCTATCTTTTGTGGCCCTATCGCGACTATCAATTACAGATACATCTATTTGCGCACCTATCAAAGCTGAGTTGCATGTTGACAGAACTTATCGCAAGAGATAAACAACTACATTTAACTACATAGTATATGTGGTATCTCGAATTGTGTGTCAACTTGTCCAGAAACACGAAAACCTCTCGAAAACACGTCAATGAAATTTACAGCTCTGTAGGAAAAGAAAATTCGTAGAGCTTTTTTGCAAGCTCAACCATTGTGAATGAAAAATGGGGTAATGCAACAAGTGCTTGTTTATATATAAAACTTAACATAATATTTACGTTACACGCGCCCCGTTTCTTTTAATAGCGCACTTTAATTATAGAAAATTGATAAGAAATAATTCTTTAAATTTATGTCGCTGCCCATTTTAATTAGACTACAATTAGAAGCTTGTGATTTACGTAGTGCGTCAGTCCAAAAATAAATGACAGCAAAAAATAAAAGGCACCCAACTGATAGAGACAATGCCTGAAGAATAATTCATAAGAGTTGCTTATCAGCGAACAGCATAAAATTCAAAGTAAGCCGGCTGGCAAAAGCAACTGGGGACAAGTTTAGAGAATATAGACGGCTATATACAGAGTTCAGCCAATTTTAGAGTATATATACGACTATATATAAATCTCAGGCAATTTTAGAGCATGTATACAACTATATATAAAGCTCAGGCATTAAGAAAGTTTATACAAAAAGCGAAACAGTCACGGATTTTTTCAAATGCGTTTATCTACAGAAAATGTTAAGAGGAAAGCGCGCGCAAACCTTTGCTGTTAAGCTCAAAATGGGCATGTTAAACTCAAATTGGCGCTGTTAACAAAACAAGCTACCCAATTGGAAATCGGAGACAACTTAGCAAGCAGCCGGCCGGCGCAATTGTTGCGTGGCCTTTGAATATGTTTGTGGCATGTGCGGATTTCAGTTGCCGTTCAACAGCCGCGAATTCCGAACGTACCGCGCGGCAGCTACAGCTTCTTCTGCGACGTGGCGCGCAAATTCGAATAAAACTCAAAGTGCTGATTTGAATGTAATGCGGGTAAACAGTGAATATTCACAGCATAAATGAAATAAAAGTACACGAGAAGAAAAGTGTAAAAGAACAACGGCACATATAAAATAATAGTAAAAAAAAAAAAAAAACAGGCCACTAAATAAAACTTGAACGGGGGCTGATTAGTTGATTTGTTATCGCCGGTTGCAGTGCGTGCCGCTTAAAAGCCAATTTAAGTGGCAGGCATTTAATCAAGCCTCAACTCGAGTTGAGACCACGGCGCAGCATTGACACTGAGGAGGCGACGCAGCGGCGTCCTTGGCATGCCTCTGTGTGTGCTGCCAGTGCTGCCACTTCTGCCACCCAGTTGGCGGCCCTCAAGCAGCATCCAACATTGTTAGTAGCTGTTGCCGTTGGGGCATTGTTGTGCCCGTGCACGTTACCAGCCCCCGAACGCGCACATTCACAAAATTCCCAGTGAAAACATAGCCATAAATTAACAACTAATTCAATTAACTGCTGACAGCGTCAACGAGCTGCTCCGGCTGCAGTCAGGACGCGGCACCAGGAGCCACCACCTGGCCCAGTCTCAGCTCGCTTTCCACATTCCGGTAAGTTCATTAACAATCAGGCTGCACTCGCATCGGCGGCAAGCGCAGCGTGGGCGTGACACACTTATGAAACGCAAATCGACAAAAGAGGAAAAAACACGTGAGTGTGTGCCTCTTGTGGCAGGATGGACGGGCTTTTGTTCAGCTGCCCCTTGAGCGCGCGTATGCAAATTTATCTTTTTCTTTTTGTCGGCCTACCCCGAGTGCATAAATCAAAGCCAAGTTTTTGACTTTTTGACCTGCGAGATGCTGACGCACGTTGCAAACTCATAAATCTTTGCCACGCTCACACACAGACAGTTTAATTGTTGCCGCATTTAAATGCAAACTAATCGAAATTCAAACTGGTAACAGTAATCGATAAATCGACGCTGATTTCGAAGCGACGCGACTGTATTTATCATTGTGGCACGATCATGATGTATCTGCAACAATTTGTCACCGTTCCCCTGAACAAGTTGAGCCTAACGAGCCTCGACGCCTAGCCGTAAGTAAATACAATATTTGTTGGCGAATTGTCTATTTGACATTAGGCGCTTAGCTGGCGCTGTCGGCCCCCAACCCCACCCACCCTGCTCACTCGCCCCTCGACTCTACGACATACTCTATCAGTTGACTTTCTAGCCATTTATCAGTTTAGTTTAAACAATCAACTTGGCAGCAGGGCGAATGCACACGAGTCTTAGCCAAATGCGACGGCATTTGTTGACTGCATTTTGTGGCTCTCTCTCTCGTGGCTGACTGGGTGGGTGGGTGGTTGGCTGGTTGGATTTAGTTGCCGCCTGTTGTTCTGATTGTTGCTGTTGTTGTTGTTGTTGTTGTTGTTGTGCACGTGGTCGCTAATGCAGCCCACAATAAGTAAATAATGGCAGACACCAGATTTATTTATCGTATACTACGCAAAAACAAGCAACAGACTTCAGCGAATTTGGCGACGCATCGCCTGAATTTAGTTGAAAATTGAAAATTGAAAATTTCGCTGATTTATATACATGAGTTTGCCATATAGGAAATGTGTCAGCTGATCTTAATTGCAGTTGTTGCCGCCGAAGAATACAACTTATTCAAACTGAATTACACATTTAGTAGTTGCCTTGAGAGCACTCATTGATAAGCGCGTATTTCTTATACGTATACTCATCGTTTAGATTAATTAAAAGTATTGCGGCGCGTTATCTGTGCGATTGCCTAGACATTCGATCTAATTTCTTGACTCGACAGCCATAGCGCCTGCTTGGCTTAGTATGAAGGTGTGGCTAGACTTAATCTATGCTACACTAGCATTTTTTCTTTAAATTTTATTGAATTTCATGATTAGCCAATTAAGATGCGTAAGAATAACATATACTTTCTAACCTGAGAACGAGCTCGCAACTTCAATTAATCAATCAATATGAGAAACTATGACGCCTGGGTTCACTATGTGTGTAGAATACTAGATTCACGCAGCCAGCCTTTCAGTCAGCTGGTTCAAACCATGAATCGAACCTGCAGTCAGGCAGGTTCTTAGCATTGTGTGCAGCGGATCGTTTTATCATTGGGCGAAATTGCATTGCATTCTAGATGTCTTAACTTATCTTTGAGCACAAGCTTATCAAAACTGGGAACAGTATATTATATCATATTGGATTAAATATCACATAAGAAGAGTAGAATAAATACATACTTAAATTTGGCCATATATTGTGTAAGGGTATTTTATTTGCGGCAGGATAAAAGGAATTTTAACATTTTAAATATTTACTTTGTCATTTCTTTTCTGTTTTCAAAGATAAACATAAGTTAAGTTTTTAATAATAAACTATTGAATATTTCACTTTAGTATTTATTTCCCTCTTCTTATAGATTAATAATAAAGCTTAAATTATTAAGTATATCACTTTATCATATATTTTATGACAAATCAATAACAAAGCTTAACTTCAACTAATCTGCGCATGAAATAAAATGAATCTTAAATTGCACATTAAAGATAAAATCTTTAATATCCGGCCCACAAAATGTGCGACATTCATTATTTCTGTAAGCCAGACAGAGACAGAGACCCGAGTATTTGTATAGAAATTATTCGTGTTTGGTTTAACAATAACAGAATCAACAAATAATACTATTTATATTGATAATGTTCGCTTAAAATCCAACAAAAGAGTGCAAATAAATGTTTATTGGTTTCAATTTCAGCTGAAAATCAAATAAGAGAACGCAACAAAAGCCGCAATGCTTGATTCTTTTGGCTTCTGAATTTGGCCGATGATCTTGTTGTTGATCATCTTTCTGGCCGAAAGCCAAAACAGATTTTGGCAATTACTTTTCTCGCTGGGCGTTTAATCATTACAGGTTTTTCATCGCCGATATATACAATGTTTATTGCACGAAGCATTTTCAATTAATTGCAATACCACGCATATATTTTCGGCTCTAAACATCAAAACCGCATTTTCCATCAAATTGTTCAACTGAACGTTCAACGCGCAACAAAAATCTAAAGAAACACAGAAAGTTTGGCGCGCAAAAATTGCTGTTGATTGAAAATTGAATTGTGCGCTTAGCTTCAATCAATTTTCATTATGATCGAGTGCTGTGGTGAGCGGGGAGGGTCAGTGGGGGGGGGGGGGCAGTCGTAATCGTCTTCGTCATTGCGAATGTGGTCAATCATAAATGCGTTGCCTGCGCAGCTGGCCCGGCTGCTGCTTTTGGCCAGAAGCTAGCTAAAAGGCGCAAATTATAATTAAAATTAAAATTAATTGTTATGAGCGTCCATAAGGAATTACAATGAAAAAGGCGAACGAAAAAACGCGCGCGAAACGCCAACGAAACGCGCGTGCGCCGCACTGACTCACCCAATGGCTGGGGCAGGTTTTTCTGTTTTCTTTTCAACATACAACGTGCTACGTGCAACAGTTGCATGACAGACAAACAGACAGACAACAAGACAGACAAACAAACAAACAGGTAGACCAACTGACAGACAGGTAAACAAACTACACAACTAATGTGACTCTTACATGGACAACTGTGTGCGGGTTCAATTAACGCAGCGAAAGACAAGATGCCGCTCTGCCAGAGAGCAGGTAAGAGGGAAGAGGAGGCAGGTGGATGCCTGCCACGCCTTTAAAAGGCAACACAGCAAATCGCCAATCAGCCAAACTGGCAGAAAAAGTTGTTAATTGGAATTTAACAAGCACTAAAAGCGTCTAATGGAATAGATGTCCAGGAATATGCCTCAAGTACCCCAACCCAAGCCCCCATTCATCTCCCCTTCTGAAGATGAGCTGTATTCCCAAGTGGTGCGGGCTTCTGTTACCAGTTTACCCACTCAACCGCCGTCGTAAATTCGCTCTGACAGCCGCCTTTTCTGTTGTTGCCGTTGTTGTTGTTGTCATTATCGTGTCAGCAAATGTAGAAATTAAGTTTTGTCTCAACTGTTGCTGCTGGACAGCTGAACAGGCGCGTTGCCTCGTCAAGAGATTCAGCTGCAGCCCCCACCCCCCTGGCCAGCCTCCGCCCCTGTTGATGCTCCTTTTTGCTGCTGCTGCTGTCAGTATCATTTACGTGCCAGCTACAGCACACAACAATCAACTTATTTGTCTGGCTCCGCTAAACATTTCAAAGCCAAGCAGCTGCTTTTTGCCACAAACTAAAGCTGATAGCAAAGGCCACAGCCAGTCCCAGTCCCAGTCCCAGGTCCCATTCCCAGTCCAGCTCCCGCTCCCTGTCCCAGTTGCAGCCGCAGACAAAGAACAGGCCATGCCATGACCATTTCCAGCCGTCGTGATTGCGTGCTGCTCCATTCCTCTGTCTCAGGGATCAAGATTCAAACGTGAGCTGCCGCATTTACAGTCAAGCAACCGAATGAGCAACTATTAGGATTAGCTTTAGTTTTAAATGGACAGTAATTGAGGAATTATCTCAAATTAAATGAGCTATTGTGGCACAAAGTAATATGTATTAAATACTAGACATTTATATAAGATATATATCAAAATAATGGTGCTACTGTGATAGAAAATAAAAAAGGTTTTAAATATTTGCGGAAAATACAAAAGTAATTGAATTTGCCGTGAAAATGTAAATACTTAAGATATTTAAAGAAATAACTGAACTTATTTGCCCGAGTTTTCAAGAAGAATTAGTTAAGTAATTGAGTGAGTATAGCTAAATACTGAAATTACTAGAGCAAATGTGATTTAGATAATTAATTAATGTAATTACTTCAGTAATTGTGCCCAAAAAATTGTTTTTTAAAATGAAGAGTGTAATTTCCTAATTAATTTCCTTCAAATATTATAGTAACTCAGAAAAGCGTCAGCTAAAAATGTAAATACTTAAGTAATTACATCTAAACATTTTAATTACTTGGTCAATTTATATAAACTTAATTATATAAATTGACATAATTGCATAATTGATGATACTTAACATGAAAACTTAGATTACTTTAGTAGCTGTAAAATATAATTACTCAAGTAGTTGTGCCTAATTATTGTAGTTACGTTGCCATTTTGATAAATTTAATTACTTTTAGCAATTTTGAACAGCAAGTTGTAATCTACGAATTTATATATTTATATATATTTAAATATTTTGTTATTAAAATAAAATTAAAATTTTTTTAATTATTAGTTAAATATAATATTTAAAAATTATTATGAATTAGTTTATATTCTTAAAAACTCAGTATTTTTATACGAAATGTCTCTTACAACAGCTTCTCGGCTGTTCTTCAGTCAAATACTCTCAAATCAACTTTTTTACGTTTAGTAATTAATTTGAAATTAATTATTTCTAACACTCAGTGCCCATAAAACAAAACATGGCATCTTATAAATGAAGGCTTTCTTTCTTGCTAACAACAATGTAATGCAAGAAAATCCATCATGGAAACGAGCAAATTTGTAATCTAGACTTGACTTTAGCATGGCTAAAGTTGACGACTAACTTTGCGTTGATTACGTTGCTTGGGTGGTTGTTTAAGTTGTCATCGCTGTTGTTGTTGTTGTTGTTGTTGTTGCATCTGCCTTTGACAGGCTTGTAGCCATGCGGGCCTTGCTTTTTGGAGCACAGAGAACTGCGGGACCAGCCACTGCCACAGCCAGTTGATGTGGACAACTGAGCTTTTGGGCTGCTGTCAGCGCTAATGAAGCAGCGCAACAAACAAACAACAAGAAACAACAACAGCAACAACAACAACAACAACTACAAAAGGTGCCACACCAAATGCTGCACATGTCACACGTGCCGCATCTTTTGATAAGCCCAAACAGGCAGTCAACTGGTTTGAGCAACAAAGCCATAGCAAGGCAGCCAGCACACACACACACACACACAGCTTGCAACTGCCACGCTCAATTTGGGGCCGCGCCGCCAACATTAATCAATTGCGCGCTCAGCAGGACCCGCACGAAGTTGCGCTGCCTGTCACCGGGCCCAGGCGCAGGCAACTGCCGGCATGTTGGCCTAGACCAGAGCTGGCCATAAATTACAGGCCCGGCCTGTGGCATGAACAGCTCGGCTGACTGCCTGGCTGGCTCTGGTCTATGCAACACCTGTTGCCGCGTCGCCTGCACTTTGTCGCGGCGGCGGTGGTGGCCACTTCCGTTTGCTGTTGCGCCTGCTGCCTCGCGAAAAGATGATTTGCAGCATCTTTCAACAACGAACACTGATATGCTCTTTAGATAATGCCATCTATGTTAGGGCCAAGTGACTCGGGTGTGTGTGTGTGTGTGTGTAGAGGGGGGCATGGAATTTGCAACTTTCTTGCGCGCCATACACATGTTTTACATGTCACGCTGCCAAGCCCATAAATCACGCGCAAATTGTCTTCTGCCCCCCCCTCTTCGCGTTGTGCAATCCAAACACACTTGTTGCCATTGGAGCAGCTGAAGAAGCCGCCGCAAATGCTTTAAGCTCCAAGGTGACATTTTCTAAATTTGTCGCCGCCTCAAAGCCATTGATTGACACATCAAGCGTTGAGTGTATGACACATTCACACTCACACACACACACACACACACACACACACACGCGCACACCCACTGCTGGTCTTATCAAGTCTCTCAATGCTCGCCGCAAACCGGAAGTGGCACGTCAAACATCATTCGGCATTTCGGGCGATGCGTTGACAGCTGCTAATCAAAATAGCGCCAAAAAGCAGAGGCAAAATGCGTTTGAAATTTTACAGTAATCCCCACGCAGCGGCTCTTCTGGGCACGGCTCCAGAAATTGCAACAACAACAACAACAACAACAACAACAACAACAAACCACAAACAGCTGCAAACTTTGGCGTGCGAAATTGCAATTAAATGATGCGTGCCTAGTGTGTGAGGCGTGTCTACCTGTGTGTGTGTGCCTGTGTGTATGGCTGTGTGTGTGTCTGTGAGTGTGCCTTTGTGTGTGTGTGTGTGTGTGAGGGAAGTGATGATCTTTGAGACTTTGACAAACTCTGCCAAATGTGTAAATATGCAAAATAGCAATTTAACTATTCCAAAAGTGTTAAAGTTGCCACATTCGACAAGAGATACTTTGTTTACTAAGGTTATTTAATGGAGGCAAAGGTTAAATTTCCAGTTATAAGCTTCATCATTTTGACTATGGTTATTCTGATATATAAGCAAACATCTAAGAACTAAAGTTAAAGCAAGTGCTAAAAGAGAAATTTAAAATATTGAACTGAGAAAAAGTATCGCAATATCACAAATATTTTACCGAATATATATTAGACAATTAAATATGAAAATATAACTAATGTCATAAGGGCAAAAACAAACAAATAAATAAAAAAATGTTAATATTTTACAAGTTATTTTTATTAATTATTTTTTATAGAATTTCCTATAACTCTTCTTACTTGATGTCAAAGACTTTCAATGCGATCGATTCAATTATCGATAAATATCAATAGTCAATAACAAAAAGTTTTATTTTACATATGTAGCGCATTTGCAAAAATGTAATTGTCTTTAATAGAACAAATGAGAATTGAAATTATTTGGTATTTAATTTACTAATATAAATTATTCACAAGTCTGAAAAGTTGAGTCTAAACGGAACTGCTTTAAAAGCGTGTTATTTCCTGATTTGCATTCAACGAGTAGCTTAACTTTTTGTCTTGATGAATGGCAAAGCCATTCGACCCAGTCCCAACCACACACACACACACACACACACACACACACACACATACGCTCACACACTAGCACACACACACACCCAAAAGGCAAAGGCAATCGCAAAGCGCATGCAAATGAAGACATTTACTCATGGGTCTTTGGGGCTGTTTGGGTCTTTTGCATTTGAATGCGTAAATCAGGTTAGTCTTTTGGCAAACCTGGCGACAATATGCGGCGTATGCGCAATGTTTATGTGATGTTGCACGCTGCCGGCTGGCTGCCTGGCTGCCTGGCTGGGCACATGTGGCAGCGTTCCAAGTGAGACGCTGGCGCGTGGCATAAATAAACACATTTGTGGCAACAGCAGCAACAGCAGCGGCTTCTTGTGCATTCAACATGCAACTCAAAGGCAGATAACATGAGAATTGCATTAGAGCAGGGCAGCCGCCCACACATAAAGTCCCAGTGCCAGCCCCGCGTCCATTTCTGTGCCCATTTACGCAATTAAAAAACTGCGCATAACATAATTAAAAAACTGCCAACAGACTAAAGTGAAATGTCTGGCACTTTGTAGAAATTTGTACGATTTAAACATTTGTATTCGCCACGACAAACAACAATGTTTGCCAAATTGCCGCTTCTTTTGGCTTTGTGGCTTTTTCTGCTCTGCTTTTCCCCTTTTCCGCTCGGCTTTTCTTCGCTGACTGAGCAATCTGCATGTTAACAGCTAACTGAGCTTTAACCATTTTGACAGGCGCTAATTAGTTGGCGGGCGAAATTGTTGTAAACAAATGTGCAGCAAGTTTAATTAAAACCAACGAAAAACCATTGGCCAAAGATTTTCCCATTCAATTAGAGACAAACCCAAAAGTTCGGGACTAGGAACACTTTTCCAGCAATATCCTGTTACACTCCTATGTTTGGGCCCAATACAAATTTGGTCGGCCACAAAGCAGGGCAGGCCGTATTAAAGCCGCAAGCACTGGCTATGACAGCTGCTATTTATGTGCTGTAAGCTTTAACTATACCCTATGAATAGTTTTTGGTCAGCGGGCATATTAGCAGTCAAGTAAGTCGGATGATATCATCAATTGCATGGCCATAAAAATTAAATCAAATGATAACTCGTAAATCGTAAATTGTAATTACTATCTATAAAAATGCCTCAGTTTGCATCGACTTGCGGTTGAGCAATAAATCATTCTATATGGACTCATGGTAGTTAAATTATAAGACAATGTAGGCTACTTTTAATCCTAATTGAAAATGGATTTAAGTACCTTGCTGTTTATGGTTTCAGGAACAAACTCGATTGCAAACCGCAGTTGCAGGGCATTAAAGCAATTCCCCAAATGCGTCTATTTACAGCGCAACTTTTAGTCAAACCAAATAGCCATTGTTCTTGCCGAATGCCTTAACACACTGACAGCAATACGAAAGGCGGGCTAATGAGTTGGTTTGGGGGGCCAATATATTGGATTCTCGGCGCATAAATAATGCAAAGTGTTTCGTAACAGCACCTAAAGGACAACGGGCGGACGAGACGGGCGTGCAAATTGAGCAACTGGCAGCACACAATACTCATACGCCATGTGGTACGGGGCTATGCCGTGATTCTAGCCACATTTGTGAATGCCCCACAACATGCTCGGGCCTGCCTCTCAGTCGGGAAGGTTGTTTTTGTGCTTTTGCCTATATACATATATATTGATCTTTGGTTGATATCCTTTTGGGCAATCAAATCAGTACGCTGTTTACTTGTGTTATTTATAGTGGCCATCAAGCTTGTGAGGCGGACAATTGGCTGTTTCGCTTCTTATCGCGAGTCCTTTAAGTTTTCGATTTGAAACTCGTGCCTGTGCATGCAATTTTTGGCTACTTGTTTGGCCTTATCCGGCCTGAAGTTGGACACTTTATTAATTAAATACGTTCACTGGCTTTTGGCTTTCGGCTTTCGGCTTTTGATTAAATATGCATAAACAGCAATTAAGTGAAGTGAAGCTCAACGGCATATCCTTGTCTGTCCGAGTGCCACGTCGACGCCCACGTAATTTATGCTAAATTATTGCATATTATATCTATCAGCGCTGCGGCCAGCTCTTGAGCTTGTACACAAAAAAAAAAAAAAAAAGGAAACAAGAGCAAATCCTAGAGCCTTCTACCGGCAACGGCAACGGTTGCCAGCTACTGAAAATTAAAACGCTTAATTGAAGTTCTTGTTGCGGCCATTTCTTCAGGCCGTTTTTTATGGACATTCCTTTTTTTTTTTTCTTTTCTTCGCCTGGCGTCTTTTGTGGCTGCAGGTAATTAAGATACCCCCAACCCCCAAGTCCAACCCGAACTGGCCAGGAATCCCTACATAAACATAATTCACTGTCTGAATTTCATTGTGGCTCGCTTCCCTTTCACGCCTTTGCCCGCTTTACGTGGGCGGCCACCCAAAAGAAAAAATGGGTCGTCCATTGTGCGTCACAGCTTAAATATACTTTATTTTCTTCTTTTTTTATTTAATTTTATGAAGACCCTTTGGCGTCGCCATTGAGAAATGTTTGAAGCGTAGCAAATCTTCAACTGGAGAGCATTTTTCTTTAATGCCGCTAATGGTTTTAGTGGGAATACCCTTGATGCTGGCTTGGGCTTTTCTTTTATTGATTTGCAATGAATATTTATGGCCCGTGTGGGCTACCAAAAAATAGCGCATAAACATAAATAGCTTGTGGCAACCGCCCGGAAAAATCTGAAGCTATTAGCAAGTTATTATCAAAAGCAAACAATTTATAGCTAGCTTTATGGCCAATAAAATATGTTTATAAGTGGTAGAAAACTCAAAAGATTTTTATTCTTAAGGGAGACGACAAACGGAAAATGCACTAAAGGCGCCCAGGTAGATTAAAAGTAATTACTGTCAAGTAATTACTAATTAAATCAAGGCAGGAGTAAGTAAATGTTTAAACAGGGTACCAACTAGTAGTATGAATATATCTGGAATATTTATACCAATGCAAAACTCTCCTCTTATGATTAAAATAATTCAATCCAGTCAGAAGTTTTGAAATGCATTCAGTAAATGTTTATACAGGGTATCTAGTAGTATAGAATATATCTGTATAATTTCTATCTTTTCTATTCTATAATATATTTAAATGTTAAAGCAACAGCTTTCACTTTCCTAATGCACATTTATATCATATGGAAAGTATCTTCATACGACTGAAAAATTTCAAATATTACAGGAGCTTAAATGGGCATTCTGTACATGTATATACAGGGTATCTGATAGTAAAGACTACGTTTAAGCTACTGCTCTCTAGGTCTTCAATTTTAGAGAATATTCAAATGCTTAAAGCGACACTTTTCACTCTCCTAATGCACATTGATATGATATAGAAACTCACCTCCCTCCAAAAAAAAAAAACTCGAGCAATTGTTTCGACATTGTTAAGTCAAACCTAGACTCTAGATGAACTGATTATGCAGACAGGAGCTGCCTTTGGACCCAAATCATGAGCAATCCGGCAATTGTTATGCATTTTAATGCTGCATTCGGTTAACCCAGTTCGGCATGCATGTTGCATGCAGCATGATATATGCAAAATAATGCAGCAAACAAAGGAACAAACATTCATGCAGCTGCAGCAGCAACTAGAAATTGCTGTGCTTATCGGCAAGAAGCGGCACGAGTGCCATTCCCATTTGGCTGCCAGAGACGACGAGTGCAGCGCATTTCGCATACATTTCTGCGGGCTGGCCAAGAGCGAGTTTTCCATGGCGTATAATGGCCATAATTTGCTAAATGCTGCACAGCAGATGGCACTTGCTCAATTATACGAGACAGTGGGAGCTCCGATTTATATACCCTGCACAAACAGCATGGCTAGACGGGGTGTGCTATAAATATAAGCATGACATGTAACAGGCAGAAGACTTGCAAAAACAATATCAAATTAAGCAAGATTTATTTCTTAACGTATTTTTATTTGATACGTGAGAATTTTAGAACCATCTGACAATTCACAGAGAATTCATAACAAAACTCTCTCCTTAGTAAACAAAATAAACTGCTTAAGGGCTGCTTGTGCAGGGTAGCTAGTTTGCTAATAAAACACGCCAATGCAGAGTATTTTGTAGTCGATCACTAACTGTTTAGGTGAGCATGAATGTGGCTTGTCTCCTCAGTAAACTCACGAATACATATGCGTACAGGGCAACCGGTAGTCGAGCACTTTAATTCAAATAACTCTACCCAATGCCTAACGCCTAATCATTAGACTCTTCTGCATATGTGCTTTATGGCTCATAAGTTTCATACTACAGGGTATCTGTTAGTCGCGCACTTCCAGCTAACATATTGTATGTGCTGCCGCACAGTTGGCATTCCTCTTAATGGCACATAAATTTCCCAAGCTTATTGAATTAGCCCGAACAGCAGCAGCAGCGGCAGCCGCAGCGGAAAATCTTTCTACCAAATCGCGAACGTCATTTTAATTGGCAGCCCGGGCGAGCAGTCGGAATTATCAGAATGTATCTCACAGATAGCAGCAAAGGTTCAAAAGGCACAAAAGAAACTGAAATTCAATTGGCCAGCGGCCAGCGGCCAGGCAAGCCAAAAGCCAACAGCCAAAAGGCAAATCAGATAAGCCAAAATGCCAGGCACAACATAATGCGTTCCACTCGCTGGACAAGCAGCAACTGGTTTAGGGCACACACACACACACACACGCACACACACACACACAACACACACACACACACACACACACACACACACACACAAAGCGCGGCGAGCACAACAAACGAATAACGAATAAACGCGCCTTGTAATGAGCTTGTGATTGTATCCGACAGATCCATTTGTGCCACACACACGCACACACACGCACACCCGCACACACACGCACACACACACGTGCCATTTATTTGTTCAGATTTATGCTCATGTTATTTTTGTTGCTGCTGTAGTTGTTGCCATTGTCAAGCGCAGTCACTAATTAAATGTCCACACACAGCACAAAGAAGTGCCTGAAAAATAACTACAAATGCACGACTAGACGCTACCCTGTAGCCCAATTAAATGCTAATATATGTAAACATTATTTATGCTCATATTTTATTAACAATCTATTTAAATTTGAGTTTGAGTAAATGTGAATGGAAGAAAAAGCATTAGTCAAAGAAGTTCGATCCTTAAAACAGCATATCTTTCACATGCATACATATGCCTGCTTCTCGTTAACTTAATGAACCAGGAAGCTCAGCATGAAGGTTGCAGTTTCTAATACCCAAGATAATATAAACGACTTCAGCTGCTGCAACAAACGACAGTTTTATAAAAATCTGTTTACTGAAGTCCACTTTAGGCCACCCTTTGTGAAACACCATGTTTACAGGGTATTGTCGCACAAAAATTAGACTTCTCACAACTGGATTAATTAAGCTAACTTGATTAGCTGCTGCTTGCACTTTGCCGCTGGCAGCTGTAACTTGTCTTGTGGCTCCCTTAATACACTTCTGTCCAAGTTCCGCCCAAGCTGGCGTCGTCTTAAGCAACAGCTCAAGGAAAGTTTTTGCAGCAGAAAAGTGCAGCGCAGTCAACTTTCTTGCTGCCACGTGCCGCACTTAAGCTATGCGACTGAAAAGATACATTTGTATCTGCTGTCGCCAGCATAAATGGATTTAATTAATATCTAAGCCCCGTTCAACTGGTCTATTTTATTGCTATCGATTCTGATTAGATTTTGGCCGGCATCTTTTTTAAGTGCCGTTTTTTTGCGCTTTTGTTCGACCTGCACTTTGGCTCAACTTTGCAGCTTTGAACTTTTGATTTTAATTAAAACTTTGCGCTGCTTAAAACAATTACATGGAAAATTTATGTCTAGCCAAAGTTGAAATGTTGCATTCGCTGGCTATGCGATAGTTTAATTGTTCGCTGAAGTAGCGCAAAACTTTTTTCGTTTGGTATGCTAAAATTGATATACCCTACATTAGCACAGTATGGCACATCAAATATTTATAATATTAGCTAAAGGCCAGTGTTTAATAATCTTCAAAGGATCTCTATGCATAAAATAGTTTGTCCTGCCTAACTAACTGAATGACTGACTGATTTTCAGTGTAGTTAACTTGAAGCTGAAGATTTCGTTTAGTATATACTATATAGACATAGGTCAAGATTTCCCACCCCCATAGCTCGGTCAAATCCTTCCCCCTTAACTCGGTCAAATCTCATCCGATTTATAAGATGTTTGGGTCTTTGTTCATGGTTAGGCCTCTAGTTCAACTTGGCTTCTAAATCTGGCAACATTATACTTGCTTTTAGGCTTTGCCCCATTTGCTTCAAACTGAAGTTCAAAGCTCTAGATAAGAACTTAATGAATACGTGCATCATTTGGATTTTGGAAATTTCACCTACAACTGTGGCAAGTGGGCGTAAAAGTTTCACTTGGTGGAGTGCAGAAGGTGCCGATCGATTTCAGCGCACAATAAAACAAATTGAATTAGGACAAAATTAGAATAGCCTCTACAAGTTTTTATTGAAATTGTTCATTGGCATTGTTGATAAAGTTATTCAAGTCAGCTTAGTCCGACAATTGACTGTTTAGTTTATATTCTCGTACAATAGCTGTATTCATGCATAAATAGCACACACATTGCCTTAATTGCCTGGGAGCGGCGTGCGAATTGTGAGACGGCGGCAGTTTAAAGTAAATCAAAACGCCATAAATCACAAATAAATTGTAATTTTACAAAAGCCAATAAAAACAAAAAGTTGCAATAGCAACAAGTAAACAAAAAGCTGGACAAAGCCTGAACTTTTGGACTTACTTATGGTTTTTGTGCCCAACTTTTGCTTGTAATACAAAGTCATGAGAAATTAGGCTAAAAAGGTCGCCAAAGCGCGGCACAAGGGAGCGCAGCTATATTGTTGAGAACTGTGGAGCACGACAGCTGGCCCGGGCACGACTCACTATTGTTGAGCTCTATTGCGGCCATAACACTTCATTATGCAGATACACAAATAGGTTGAGCCGCACACAACGGATCCGCCCTTTGCTTTCAGGCGAGACAATAAACAGCAAAGTATATTTCCATATGAATTGAGCGGCAATTGTCTAAAAAGGCAAAAGAAAATTGCGCACAGAGACAGGCAGAGACACAAATGAATTGAGCTGAGAAATACTTATGAAAATCAAACTGACTTTCATTGAACATTAAACGGGTTGACTGGGGTCAGGGTCGCTTATCTGGCCGAGGCGATGAGGTGAAAAGCAATTTAACTCAACGCCTCAACTGATTGTGTCTGTGTGTGTGTGTGTGTGTGTGTGTTTGTGTGTGTGTGTGGTTGAGTGCAGCTGTCAATGTGGCTGAAACCTTTAAAAAGCTGCCTCCCTCCTTCGCCTCCTTCGCCTCCTTCGCCTCGAGCGCCACAAGTCAATTGTAAAAGCATTTTAAACAAAACTCAACGAAACGTGCGGAAAATTTCTGATGGGCGGAAAAGTGCGTGTGCTGTTTAGACACGGCTTGAATTGCGGTTGTGTGTGCAGTAAGAGGTGTAATTGTGAGGGTGTATATTTGTGTGTGTGTGTGTGTGTGTGTGTGGCTCTTACGTGCTGTGCGCGTGCAGCAGACAAATTAATAATATTGTTATGAATTGACTACAATATTTAGACATAGATCGGAAATGACAGCGCATGAGCTGATACAAATAAGGCACAAATTATTTCAGCCTTGAAAGGCACTCAATTAGATGGACTAGACATTAATTGGATGAATTCTTCAATCCAATCTTCAATAAGCTTCCATAGAAATGGCAATGCAAACGCCGAACAACCGCAAATGAGATGCTAAAAAGTTGTTCCTACGAGGGCTCCGCCAAAAGTAGCTGAACTCAAGTAAAGCTAAGGGTAAAAAATATCTACTTACGATAAACCTTCAAGCATGGATCTGCGGCTTTTTCGATAGAAGCGAAGCCACAATATCTACCGTTTTACAACACTGCCCCATGGGAAGGGCTTTGTTAATACTATAGTCATACTTTGAATAACTGTACGTTTTTTCACAATAAACAAAAAAGTTGACTTAACATAGTAATAAATATGTTTGTAATATGAATATTTAGCAAACTCTTAATCTCTATCGAAGCCAAAATTTCTACCGATGAACAACACTGCACCATGTCATTAGCTTTCCCAACACTGAAGAGCAGCTGTTTCTGAGCACTGCTTCCATTATTAGTACGTGTGTTCACTATAAACCAAAAAGAAGACTTAACAGATATTTAAAAGTTATATTATCTATAATATATATTTTTTAAAGGATTTACATTATTGTGTATTTTTTTGTTTTTTTTTTGCTAGAACTTCTAAAACGACCCTCGTCTGTAAAAAAAGAAACAATCAAAATCAAATGCGAATTGTTTTCTTCTTTTTTTTTCTTTCACGCTTAAAAGCTTGTACTCAAGTTGTCTGCACTTAAGTTAAGCTGCCGCGGCTTTGACAGGCCTTAACTTTATCTAGGCAGCAAAAACAAGCAAGTCGCCAATGGAAGGGCCACCACTTGCCAACACGGCATAAAAAAAAAAGAAAGTTGTCAAAAATCAAAGTACATAAAGTACAAATAAGGGCAGTTGCCAACTTTTTTTTTTTTGGCCTGAAAACTTGCCGAAAATGTCAAAGTAAAATTTAAGTGGGGAAAATACGTTTGTTGCCAAGAATGCGACGCCTTGTAAAGGATATGTTGCTGTGTAGGTATTACCATGGGCACATCCTGTGGCTGTATCTTTCAGGACGGTCGACTTTACAACCATGAGACAATTAAAAGAACAAACAGCTTAGGCAGAGGCAAAGGCAAAGGCAAAGGCAAAGGAAAGACACGAGCACGGCTCACATTACAAGCATGAGAGAAACACAGACAGAAGGTGCCGCAGCTTGTGGCAACATATGCAAATATACACACCCTTCCCTCTTATCCTCCCATTCTCCCTCTCTCTCTCTCTCACTCTGAGTGTTTAGTCAAATTGTGCAATTGTTGCCCGGGATAACAAACAGTATGTAAAAGCCGCATTTAACACGTGTGGCACGTATTTCATTTTGAGAAGCCGAGCCCAAGCCCTAAAAACTTGTCTGGTTAGTTAAGCGAGAAGCAATGAACCTTGGGCATCCCAACGTACGACACGGCGTATGCGTAACAATGCCCAGCACCCAGTTGACAGGCGAAGAGCAAAAAAAAAATAACCAAAAGCAAAAGCTGTGGCACGTAGTGTATGAGCAAAAAATGAGTGTGTGGGCGGCGGCACGGGCACGGTAAATTGTGACAGCGAGCGTGCAACAAAGGCCGATTGTGCCACAAAGCAGGCCACAAGCTTGCAGTGCCTGCAGCATGCAGCCTGGCGCTTGCAACGTGGCACAGACACATTTCAGTGCAGCTGAAGCTGAAGGCAGCTGCTTTGACCTTTAACCCACACTAAATTCAGCTCGAGCAGCTCGTAAGCACCTTGTCTGCGGCTTATAAATTATTCCATTTGGGTTCTCAGCCCGCTCAAAAGGATGCCCCAGGATGGCAAGAGAATAAACGAAAATAAAACATGTGCTAAATAAATAAATTGCCTGTGCGCGTAATCTGCAGCAACAACAGCCATTTCTATCAATTTTTGATGCTCTCTTCAGTAAACGGAGTTGGCCAAGCTATTTGCTCAGCTGCCCGTGTCCTGACATAATCTCCAGCAGGGACAGGATATGCTCTCTGCTGTGACATTGAGTTTTGGGGCTTTAGCAACTGTTGCGGACATGTGTACATCCATGTTCATTTATATACACATCCTGTGGCGGATTTCCTGTGCGCTGCTTCATGTTTACTGCTCACATTTTATTTGATATATTAGCTACTATTTTGTGTGCACTTCGAAATCTTCAAATGCGTGCGTTCTATATAAATCAGCGGCACCCTCTCAAATATTTTCATATGATGCATTACCATGACAGCCCGACAGTTGAGAATTTTGCGTATTCGCATTTAAAAGTGCTTTTGTATCTCATGATATACGGTTTGTTAGCCTCGGCGCTGCCTGGCCCGATAAGCGACAACTTAAACATGGGTTTCTGCTTTGCGGCATGTTCAATGTGGCGTATGCGTAATATCATTTTTTTTTCCTCGGCTTGCCTGGCTACAGCTTTGCGCTTTGCGTTGATTTATGTGAATACAAATGGAATTCAAATTTGACAATATATTTAAATGCAAATAACGTTTGGTTTTAATAAAAAAATATGCGTGCGCGTGCATTATATAAAAAGTCAGCTAATTAAATACTTAAATTATTAATGCATAATTCACAGAGAATAATAATAATATAATAAATTATTTTAGCGCATTTTAATACATGAAAAAATTAAATTTTTTTCGGCTGAGCTTGTTAGGTAATTTTCTTATTTTATATATTTTTTCATATATTTTCTCTGCGTTTCTTTGTTATATTTAAATCCAACTAAACGAGCCGTAAACACAAATATTTGGCTGTAAAAAAAGTTTCCACTGCATAAAACGAATTCAACAATCAAATTACGTCCAAGCAATTGTCAACAAAAAAGATAGGAAGGGAATTACGCAAAGTTTTTGCATTTATTGCTTTTGTTTTAGCATTTTAAAAGTGCATTTTGTTGATTTAAGCCTGTTGCAGCAGCAGCTCATAAACTGCATTTGGCAACAGTTGTGCAACAAAACGAGCAAATCCCTTGCTTATGTCCTTTGTAAAATTGTTGAAATACAACAGCTGTTCCCAAAGGAAAACAAACAACATGCCAAAATATATTCAATTGAGCCGTTGTAATATTTTCACAGCGCAAATCCCACTGTTGACAATGCCTTCAAAATGAATATCTAGCCACGCATATAAATGGCAAAAAATACAAATGCGATAAAAATAGGCACCAAAAACAGTTGTCGGACGCAAATCGAACTTGAAATGGCCTTAAAAAAGGAGTGGAGCATGCGGGCATAGCTATAAAATGAAAGATACTTCGGCTTCATGTACTATTCTACAAGCTAAGTGTCAAGATTGCTGACTCTAGCTTTTGAAACCTAAGAGATTTAATAAGAAAACAGGTTTTTGATATCGATTTGTATCGATTGCTTGAAAACGGGGCAAGTTATCGACTATCGGAAACAACTAGGAGGAACTATGTTCAAAATTTCAAGTCTGTAGCTCTTAAAGGTTTTGAGATCCTTTTGTTCATACATACGGACAGACGAAGGGAAGACGGACGGACAGCCGGACGGACAGCCGGACGGACAGCCGGACGGACAGCCGGACGGACAGCCAGACGGACATGGTTAGATCGACTCGGCTATTGCTGCTGATCAAGAATATATATACTTTATGGACTCGCAGATGCCTTCTTCTGCCTGTTACATACATTTGCACAAATACATTATACCCCTTTTAACCATTTTTAATGGGTTCAGAGTCTAAAAATAGAACAAAAAATAGATTTTTTTATAGCCAATTTGAAATGCTCTCAGCCAAAAAAACCGACAGTGTATAAAAAATGCCCACCGCTGGCCACATTTTGGGATCAGCTCGGCAAAGATATATACATTTATTGGCTATAATACCGCCGACAAGGTCGTGCAGCTACTCAATTTTTATGATTGTTGAAAAACACACAAACACTGAGATTAATGCTATTCTTTTAATTGCATTTAATGGCCGCGCGAAAAGCGTAGCGATTGTTTGTTTAAGCGGGCATACGCTTTTTTTACACACATAAATCTCAGGAAATGCTTTTGCGGCAAAGGCAAAGCGAGATTTTATGATTTATGTGGCCAATAAATTGGAAATAAAAGTGATTTATATATACATAAGTGATAGAAAAGAAGTGCTCGAAAGATTTGCCATAAACTATACATAGATGTTGAAAGTTTTGACAGCCGACGAATTGAAAATAACACACACGTGCACACACACACACACACGCACGCATACAAACTCATCATAAAAGCGAAAGTCATGTGGGCGAGTTTTCATTACTCATACGTCACGTGTGCGTCTGGCGGAAATGCGTTGAGGCTGTCAATGAAAAGCCATCGGCGAAAGTTATCGAAAGTTTGCGTCATGCGAAATGCAGGTCAAAAGCCAAAACAAATTTCATGCGCTTCAGTAGTTACCTATTTTATTTTTTTGTTTTTTTAATATGTGCCACAATTTTCCTCATATGTCTGTGGCATATAAAAAGAGAAAAGCGATTTTAACATTGTTTTTCACTATGCGACGTGCTTTTGCATGGGCAAATATCTATGCCGAGCAACGGCTCGAAATGCTCGTACATTTGCTGTTTTATGCATTGGACTTGCCACATTTATTGAAGTTGCCTCCCGCACAGCCTCCCACTAACCCCTCCCCCCTGCCCTTCTCATTCCAGAAAAACACACACGCAATTTGCGCTGCTTACATGCGAGCTGATGAGTGTTTCGCCCATGCCTTGGCCTAGGCATTTTTTTATTGCTAATTTCTGTTATTGCCTTGCGTGCGGCCTGTGTGTACACTCGTAAAAATATTTTTATTAGCACAAGGCGCTCTGACACGCCCCCACCTCCCGACTTCGACAGCAGCCATCCGCTGCCATCACGCCCACGCGAAGCGAACGCGCGCTGCAAAGTATGCTATGTTATTTTTTGCGCACATTCAACATACGCTCGCTATCAATAGCTCAAGTTTTGGCTTTATATTGGCCTGTCGTGTGTTTTTTTTTTTTTAATACTCTTAGTTACAACACAAGCCACGCCCCTCCTCTTGCCCCTTACTTCGCTTAACTTTTTGCCACACCTTTTTTGGCTTTGGCTTCAGCGCTTAACTTTGTCGCCCCGTTGGACTCGTAAAACTTAAGTGCTGCCAGGCCGAAATTTGCGCACCCCCCCCCCCTGCCAACAAATTGGCAGCACTTTTATGCCAGCTAATAACCAAATTTGTCTGCTCAGCTCTAATAAATATATAAGCTCGCATTATCAAGTTGCAAGTGTTGTTGTTGTTGTTGTTGTTGTTGCCATAAAACGTTTACACTTTTATGCGGCATGCAAAGTGTTGCGCATACAAATGCAGCCGTATTTTGCCAACATTATCCATTCCCCCCCCCTTCCCCTTCCCATTCTCTGCACTCTATCAGTTTGTTTGGCACTTTCCACAATACATTTCTGTGCGCATTTTCTCGCTGTTGCTTTAAGTGCTGACTGCAATTTGCCTAAGCGATAAGATTACCCGCAACTAGGAGTGCGTGCGAGTGTGTGCGTGTGTGTGCGTGAGTGTGCGTGAGTGTGCATGAGTGTGTATGTGTGTGTGTGTGTGTGTGTTTTCCGCAGCTATTATCTGTTAACGCCAGCAATCGCACCTGGCTGACTGAGCTGCTGCTCCAAGTTCTATCGTGCTGCCACGCTTGATTGCAGCTATGTTTTGTGCCACACCCCCTCCTCCCCCTCCATTGTGCCACGCCCCCCGCAATTTAAAGTGGCTTCGAAAATCTGTGCTCAGCTAACTGGATTTGGCTTTCGACTGCCTGTTGACTATTGCGGCCATTGATTTTCTTTGTTTCGGGCTATTTGGTTCGCTTCGCATCCGGCTCAACGCCTTATCGACGGCAGCAAGTTGCATGTGCGTGTGTGTGTGTGTGTGTGTGTGTATGTGTGTATTTACTCAGCACTAGACGCAGTATTGGGGCTTGGTGTATGGTCAAACTTATTTGCCCGTTTGGCCAGCTGCCTGCACTTGGAATGTATGCTAGAAATTTCATTTGTCATTTGTAAAATTCAGTCAAATACTTCGAAAAAGTTTGCAGCAAAGGAATTAAATGAAATTTCATTAAAATTGAAGACATTTGCCTAATTTAAATAACTTCATTTGAATTGAATTTGTCAAATTTGTTGCTTAATAATTAGTTAGCAATTTTTAAGCAGAATTTTGATGACTGCTTCGCTAATTTATTTTATTATTGGAGCAAATATAACACAACTGAGACAAATTATAATTTATTGACTAGCTAATAATAATACCATATTATTTACGAATTAACTATGACTGAGCTATCACAAAGCAAGGGAAGAATTCCAAGCAAACTTTTGAACTTATATTCTTAAATTCGCAGTGCCGACTTTCTTCTGTCCACATAAACTAAAACGTATTGCTAACTACTTTTATGGACTATTTACTACGCTCTTAGTTGTTAAGCATTCCGAATGCCATTTAAATTTAATATTTAATATTTAATATTTAATTTTATGGTGCACATTTGCTATAAACATTTCGTGAGCTACCATAAAATTAATTGCATACTTTTGGGTGTTTCAATTAAAACGCTGGAGCCGCAGCCTGTATAAGGAAAACGCATTAAAATAACAAAATGAATAAATTGTGCATATGTTAAGCACACACACACACACACACACACACACACACACACACACACAAGGGCGCTCAAGCCGCAGTCGTTCTGAACTGGCCACAAAACCAATTAAATTGCGGCTCAAACGAACTGTAAAACACAAAAATATGCGCGCATGCAATGAAGCGTGAGCAGCACACACACACACACGCACACACACATACATGCACCCATACATGCACACATATTTATATGCACTTGAAAGTTATAAAAGGCTTGCCTAGATTTTGAAGCTGCCCCAAAAGCCATTGGGTCAGCGCACATATTAAAAGCCAGCATGTGGCACCCAAAACTAATTGCAACATGTTTGCTTCGTTTTGCAGCACTGTTCTCGTTGAATGCAGCAGCCGCACCATGGTTGAGCAGACCGGCAACAGCAGCAGCGGCAGCAGCAGCGGCAGCAGCAGCGGCAGCACCAGCAGCGGCAGCTCGCACATTGCCGCCGAAAGTGGACCCGATTTTGATGCACTGCGCGCCGCGTGCAACGCGCGCTTGAATAGCAGCCACCAGTTGAGAGGTAAGCGTGCATGCCACATGCCACAGCATACAATTCGCTTATAAACTCGCCTCTTTAGGTTCCTACTGTGCCGGCACTTTTGATGGCTGGCTTTGTTGGCCCGACACGGCCGCCGGCACTTCCGCTTATGAGCTGTGCCCGGACTTCATCACCGGCTTTGATCCGGCGCGTAAGTGCCGCAATTTTGTTTGTTTTCACTTGTGTTGTTGTTGTTGTTGTTGTTGTTTATTGACTGCCACAAAGCAGCAGACGCTTTTGGCCAGTTCTGATTTTGACAGGCATGCCAAACGAGAAGCCAAATATCAAACGGAATTTATTAAACAAATAAGCAACGCACTCAAATGTCAGGCACAAGATCACAATGGAACGGAAACGGAAATGCTGCACGCTTTTGGCCAGTTCTGATTTTGACAGGCATGCCAAACGAGAAGCCAAATATCAAACAGAATTTATTAAACAAATAAGCAACGCACTCAAATGTCAGGCACAAGATCACAATGGAACGGAAACGGAAATGCTGCATGGCAGCGCCCCGAGCAGTCACACACACACACACACGTGCAGCACACATGTACACAGCGTACTCACACATGCATAAATAAACCGCAAAGCAAACCCAACCTGGTTTGCTAATTGGCCGCATTCCCTTGCGTAGGCGGGCTTTAGGCCGCATTTCCGTTTCCGCTGCTCTGGCATTAAAGCATATGTTTATATTTTTCTTAAATAATCCCTTAACTGCTTTTAAAAACCGCGCACAAATCAATTTTTTTTAAGCTCTGATTTAAGTACACACACACACATGCATAGACATCATGTCTGCTCAGGCATAAGGCAGCGGCTTTTCAGCAGCTTATTTTGTTGTTGTTGGTGTTGTTGTTGTCGTATTTTCTTCGCTTCTTCTTGAAAATATGTGTACACATTTGCCAGTCGAGTGAGCCTGCGAGCCGCAAAAGCTGTTGCGGCTTGCTGTTTTTTCGTCAGGTGCAAATCAATAACTGAAGTTTCGTTCGAAATATGTTTCTTGTGAGAAAAAAAAAAACAGAAGAAAAGCGAAAAACAAACAACTTATAGCAGAGCATGGTTCAAGTTTTCAAGTATTCCAAAGTAATTTGTGCAAGCTCTTCAGTCAAGTTCTTGTAAAATACACCAACTAATACTCAGCCACAAAACAAAGTCAAATAAAGGCCAGAAACTTGCCCTAATGCCAACGAAACAAGTGCCACTTGAATATTGAATTATTTTATTGTAATAAAACAATTTAACACCGAAAAGCTTTAGAAATTAACTTGCAATATGCCAAAAGTCAGAGTTGAGTTTGTAATGCAAAACTATTGTTAAAATTGGAAAGAAACGCATGAAATTTGTATTAATTCAAAAAAATATTTCATTTTTCAATGATTCGCTCAAAGTTTGAGTTTGAGTTACAAGGCAGCAAATTTGATTAATATGAATAATTGATTTCGATTTAATTCATTTTAAATGTTTATCAAGGATATTTTACTTGACTCGTTTTTAAATTTGACATACAAATTTTGAAATTTAAAATGCACAATATATATTCATTGTTCTGAGGGACTAATTAAAGGATGAAATTGAACTGAGGAAAGTTTTCAGAAGTCTGTCTCCCCGCGCTGCTGAGATTCGCCTGCGACATACATGTAAATAATATAAATTCTCGCCAGCTAAAGCCACTTTTAAAGTAAATCTACTTAGCTAATTAATTCGACTATTTAAAATAGCTGCAGGCATTGCCTAAGTGCGATTATCGTATTATTAACACATTTGCCAGCCAAACACACACCATTAAATCAGCTATCAACACACACACACAGACGCACACACACACACACACACAGCATTGAATTAACTATCCATAACAAGCTTTCCACTTAAAGCACATTCTACAACATTTCACATTTCACGCTATCAAAAACAAAGCGCGCTTAATGTGAACAGCAAAACAGCACGCGCTTTCCCTTTTAATTAAGTATATATATATATATATATATATATACATATATATTCAGGAATATCATAAACCGCAAATACGAAGAACTTCGCGAATTAGCCAAGCGTATTCCCGGCTGTTGGCTCGCGGGTTGTGTTTTTGTTAGGCAACAACAACAACAGAAGCGCAGAATTTGAGTACAATAATAATGAATTATGCAAAACTGCAAATAATTGTTTATGCAGCGAAAAACAAAAAAATTTAATCAAATATTAAATACATTTATAAAGAACATACATGCAGCAAGCGCTTAAATATTCACAATCAAGTGCTGTGCGGCAGCAATTTATGGCATAAATCATGTGGCATGTCGATTGTTGCATGAGACGGGGCCGGGCCACGCCCACAGCGACCATGCAACAGCAACATCACGTGTCCGAGCGAAAGTTGAATGACATTTTTGTGTGTTGTTTGTGGCAAGAAAAAAAAATAATAATATATATAGAAATATGACAAGGCTAGCACTAGAGAGGGGCGGCTGGGTCGGGCAGGGGCCAGGGGGCAGGGGGGCAGGGGCTGTGTCGTGTTTAACAATAAGCAAATGTGGCTTACAGCACATTTGGCTTATGACTCGTTTTTTGGCCGGCAGCTCGCCTGTGGCTGAGACAGAGACTGCGGTAGCCGGCAGCGCCTCGGGGTCGCCAGATTGTACAAGATTATGTGCTTTGGCAATGCGCCGCCATTAACTTTTATGGCACTTCCGTTTGGACGGATGTGGCTGGCAGTAGCTGTGGCAGTAGCAGTAGCTGTGGCAGTCGCAGTGGCAGTCGCAGCAGCAAACATTTTTTGGTTGTCTGCTTGCCACACAGAGCGTATACGTGATTTTTTGCGACTCTGCGTGCCAAATGGCGATAAAAAGGTAAACCCAAAGAGTGGAATAGAGAAAGAAAGAGTGCGAAAGGGATAGCGTGCGTATGCATTGCTGACAGCGCTTCACCTGTTAAATTCCCAACAGAACAGGCAAATGCCTGAGCTCGTTTTTTGCCCCATTGACCAAGAACACAATTCGATGGCCTCAACAATAGTTGTCGCTGCTGCAAGTGTGCGTGTGTGTGTTTGTGTATTTGTGTGTGTGTGTGGGTGTTTGTGTGTGTGTGTGACAAGCGTTTCTTTCAACAAGTTCGATAACAATTTAACAATAGCACGACAATTGCATAACTCAACTTAGCCAAGGCATTGTCGCATGCTGCAGACATTCCAAGCTTTCAAAGGAAACGATTTTTATGGCCAATTTCAATTTCAACTTATTTGGAGCATTGTTATTATTATTATCAATATTGTAGCTATTATTACATAAGCGCTTTTTCCTTAAGATTGTAAGGATTTGCCTTGTAAGTAAAGTAAAAGTAACATTTTTTTGTAATAATATTCAATAGGAAGTATTATTTTGTCTGTCTTAGCTTTCATTAAAATGTCATCTAACCGCAGCTTTAAGTGCATATAAATATATTTTGAACGGAACCAATTAAATTTTAAACACAATCAATTAGCTGCGGTTTAATCGTTTACGTGGCGTATACGCAATCCACGTTTTAGTTTCATGCAAATGCAGTTTGTGGGCGGGCGCCAGGCAAATAGTTGCCTAAACGAAAATCTAATTAAAATATCATTTTACATAATCCATGAGAAAATTCTATAAAGGCCCATTAAATTATATACCCTTTGAAAGTGGGGTGAAAAAGGGTATTATGTGCTTTGTGCACAGGACTTGCACAGAAGAAGGCAAGTCCGATCCCATTATAGGTTTATATACCCAGTCAAACTAGCCTTGTCCGTCTAGCCGTATCTAAATTTTGATTGTAGTTACTTCCAATCGATAACTCGATAATTATATAAAAACTCGTATAGTTCAGACAGCTCTAAAATACATAAACAAATCCATATCTATATCAATATTTCCATAGTATATATATATAGATATGAACGCGTCGAGCTATCAGATCTAGTTTGTTCTCAACAATCGATAACTTAACATCAAATCAACAGGAAATCGATATCGAAAACCCATTTTTAGAGCATATCGACATGAAATGGATATCGAAAGCCTATTATTCGGGAATATGTCGAAGTTTATTAGAGCAAGGGACAACAAATTATAGTCAGGACAGTCAAGAAAGTCCAAGATATAGGCCTATCTGCATTTCCGCATTGAATTGCATTCGAGGCATAGTCTTGAGCATTAGAATTTACACGGATATAGATGCTGTCAAGAAAGTTTCATTGGACACTAAACATGAGTATTCGCTGGCCGGGCACTTCCGACTAGAACACTCTTACTCGTTTTAATTAGTGTATTTAAGCTAAAGTTAATTATGGCTCACCTTAATTCAGGCATATCGAATTGCAAACTTATTAAATCGACACTTTAATTCGCAGGCTATGCGCACAAGGAGTGCGGCGAGGATGGGGAATGGTTTAAGCATCCGTTGACCAACAAAACCTGGTCGAATTACACCACCTGCGTGAATCTGGACGATTTGGCGGTACGATTTTAGCCTTATTTTCTATCAGACCTGGCAGCACAATTAACGCACAATTCTCATTTGCAGCGTAATCACAATGTGAACCTGATCTACGAGGTGGGCTACAGCATCTCGCTGCTGGCCATACTCCTATCGCTGGCCATCTTAAGCTATTTCAAGTAAGTGTAATTAATTAAGTTCTTAATATAGATTACTTAACGCTGACAGCCTAATATAGTACTATTTAACTCAAATGATCCGTCTTTCATACGTTGCCCCTTTCATTCATGGAAAACCACTCAGAGCTAATGAGCCACATTTGCCAGTTGGCGTTATGGTTGCTTTGGCGCTTGGCGCCAAATTTTATTGTTTAACAAAGATGCCAAACGCTTCTCTAATCAGGCTCTGGCAACCTGCGCATGTGTGTGTGTGTGTGTGTGTGTGTGTGTCTGTTCATTGCACTTTTACTTACTTGCGCCCATTTAATCCGCCACACTTGACGTCGGAAATGAGAAAATATTTGCTTTCTTTCCCCGTCTCCCCCTTTCCGCCTGCCTTCCTGTACGCCTGCCTGCTGTGTCACACATCAACTGGGCATTAAATTGTGTGTCTTCTTCAAGCAGGATATCGATTAATTTCCTCTTGTCTGCAGCACAATTAGTGCTCTTGGCTTGTTTATTATCAGCTCAGACAAAACGACAGACAGCCCGACAAGGCAGCTAAACTTTGGCTAAAGCGTTTAAAATTTGTGTACAAAAGACAAATAAAGTGCTTGGCATCAAATGTGACGAGCATTTTGCTTGGATATGATTCCAACTAAATCAATATGGGTTATTATTTAAGTCGAACTTTAATCACATATTCTGAGAGTTAGCTGGAGAGTAGTTAGTTAACTTTTCCCACTTTTCTCTACGCAATCACAAAAAAATGTAAATATTAGTTTCCAAAACAAATAAACTTCAAACGCAGCATCAACTTTAAGATATTGTAGTTCAAGAAAAATCACTTTAATTGAGACAAAGCTGTGGCAAAAATCCAATCAAGCCTTTATTGGCAACATATTTGAGTCCGGGCAATTTCCAAAGTTTCTTTTTAGAGCTTATCTATGCTCATCCATTTGGAGCAAACCTGATTTCAATATTATTGTAGTAAAACCTACAAAATGCTGGCATTACGCTCACATATTCCAAAGAACTACTGCAAAATGCATACAAAGAGTTGAACACAATTTGCATGGCAAGCATTAATTCACCAGATTCAGCTAGATTTCATTAATATGCAGCTTGGTCTTTGGCCAGCTGCCAAATGCAGCCGAACTGAGCAAAACGAAACGAAAACGGAGCTCAATAGAACTGAGGTCAGTGTTGACATTCGACTGAACTCTGCGCACACACCGAAGCCCCCCTTTTTATACCCTTTCTCTAACAGCCCCCCTTTTGCCGTGTGAAATGCATATACGTGTTCTTTATTTTGCAAATGCATGTCAATATTTGGGGGGTGAAAAAAAAAACATTTGCTGAAACCACACAGGAAACTCTGTGAAAATGCAGCAGATGAGAGTGTTCGACTGCGAGATGCCCTGCAGCAACAAATTCACAAATATCTGTAGTCCACTAAAAGTAACCCTGTTTCCTGTTTTCTGATTCTTTGTGGGAAAGTACATGGCTTTACTTTCCGAACATAGATCAGACGGATCATTCAGATTATGTGGATCATGTAGCTCATGATATATTGATCATATAAACCATATAGATCACATATAAATCATATAGATCATAAATATCATATACATTATCTGATCACACGGAACATATTTATCACATTGATCATATAGTTCATCTAGATTATAAGATCAAATAAAGGATCAGATCATCTAATAGAACATGTGTGTGATATATATCTGATAGAGCATATATAGATCACATAAGGTGATATTTTCAGAAATATATCACACAGATACATATATAAGCAACAACAAAATGTTATAGTTAGATATTGCCAACAATATGCCCCGCATCAGACGCGTTGCCTTATCAAATAGCTTCTACCGTTCCATGATTTAATCAAATATCTGTTGCTTATTTGCAGATCTTTAAAGTGCGCCCGCATCACGCTGCACATGAATCTGTTCAGTTCTTTTGCGGCAAACAGTTCGCTGTGGCTCATTTGGTATCTGGTGGTGGTGCCCAATACGGAGCTGGTGCAGCTCAGCCCGGTAAGCATGCACACAGAGGGAGAGAGAGAGAGAGAGAGGGGGAGAGAGAGAGAGAGGGGCTCCTTGCTGTTTTAAACCAAACCATATCTGACTGTAACTTTTCAGGGCTATTGCGTCGCATTGCACATAATACTGCACTATTTTCTGCTGACCAACTATTCGTGGATGCTGTGCGAGGGCTTCTATTTGCACACGGTGCTGGTGGCCGCGTTTATATCGGAGAAAAAGCTGGTCAAATGGTTGATTGCCTTCGGCTGGTGTTCGCCGGCCATTGTGATTTGCATCTATGGACTGGCGCGTGGATTCACTGGCAGTTGGGAACAGAATCTGCAGTAAGTGCATAAACAGGCAACTGTGTCTGTGTGTGTGTGTGTGTGTGTGTGTGTGTGGCCAGCTAAATTGATTGTGGACACACGCATACATGGAACATGATTTGCAAACTGAAATCAAATCAATTGTAAACCAGCTCGTTTGCAATTCATTAGATGACAATCTGCACAGATTCACTTAACCCCCCTCCCACTCTCTACCCCTCTCTCTCCCTTTAGCTGCTGGATGACCGACACGGACTTCAACTACATTCTGATTGTGCCCGTTTGCATTTCAATCTTTCTCAATTTGCTGTTCCTCTGCAATATTGTGCGCGTCGTTCTGCTCAAGCTGAACGCCCCGGCGAGCATTCAGGGCAGCTGCGGACCCTCACGCACCGTTCTGCAGGCATTTCGGTAAGTTCTCCCATAAACAAATTGTTCTTAAAAGGACTTCAATTCAATAAAAAATATGTTATTTTCGGACGGAAACAAAAGGCCGCGTCGCCCGCGGGCCGTATGCGTAATAAACTTGTTTTTCTTCAGCATCTTTTTTCGGTTGTTGTTTTTCATTCGTCTCGCATTCTGCTTGGCTACGTTCGAAAGTTTTATTTTGGTTCACTTTACATTTTAAATTACGCATACGCCGCGTTGACTTGCATTTTAATACGCTCGTCGACAACGAATTATACATAAATATAAGTATTATTACAATGCTCCCTCACGCTTATCTCTCTCTCTCTCTCTCTCTCTCTCTCTCTCTCTCTCTCTCTCTCTCTCTCTGTCTCTCTCTCTCTCTGTGTCTCTCTATCTCGCCTTTTGCAGAGCTACTCTGCTGCTGGTGCCCCTGCTTGGCCTCCAGTATATGTTAACGCCGTTTCGTCCTGGTCAGGAGCATCCCTTGGAGTATACATACCAAGTCATCTCGGCGTTTACGGCCTCATTTCAAGTAAGTAATTCCTTTTTTCTTTTGCCATTGCCATTTTACCCCGATAGCTTAGAGTTGGCTCAACTTTTGGCTTGGTTAGAGTTTTATATAGACATATAGACATATTTATGTGCTGAGAAGTACTGCGAGAAGGATATCTACATTTAATCGGGAACCAATTTTAATATGTGCGATTTATTGTCTAATAATAAAAAGTAGCTGGGATAATTTTTGACTGCATAAACGAAAACAGTTTCTCTCTTCAGCTTTCCCTCAATTTCTCTCTGCTATTTATTTCAATTCTATAAATATTAATATACATTTATTTTGATTAATTTTAAACCTATTACACAGGGCATCTGGCAGCCCATCAACTCAGCCCAGCTGCGCCTTTTAGACAGCTTTTAATATTGTTTTATGGCCCCGGCACAGGTTGTACACTTTATGCTGTTAGTGTATGTAAATTTCTATCTCGGCTGCTTCGCCTTTGGCTTAAATCCAAAAGCTTGGTATTTGCGTGCAGCTCCATTTGAGCGCAGCAAAAAAATATGCCCATTTAATTGGCCAAAAATGTGCAGGTTGTGCCAACAGATATTCGCCATAATTTATGTTAATAAGCCAAAGTCCATGTCAGAGCTTGTTTATTGGGAAGTCAACCCCCAACCCTACATAAAACATATCAATGCTTGAGCCCTGCGGGCCAAATTATTAATATGCCAGGCACATGCTCGCAGAACTCCCCAAAGCAGGCAAATCTCAGCACATTTAACTGCGACCGAGCTGTGGCTCAGCAGGGTTAGCGAGGGGGCGGCTTGGGGGGGGTTGAAATCAATATGCAAACACGCTGAGTGAAAATTTGACTTTGTTATTTTGTTGGATATTTTTTAAATTTGATTTGGAAACCCAACGACAAACGTTTAAAGTAAGAGCACAAATAAAAGTAAAAACACACGCATAAAACCAAATCGAGCTGCAACTCATTTTCAGCTGTTCTTTTAGTTCCAACACAAATAAACTATAAAAAGCTGTTCGACAGCAGTCGGGGCAAAAAAAAAAAAGAAGAAAGGATATCTTCAACACGCCGAAGTTTTAATGCCCTTGTAGACATTCGCAGATATGTGAGTAGATCTATCTTGGAAAATAGAATTCTTTGCCTAACAAAAACTCAATTTTCGACCAATTCTTTTTTTTTTGAGCTTTACAATATAGAAGTGCGATATTGGAAAGATTTGGTTCATATATAAATAGCATAGTTCAACCCATAAATGGTCAAGATATCTTGATAAACAAACAAGTTTTTTATGCACGAACCAACTTTTCGACAAATCCAAACCAATATAGTGCTCCGATCCGATATATACCTCCTCCAACAGAATGACGAGCTATGCACAGTTTCTTGGCGATAGCCTTAAAACCAAGAGACTAATTCGCATAGAAACAGACAGACGGAGAGTCGAACAGTCGGGCAAGGCTCAACAGCTGATGCTGATCTAGAATATATATATATATACTTTGGGGGCTCACAGATGTCTCCTTCTATGCGTCACACTTTTCACAATAGAATTGTAATACCCTCCCGAAGGGTATAAAAATACGAACTAAATTCCAATGTCTGCGGTTGCTGCACATAAAAAAAAAAAAAATCTAAATTCTCATGTGCTGCTCCGCGCCTGGGGGCGTGGCTGCTGTACACGCTGCAGTTGAATTACAGCTTCAAGACTAACAAATGGAACAGAGACTGCAGTAAAATTGCCGTAAAAAGGCGTACGGGGGTTCGATCCTTAAAGCGCGCGCCCAGCGTGCTGGCGTTTACCCCGACAAGTTACTCAAGCAAATATTTGTAGAACATTTGCTGTAATTTTTAGACTTTAGTTTCTTAAATAACTTGTGTATTTCTTGAATAAACGTTTAGAAATTTGAGTTTTGTTTTAGAGGCATCTTAATACGAGTGCATAACAAATTGCAGATACATTACTCAATTATAGTTAGAATAAAAACTAATTTGCCACTTTAAAACCTTAGCTTAATAATATCAGACTAATTTAATAATATCTTAAAATAAGTTTCTTTAACTGCAAGATACCCTATTACACGATAATATCTTAAAATAAGTTTCCCTAACTTCAATATACCCTATTACACGATTGACGACGCGCCAGGGTATTAAGACACAATACGCTGTTTATCTGTGACTTTTCTTCACTCGTTCGCAGACAACAGAAAAAACACAACAAAAACTGAGAAAATAAACTTGGAGTGACAAATTCAAAAGCAAAATACTTTTGCACAAATGTTTTTAAAGCCAGTAAGCAGCAACTTTTTATTATTTTATTCGTGTTGTTGTCGCCCCGCAAATTGCAAAGTTTACTTCAACTGGCAAGAGGCACTTTTTTTTTGTCCACCCGCACGGATATAATTTCGGATTTATTGTGGCAGCTGTACAGTGCGCGACTCTCGTAAAAGATTGGGTACAACTTTAAAGCGCCATAAAGTCCATATTATTAAGTTTATATGGGTCTGCACTAAGAACCGAAACTCCAAATGCGACTAAGCAGAAAGAAGCATGAGAGCTGCGGGATCTGCGCATTTTTGTGGACTGTAAACAACAAGAAGGCGAAATAGTTATCATAGACAACGCAAAGTCCTTACATTACAGAGATTTTGGCGAAAACAATGAAATTATGCCATAAAATGTGAACCAGAAATTTAATATAAATTGCAAAATTCTAAGCATAGCTCCCGAGTTGGTTGTTCTGCATAGCTAGAAATATGTTTTTTTTTGGGTAGGAGGTTTTTAAAGTGGTTTCTCAATCGAATGCTAAGCAATAGAGCTCTAATGAAATTTTGTCATTGTCATTGTCATTGTCATTGTCATTGTCATTGTCATTGTCATTGTCATTGTCATTGTCATTGTCATTGTCATTGTCATTGTCATTGTCATTGTCATTGTCATTGTCATTGTCATTGTCATTGTCATTGTCATTGTCATTGTCATTGTCATTGTCATTGTCATTGTCATTGTCATTGTCATTGTCATTGTCATTGTCATTGTCATTGTCATTGTCATTGTCATTGTCATTGTCATTGTCATTGTCATTGTCATTGTCATTGTCATTGTCATTGTCATTGTCATTGTCATTGTCATTGTCATTGTCATTGTCATTGTCATTGTCATTGTCATTGCCATTATCATTGTCATTGTCATTGCCATTGTCATTGTCATTGTCATTGTCATTGTCATTGTCATTGTCATTTTCATTGTCATTTTCATTGACATTGTCATTGTCGTTGTCATTATCATTATTACTATTGTCATTATTATTACTATTATTATTTTTATTCATATTTCTTCACAATTTCTTTAAATTCTTAAACTCTTTTGCCGCTTTTCAAGAATTTTTTTGTATTAATCCGTTCAGCTTTCCTTTTAGCCCTAAGCTAGCGAGCGAAAATTTCTCTGTTGATCACATAAATAAAATGCATCGCTCAATGCCACTTGCTGTGTTTGTGCCTCGGAATTTGCTGAATGTCAACAGTGCAGAAAATAAAACCAGAAATAAAAAACACAATTCTCATGACGTTTATGAGAACAGCTATGCAATACAATCAACAACAAACGCTGATATTATCTCTGAACAGGCAGTGCAATTAGAGCCAAAGTCCTCTAACAACAACAAATATTTAATTTAATTATATTGTCAGGCACTTTTATATTTTCCCTTTACCCATCAAATGCCGCAGCTGGAATTTCAATAAAGCTTAAATAAAAAATATATATGTATATATTTGTCGAGAACTTCAGAGGAGCATATAAAACGTATAGAACAGCTGCTCCTAAGTCCCTTTAGCAGCAGCTGCTGTTGTTATTTTTATATAAATTGAATTGAAAACTTTCGAGTAAGTGTCACATGCTCTTAACATGGCCCAAACGAAAGCACATATGTTACCACTTTGACTGTCTACTTTGCTAATTAGTTTTGCAAACAGTTTGCACTTTTGCCTCCCCGAGTAATTAGCAAATCATCAGCTCAAAGAGAGAGAGCTGCATGTCATGCAGCAATCAGAACTGGTTATTACAGAGTATTACGAAGCAGCTACTCCTACTCCCACTCCTACTGGGCCCCGACCACTGCGGTACGGCGCTGAGTAATGGCAAACATCAGTCTGAATAATAACTAGCTAAATAATATTCAACCGACATAAAGTGAGCTCAGCTGCTGGAATTATTAGAGCCAAAGGCGGGCGCATAAAAGAGAATAGGTAAAAGCCGCAGAAAATCTTTATAAATGCGTAGCCAGCACAAAAGACAACATAAAGTGAATACAAAACAAACAAAAGTCCGAGTCGACTAGTAATTACCCTGCGGTCAGTTCTGGACCACAGCTGAAAGCAGCTGGAATCAATTAAAGGTGCACTAGTTGGAAATGCCCGACTAGCAGATACCCTCACACTGACGCCGAGCTGCCGTGACTAACCTTTTAACTTCCTGCTGTATCCCACACTTTGTTTCGGGGAACGCAGTCTTGGTTAGCTTCGGTGTTTATAGTCCGATCTTTATGAAATTTAAAGTACATACATCTGACAACCAAATGTGCGTGCATACCAAGGAGCCAGGTTCTTGCTTTAAAAATGCCTGAGTTTTGTGTTATTGGGGAATGGGAGTGTTATACAAATTGTAAAATATGCTCAATCTATGTGTACGAGAAGCTATAATATGAAGCTTTTAAAATCTTCGAGCTATGCTCAAAAAAACAAGTTTCAGAATCAAAACAAAAGAGCGTGATATATTTATGACTCAAACCTTAAGACAGGTCATGAGTAGTCTACCTAGATGGTAGGTATTCTGGGTTTCTGGGTATGCTGGGTATAAATCTTGGCAAAAATATAGCCACAACGCTTTCAAGATAAAGATAGACAATTCATTCTAGCTAACTGCGTATTGTCAGTTTCTATAGATACCTTTTATTCTATTTTATGTAAAATAATTCTTATTTCAACATTATTTCTAAATTAAGTTTAGGTTACAACCTTTTTGACGTAGCTAACTTTGAATTTTCTATGCTGCAGCTCCAAGAGCTGTATAAAATGGCCAAAGAATGTTGTCATGGTATTTAGTGGGAGGCGCAGGACGCTAAACTATGTGTGCTTGTGATTGAGTTAGGCAGCGTGCCAGGACGTGTGCATTGGCAATCAAATGAAGCCCTTTTGCCAATTTCATTTATATGCAGGCGATGTGTGAATAGGCAATCCCGAAAGCAGACCCTGCACGTACGCAACTATGCATTAAAGGCATAGGTAGACACCCACGCACAATCACAATTTATTCTAGACAAATGACAAACAACTCGAGCTCGGGCAGAAGCCAGCTGACAACCGACAGATACGAGGCACAGATACAGATACTTTTAGTGGGCACAAATAGAGCTGCGTCAAATGAATTGGCAACTGTTGAGGCTGGCCCCCAAATATGGCACATAAACCGAATTGCATTAGACTCGGGCAGTCTTTTGGACGGACATAAACATAATTGGCTAACACTTGCACAAGCCCCCCAAATAAACATTAATTATATATGCTTTTTCTTTTTGACAGGGCTTGTGCGTGGCCACATTGTTCTGCTTCTTCAATGGCGAGGTGATTGCCCAAGTGAAGCGCAAATGGCGCACGGTCTGCTTCAGCAATCGACCAAGGACCAACTCCTATACAGCCACTCAGGTCTCGGTAAGATTTCTTATGAGCTTCACATGCTTTTGCCTTTTCTTCTTCAAGATTAAAACAGCTCGGGTTACGGCGCGTATTAGTAATGCAAGCTAATGAATGCAATAACAGACACACACACACACACACTCGCGCACAATTAGCCTAGACACACAACCATTCACTAACTCTGTGTTTTCCTGCTGTTAAACGCATGTTAAGCATACGCCAAGGGCACACACACACGCACACCCACTCAGACACACTCACACACACTCACACACACAGCGATCCGTTTGAAATGCAGCGCACCGTTTTCCAACCTGCCAACCACCATGATAGCATATTCTCAGTTCTTTTGATTGTAGTTCGTGCGCTGCGGTCCGCCAGTGCCTGGCGAGGAGAAGGTATGACTAAAGGACTTGTCGGCATCGGCCAAGCGACGCGCCTCCTCAGCGCCCCATCGCCCACAGCAACAACAACAGCAGCAGCAGCTGCAGCACCAGCAGCAGCAACAGTTGCTGGCACAGCAGCAGCAGCAGCGGGCGAGAAGCCAGAGCCTGGGCATGACAGGCGCCACAAGCAGCTCGTCCCGCCTTATCGATGGCTGGCGCCATAAACTGCGTTTGCTGCGGCGCCCGAGCGTGGACAATGCGCATCAGCGACAGCCGCTTATGGAGGAAACAGCTGGCAATTCGCAGCTGCAAATGGCAGCCAATACGCAAGCGGAGGCGGACAAGCCGACGCTGATGACGACAATAGCAGAAGATGTTGCCGAAGCAGCAACAACAACAGCTGCAACAGCAACAGGAACAACAACAACAACAACAACAACAACAAACAACACAACTGAACAGCGAAATGGCACAGGCATGGGTTTAGGATTAGTATCGAGATCGGGCTTAAACCTCGCACCCGGCGTAGGTGTTGTCATTGTCAGCGTCGATGCGAATGACCAACAGCATATTGCCGACGAGGCGCTTTAAGCAACACACAAATCGAGTCACAAAGCTCTGTTACGAATTCTCATAGTCTAAGCCAATTTTAAGCATGCTACCCGCCCAAATAGATAACCATACTTGAAACTAGAAACCAAAACAAATGAAAATGCACCCCACCTAGAAAAAAACAAAAATATATAAATAGTCGCCCACCCCGCAGACCGATAAACAATGTTAAGCTATAGCAAAGTTGCTTTAATAAAAGAAACAAAAACTTAAGCTGAACTTTTGTGCAGCTAAAGTCATAAAATCAAAATGTAACATTGCAAAAACTTTCCGAGTTTCACCTCTGCAACTGTTTCACAGTTAGGTGTTGAACAACGTTTAAAAATATAATCATAATATATATAACAGTGCTGCAAAACTAAAAATAGGCAGTTATCGATAACTGTTGATTTAAACATGTTCCGATATTTATTTAACATATACAATCTGCTTATGTTATGTAAACGTGTTAAACTAGCAATGTTAGCAATGTTAATGTTAACTAAACTGGGTATTCTTAGACTTAAGCTAGGTATCTAATAACAACATTAAGAAGAGTGCAATAAATTTACCTAATTATGCGAAATTGCTGTCAAAGCGAAATTCAGAATTTGGCGTTAAAAAGCGCTCCCAAAAAAAATGCTGCACAAAAGTTGGCGAAACGAAATGTAACTAGCATTTAGTTTACAGCGAACACATATTGATAAATGTAAACTATTTTATGATTATTAAGAATTTATGTGGATATCAAATATCATTGTTGTCGTAAGTGTTATGTGTCTCTGTAACTATATAATCATGCATATGTGGCTATTTATGTATACATATATATATATTTATGTGGTAAGCTGAGCTTTCTAACATTTTTAACGTTAAGCGCTTTACGTTTTCGCTATTATAGATGAATGCTTCGAAATCTGTGTATATGAAATAAACATATAAATGTATGTGAAATATAAACTCGTTGAACGAATTTTCATTGCACACTTTGCAACACTGGCAAGTACCTACTTGCAATTTGATTGAGAATTTAACTACTTGACAGCACTGTTAATTATCAACTCTTAGCATTCAAGTTGAATTGCGCACTTTGCAACACTGGCATTGAGATAAGTATTGTTAAGTACTAAGCCGCTGCCAAATGTCTGTTAATTAGCCAACTTTTGCGCTTGTGCTGCCGTTTTATGAAAATGAACTCTAACCAACAATGAATGCCACGCCCACGTTGCCGCCCTCTATTCATGACTGGCCGCCCCGCATTGAATTGAAGCCCCCGAGCTCTCAACAGGCCGGCGGTCTATACTGAATTGTACTTGTACGGGATGATAAATTCCGCCGGCTGGTCCTTTGTCTATTGCCGCGCTAATTTTGTCGACAACGCAACAGTAACCACAACAACAACAACAACAGGGAGAGTTGGCAACTGGTGCGGGGCGGAAGTGGGGTTGGGGGTGTGGCAGTTGTTAGCATTTTGTTTGACATTTATTGTAACTTATTTGTACAAAACGTTGACGTTGCTTTTGCCGCGCTGCGTTGATGTGGCTTTAATGATGTCGCCGATTGTGTGGCAGGTTGCCATGGCATGCCGCATGTTGCACATCAAATGCAGCCCACAGATGCTGGCTCGTCCATGTTTTATGCATGTTAAGCAATGTGTTAAGTGCCATTTTATTGCGCCCCAAATTGAGAGTGTGTGTCGATGTGTGTGTGTGTGTGAGTGTGTCTGCTAACTCGTGTTTTCTCTTTCATATTTTGTGAATAACTTATTATTCACACTCGCGAAGTTTATAAATCGCGTAACTCATACGCCCCATATGCCAGTCGAGTTAAAACTTCAGACGAATACACTCAATTATATTTGTATGCATATATGTGAGCGTGTGTTTGATTCGATTACAAAGAGTGAGTCAAGCTTTAGCTAAGTGCATGACAAGTCTCAGACCCCGCCAGCTATGGAAAATGCATTTGTAGCTGGCAAATTAAAAAAAAAAAAAAAAAACGAGAAATGCTTTTTCTTTGAAACACTCAAACACAGTGCACTCACAAAGGATTCAGGACTCGTGAGAGCACTCAAGGCTGCCTGAACTGGACACCTTTTGGCCCCAACTCAAGAGCGACTCAAGCGGACAGTCATGCAACAACAACTTGAACAACTTGAACGGCTGCAACTACAACAGATTTTGCACACACTCGTACAAGTAAATATAAAAGAAATGTTAAGCGCAAAAATATCACTGGAAAAGGTTCACAACATTCTTAAAGAGTTCTAGTGTTGCACAATGCAACAAATTTAAGCGAAATGCTAAGCATTTAAAATTGTACTCATATTTTAAGTCATTTTGATGCAGTAGGGCACTTTTTTTGTAGATAAAAATTTATTTTGTAATCAGGTTGATTTAAATACTTACCAAAAATTATCTTTTCTCGACGAATAATTTTTAAATAACGTATATGCTTAAAATCCTTTGCAAGGGTATGCAAATGTATATAAATACCCATCTCTATTCCAGAACTACAGCAAAACTATGCAAGCACTTACACTTGGAGAATGAGTAAAAAGCTAAAAATAACTGTATTATCACTTTTTTCAGTTTTATACACACGCGCCGCAGATCCAACCGATCGATAAAACAGACGCGCACTGACTAAATAGCCGCTAAGCCGGCATTCGAAATAAGTCAACAACAACAGCAAAGAGCACAAGCTTTTGCGCTCACACCATCCACAACATAACGGGATCAAAAGCGCTAGGACCAATGGCATGAGCGCAATTGTCAAGAACGTTACCTCAGCCCCTCTCGTTCCATCCACAAGCAAGCATTGGGTCTGCATGGATAAATTATCGCTCACGCTCACAGCAACCACAATATCCTCCCTCCGGATAATGGCACTCGGTGAGTGCAGTTATCCGTGCAGTCGCGCTAAATGGAGCCAACTTTCATTTTATTTTATCTGAGCTTGTAAATCTTTTATCTGCTGAGCTTTTAGACCAATGTACTCAGTATTTGTATGATCGTTTCTGTAGGAGCTAAAATATTTAATATTTCCTCTTTTCTCGACGAATAATTTTGATGTAACGTATATGCTTAATAGCCTTTGCAAGGGTATGCAAATATATATATACCAAATATATATATACCCATCTCTAAACCAGAACTACAGCAAAACTATGCAAGCACTTACACAGTTAAACGCATCTTGTATATATATTTTAAGTTGGAGAATGAGTAAAAAGCCAAAAATAACTGTATTATCACTTTTTTCAATTTTATACACACGCGCCGCAGATTCAACCGATCGATAAAACAGACGCGCACTGACTAAATTGCCTTATTAGGCTCTCGCCCACGCTAAGCCGGCATTCGCAATAAGACAACAACAACAGCAAAGAGCACAAGCTTTTGCGCTCACACCATCCACAACATAGCGGGATCAAAAGCGTTAGGACCAATGGCATGAGCGCAGTGGTCAAGAACGTTACCTCAGCCCCTCTCGTTCCCTCCACAAGCAAGCATTGGGTCTGCATGGATAAATTATCGCTCACGCTCACAGCAACCACAATATCCACTCTCCGGATAATCGCACTCGGTGAGTGCAGTTATCCGTGCAGTCGCGCTAAATGGAGCCAACTTTCATTTTATTTTATCTGAGCTTGTAAAGCTTTTATGTGCTGAGCTTTTAGTGAAATGTACTAATTATTTCTATGATCGTTTCTGTAGGAGCTAAAATATTTAATATTTAATTTATAAAAATATATTTCTGTAGTTTAAAGACGTTTTTATTAAATTAAGACTTGTTTAAAATTGCATTTTTAATTTTTCTGACAAATTTGATATGAATAAAATTCAAGTCTCAACTGTTTTTTAAAGAAAAACTAATTTGCAAAATTCACAAAACAGTGGAAAAAAAACATGTGAAAGAGCTTAACAAAAGTGAAGTGAAATTCAGTTAAAAAAAAACGATGATTAGCATATTTAGCACAGATTACGACCGCAGATTCTAATTAAGAGGGCAAAAAAAATATGAGCTCCAAAGGCGGGCAGAGAACACATGTAAGTGAGTGTAAAAGTTGCCCCTTCACCTTGTGCGGCTTCTGCTGAAAGTAGTTTTTTCTTTTTTTTTTGTTTTGTTTTGCCTCTGACGCATTTTGCATAATGAACTCTATTAAAAGTTGGCTGCCTGCCAGCTGCAGCCAGCCGATGGGATGCCTAAGCGAGGAGCTGCCGATGTGCCCGACTATTCCGACTATTGCGTCTTATCCTTGTGCAGCAGCTCCTGTTTGGCCAGCAGCTGGATGCGCTGCCCAACAATTCCCAGCGGCTTGCGCGGCACCAGATGACAGGTTGATTGCCTGCCAAGGAAAAATATATGTACATATAGAAAGTATGAATGTGGCAGTCGGGTTTAAGCGACTGCGTAATGCTCGTCCACAGGCTACGGACGGAAAGCTTGACGGAGAGACGGACAGATCAGCAAAAGGACACACAGACAGACGGACGGATAAACGGACAGATGGATAGCTTGATAGCGGGAGAACGAATGAACAGATAGAAGAGCGGCGAGTCATAAGTACGGACGGATAAATGGACATACGAAAAAATGGGCGTACGGATAAATTTGATGGAAAGACTAAAGAATTGGAAGGGCAAACGTGCGGGAGAACGGCTGTTCGGATAATTTAGAGGGAGAGCGGACGGGCGGATACTTAGACGGACGGACAGTCGGATAATTTGAAGGATGTACGAATGGATGGACAAACAGCTGGATAGCTTTATGGGCGGAGGAAAGAACACACGAAATTATAGGGAATCATACGGACGGACGGATTAATTAAAGGGCCACCGATCGGACGGACGGACGAACGGATGGCCGGACAGACGAAAGGATTGATGGGAGCACGGAGGGACACTCAACGAGCAGACGGACGGACATTAAAGGTTGGACGGACGAAGAGATAGTGGGTCACATAGATGGCCAGAGACGACATGACCATGACCTGCATCTAACAAAAACCAAGATACCCTTTGGCACTTTTGTGAGCGAGTATCAGAAAAAAAATCACATTTGTAAATCGACATAAATTGGCCGGGGCTGGCAACTCACTTGTAGATGATTTTCTCACGATCCGCCCAGGGCCAGCTGCGCTCCAGGTTATCCAGCTTGAAAAGCAGCTGCAACAAAAGGTGACAATGTCAGAAGCGTGCGTGTACAGCTGTGTGTGTGCAGGTGGGTGTGCAGGTGTGTGTGAGTGTGTGCCGCTAATGAGGCGCCGCATTGATTGCTTTTACCTTTTGTGACTCGGTTGGCGATGCTATTGTTGCCTCCGCAGGCGCCTCAAGCATGCAAGTGGGCGTGCCGGTGGGCATGGGCGTGGGCTTGGGCGTTGGCGTCGCAGCGCGCACCTTTGAAGTGTCAATCGCATTCTCCGGCAGCTCCAGCTGCGGGCTGAGCGTCAAATCTGTTGCGGCATCGATATCGCCCTCGTTAATGCGCAGCTTGGGCACATTTCGCAGATTCCAGGTGTAAGTGGTGCTTAGGAAATCGCTGTCATCCTCATCATCCTCCTCTTCGCTGGAGCTGGCAGAGGCCACTGCAGGCAGCTTCATATAGTAGACGGCCATGTGAGCTGCCAAGTCATCATCATTCTCCATCTGCACTTGGTCCTTGTCATTGTCATTGTCATTGTCTGGCTCATCACTCAGCTCATTTGCCGCATAATTGGCTTCCGATGCATAATCCGATTCGGGCGTCAGATCCTTTAGCTGCTTGGCGACACGTTCCGACACGAGCTCATCATCATCTTCGTCATCCGGCACCTGCACCAGATCATCCTCCTGCTCCGCGTCCTCATCCTCCTCATCCTCCTCCTCCGTCTCCTCATCCCCGCTGGCCAGCTGCTCGAGCAGCTCATAGTCGAGCGCATCCTCATCGTAGGAGCACTTGCGCTGCATGTGGCTCAGCTGCTGATGCTCCTCCTCGGCGCTGAGGCTGCCAAAGGATTGGGAGACGGTGGCCAGCGTTGAGCTTAAGATTTTTGGTATTTCCGCAATGGCCGACAATTTGCGCTGCATTTCCAGCAGGCGCAGCTCAATGGAGCTGGGCAGCACGCGGCCTGCACGAGAAGCAAGCGATGACACAGAGACAGGCTTTATGGCAAATGGCTTTTATGGTTTTATTGCAAATACACGCACACACACACAGAGAGACAAAGACAAATACAGATGCAAATACGGCTAAAGATTTATGTACACGAATTCAAAGCATAAACCAAGGCGTGGGTTAATTGAATTGGATAGGGATTACGGCTTGGGGGTTGCGGGTTGTGGCCATCACTTGGACTTCGATGCTGTGGGCAGGGCCAGCAGCATGTTCTCGATGGTGCTGCTGCGCAGCTCCTGATTATCGCCGACCTCCGCAAAGAAGCGTTTAATATTCCGTATAATGCGATGATGCGGCAGCTCCTGCGGGGCATACGAGCGGGCGGGGGGGAGAGAGAGAGAGAGAGAGAGAGAACAGGTGTTAATTAGATTGAATATGTCAATTTAATAGATTGGCATTCAATCACCTGATCCTCCTCGTCGGAGGACTCCTCGCTCAATTCAATGATCAACTCGTTGCCCTCCTCATCGAGTTGGGTTTTCGTTTTCTTTTTCTTTGGCTTGGGCGGCTCGGGCGGCTCTTGCCACATAATGGGATGCCAACAGCGCGAGCCAAGCAATGGGGTTGGGGTGAAGTCTACAAAAAATATACAACCAAATTCTTGTGATCACACCAAATGCTACAACACAACATGCCGGGCGGGTGCTGGGGGTAGAGCGCGGGATTGAGCTTGGATTGGGCATGGATCGGGCTTGGATTGGAAATGCATATTGGGGACATGCTGGAAGTGCTCCGGAACTTACCCTTTGGCGGCGGCATCGGCTTGGGCACACGCATCACAATGGACTTCTCCTCACCGGCCTCGTACATGCCCATGGCATCATCATCCTCCATGCTGTGCGGATTACATAAGCATAACATATAAGTATATGTATACATATTTCTAGGGTATTCTTGGCCAACTGGGGCGACCTACTTGCGCATGAGAAAGTGCACCTTCTTGGGCGTCGCGTTGATCCGTTCGTGTGCCTGGGCCAGTGTCAGCTGCGTGGCGTCCTCTTCGTTAATCTCGAGTATTATATCGCCCAGACGTACGCCCGACTTGTCCGCTATACCATTGGGCGTTACCTGCATAGAGACAGCATTTACCCTTTAGCCATATCAGTAAGCTATATACATACTATAGATATCCCAGAAAATCGTTCAACTTTCGATTTCACGTACCGCACGAGGCAACAGTCAACGCGCAATTGTTCGACAAATGTTGCGTAGTTCGAGTTTAGGTCGAACAAATACTATATATACTATATATATATATACATATATATGCATATGATATATGACTGACAGCTTCAGATGGCTGCAAATTCGTCTATAGACATATGTATTTAGGCACACGTACATACTAGATGTAAGTCTGCTCCCAAAACACACAATGAGATACTTGTTGCATGTATCTCAAGATTGTCTGCGTCGAGTGTGCGCTACAGCAGATCTAAAGAGCATATGGGTTAAGATATTACTGTGCCCTTTATGAAATAATTTTGGTATAACTCGAAGATAATTATGTCTATTTTAGTTGTTATTCCTTGGCCATATATAGAACATTATAGAGTAGGCAGAATTATCTTCCAATTAAACCCTTATATATGAAATTAAATAAATTTAAATAGACACAATTAATTATAAGCAAAAATATCTTCAAGACGTTTCCTTCTTGTTCATTCTTATTCATTCAGATAGAATCTAAAATCGTACTACCTCTTTATGGTGTATAAAAAGATGAACAATAAATGTTAAATATTTAAATATTTATATAATCCTTAATAGAAAGTTGGCTGCGCTACTCGGGAAATTTGAATTTCTTGATTATGTTTATTCGTATTTGATTTTCCCTTTGCTCGAAGTTTTAAAATATTTAGAATAAATATTATTTATTTAATTTATTCTTAAATTATTCTTGAACACATAGATCATATCCATCCACTCGCTTTCTATGCTCTACATTTTTTATATAGTTTACAAGCTGCACACATCTTCGACTATGCCCCACTCATGTAGCGTATGCGCATCGGCCCAAAAAAATAACAATTTATATTTTTGCCAGACGTCAAAACCGAATGCAATACATAAAAATACTTAGGCAGAAACACTTTTAACCCAAATATTGTGAATTGTGTTTCCCCCAGCTCAAGAGTAAAAACAATTGAAACGAGAACGAATGCTGCCCCGCCCACACCGCTGCCCCCCTTTGTCTTTTGTCATCAGCTGCACGGCAATTGTCGCTCATACGCCCCATCGCACGAGCGCCGGCAAAGTGAAATATTCTGTTTGCTGATTTCGTCATAGTCGAAAAACTCGAAATATACGAAAATGTTGCTTGTGTTTATTTTCAATACCCTGTGCGTGTGGAAAATTAGGGAAAATGGGCTATTATGGTGTTGGGAAAACGAATGGAGAGGGACTTTTCCGTACCCGATTCGATCGAGGCATATTCCTGGGTTAAGATTATCGATAAGGATCGATTAAGTGTTTTACTATTATCGACTAAGGTTATCGATAAGTATCGATTAAGTATATCGCTGCATTCGATTTAGTTTATCGATAAGTATCGATTAAGTATTTGGCTATTATCAATTAAGGTTAGCGATAAGTATCGATTATTTGACTATTATCGAAAACTAGGAAACGCCGAAATATTGAAAAAACGAACCTTTCGTTGAGTAGAAGAAGCAGAAAAGACGCTTCTAACTTTTTGTACTAAAAGAGTACAGCTCAAATCTATGTAACAGTGGCTCGTTACTTTGTACAGGGTATCTGCTAGTCGACTCGACGCACTCTTAACGTCTTTTGGCCAGCGACCAAAAAGAAACGCGCTATGACGAAATAAGAATTGCAGCTGTCGCAGCGCCAGCCAAAAGCTTCGATAGGAAATTGGAAAGGATTGGAGGCAAAAGTTGGGCGGGTTCTCAGGGTGAGTATGGGTGAGGGGGGGACTACAAACAGTTAAGCGAGCGTAATGGCAATTCTCTTTTCTTTATTAACGTACCTGAAATACGGTTAAGGGCATGTGAAATTCGGCGCCGCCGGTTATCAGAAAGCCCCATTTCTCATCATCCTTGGAATCGTAGGCATCCGATTCCGAGTCGAAGGCGGGAAAGCCGTCCGTGTCGCCAATGCCGCAGGATACCTTGATAATGGGCGCCTTCTTCTTTGTCTCCGGCGTGGACCACTGTATGCCCAGAGGCTCGGGCATCTTGTTGTTGTTGTTCCCTTTGCTGTTCCCTTTGTTTGTTTATGTTTCTTTTTCTCTCACTCGCTCTCTCTCTCTTTCCTCTGGCCCGCCTCTTGTTGTTGCTCTTTTTGCGTGGCTGCTCGTTTTATTTATAAGTCTATGCCCCTCTCCCTCTCTCTCTCTCTCTCTCTCTGGCTCTGGCTCTTGTTATCTGCGCTCTTTGTCTGGCTTTTTATACAATTTGTTGCAATAGTTTTTGCTTTTGGATTTGCTTTTACTTTGCTTTTGCTTTTTGCCTGTCAAAATTCAGCTGCCAAAAAAATTAACCCGTGCGAAATTGAGTTTTCTTATAATTTCCCCGTGTTTAGCCGGCTTTTCACTTTCCGCTGCGCATTGACTTTGCGGAAATGCTTTGCACTGAGTTTTCCTTTAATGCGTCGCTTATATAATCAGTTTTCACGCATTGCACAATGAGAAAGATTAGAAAATTTCGCTCAATTTTGGCGAAACTTTTCTAATTGCAGATTTATTACTTGTCCAATTTCTGCAGCGCCTAAAATTTAATTCACACGTATTAATTATGTCAGTAAATTTTTAATGAGAGTATGCTCGTTTTTCTTGGGCTTTTCCACAATTTTCTTTGGCTTCCACACGTTTGCACACGCCTCGGGCGACTAAAACTAAAAGGCAAAGCGCGAAAATAATTTCGAGAAGTTTGCCTTTGTGGTGCATTCGCTTTTTAATAGTTGCCGCACGGTTGCTGCTTTTTCTCATGCTCCAACCCAAATGGGGTAGATTAGTTTCAAAAAGTTGAAGTGGTAGATAAATTTTAGATATATTTGTACAATGGGAAGTTTTTACTTACACTCCCAGATGTGATCAAATTATGATTTTATTTACGCAATGTAATGCCAAATTCATCTGGAAACTGTATTTTATATTATCTTAAAATGAAGAATTCTTGATACTTCGTGCTTGGGAAACATTTACTTAAGATCTCAAGAACCGTTCTTAGGAAGTGTCTCCAAAATCAAGCAACAAATTGTTGCACACGAAATTCTTGACTTGAGCAAACGATATTCTTGTCTTAACTTGATTTGGAATCAGTCATGAGCCGGCTATGAATCGGTTATGACACGGTTGTAGCTCGACTCTGATTACCAATTGAATCGGTTATGTGCCGACGGGCTTTTAAGCTTATAATCAGTTACAAAGCCGATACAAGTTGTGTCCAACTTAAACATTTATTGTTTGAAGTTGAATTGGTATAATTTATTAACCGGTTATCAACCGGTAATAGCTCGACAATTATTACCGTTTGAATCGGCCTTATTTAGGCGAAGAGACGCTTTTAAACAACGGTTAACCGGTTGAAGGACCGATACAACTTGAGTCTACCTATAAAAATGGATGGATTTCTGCTCAAGCAACGGTTAACCGGTTGAAGGACCGATACAACTTGGGTCTACCTATAAAAATGGATGGATTTCTGCTCAAGCAAATCTAAAAGCAAACAAATCTTATGTGCCGAAGGGAAGACGCCTATAGATTTGCTAATTAAAAGAAGCTTACAAACCGGTTACAATCCCGATACACTTTCGCTCCAGCTTTTAACTTATGGTCTCAACTATGTAGAGTTCTTCGTAAACAAATCTTATAGAAATATATATTCAAGTATAAAAAAGAATTTGAGTTTTTTATAGCTTAATACTAAGTACGTATCGGGTATATCGCAGTCGTTGACCGCTTGCATATCATTCTTTGCACGTTTTCTCGATCTGTTATTTTTGTTTCTCTGTGCTGGGCATTGGGATAGGTCCGTGAAAAGTTTCCCTCAGTTGCAAGTTGTGGCTGCTATTTTCCTTTTAGTTTTTATTTAAATGACAGCACATTGTTTGCATCCAGTTGCAATTCCTCTGTTTTTTTTTTTTCATAGTAAATATTCCAAGCATGTTTATAAATAAGTTGCGCGTGCACAGCTTTTGCGTTTGATTTTAATGATATTGTTTGACATTTTTCTTGGTAAGGTACATTGTCTCATTAGCGAAACACGTAATTGGGTATTATTCGCATATTTTGTTTACGCTCTGTTTATTTTAACATGAACTCAATATTCTTTATACAAAAGTGTGCCGCTTATCTGGTTAATGTCAAAGGTTAGCCTGCAAGACCAATCACGGGGAATTTCATCAAACTACGCTATTTATAATTCCTGGAAAAGAACGAATGACATTTGTGCGACACGTGAACCGATTTATCGATTGAAATGTTTGCAGGTATCCGAATTAAGCAGCTAAAAACACAGGCTGGATATTCATTTAAAACTTAAATACTAATTATTAATTATAATTATAAATTTGATAAATTAAACAAATAGTTTTTAATCATTTTCATAATTAGTTACCAGGCAATAATTTGTAAAAATAGATAAAAGTCCAAAGTCCAATTTTGTTGTTGTTAATTTCTATCATAATTTTTTTTTAATAATTATGTATTATTATAATTTATATTTTGTCGATAAGAATGCTTTATGCATTTTTCGATATTTATTGCTTATCGATAACATTCACGTTAAGCAATTATCGATTGGATTTTATCGATATTTGATAGAACGAGATTTTAATAAATATTGTCTTTATCTTTATTATTCGGCTTACTTTTAATTAATTATAGGCCGAACTTTCGACTTTTTTTTATGGCTACAATTAAGCTTAAATCAATATTAAATCATTTTTATAGAGCTTTAAAATAAGTTTTAGTCGTCGACCCTTGGTATATTTATAAACATTCTATATTAAGCACAGCATGCTTCTTCTTTGATGAAAACAATATACATATATATATATATATATATACAACATTTACATATGTGTCATATATGCGAAAGTCCTTCAAACTTCTGCCAGAGTCCTTGCACTCGATTTCAAGGCGCCATGAAAAAGTTTTCACAGCTTTTCGCTTTTTACCTATGGGAAAAGCTGCTTAGGAAACTCTTCAATAAGCCCCAAAACTTCGAAATTCTCAGCTGACATCGAAAATAAAAATAACAAAAAAATTGACAACAATCCAGACAGCGACTCCTTATCAGCCGGACTGAAGGACGGCCAAAGGTGACAGCTGCAACAACAACAACAACAACAACAACAACAACAATAAGTATGACAAACAATCGGCATATTTTGAGTATTTGTTTTTTGTTTTTGTTTATTTATTTGCTAGTTTAAAGAATACGATTATAGAATTGGGCGCTATTCCACGTAGGTGGTCTCATTGTTGACCTCATTGGAGTCCACCTCGGGCACCTCGCAGCCCTGTGCATAGTCCTCCATGTTGAGTGAATCGCTTGCTTCGCCCAACTGCTCCAGCTGCTCAATACTGTGGATTGGTTCCAGGTGTTCCAGCTGCTGGCTGGCATTATCAGGCATGGCCGCACGACGCCGACGCGTCGTCTGAGCCGCCTGCTCCTGCTCGGTCTGCGGCTCGGGCTGCTGTGCCTCAGGCTGTGGCTCGGGCTGTGGCTCGGGCTGCGCCTCTGGTTGTACCTCTGGCTGTGGCTCGGGCTGCGCCTCTGGTTGTTCCTCTGGCTGTGGCTCGGGCTGCGCCTCTGGTTGTGCCTCTGGCTGTGGCTCAGGCTGTGCCTCAGGCTGCTGCTTCTTTGGCTCCTGTCCTTGGCCATCCTCTTCGGATGAGCTGCTTGAATCCTCACCAGCTGCTCGGCTCTTGCGTGCTTGGGGCCTCTCCTCTGACGAGCTGTCTTCCTTTTCCTGCTGCTGCTCCTTTTCCGGCTGTTTGTTGGCATCCGGCTTTTCCTCGGATGAGCTGTCAGCCTTTGCCTGCTGCAGCTTCTCCGGCTGCTGCTTCTGTGTTTGGGCTCCCTCTTCGGATGAGGCCGAGCGACGCAGACGCACATTCTCCACACTGTCTGAATCGTCCTCCATGCTGTGCCCGCCCAGCATCTTGAGCAGCTGCTCATCGGTCTGCCCCGTCTCGTGCAGATCGTCTAGACCCAGCGGCTTAGTCCATGCCACATTTAGCATCAGTGTCGCCGCCAACATTGTCATAAGCAGCCATGAATGCATCTTGTTAGAGTTGGCTTCTGCTAGTTGGTTAATCCTTTTGGAATTGTTTGTGTGCTTGTTGTGTTCGCCTGTTGTTCGCGCTGCGACTCGTGCTCCTCAACTGACTCGCGCTGCCTCCGACTGTTTCTTATGAACCCTGCCGGCTTACTTATTATCACATTGTAGACTTCTGATTTGCCACTTGTTGTTGATAACCACAGTCCCCGCCTGTGTCAGTGCCTGCCATTCCAATTAAAGCAACATCGATTTGCCAGCCGAGCTGCAACCTATGCAGCTGACAGAGGCGACAGAGAAAGACCGAATCCATATCGAGAATTTCAGGCTTTACTTTGCTTGCACAACACGATTTCGCATAAAAATTGTATTTTGATACGCTGCAAAAGGGCTCTTTAGGACTGGCATGAAATAGGTAACGCATTGAGCAAAAGCTTTAACGATTCTTATATTTAAGATTTAGATTTAGATTATACTATATATAGGTACAAGTTGAGTCCATTTGACCATATCTACCATATACTGTGCTGCAAGTAAACGTTCTTAATATATTTTGGAATTTCTATTGAATAAAACTTGGTATCTTGGTCTAGAAGACCCTATGATATATTAACACGATCTATACGTATAAATATAATGATTTAATATAATAATGAAAAGATAATATTAATAATAATAGTAGCAATAATAATCATAATAATAATAATATTAATAATAATACCAAAATTAATAGTAATACTTAGAATAATAATAATAATAACAATAACCATAATAATAAAAAAAAAAAAAAATAATAATAATAATAATAATAATAATAATAGTGATAATAATAATAATAAGAATAATAATAATAATAATAATAATAATAATAATTAAAATTATAATAATATTAATAATAATATTAATAATAATTAGAATAATCATAATAATAATAACAAAATTTAAAATAATAATAATTGTATCAATAATAATGTTATTATTTTTATCATTATTATTGTTATTAACATATAAATAGTAATAATAATATCATAAAACATATGGAAGGGCATTTAAGCGTCGGCGATCGCAGCATAACTTTTCGATCTTATTCATATTTCGGAATGCGCAATTTACTTTGGCGTACTGTCCGCTGGCTGTGTGCAAAATTCTCAAGCTTGACTTGCATAATAAATACAAATTGAGCTGCTGCTCTATGAAATTGATAACGCAGATCAGCAAAGATCAAGCGAAACAAACTGAACGCGCAATTGGCGATTATCGACGAGACGCGAAAAACTAAATAAACACACACACGAAAAACAACATGAAAAGCATGAAAAAAAAAAAAAAAAAAAACATAAATACTCTACATTTTTAATAAACAAATGAAGAGTTTTGAGTGGAAATCAATCAAAGCAAATAATTGTGTACCACGGTGCGTATGAATTTTGTTTAGTGGCAGACGTTGACCTGGCCCAAGACGCAAATGCCGTTTAATCCGCAGCGGCGACGGCGGCAGAGATAAAGAAAAGCGCCTCCAACCCACCCCCCACCCCCCTCCACCCACTCCAACAATAGCAAAAAAAGAAAAGGATTTGCCTGACGTGAGCGGCATGCTCAACAAAAGCGAACCGAAAACCGAAATGTACAAGTGTAAAAGTATCTTTCAGATTGCAAAGTATCTTAAAGGCACAATTTGGCGCTCACTTATACTCGAGCATTTAGCTGACACTTGCGACTTTACGCCCTTTTGGGCAGCATTTAAACTGGACTAGACTGAAAGCAATATAAAAGACGAGCTCAGCGATAAGAGTAAAGGCGAGAAAAGGTGTCGCCGACGAAATTAAAAGCAAATATTTGAAGTCTTACAGTGGCTGCCAGAAGTCTTTGGCTGCTTATACAAAAAAATAAGTGGATTCATGGCAAAAAGCTGATTGAATTTGATTCCCCGTTGGGCGCTTGCATATTCCATTTGCCTCAAGTTGGAGCACATCAAAAGGCCAAGTGACGAGGCGAAACGAAACGGAATGAAATGAAACGAAATGAAACATAACCAAACGAATTGGAATGCTGAGCCACTGCATAATTTAAGTGAATTTACAATTTATATATATTTACGCCTCGCTGTCTATACCCTGGCTGCCATAAAAGGGTTAACAGGTATATATATTTACCAGGCAGCAGGCACTTGCTGGAGCCAAGTTTTTGTTTATATCAGTTTCATTTCCATTATTCCGATGCGAATACTTTTCTTTTGGTTAAATTAAGTCTGTTTCGAATTTGAATTAGAATATTAGAGTATAAGAACAAATCTTTGTGAAATTAACTTTAGAAAGAAGGGGGAATCATAATATTGTATTAAATGTTTCACTTCTACGTTTCACTTCTATGTTTCAATTTTATGTTTCACTTCCAATGTTTCTAACTTTTTGTTGCTAAAATGCTAACTGTTAAGGTCCATTTCGAATCCCAAATAGGAGTTAACAATAGCTAGAATTTCTGTTAGACTTCCTTTATTAAGAACGAACCTTACCAAATGATTTAAATGTTTCAACTCGGAATGAACATTAACTTCATCATGTTCCATGTTGTATGTTCCATTTTCATATAAGTACCTCCCTTTTGGATTGCCCTGCAAGACAAAACCAACTTGTAGCTATAAAGTATCTTTCAGTCCAAATCACATGGTGTTCAGCTATTTTGTTTGGATAAGCCGAGCCAAGCCCAACATAACAAACTGGCAACTGCTCAAAAAAATAAAAAAACATTGCAGTTTACGTATATTTTTTATGTAAATTGCGATTTGTTCGGTTGGCGGCAACGCGCACTGCAACATTTTATGCAAATCAACGGGCACCTGATGTCCCAAACAAAATACTTGGTTCGTTCAAATTCTTGTTTTCTTCTACGTTTTTGTGTTCTTGTTGTTTTTCCGCTTCTTCTTTTTTTTTTTTTTTAGAATTATTTATTAAAAATTTATCAATGTCATAAGTTTGCCGAGCCATCAATCAACTTTAAAGCAGCAAAGATTTGCTTAGGCAAAGAGAAATGAGCCGCAGTTGATTTAAGATAAACAAACACATTTTTTTTCGCATTTCCCGAGACGTGCGCTGGATTCCTTTTCGGCCTGAACGTATGCAAGGGAAATTGCTTTTCTATTGCAAATTTAACTTGATTTCCTAATCATTTTAATAATTTCTGCTTAAATTTTGAATAATTTTGCTTTGATTCGATTTGTAAGGAATACCTGAATGTGGCAAACATTTGCTTAGGCGAAGCATAAAGACAAATGAGCAGCAGTTGGCTTGATATAAATACATTCGTTGTATTCAATCAAATGTTCCGCACAAAAGTATGCAACATAAATTGTTTTTCACCTGAAAATTGCATTTCTTCAAAATTTTCTTAAGGTGTGCCTAAATTTGGATTAATTTTACTTCGATTCAATAAATAAAAAGATATATTTTATCCAAAATTCTGAACAAATAACATAGTTGTTTACTGTTTTGGCAAATTATGATTTATTTGTCTCAAAATCGATTTGCTTTAGATTTGAATGTTAGTTCGGATCTAAGCTTATCATAACACAGACACGTTCTACACAACAGCCAAAACTACAAAAAAATCATTTAAAAAATCCTAAAATCTTAAGCCACCCATAACACTACACTGCTTCCATGGACACCGAGACAGAGAACCCCACAGATGGAGCCGAGGCCAAGACCGCGAAAAACGAAACCAAACCGGAGGAGGCGAAGGAGTTGGCTGTAACAGAGAAAGCTGCTGTGGCTCCTGAAGCTCCTCCAGCTACTTCAGCTCCTGAAGCTCCTTCAGCTCCTGAAGCTCCTTCAGCTCCTGAAGCTCCTTCAGCTCCTGAAGCTCCTGAAGCTCCTTCAGCTCCTGAAGCTCCTTCAGCTCCTGAAGCTCCTCCAGCCCCTTCAGCTCCTGAAGCTACTCCAACTCCTGAAGCTCCTGAAGCTTCTCCAACTCCTGAAGCTCCTGAAGCTCCTCCCAGGGAAGAACAACAAGCGGACCCTGAGACCCAACAAGTTGAGGTGCCCGCGGCACTCAGAAGGGGTGCTAATGAAGCAGATCAAGCAGCTGCAGATGACAGGAGCGGTCCGCAAACGGATGAGGAGAAGAAGGCAGCACGAAAGGCACGCATGAAGGATAACATGAATTTGCGCTTTATGATTGGCGAAGACGATCTTGTGCCCAACGTCGATCAGGATGATGAGCAGGGCGACGAGATGGAGGGTGAGGTTACCGATTCTAGACACACTCTACCAGCCGTACATGATGAGCAACTGGATCTTTCCGGCAATCAAACATCTGCGCAAAGAATGCAGGACGATGAGATCGACTTCGACGACCTTTTCGTTGACGACGATGTCGACGACGACATCGATGAGCCCGAGGTGCGGGAGCCACCCAAAGGCGACACAATAATGGCGAAGGCGAATTTCCTTTTCAACTTCGAAATGCCATCATTATCTGATATATCCGAGGAGCATTCTAACGAGTATCAAAATCTACAAGTTATAAAATCCATTATTTCGCAACGCAGTACGACAACCGATGTTGGTAAATTTGTGAATCCCGTGACCGGGACCACCGAGAGCGAGACGAGCAGCTCCTCAACCGAGAGCAGCAAAATGACTGATCTGGCCCTTGATATAGGCGGCGAAAGTGATGATTTAGACATTGACTTCATTGATACCGATTTTCCCGACTTCAAGGACACGACACACGTCCAGCTGCAAGAAATTGACGATATGGATGCGTTTGTTAGATTTCAGCAAAGCATCGGACACGATGATGTCGCTTTAGAGGATCCAGATGAGATCGAGGCCAAGAAACACAAAGAGGAAATACTTCACATAACAATGGATTTTCTATACCAAATGTTCAACAATGTGGTCAACGAATTGGAAAATCTTAACGAATCCGCAGCACTCCGAAATAAAATGGATAAGGGAAAGCTGATGCTGACCCTAATAGAGGTCACACATAAGTATAACCTTGAGAAGGAGCTCAACGGTTATCTCAATGGCAAAATGGCCGATTATTTCAAGCGCATGAAAAACTTTCGTGCATTCGCCGACTTAGAGCCGGACAAGAAAACCAAAGAGCAGCTCCGCTATTTGGAGGCCCTCACCTTGTTGGATCACCGGACTCTGGTCGCGGCGCAGACTAAGAAGAAGAACGCCATCCTTATGTCCAGTGTATTGATGGATCTCTCCTATGTGCAGAACATTGCCAGGTATACCGAGGAGCATCTGGAACAGATCATAATGCGTACCCTGGCCAACAATAAATCGGATTTCATGAAACGGTTCGTCGAACGTGAACTGCGTCTCATGAGCCAGAAACGCAATGAGATCAGCGATACGCGTCTCTTTCTCATCACCAGGAAGCACACACTGGGACGCATCGTTGATGTATGTATCGAATATACCCTTATATCCGGACCTCACAAATTATATATATTCTTGATAGCCGTATATATATACATATATGCAGCAAAAGGATCTCAGCACCTATAAAATCTAGAGACTTGAAATTTTAAACATAGGTCATCTTAGTATCCGCGTAGGACGAGTTTGTTTCCGATAATCGATAACATGCCCCATTTGTAATTAATCGATAAAAATCGAAGTCGAAGGGGTTCAGGGGATCTACAAGTCGGTTACTCCCGTCGAGAGCCTCCTACTTGTTTGTAAGTTAAATAACTCGCAAATTTAGATAAAATAACCCTTTGCACTAGGCGTTACCTTTGTCGCTTTTTGCGTTACAATTCTCAGCCAGTTAAAGCAGCTGCTCAAAACGCAAATCAGCTTGAAATTAGTCTTGAATTTTTCGCATATAATATTAATGCTTTAGAGTACATTTGAGTAAAAGTTTTTACTGTCCTTTGCAGAAAATACACAAGCTGGAAACAATTAACGAGGATCTCTGCATGGACGACTTTATAAGCATTCAAAATCAAGTAGTAGCATTGGACAAAAAAATCGAAGGTTAGTAGAATCCCGATACACCTAACAGATCCCAGCTTCATTCCTGCCCTCCTTCCCACCTTCCCATGCAGAACGCAACAATGAGCTGAAGAAGCTGCGCTATAATTACCACACCGAACTGCATCTAACGCAGCACAATCGCGAGAAGGCCTTGGCGCTCCTCAGCAAGCTGAAGGGCAATCGGTCCACGCTGAGCAAGATGCAGGAGAAGCAGCGCCAGCTCCGCGAAAGTCTCTACAATGCGAAGCTGGAGCGCAGCACCATACGCAAACAGAGCTCGGATCTCAGGTTCCAGGGCGGACTCCTGTCCATGCCGGCTCTAATGTACGACTACGATGAGACCGTGCAGAAAGTAATAACCAAGCACGATATCATTATGGAGCTGAAGGAGACCTTTAAGCGTGTCAGCCAACGCATTACCGAGCTGGAAACACGCTCCACCTGAGTTCGAATTTTTTCTCCACAAAATAAACAAAAAACACAAGGATTTTAAATCCATGCAAAGCTAAATTATGCATTTTGTATTTTATTTGTATGCACAGGGTATTATGAGACATCTGTGACCCCTAGAGTATTCTAGATCAGCCGGAACATAAATCGGAGTGGACCAGTATATCATATATATAACAAACATATGCATATGAACGGTAAAAAAGTAGGTTCAAGATATTCAAGTTCCATTATGCTCCTTATATATATACATATATATATGCATAGTCTTGTCAACATCGGAGAAGCATAGGAACGATCGACCGTTAATTAACTTCTTGTATGGAAAACTTTTTTGTTTAACAAGATATTTGGAGAAAACGCGACCTTTACTTGTTGAACTAAGCGGCTAACATATGAATCAAATCTTATCAAGATCGTAATACTATATTATACAGCTGTATAGGTAAAATCGGTCGATAAATTGGTTTTAGTATAACAAATTATTTTGTTTACCCAGATACATTCACCAAGCTCATCAATTACGAGCCTTGCTATGCTCACATATCTTCAAAACTATGGAAGGGTATTAAGTCTTCGGCCTTAAGCCTGTGGTTGCCTCTGTCCTGGCATATATCATTTAAAGGCACAAATACAATAAATCCTTTAAAATAATTATATGAAAAAATCGACATCCAAATATATAAGTATATATGTATTACTCAAGGCCGACATAAATAAATGTGTTGAAAATCGCAGAATACCAAATAAATATGCATATATATGCACATATAGAAAAGAGAATTATGATTTCCTATATATCAAGCCGAGACCTGCATGCATTATATATGCCCGCCATGACAGCCAATCTTTTAATGAACAAACATAACATATATATATAAATATATACAGATATATATAGATATATATGTATAACATATATCTTCACATTTTCAGTGTCAAGTTGGATACTTTATGTTTGTTTTCTTTTCTGCCTGCTGTGAATCCAAAATAATATCATAATTATATATAGCGAAAATGTATCAATTTATACATATATAAAATCTGTACATATGCGTGTTCGATTTGTTTAAACAATTGCGCAAATTATTGAAATGTAAACAAAATTCTGGCACGCGCTTTAATTTTAACGCCACATTTATATTTTTGGCCATAAATTAGTCAGCTTTTTTATTTATAAAAGGCCATAAACAGCAGCCAATTTTGATTTGATAAAAGAAATAATATTAGGCGCAAATTAAAACAATTATGAAAATATTAACCAAAGTTCTTTTTTGCGCATCTTCGAATAGTTTAAAGAAAACAAATTAAAATAAAGCCCAAGACTTGCTTTTATTTTTTCTAGATTTTCAAATGAAGCCAAAAAGGATTACAAAAATGTTGTGCAATAATTTTTTTCGCCGCCTTGCATAGAGTATCTATGAATTATTCATTGTGTATAACTTTGTATTTTATTTTTGTTCGCTTGGACTTTGTGGAAATTTGGCTTAGTAATAATTATATTGTGTATATTAAAAGAATTTTATATTTAGCAAAAACTTGCTGGCAATTAGCAAAAACTAATGAAGTACATTTTTCATTCGCATTAGAAACGAATACTCATTGCCCAACAATGTGAACAAATGCAAAATTCGTGTGCATAAATCAAATCAAAAGGCAGCGAATTTAAATGGGGGCGTGAAATTCGAAAAATGCCTCAGACCTTACAGGCATGTGGCCATATATAATTTTCAATGTCGTCTAACACCTGCGAAAATTGACTATACTATAACCGAATTCAATGGCTGCCAAGAGGAAAATAAATATATAGACAAATAATTAGAATAATATTAATACAATTTAAGAGCATTAATCAGTTAGACAAAATAAATGTTAAACTTTATGCCACTTGACATAGGATACAAAGCAGTCCGTGATCCAGTCAAAGTTTTCCAGCTTTTAAGAAGGAAAACCTGGATCGAAGCTACATATGTATATGCACATATATATAGACTCTTATAAGTGGCTGTCTGCAATGACCTCAAGACGTCTCAATGGAATTTTTTTTTTGCACACACTTCTGAAGACGGCCTGTTTATGTTTTCGTCGCTGTTCAGGTATATATAAATTTATATACTATAGTATATATATATCATAGCTGTGGCAGCCATATTTAGATCATAGCGCATATAGACGCAGATCCATGCGCAAGTAGTTAGTTGGATAAAATGAATAAATAACAGATACACCCACACAAACGCAACACATTGTAGAGCAGAATAGATGTGATTAGCCTGGAATTGGATGAGTGTTCGATTTGGCCATCAATTTTAATGGCCGAAACGCGTTGCGCTTTCAATTATGCTGCACGTTCTTGGTTTCGTATTCGTTTTCTCCACAATATCATCATCATCATCTTTTTATTAATTGGTTTTCTTGTATAAATTAACTTAGGCGTATACTTAATATAAGGCGCATCGCGACAAGCCCTGGTGTGTTGTTGTGCGTGTGTGCGTACTTGCATTTGTGTGAGTGTTGTTTTTTTTTTGTTTTTTGGGTTTTTTTGGTTTGTTTGTGTGTTTTGGTGTGAGGAATAGTTTTGTTGTTGGTTTAATGTTTTGGTTTGTAAACTTAACAACTAAACATAGATGTAGTTTAAATAACAAATTAGAAAGACAGACAGAAAGTAGAAGACAACTGCTGAGGGCGAATGCCAAGCATTTACTTGCCGAGCAAGATTTTGCGGCCAGCGCCAATATTCTGGCCAGCCTGGGTGGCGCCCTTGTTGGAGCCAGCCTGGAGGCCGACAATGGTTTGGCCAGCCTTCAGCTGTTCCTCGCTGAAGTCGCGCTTGCACTCGTCGGCGGGCTTGGGGCCCAGGAAGGGGCCCTTGAATTCGGGATGCTTGTAGGTCTGCAACAAACCGAATCAATCAATCAATCTATCAATGAGTCGTTCGGTCAATCAATTAACTTACGGCACGGCCCAAAGCGAAAATGGTGTTGGTCACATTGGCAATGTCCTTCTTCTCGTACAGATCAACAGTCTGGAAGACATCAATATCGGGCACACCGTAGTCCTTGAGAGCCTTCTGGAAGTTGTTAAGGTTCTCCATGAACTTGAACTGACCGCCCGAGGAGTTGACCTTGGAGACAGCACCCGGCTGCAGTTTGTTGATCAAGCTGCAGAGCACCTGACCGTCCTTCAGCACATCCTCGTACAGCTGACCAGCGGGGAATTTCTCACCAAGAATGGCCTCAATCCATTCCTGGGCCTCTTTGTCCATCTCGGGATTGCGTTTGCCGGCAATCTACAGCCAGATGAGATCATTTTGCAACAAAAAAATTATTATTATTATTATTATTATTATTATTACAATTTTCATTTACGGCACGAACACTTTTCATTTGCATAGTTTAACTATTTAAATTGTAATTTTTTGTATATACATATATATGTATATATATTTATTATTTTTTTTGTATTTTCACTTTTATTCACCTTGGCACGAACAGCACGTTCTAGAGACATTTTTGAGGTTTGTGTTTTGGGTGGGAGTAAACAATTTGTAAGATCTTCACCAAAGCTATCGCAAGCCTACACTGATGCCCGGCCACAGGGCGTATGCGGCTTTTAAAGCGCGAGAGCAAGAGCTAAACGCACACACGCACAACAGCACACACACACACACACACACAGATACACACTCCGATGCTGTTCAAGAATTTTCCAAAAATATATCCGAATTCGGAGTCGTCTATTCGAACGAGCGCTGCTGAGCAAACGCGTGGGTGTCTACTGTACCACATCTGACATGCGAGTGTGTGTGTGTGTTTGTGTGTGTGTGTGTGTGTGTGTGTGTGTTTAGCAATTTATTTCTCACTGTTCCGACTTTGAGCGTCGCCATCTCGCATGAGTCGTGCGTTTTAATTTTAGACCAGCAACATCCAAAAACTTAACAAAAATCAATTTCAATAATTTTTCACACATATTGTGAAAATAGACGCGCGCCCCTAAGTAAATTTTTACAAGCAATCGCAGCTGCTTCTTCTTTTGCCTCTGCCTCTTCTTCTTCTTCTTCTACGTGTTATTGTTGTTCTTATAATCCAATTAACGCATATATATATATATATATATACGTATATATACACATGATTTTAATGCTGTGTGTTTATCTTTGAAAATTTCCACTCTTTTCACACTTTTCGGACTCTCGGCATTTGGCCAGCTGTCTTGTTGCATTTGTTTTTTTTTTTTTTCTATTGCTCGTAATTTCCACTTGGAATCGGAATGCATTGGATCATGCTTAAAATTGGCATTGGAATTGGCTTCGCCGAGTGCTGAATGAATTTCAATTGTGTAAAAAGTGCTGCAAATATGCGAATTTCACGTAATTATAAAAATTACTTTGTTCGGCTGGCGAATGGATTAAATTAATCAATTCGGGGTCAGTTTGAAACAATGTTGGAATGTGAGATAAGTAAATAGATAGATATTCCTTTAAGAATCCGTTCCACCAAAAAGAATAGCTAGAAGATAAGATTTACTTTCTTCGTAACTCTGCATATCTTATCAATTTTGTAAATTCTTAAATTCTTGAATGTTATTTAAAATGGAAGATTTTCGTTGACACAGACTTTATACAAAACAATACAATACAATACAATACAATACATATACAGATGAACAGAAAGAAAACAGACCTATGGACTCCAAAAAAGGAACAGCCTTAGCATCAACTAAATTCACAGCAACTGGAAGCATAACAAATGAAACCACTTCGAGAATAGTCGAAAGCAGCTTTGCCAGCACAGAATCCGAATTGGATGCTGAAATAGAGCTTTTCGGACGGCGTGAAAGTGAAAGTGAAATCGAAACCGATGAAGAAGTTAGAGAAAATACACTTAAAAATGGTCAGCAAAAGAACGTTGCGGACGAGAATAGTGAAACTTTAGATAATGCTGAGGACAGACAAGTTTCTACCGTGGGGGAATCCCCACGTAAAGCACGCCGGAAGGAAGCGCGTAATATACGTTTCAGAGACCCCGATCCCGAAATACAGATACACGAAATAACTGACAGCCCAATTCAGTTGCAAACAGAACTAAAAGTAAACAATGAAGTCGCTACGACTGCCTCGTCGAGTACTCAAACAACTACGAATCATTTAGAGTGTAAAGGCGCAACGGGAATTGATTTGTTCTTTGATGGAGAAGATGATGACGATGATGATGAGGACGACGATGAGAAGTTAAGGACGCCAAAGGGCGATTCAATCAAGGCTAAAATGGAGTTTTTAAAGTTTTTCGAAATACCCTCCCTTTCGGATATTTCGGATGACAAGGAAGATACTTAATGGCACGCTGACAGATACCTTTTATATATTTTTATTAACTTTCATCAATTAGAGCAATTAAAGCCATAAAACTTGATTATAACAAGATAATTTGAATACTCACAATGGCCGACACATGCCATTAGCATTTACATTAATCTAAAAACGGAAAAACAACTTTTCAAATGCACAAGGTCCAGGCAGTTAATTTAATTTATACGCTTTGCGTTATTGAAAAACGCTTGAGGGCGCTCGGCAGAAAATTTAAATGATGTCAAAATGTCTAATGAACAAAATAAACTGAAACATCAAGAGTTGCCAAATACTGAATACGCTTTTTTTTTTTACAGAAATGCAAATTGCCAACAATCAAAATTCGCAAATTGGTTTAAGGCAAGAGATGAATAAGATATCTTGTATTTATGTGAAATCTTTATATAGTACTATATTAAAAGCTGTTCCAAAATATGCTTAAATTAAGCTGCAATTTCTCCAAATATATATGAACATAATATGAGTTACCCACGATATCTTTTATTTATCAGAAACTATATAGTTATATATTAAGAGGTGTTCCAAAATATGCTCATATATGCTACATATACCTACGGAGTCGCATTTCACTTATACCTCACTTTGTTAGAGCATCTTATACACAAGCTTGCCTGAGGCTGGGTGGGATTGAGGTTTCGGAATGCTTTGAATGTCGAGACGGACAAAGTGCATGCCCTTAATAAATGATTATATTTTATTCATATTAACAACAATGCCAGAAATAACATACATTTGGCCAAGGCCGACAACAAGACGCACAATCAAGAGAGAAAATAAGTAAAATGGAGGCAAAACAAAATGGCTTTGACTGTGTGACCTTGCTGGCCGCAGACGTCGACAGCACGCGCATCGATAACATTTGCCGCTAGAGCGGATACAGTTTCGATAACAATCGCTGGCAGACGCGAAACGTCGCACAAATTGCTCTCTGGGTTGTGTCTATTTTTATGCCCTTGTGCTCTCTCCTCTGGCACATTGAACAGGTGGAAAAGTTGTGGCCGAAATAGTTGCGCTGCGTCAGCATTCGAGATTTTCCAGGCGTCTCTCAACTGTTGGGCTGCTGCGACTGTTAGATACGGTCGAGGGGGGGGCGGTGTGGGACTGTTGTTTTGTTTTTTCACACATTCCCGCCGCATGGCGTGTTGGTTTATTTTTACAGCCGCTTTGGGCCAAGGCAGTCGTCCAGTTGTAGGGTAGCCAAAATACGTGGCCCAGTCTCTGAGCTCGCCCCCAGGGCAGCTATTTTTTAATTAACAACATTTTGGTTTTTCCACTGTCATTTCGTTTAAGTGAATTAAATTCGCCCTTTGGCTGCGCAATTTAATGAACGCCCCGCGGTTACGCAGAAACGCGTGATTGCAATTCCATGCCAAAATCTCGCATTTGCCTTTAAATGATTATTGAACAAACACAACAAAAATTGCAATAATTTAATTACATTTGCTTGTGTGCGCAATAAAAATGTAAAATGCAATCTAAATTGAGTCCATTTAATTTACAGCCATACGAATATAGCCGACTACTGGATACCCTATGGTGGAAATTACTGCAAATGGAGGCCACTTTAGTTGCAGAATATGTTTTATGCGAGCTTAAGCTGACGTGAGAGCAAGCAGACATTGCACAAGCCCAATATACCCAGTTACCCTTGCGCGTACAGGGTATAAGAACTTAATTCTTCAACAGCCCAGACAGCCACTTCAGTTGGAGCAACTTAAACAGCAAGTTAGCCACTTGAACACTTGCGGGTTTTGCTGTGTTTGTTCCGTAAATTTGATTTGCAGTCGGCCGGGCTAAGTTGGAGGCTTATGCTTAGGCCTCTGGTACTGCATGCTAAATGCGCCAGGATTATTTTCCCATAAATCAACATAAAATCGTAACAAAGGGCCACATACCAGAGCAAGGCCAAGACCAGCACAATAGGCAACAAGCCGCAGCTAACTGGGGGAAAGGCGAATAATAAATGCCCTATAAATATAGTAATATTTATAGATTATAATAAGTAAGACTTTTGAAGAGAGTTTAGTTGTAGGAAAAGTAAAATGTTCTCTAATATGTATTATAGCCAACATTTTCGATGGGTTCAGGGCATTCGCTTGTTACACTGTCAGCCGAAAGTATAATATGCCCAGAGTTAGAGTATAAAGAGCATGGGCAACGCATAAGCCCAACAAATGAAGTCAAGCGAAAATGGGTTCAATGCGTTGGCCCCAATGGAATGCCCTGCCTCCCGGGTTGATTGCCTATTTAGGCTCTCGGGAATGTAATACCGAGAAACCCACTTGTGGCTATTGTTTAGCTGTATTTCCGTATTTCCGGTTTGTTTTTACAGCACGGAAACGGAAATGAAGTCGGGCATTGGACAAATACTTTTTGCACTTGACATTTGGCTTTTCGCCTTTATTTTTTGTTGCTTTTGATTCAAATAAATAAACAAGAAATTATGCGGCAAAATAGTTGTGCCATGCAGACAGTCTGGCTATAAATAGCAGCATTATTTATTATAAACTGTCGACTGGTGCCTGAACATTTAATTGGAAAAACTCGAGACTCAATGTCGTCATCGGGCTATAAAAATAAACAGAACGCATCGCCCATACGCCGCGTGGCCCAAAGCTGGGAAGAGGCTGCGGCAATTGATATTTATAAGTTGTTCACAGTTTTCTCTTGACGTCGGTTCCACGGTATATTTTCTTTTTACCAATAAGCAATTAAATTTATATGAGCATTCGCACGAAGAAAAAAAGTTAGGTAAACAGTTTGTATACCTTTTTTTTTGCGCGTATTACTGACAGACGTATTTTAATTATTTATACTTTTCGTTTACTTTTTCCTGCTTTATTTGTGGCTTTTTTTTATAGGAGTCTGCGGCATCCTTTGAACTTTTCGTGCTGTTCGCTGGTTTTGTTTGCTTTTTTGGTTTTTGTCTGCCCGCAAATTCATTTGCCGACACCACCTCCCCCTCCCCACCCCCCCTCACTCTCTAGTACGCGCAAAACTTTGTTTGCCAACATTTCATTTGGCCAATTCAGCCTTAGTCCTGGCTGCTTAATATGAAAAACCCTAATTACGAATCCCAAGCAACAAAAATATAAAAAAATAAGAGGAAAAGGTTGGCCCAAACCCAATATTGTATTCAATGATATTGGCGCTCAATCAGGCTTAAAGCAGATAAAATTAGAGAAAAAACCAAAAATACAGGTAATAATTGGCCAAACAGCCAAAAAGTTAAAAGGCGTTTGTATGCCCTGTAAACTGGAAGTGGAGTGTAAAGGGGTATGCTGTTGTCGTTTGAGAAAGCAGAGCGCGACTTTTGAGATCCTCTAATATCCTATTATACCCCATATCCTATATAGAATACATAAGTATATAGTGAAGCATGTCAATCTATTAACGTTTTGTTCGTCTTTGTATATAAACATATTTCTCTTTCCCTCTTTCTCCCTCACTCACTCTCTCTCTCTCTCTCTCTCTTACTCTCTCTCTCTCTCACTCTATTCTCCTACTGTGCTATAAACAACAATAATTATTTACATATATCCCATACTTTTGTTTATAATCAGCCAAAAGAAAGAATTTATTTAAGAAAATGTTTTCCTTGTGCGCCTTATCAATTATTACAGGGTATTGCACAGTCTCTCAGCTGTAGCATACGTTCTCCTTTTTATTTGTATTCCTTTTTTTTTTTTTGCTGCCTCTTTAATCAATAATTCAGCTGCGACTGAATTTCAATTTGCTGCGCCGCACACCCTGCCCCGCCTTGGGGGGGAGCAGCTTCATGGGCCCCGCTTTTGCCGAAAAGTGGAAGCGAAATCTTTGGACCAAAGTTGGTCTGACCCAAATAGAATCAACAAATGTTGCTTAAAGTGCTGATGGAATGCTTGGACCATAAAACTTTGTCAATATTTTCGCAGCGCACGCATCGTTGACTGCAATCGTGGTGCGAAGGCTTTTTGGCTCGAATGCGAATAGTCCGAGTGAATTTAGCTTTAAAGCAAACAGCTGGGTCTAGTTAATAGGCGACAGCATTTAATGTGATTTTCGACTTTGGAAGGAAGGTCTCCGATTCGGTAAATTGAGTGAAAGGTGTTGGAAAAAGCTGCAGACGACGAAGCAGAGGAGTAGAGGAGCTGGAGCAGGAGCTGGAACAGGAGCTGGAGCGGAGGCAGCAGCTGAAGCGACTTGTTTTGGGCGTCGCATTGCGACTTCAAAGCAATATTTTACACATAAATCAATTTGCAAAATGTATTTCTCAGCATTAAGCTCAAGTTGCAGACCCCAACACCTGCCCCCCAGATCATGTACTCCTATCTGCCAGCCCCCTGACCCTCCCACCCCTGCTTGCTGCCACCCCAAAAGTTTGAAGAGGCCAACGGAAAGTTGTTGTTGCTGGTGTCGTTTGTCATTATAACTCGATTTGCAGCAAGCAGAGCGAGCTACCCCTACACCCCGCTCCCCCCCCCTCCCCTCCCCCTATAGACTTGTAATTTTTAGCTGCCATGCTAATTTCGAGTCATTATGCGCTTAATTATGCCGCCTCTTGACAAAAGGCGTTGCCTGCTTTTAGGCGTTTGTTTTCGCTTGCCTTGCCCCTTTGCTGTTCGCAATTTATGCACTCACGCCTCACTTCCCCGCCCACAGTTGCCTGTTTAACATAATTATTTTAATTACAAGTTTTTTATATAAATAATGTCGTCAGCCATTGCAAAAAGCTGTACTAGAGTTCAATTCCCAACCCATTCGATTTGCCTTCGCCACATTTCGCCTTGGCCATATATTGCACCATGGTCCATTCTTCGCCCCTTGCCACGCCCCCTTGCTCCTTGCTGAAGCGTCGAATGGCCATAAATAAAATCAGTCGCCGGCAGTTTGGATTTTAATCGAGTTCAACGTAAAATGCAAATAACATCGAACAAAAAAGAAAAACGAAACCTGGTTTTATATGCAACGCATATACATATGTATGTACACAAACATATATAACTAAAGCTTTTTCATGCATATCTGAGAGAAATATCTGTACTACATGAAATTATTAATAAAAAAATGTGCATTTTACAATGAAATTAAATAAATTATTATCAATTTAATTGAATTTCATAACAGAGTTAATAGCATTAAAAGGAAGTACTTAATGCCTACAAATCCAACAGCCAAAAATATAGAGTTACGGCCACAGAAATAGAGAGAGAGAGAGAATAGAGAGAGAGAGAGAGAGAGAGTGAAAAGGAGGATAGTGTAAGGGAGAGTGAGACAGAGAGCGAGAGACAGAGAGAGAGAGAGATAGAGATAGAGAGAGAGAGGGAGAGAGAGAGAGAGAGTGAGAGTAGAAGAAAGAGACAGCAAGAGAAAGTGAGAGTGTGAGAGCATCCAGAGTTTTAGACAGTCTAGATGCCTCGCTCTGTATCTCTCCCTGAGTCGCTGATGCTTGTTAACAGCTTCCTTAAATATAGCCCCTCTACTCGATTCTCATAAAATCAGGTAGGCCCAGCTGAATTTGATGTTCACTTTAGTGATATTTCTTGTGTTTGTGTGGTAAATGTGTAGAGTTAGAGTAGATTACATCTATCAGAGAAAACAAATTAATTACCAATAATTAACTTAGCTCAATTAATTTTCTGATAATTATACAATTTCTAAATAGTTCGGCGTGTTTTATTTTCATTGTTCGCATAAGAAACTGACTGAAACATAAGCTTAACAAGCGTCTGTCATGATTGGCGCAGAACAATGTTACCTTAAAGCTCGGCAAATTGAAAAAGTTGCTGACTGGAAAGTTTTGTTGCGTGCTGCAAGAATGAAAGCAAATCGTGTTGCAGTTGCAGCTGCAGCTGCTGCTCCATCAAAATGCCAGCACCTGAGACTGTCGTGACGGAAGGTCAAAAACGGAAACGGGAATGGGCACAGTCACGGTAGGGATTGCTACGGGTAGACCAAACTTCTCTGAAGTTGATGACCAGCACGGAATTATATACTTATTATGCGGGTGGCGTGCAATTAACGCCAAGTACTTGAAGCGTTTTACCCAACTCAAATTTGCGCACTCGATATGGCCATTAGGCATGACATGCTGTCGGCATATGCAAATATTGGCCAAACATTTCGAGAGCAAACAGAATGTGTCGTAACCCCACCAAATCCAACACGGCGGCGACTGTTGACCGTATGCTAATGATGTCCACGCATTATTCGAAATAACATTAGCGGCTTTATATAATAGGCTTTAAGCAAACAGCTAGTGCGTTTAATGGGCCTAGCTTATATAGATGGGGTAATAATAAGGATAATAAGAATCGGATACACAGCAAAAATTGTTGATAATTCAATTTACGCTTCGAACCAGTATGCTTCGTGAAGCTGATTCAAACCCAGATTTAGTTGGGTATTTAAATGAAATATTCCTTTGTATTCATCCACGAACAAACTCTCATGAATGTTGTCTTTGAGTTTGAATGCTTAACTTATGAGCTAATCCCTTTCTTGAAATAACATGCTATGATTCAGGTTCGTTTTGGGACTCTCGTCTTATCCCAGCTGCTGCTTGGGAAACTGAAACTTGCCCAGCTCTTCTACGATGTCGCGCAGTTTTTCCACGCCAAGACGATTCACTTCGTAGGCATCCAATTGCTGCATTGTGGCGAACCAGCGCTGCAGTTGCGGCCAACGTGCTGCTGACACTGGAAACATGAGATGCACGGTGCTCAGTGTGCTCACAATGGATATATCGGCGAGCGTCAGCTAAAATGCCATATAAAAACTAAACGCAATTAAAATGGGGGGCGCAGCGCTGTGGTATGAGATTTTGTGGCCGTCACCTGATCGCCAGCCATGTAGGTCTGCCCGTCGAGATACCGCTCCATAATGTCATATGCCTCGCACAGCTTGCGTTCGTGGTAGGCCACATCCACATTGGCAAACTGCTTGCGCACGATTTCCGACTGGCAATTGGAAAGGAAGGGCATGAGTGAGTAGAATGGCTTACAATTAAGAGGCGGCTAAGCACCATTAAATCACTGTCACGGCGAAAGAGAAAGGAGCACTCGAAGAACAAGCGATTAAGCACCTTCATTCTGGCCACGTAATCCTTGGGCCACAGTGTGCCCTGTGCATCAAACTGTTCCGCAAGATGTATGAGTATGACATGGCTATCGGTGAGCAGCAGTTCATCATGCACTAGCGTCGGTACACTGTGCTGCGGATTTAACTGGCGGATAAATAATTAGTTTCGGCTCTGCATATAATTTGCATGACTTACCGCCAAGAAGTCTTTCTCAAATTGTGCCCCTTTGAATAGGTCCACGAAGCGCGCCTCCACATTGATATTCAGCATTTTGATGAGCATGAGACAACTACGCACCGGCGGACTGCGATCATCATAATACAAGATCGGGATCGTCATGATAACCTAACGTAATTCAAGTCAGGTAAGTCGGCTAGACAAGCGAGCACACGCAGAGTTATCTACAGACTGAAACACAAGATAACAGCTCTACAATATAGAAACTGAGATCAGCTGGATTCCGAAAGAGAAAATGCGAAAGAGAGAGAGAGTCTTAAATTAATAAAACTTAATAAAAAAGACTAGACACGCTGATCCATTATTAGCCATAACTTCCTTTGTGCACATTCTAAAGTATTAGCTTATGCGTTCCATGCGTGAGAAAAATAAAATAACAATTAAAATTATAATTCGAATTTAAGAGCCGTGCTCAGTGTGGAGCAACATATGTTAGCCACCACAATTTATCGATATACCATTTCGATTAGTCGTTGCAGTCAGCTGTTGCGCATTCTAAGACTACCTCACTTCGGTCACACTGTTTTTGTCACTTGGTTAGCGATTAATATTTGTTAATTGAAAATTAATTATTTGTTACTGAAAGTGCACAGATTTATTGCCCCAAAGCACACACAATGTACCTAACGCGCCAGCTAAGACTGCTGCCCAGTTCCAGCCTTGCGCGTCACATTGCCAGTGGCAATGGCACACATTACACAACCGCTGCGCCGCCGGCCGCCGAGCACATTGAAATTCCCAAACGCATTGAGCGCTCGCCCACAGATCTGCTGCAGGCCTTGGCCAGCACCGTGGGACGTGACTCGACGGCGCCACACTATAAATACCACGATGATCCCTTTCTGATACCCACGTCGAATGTGGCCAAGCGTACGTATACGCTGTCCCAAGAGGCGGGACGTAAGGCAGCCAATTGGATTAAACAGGAGCATCGCGAGCTGTTTATGGTAAGTGTTTGGCGCGACAACAAAATCGTATTAAGAAGCCTCTATTTACTAACTTGCAGCACCAAGAAGCGCAGCCACCCATTGAAAAGTTTGCACCATCCATGGTCTACACAGAGAATTCGGAGGTGGATACGAACTCACTGCAGCAACTAATTGCACAGGGTGAGCTCGCGGATGCTGTTCTAGTGTACAATCTATTGGAAAAAAAGGGCATTGAGGTCAATGGTGGACTGAAGCAGAGTCTGTTGGAGCTGGTGTGCTTCTACAACAACCAAGAACCGTTGCCAGAAGAGTATATTGAGGAACGCTGGTTCCTGCAGAACAGTCGGCGACGCGAGCGTCATGGAAAAACATGGAAAGACGGTGATTTGGCGGAAAAACTGTATGCCGCCATTGAGCCAAAGACGCCGCAATCCTATGCGGCGCTTATACGCGGCATGGCCAAGTATTTGCAGTGCGAGCGAGCCTATGCGCTGCTGCAAGAGGCGAACGAGAGACAAATTCAACTGGACACCAATACCTACAATGCCATAATTCAGATTGTAAGCTTGCTCAAGGAGACGGCCGACCAGCGCTGGCAGCTGTGCACGTTGCTGCTGAATCAAATGGCCGAGCAGCAACTGCATCCCAATCTGGGGACGCTGAACGCGCTGCTCGAATGCATCAGCACGTTTGGAAACTTTAAATTGGCGCGCAGCTCAGCGCTTAAGGTTCTGCCGGAATTCAAGCAATTAGGCGTAACGCCCAGTCTGGGCACATATTATTATCTTTTGATTATATTCTGCCGGGAACGCGCGCCCGTATCGCACGTCATTGTGGACATCCTAAACGACATTGGCGGCAAGCAGTTTAAAGTGGAGCATCCCAAGGATACGTACTTCTTTGCCACGGCCATGGATGTGTGCCGCAATCATTTGAACGACAAGGCCTTGGCTAAGAAGGTAGATGAGCTGCTGCATACAGGCAACAACTACGATCTGATAGGTGACTCGTTCAAGGAGAGCATATACTATCGCAATTATCTGGCGCTGCTGTGTCAGACTGAATCCATTGAGGACTTCATGCAGACATACGACGTGCTGGTGCCCAACATCTACATACCCGAGCCTGGCATTATGGAGGAAATCCTTCGAGCCATAGAAATAAATGGTGCCGTTGAGCATGTGCCACGCATCTGGTCCGACATGGTCATCTTCGATCACACCCATCGCGAGAGTCTGCTGCTTTATGTGCTCCGCATAATGGTGAACAATCGTCCAAATGCTGAACTGCCCGCCCAGCAACAGTTGCCCGAACAGTGCGCCAAGGTGGCCCTGGACATGTACAACAAAATCGAGGAGTCCGCAAAACGTGCCAGGAAAGTCTCCTTCACCGGCCAAATGCTGGGCGACATTCTGACGCTGCTCGTGCGCGGCTACAGCAGCTTCGATAAGGCCAGCGAGGTGTTCGCATATATTGATAAGCAGCAGCATCGCATTCCCGGCACGCCCGCAGAGAGCGCTTTGTTCGAGTACGTGGAGGCAACTGTGCTGAACAAGGCGCCCAGCCAGGCGCTAATGGCGCTACAATATGCTGTGGAGAACAACATGGAAACGATTGCGCTGGCAAAGCGCATACACGAAGGCTTCACTCTCAGCGAAGTGCATTTGGCCAAGCTGAAATCGCTGGTCGGCGAAAGCTTTCTAGATAAATAAAGGCCATAGAACGTGATAGAAGTCAATAAATTCGTTCTGTAAATTTGCAATAAATTCAATATTTAAATAAATGCAAGGAATGCATTACGTAATACTAAAATTATACCATTTTGTGCTAGATGAGATTACTTAAGGTATGACTAGTATCAAAATACAATAAGATTCATTCCTCTTTCGTCGCGGGCTCCCAGTTGACGCCGTCGTGCGGCAGATCGCTGCGCACAAACGGCGATATCCAAGTCAGGTGCATGCGCTTGCCCAGCACCATTTCCATATTGGCGCGCAGGCCAAGATTATATTTGTTGGTCAAGCGCTCCTTCATTACGGCTCCGCGCTGAAATATGGGCCGATGATAAATGAGCAGCAATGTGCACATGCAAAATGCCAATAAATTCAGCTCATAGAGTACCACATAAAAGTTTTCCCAGCTGGCGTGCACAGTCAGGCTCAAGGCAGGCACAAAGACGGTTAGCAGTGTGTACGGCCGCCAGTAATAGTCGGCGTGCAGATACCACAGATAAATGCTGGCATTGATGCTCACATAGAGGGCGCCCAGGCCCATGTAGAGCAAAAAATAGAAGAAATATCGGTAATTATGATGCCCAATACAGCAGCAGGTGAAGCGGCAATGATGATCCCGCTTCAAGACGCACACATTACAGATCTCACAGTGCCAGGAACGTGGTGGCACAAGCGTCTGGCAGGCATCGCACATATGCCAACGGCTCAGTAGATGAGAATCCACTGGTGGCTTAAGTATATGCACTGCAAAGTAAATTGTTTGAAATGTATATTGTCACTCTGATGATCAGGTACTTGCATTTGATTGAGGTATCCACCAGCATGCAGGCCAGCATGTTTGACGTTATATTAAAGACCAAAAAAATGCCGGCGAGCCACACTGCTGTATACCAGAAGCTGCCCACGTCGTGGAGTTCCGGCATTATAACTATGACTTGAAACATGTACGTAAGCGGCACACATACTGCAATTAGCAGAAAGCACGCTCCGTCGCCTGCGGAACGTGGCAAAAAAGCCCGATCCAATGGGCGCAATATCATCTTAATGTCACTAAACTAAGCTGATTTTTTTAAACTTTCGAAATTTGTTTTAGAATGTAGTGGTGTACTTGTTTCAATAAATAAATATCGTATGTAGGCTTATCGATAGTATTTAATATCGCTTATCGATTTATGTGTGGGAGATGTCGGATTGCAGCGAACGTAGTGATTTTCAAGGCACGAGCTGATATTGTACATCAATTTTTGTTGATCGTTGATCATTTTTTATATTTCAAAAATGATATAGCCTACTTAACTAACAACATATATCACTTATTTTTGCTCAAAATATGAACATGACCTACCATGATTACGTCAGGTTACACATTTTAGTCGGTCACTGGGAGCGCACCAGTCACTTATAGTTATTAAGACGCAGTATGGCAACACTGTTATAAGGCTTACCCGACCGCTATCAATAACTTCACACAAGTTATGGTCGCGTTATATACTCATATACTTACCTACCAGCAATACATCTACACATTTTAGCGAATAACTGTAAGGGGTCTTGTTACATCACTCCAGTGTGGCAGCACCCTACCACACACAATAAGTCTACACAAGCTATGGTCCAGTCACGCAGTGACTCGCATCACTTATACGCTGTCAGTGCTCATCTCTATTAAGAGCCGTTTACGCGAGCGTATGGAAAGAACAAGCATCAAGGGGAGAGAGTGCAAAAATACACTGTGTGGCTAATCAAAAGTTATTGAAACCATAAAACATTCCAAATGCTACGGTAGAAATATCGTATCAGTCGTTCTCATTGCATTGCGCACTGAACACCTTAAACGCGGCGAACACTCGGCTTAAAGACAATGACTCGACAAGGTGCGCAGCTGGCATTTTTAACAATATTATTATTCTTGTGCATTCTGAAATTGGTCGCTGCTGGCGTCCCATTGAACCGTTACGAGACGCTCTTGAAACAGCAATCGGCACCGGTGGACGAGGAACTCGGCCTGTACGATGACAGCGATAAGGTGGTCAAGCTAACGGTGGCCAACTTTAATGAGACGGTGCTGGAGCAAAATCGCGGCACGCTCGTCGAGTTCTATAATACATATTGCGGGCATTGCAGACGCTTTGCGCCCATCTATAAGCAGGTGGCCGAGGAGCTGCACGCCTGGCGGGATGTGGTCATTGTCAGTGCCATTGACTGTGCCGCCGAGGAGAACAACGGCGTCTGTCGCGCCTACGAGGTCATGGGCTATCCAACGTTGCGATATATGGGCCCGGGCTATCAGCCCAGCGCCCTGCAATATGGCCTGAAATTGGAGACCCAAAAGCCCGATGAGATACGCAGTCTGCTCGCTGGCATGCTGGCCGCCGAGAATCAGACGGTTAATAACACACATTGGCCCAATTTTGTGCCTGTCAGCGAAAGTGAAAGCACCGCCACGGCACTGTTTGAGGGCCTCAACAGCCAGCGGGAGTATGCGGCGCTCATACATGAGCCGGAGAACTCCACGCTGGGCGCCGAAACGGCGCTCTTTCTGCTGCAGTGGCCCGCCGTACAGGTGCGTCGTTTCAACGATGCTGCCGTTGCGGCCAAATTTAAGTTGGACCCTGGGCAGAAGCAGCAGCTGGCGCTCGTGGATCGCCAGGGCAAGGCGAAGGTGCTCACACCGTCCAGTCAGAGCAGCGCAGCCTATGCCAAGGCCATTGAGGATGCACTGCGTGAACTGAGCTTTACACCCAGGCCAGAGGAACAGCAGGCACAGTCGCAGCCGACGGCGAACAGCGGCAGCCAGCATGGAGAACTCAAGGAGATCATCAGCGAGGTGCATCGCAACAAGCACTTGATTTATCAGGCGGATCTGGAGCAGGCCATACGCACCATTCTGCACAACGAGGTGGCCAAAGTGAATGTGATTAGCGGCGAGCGGTTGCTGGCGCTGCAGCGCTTTCTGACCGTGCTCCAGCGTTACAATCCCTTGGGCCAGGCGGGACGCCAGCTGGTGGGCGAGCTCAGGGATTACGTAGCGCAGTTCAATCAGCAGCTGACGGGCAAAGAGTTTGAGCAGGAGCTGCGCCGCCTCGAGTCGAAACTGGGTCACATCTACTCAAGCACACACTATGTCGGCTGCACGGGCTCCAGTCCGCATTTGCGCGGCTTCAGCTGTTCGCTGTGGACGCTCTTCCATTTCATGAGCGTCCAGGCGGCGGGCAGCGAGCAGTCGCAGGATCCACTCGAGGTGCTGCAGGCGATGCATGGCTACATCAAGAACTTCTTTGGCTGCACCGATTGCAGCGAACACTTCCAGGTGAGTCACCTCCATCTAAAACACACTCACACTCACACACTCAGGCAATTTAGTTTGTGCCTACGTGTTAATAATAGCGCATTATTGTAATTGGCGCTTTCACCATGAGATCAGCATTCGACCTCCAAGCTGTGGGAGCAGAGGAGCAGGTGTGCGGGGCGAGGCCTAATGCAGTATTTGTCAATTTATTGCATTATTTATTTACTTTGTTTATTTGTTGCTAACAACAACAAATCAGCTTAATGTGAAGGGCCCGCAGCTATAATTGGTTTTTTTTTCTTGCCTGTTTAACTACGATTTACGAATGGATGGCAAGAATTTCGGAATGAAAGAATTTAAGAAACAATATAAGTTATCTTTAACTGAATGCCCCATAGATAAATAACAAATTCCTGATATATTTTTAGAGGCTTTAAAAGATAACCTGTAATTAGAAGCCAAACTACCCTGGCGTATAGATAGCATAGCGTATACCCTGTAATTACGACTGAGGGAGCCTCTGAAAACATATATTTACACAAATTTACAGATAGACGTTCGGGTAAACAAATTATGAAGTATAATTAAGAAAAAAACAGAGCATATCGCGCTCATTATATATATTTCATATGACAAACTCAACAAACTGCAAAGCCTTATATCAAATTAAAAGTTATTTATTAGAGCCTAACTCACGATTATTCAATTATCACATACATTGACCATAAACTTAATTTGAATGGGGAGCAAAACAAGAGAGAAATATAAGTAAATAAAATGCTGACAATTGTTTAGACAGATGCACAATGAAAAATGAAAAAAAGTTAGAGTCAAATTAAGATCTAGATATATAATAATATAATGCTTAAACAAATTATGCCCCATGCGCCCCTTTTTAACAACTATCCAACCTGGCCAATATCGGAGCAAGCAAATTTGTCTAGTCTGGGCTACATAACCCACTTACGCTTGGCGTTTGTACAGATGTCTAGCTGTTCTTGCTGATTAAGCATATATAATATATATATTATGCACATACTATGCGGGGTCAAAGCCCTGGTGTAGTTTATGAAAAGAATTATGCTGCTAAACAAGTTAACTTGTGCAGTCACGTTTTTATGATTGTAATGTTTTTTAGTGCATATTCCCCATGGGACTTGCTCGTCTTCATGCGCAAGCTGGGATATTACGCCATTGCGTAATTATGGGTTTTTTTTTTTTTTTTTTGTAGTACAGACGATCTGGGTTGTTGTCTTTTGGCAGCAGCTGTTTAAATTGACACAAGTGTATTTATTAATCTATACTGTTTCCTGTGTTCAGGCAATGGCAACACGCCGCAAAATCTGGAACGTTGCCTCCAAAGACGAAGCCGTGCTGTGGCTCTGGGCCGCGCATAATGAGGTCAATCAGCGTCTGGCTGGCGATGACACCGAGGATCCGCAATTTCCCAAGGTACAATTCCCCAGCGCCAGCAGCTGTGCCAAGTGCCGACAGGCGCCAGCGACTGCAGTGAAAGAGAATTTGGAAATTAACTGGAACAAGGAGGCGGTGCTGAGTTTCCTCAAGAACATACACAATCCGCAGTTCGTCAGTCGCTTTGGCGTGCAGCGCGAGGAGCTGCTGCACGAGACGCTTGACAAGATGCGACAAAAGCGTCAGATCTCTAACGTCTTCTCCGACATGGATATGCGTATGGGCATGTTCCTGTACGCCTTCTGCATTGTCATGATGGTGTTGGCCTTTAAGCTGTTCGCCTTTAAAGGCGGCTACCGCAAGAAGCCGTACGGACACGATCTACTGGGCAAGGTGTAATGCATGCGAGCTTTGGCTCTATTTTTAAAAAGACACACACAAATTTATAACGACCACCTCTTAATGTTTTTTGTATGTATGTAACTCACAATTATGTTTAAGCTGAACGTGTATATATCAATTATCTTCCAGTTGTAATCCTTTATCATAACGAAAACAATCGCTTTTATAAAATTACGTATCAAAATGTACTCTATGCTCCTGTTTTCTATCTGCGCATCCAGATGGCATGATTAAAAATCTACGATCAAAATTGTTTATCTGCAATATGTAGGTAGCTCTCAAACAATGTACAACATCTGTTTTCAGTCATGTCATCTGCCATGTCTATATGCACTTGAGATAAGGTCCGTTTAATGTCCCACTCGGGTTCACATCCAATCATCATGTGATTCTGATAATAGTGAAAGTCAGCATAGATGTTGGCCGGGCTGCTCAGACAATATAGCTATATTTCGTGACCTAAAGGTATGTTAAGTTTTTTTGGACGCACAATTCAATTTTATTTGAGAAACCTTTTGAAATCTGGATGCCACCAGGGCAGCACTTTATACTTTTCAATGCGCGCATATTTGACAGTCACCCTCGGGCTGTTGCTATTGCAGTTGTCCTCGACAAAGTCCAGCTCCAAGTTCTTGGCACGCATATTACTGCAGAGCAGCTCACGGGTGGCCGTCAGGCGAAAGCGCGACTGTTGCTGGTTGTAGAGCAACTGCAGCGGCAGCGGTATAAACTGCCGGCACACCACAATTAACAGAACAACACCTTCATGTCGATTGGCGGAGCTGTGTGCTGTGTGTGCTGTTGCCTCATCGCCCTCTGCCAGCGCTTCCCAATCGTTAACCACTTCGGTGTCCGCCTGTGCCAAGTGCCCAACTTCATCCAATTGTCTAGAGGCTGTCGCATGCTGATTCCAAAGTGTGTAGCACATGATCCACAAGCATTGATACTGCTTCTGCGAGCAGGACATAAAGGTGCGGTGCAGCAGCCAGTCCAGGCTGTAGCCCAGCTCCAGGCGCGTCTTAAGTGGACGATAACAGTGGAAAAGCGCTTCAATAACGTGCGAACGCAGCGCTTTTGTATCACAGTTACGTATTTGCTCCAACTGCAGCTGGGCGGGCAGCTCCAGGTTCCAACTCTTGGAGGTGCCACCCAGACAGTGGCGTTTGTACATGTTGCGCCAGAAGGCTCTCGAATTGACCAGCTTGGCGGTCTGTTTGCACACCAAGGCGAAGGTCTGTACATCCTCCGGATCTAGCTGCATGGCTATGTGAAACCAAACATCGTGACCAATATCAAGTGTGCTGTTGTTGTTGTTTGCATTCCCAGCCATTGCGGCAACTGGTGTCCTAGCATAAACATTGGATTTCTGCTTCACCGCGACGTAAACTTCTGATTGACGTGCGTAGATTTCTGTGTTTTGGTAAGGATAGCATGCAATACGTAAATATAGATCATTTTATGCATTACTTACCACATTTGCCGCGGCTGCGATACAATTTCTGGTGTATATATTCGTCATTTTCATCATCAAAAGTCATTACTTAAATTTTGTGTTTGTGTTTGAGTTTATTGCATTATGGATATTCCCACATTTAATAATTTATTTATTGATAAGAAATAACTAAAATAATTACAAATGGTTTTTTAAAAATAAATGATAAGCACAAATCAAAATGTCAGCAATTTATTAAATTGACTAGAAATTGAGAATTGTTTTAATTATTATCGTAAATTAATAAACGCGCGCCTAGTTTCTGGAGCTACCTTTCGATATTTGAGTTAGTGTTGCAAAACACTGCAATACTTCTATCGATAACAGCAAAACGAGTGCCACAGCACGTTTGTTTACCTTTTGATATTTGAGTTAGTGTTGCAAAACACTGCAATACTTCTAACGATAACAGCAAAACGAGTGCCACAGCACGTTGTTTATTTGTAAACAATTTATATTATTTAAAATGCCTATAGATTGTAAAGCTAAATGCGGCAACAGGGCCACATTAAAGGTGGGCGAGTTATTTTAATTGTTATGTAAACATTAATCGATTTCCTTTACAGCGTCCCAAAACAGGTGACGCTCTGTGCAAGGCTTGCTTTTTTGCTGCCTTTGAAGCTGAAATCCATCACACAATCATCTCGAGCAACCTCTTTCGACGTGGGGAAAAGGTCGCCGTCGCCGCCAGCGGCGGAAAGGACTCTACGGTCCTGGCGCATGTGTAAGCTCTGCTTCCGTTGCCCACACTTGTTAGCCTAATAACCTTCATTTCAGCTTGAAGCTTCTTAATGAACGCCACGATTATGGTCTGGATCTGGTGCTGCTCTCCATTGACGAAGGCATCACGGGCTATCGGGACGACAGCCTGGAGACCGTCAAACAAAATCGCGATGACTATCAAATGCCATTGAAAATCCTATCCTATGAGGAACTGTACGGCTGGACTATGGATCGCATTGTGGCGCAAATAGGCCGCTCCAACAATTGTACATTTTGTGGCGTTTTTCGCCGCCAGGCATTGGATCGAGGTGCAAAGCTTTTGGGCGTGGACAGCATCGCCACCGGTCACAATGCGGACGACATTGCGGAAACGGTGCTGATGAATATACTCCGCGGGGACACGGCGCGTTTACGTCGGTGCACGGACATTCGCACAGGCGGCGGCGAGGACTCCATACCCCGCGTCAAGCCACTCAAATACAGCTACGAGAAGGAAATTGTCATGTATGCACACTACAAGAAGTTGGTCTACTTTTCCACCGAATGCGTGTTTGCGCCGAACGCTTACCGGGGTCACGCACGCGCCTTTCTCAAGGATCTGGAAAAGGTGCGACCCTCGGTCATAATGGACATCATCTACTCGGGCGAGCAGCTGCGCTTTAAGGACACGGTTAAGAAACCTGTGCGCGGCATTTGCGAACGCTGCAGCTTTGTCTCCTCACAGCAGCCGTGCAAGGCGTGCGTGCTGCTGGAGGGACTCAATCGCGGCCTGCCCAAACTGGGCATCGGCAAGAAATCAAAGGGTGATCGCATGATTGCCAAACAGAACCAGGAACTCGCTTTGAGGGAACGTGCAAATATAGTAAAAAACGATTTTTAAGTTCAAAATGCCTGTTTATTTATTGATAACATATTTTGATGAATGTACAACGATGTCAGCTGCAGCTGATCCAAATGTTTCGAGTACCTGCAAAAGAAAACGAGGCATAAGTATATTTGCTAGTTAAAAACATAACTGGGGTACATTGAGTATAAGACTCAGTGCCAATTTATTAACCAGGGTCCATAACCGGCTAAGCAAGACTCGCTTACTTCAAAAAAATATTGAAGAAGTTTGTCAGAGCTTAACTTTTATATGGTGTCTGTGAATGGTTTAAGTGATCATCATTGCAAGTGCAAAGAGAGATAAAACACGTGTGTAAAAGATTACTAACCCAATCGAGGATTATTATCCACCGAAGCGCAGGCAACTTCACGTACATCCGTCAAATGCTCGACATGTTCGTGCGTAACCTAAAAAGAAAAGGATTTCGTTAAAGATTGCATAAAAAAATACTAAATTATTTTGCAATTGTTTTTTCAGTGCTTAATTACAAATAGAATGAATCACAGTGGTTCATATGAGGTGTCAGAATGTAAAATTTCATCAGAGTAAATAGTTGTCCCTTATATACAATAAAAAAAAATAAAACCAACCTTTCTTCCTAGATTATCATGGCGACAAATCCATTCGACTTGCGTTCACATTTTGCCTGCATTAAAAAAAATACAATATGTTAATATATGTATGAGAGTCCACATCAAAAGTATGCAAGTTTTTCAATTTAAAATGTTGGCTTCACGAAAAGAATATGCACCGCAAATTTTTGATAAATTAAATTTGGGTTATGCTTGGGCGAAGCGCATTTGCTCTGCGAACAGATAAAAAGCACTAGCTAAAGTGGAGATTATCTTTACACCAGCGACTCGTGTTCGCATTACATATTACATATAGAAAAACACAACTTACCAAATTTAATTAAGGACCGTCCCAAACGGCCAATGCAATTACAGTTCACCTGTAAAACAAAAAGAGTACTTTATACAGCAAGCTCAAGCAAATATAAAGATAAAAACTGTACAGCCACAAGAGCAAAGCCCCAAGCCACGTGCCTACAAATTATAGCCGGCGTAGGAGCAAAGCCTTGAACTTTAATTTGATTTTGCAGCTTTGAGTTCTGTGAGAAGGCTTGTCATACACTTAGCACAGTTATATTTGCTGCAATATCAACTGACAGTTCTTTAATTAACTTACATTTTGAGCGCTCTGAGATTTGAAGTGTAACACGTTCTCCAGCCAGAATTAAAGTAAAGGAAGCCAGCAAAGTTGGCTGCGATACTCATTAGCTCAGAGCTGCAATTTCCTTCTCGCTTAAGTAAATACCACACTTATCGATTATTGAAACGTTTATATACGATCTTTTTCTAATGCTACTCTGGCACACACACACTTATGCCTGTCAAAATTCTAACTGTTCTTCTGGCGAATTAAATGCTTGTGCGCTTCATTACTTTTAAGAATTTAAAGATAACTTTTCTAAGCAGTTTATTTATGGGGAAAACTCACCATGACTTCGTTTAACGCGCCAGCTATTTTGATGCCACTTGGTAATTAAGTTAAAAAAAAAAAAAAAAAAAATGATGGAAGTAAGACTTATTAATAATTTGAATTTTTCCAGACGAATATTACACACATTATGTTCAACCCAAGCCAAAAATACCCAAGCATTATGGATTCCATGCTGATAAGCGACAGCGACAAGCGGCTCATTTGCAATCCTATAAGGATATCAACGAAGAGGACGAAGACGAGGCTGAAGAGGACGTAGCACAGCAGGTTGATGAGCTCAATTCTTCCATACAGGACACGAATATGAATCAAATTCATTTTGAAACAAATGACTTTAATCGGTTATATCAAGAAACCGATGAACCAATGGACCAAACCAATAATAACACCAAACAAGTTCGAAATGCGGAAGTTTCCGCTGATTCAGCTCAGTGGCGCATTCAACCAAATAATGTCAACCGTCCTCCGGGCGCTGCTCCTTTGGTGCCCACGGATGCGCCACGTAACCAGCCAACACGGCAAGCTGCTCAACGCGGCAATCGCTGGCATCAGAATCAAAATAATCGACGCCGCTTCAATCGCGCTGGACCCAACAATAACTATAACAACAACAACAACAACAGCAGCAATAACAATAATTTTAATCGCAATAGCTGCCAAAATTCTGTACATAATCGTCTAGGCAACTTTCCGGGTCGCAATACGCAACGTGGCCAGTTGTCCATGGAGCAGCGCATGCGGAACGCCTACAATGCATTCATTGGTCCTCATCCGAACAACAACAACAACAATCGTAACAATATTAATAATAACAACAACTACTTAAAGCAAGAGCAGCAGCAGGTGTTGATGAAGATGAACAATCACTTTCAGAATGGACGCTCGCAGCTGAATGTGAGCGCCCAACTGAATTCGAGCGATATTCAAAATTCAAATTTTAACGCGCGCAATCAATTGAAATCTTATCAGAATCCGAATCAGAATCAAGGCAACCCCAATGCTGCCAACTGGCAATTGGGTTCGAATTCGTTGACTGCGCTAATTAACTCAGCTAACCAAATTCGACCTTCGATGGCCAATCCAAATGCACAAGCTTCCTCCCTAAATAAACCAACTGCACAAATGGAAATTGGTCATAATACGGTTGGTCGTTTGGGCCCTCCTATGTGTATCAACTTAAATTCGAACGTGCCACAGATGAACGTTGGGCAGCCGACGAACTTGACAAACCCCAACGCCCATTTGCAGCGTGGTACAACTGGGGCAAATGGTGGCATTGTTGCCTCGGATTCACTGCGTCTGGCAGATCTGATGAACATGGACCAAAGCAGCTGCATGAATTTGAATGTGGCCGAGGTGGCCAAGAACGCCATGATGTTGTTGAGCACCGTTTTTCACAAGCCCATACTGGACGAGGACGTGCAGCAGGAGTTGTCACATCTGCAGGTAAAAAAAAAAATGGTGTTAGCTTGAAAATAATGTCCGAAAGTAAACAAATATTGTTCAACAGCAAAACAATGGGTTGTCCGAGGAACCACATGGCCTCGACATGAATATAAGCCCGGAGACCACGGAACTGCGAATGTATCATCGCTTTAAGTAGACAAATGGGCGAGCAAGAAAAGTTTTATTTCTTTTTTTTTAGGTTACTTTAAATATTAACGTATAAGTATTCGTTCCAGGAGAATGATCAGAATGAACATGTGAATGCGCGTGCTGTGAATGGTGCGTAGGCGTAGGTTAAGAAGAAGAAGAAGAGAGTGCGCGTCTGCGCTGTGAATGGCAATTCACCGACACGACAGACGCAAATGGACTGAAAGTATTTGTATTTTTGCTTTATTATTATTTTTGGGCTGATAAGAGAAAAGGCCGTGCCGCTTATCAGCAATGCACAACAAGAACGAAACCGACAGCAAGAGCCGTTAAAGCGAAAGCGAACAAAAATAGAAACAAAACAGCGATAAATGACGGCAAAACGAAGCGAATATTCTCAAACACGAGAGTTGTGACAACGGCCGTCGAACGGAATCGCAATCAATCAGTAAATCTTATAAAGACAAGGAACGTGGACGTAAAAACAAAACTGGTCAATGGCTGCAGATAATGTGTATTTAGTGTGATAATTGATGTCAGTTTTAGTTTAACAACTAACCTCCAATTGCGGAATGTAAATTGTACATTACCGAATGTATGAAAAAAAAAAAATAGAAAAAAGAACAGAACGAAAGATTATTGAACAACTTTTAAGTTTGGTACACAATTTATTTAAATCAATTGATGTAGAACACACGAGTTAAATAAAGAATTTCATAAATAAATGCTCCATTCAATTGTCCAACGCAGTCAGCATGTTGAAGTCCAAGCAATTGCTAAAACAATTTGCCAAAGGTAAGCCGCAATTGGGACCGTAAAATGTTTCTTTGTTTTAATGTTAAGAGCGCAATTTAACAAGTCAATCGTTTGTCAGCCTTTTTGTTGTTGTTTTTTTTATATATATGTTCATGAATTGCGCTTCCGTTTATTATCAGCTTTAGGCTGTGGCATGTGATTGTCAGGAATCACATTTAATTAAAGATTATCTTGCAAAATTCCAATTACAAATAGTCTCGCACCCGAAATTAGTTAGCATGCTACCAATTGGATAATATAATTCTTATAAGCAGTTTAGTTGGAAATTGCTGTCAAGCACACTACGAAAATCTCGAGTTGTCACAATCAAATTTAAGCATTTATTAGCAGAAGCAAATCTCATCGATTTAACTGTTAGCTACAAAAAACGCTGCCAAGGATTCAAAAAGCACACCTATGCGGCATTCGAGTGATTGCCAATAAAATGAGGCCTGAGCTTATCAATAAATTATCTGATGTATTTAACGTATCTGACAATTCCATCTGCACAGAATATGCCAACTTTGCGCCCGCAAATTTTCAACTGAAGCGTGCCCTGGTCGTGACGAAGCTATCCCGCTATGAAGTGGAGCAACTGCGTCATCCGGAACTGTCGCGCGAACAGCTCGAGCAGAAGCTACGCGATCGCGGCACAGACGTGGAAATGGTGCTCTATTTGCACAATCTGCACAAGGACTTCGAGCGACGCATTGTGCAAAGCTTCCAGGATGTTGGCTGCGAGGTGAAACTCTCCAGCAGGTGCGTAGTTGTTGTACTATGTTCTTCTTCTTTTTTTTGTTGTGTGCCACGCCTACTCGGGCGTCTTGCCTAGTACATATCTATATACATATACATACATATTTCTAACGTTTGTTGTTTGTGTGGCTTTGTTGTGACTGCGTCTGGTGTGTTCATCATTCGTCATGGTCATCGTCATGGTCATCGTTTTGGTCGTCACAATAATTACCAAACTACAATTGTACTTATTCCCGCCATCCACATAATGTGTCCCTGTCGCTGTTGACTTTATTAAACAAGCAGACTTGAATTTAGAAGCTCTCTGAGCAAGGATGTCATGAGCTGGGCGGATGTTATTGTGCCCGTTGGCGGCGATGGCACCTTTCTGCTGTCCGCCAATCGTGCCAGTCCCTTGTTTGCCCTCAGCCAGCAGAAAACACCGATTGTTGGCTTCAACTCGGATCCACAGCATTCGGCGGGCCGCCTCTTATTGCCCAAATACTATTCGGAGAATCCCGAGGAAGCAGTGAGCCGCATCAAGAGCGTAGGTACTCCCAGTCGGGCTATAAACCATACCATTACATTCTACCTATTCAACAGGGCGACTTTAAGTGGATGCATCGCTCACGCATACGCACCACCATGCTGGGCAGCAATGGCAAGATACCCGAATCGACGGACTTGTTCAGGCACACGGCTGTCAAGATGGAGCAGGTGGACACGGCGCCGGAAATGCTCGACGAGCACATGGCCAACAAGTACAAGGCCAAAATGAAGCGTATTCTACCCTATCTGGCGTTGAACGAGGTGTGTGTTTGAGCTAGCCTGTTAACAAAACTGTCCAGCTAATCCTCTCAAGCTTATTCTAGGTCTTCATTGGTGAGCATCTTTCGGCACGCGTGTCGCATTTGCAACTGGTGCTGGACCATCAGGATTTGGTCAATAAAACGAAATGTTCTGGCCTATGCGTAAGCACCGGCACTGGCTCCACATCCTGGCACACGAGTATCAATCGGATTACCAGCAGCGATGTGGACGATCTGCTAAGATCGCTGCCCAACAGCGATGCCCCAGATGTGCTCCGGCTGCGCGAAAATGTTGACGAAATAGCACAGCGCTACAATCAGGGCCTGCTCTTTGCGCCCGACGATCCGCGCCTGTGCTACTCCATACGGGAGCAAATCTGTGTGGGTGTCTGGCCCTCGCCAACAACATTCAAAGCCCGCGATTTTGTGCAGAGCGTGTTTGTCAAATCGCACTGCATCGATGCCAGTGAGTAGCAGCTGGACATCAGCTGGCTGAACCTAATCATTGATTGCAAACCGTTTCCATTCTTCACCTCTTCTGCAGATCTGGTCATTGATGGCAGCATTTCGTATCCATTTAACGATGGCGCCAAAGTGCTGCTGGAGATCTGTCCTGAGGATGCGTTGTTAACAATCTCCCTAGACTGAAACACCGAAGAAACTACGACATAGAAAAAGTGCCTGCTCCATAAACTGAAGGCTGCTACGGCTACATTTAAGCATGTCTTGAATTATCGAAATTACATAAATATTTATATGATGCGTTTCGCAACTGCTTAGTAGTGTAAGCTCAAAAAGTTATTTGTTATATATATCTATATACATATATTTAAAAGCTCATCAAGTCACTTTTGCTTTGCGCTTTGCATTTGGTTTCGTTTGATTGCGTTTGTTTTACTCGATTTAGGCGGCGTCTTTTCTGTCGCATCTCTTGCCGGACGCTTTCGGAATTTCTTCTCAAAGCGTGCACTGTCTACAGCCTTGAAGCGTTCGTCGTTTAGAAGCGCCTTGCCCTCCTCACTGGTGCCCATCTCCGCCTGCTGCTCCTTGCGCTTGCGTCGTATTTCGCGCAGTTTGTCCTTTTGCTTTTTACGATAGCTGTAAAAAGAGTTTAATATTAGTTTCAAGTATTTACAGAGGACGTCAGCTAATCGTCGCTTACAGAGCCTCCATTTCGTCCGGATCCTTGCCCTCCATAATCCAAGTCTTACGCCTGTAGTTTTGGGCACGCTCGTCAAAGTCATTGTTGTCCAGTTGCATCTCCGATTCCCGACGTGTTACATTCACTTGCATGAATATGCGCTCCACCATGCGTTCTAACAAAATAATGTTCAAATTGGCTAATCTTAATTTCATATAGAGAAAAACACATACGATCTATGGGATGCTCTGTGAGTTTAGTATTTATCTCCGCCTCAATGGCGCCGAGTAGTTCCAGATCGCGTGGAAATCGAAATATGGATATGGCCAAGCCTTTGCGTCCCGCTCGCGCTGTCCGCCCCACACGATGTATATATTCCTTGGGCGTACGCGGCAGCATATGATTAATTACCAGCTGCACGCTGGGTATATCCAGGCCACGTGCAGCGACATCTGTGGCAATCAGGGTGCGTATGTGATTGGACTTGAAGCGACTGAGCGCCGCGACGCGCTCCTTTTGCCGCATAAAGCCGTGCAGGCAAACGTTCTCGATTTCCATGCTGGCCAGCGTCATCGAGAGCAGCTGGCAGTATCTGGCCGGGTACAACACAGATTAAATACTTTTATAGCGTAGAAGATAAATGAAGCACTTACTTCTTTGTATTGGTAAAGATCATAACGTTGGCATTTTCGTTCTGTTCCCGATACTTGCGCAAGGCTTCGATAAGCACCATATCACGATCATAGTCAGCACAGAGTAAATAGCGCTGCTCAAGTGTGTCCACGGTGGCCACATCCGACTCCTGTGACCATTCCAGACACTGTAATGTATTTAAAATAAAGCATTATAGCATAATTAATTTTCGCTTAGATATGCATACTCACATCTTTAGCTATGGGAAAGATGCTGGACCCTTTCATAAAGTCCTTCATGGTGGCGGAGAAGAACAGATTCTGCCGCGTTTTGGGCAGGCAGCGTTCTATGATGGCCAAACTCTCGTCAAAGTCACCATTTAGCATGCGATCCGCCTCATCTACAACCAGATACTTGAGGTTATCAAACGAGAACGTATCACAGCCTGTTAGATGATCCGCCAGGCGACCCGGCATGGCCACAACAATGTGTGGTCGCTGCATCAGCTTCTGGCTTTCAATCATCTGATCGGTGCCGCCAGAGACAACGCAAACACGTACGCCCATAGGCTGGCCGGCGACGAGGAACTGCTCGGAGATTTGGTAGGCCAGTTCGTGGGTGGGTGTCAGCACCAGGGCAAAATGACTGACTGGCTCCTCGCTCAGCTTCTCCAAGATGGGCAGGGCAAATGCAAAGGTCTTGCCTGAGCCTGTCTTGGCTGCGCCTATGCAATCCTTGCCAGACAATATCGCTGGTATGCAATTCTCTTGTATAGGCGTTACTCCCTTGAGGCCTAAGGTATATGCAGGATAAATAGGTGTCTTTATATCAATTCAATTCGGTTTAGCTCACCCAACTTGGTCAGCTGCTTGGCCAGCCATGGCCGCAAACCCAGCTTTTGGAACGGATTTGGCTCCTTTCGCTGCATGTTTATGTCAAACGCAACAGCCACAATAAAAACAACGTGCAGAAGACCAGGGCTACGAAATGTGTGTCGAATTAGCGTCGATTTTTTGGTACTTGGTATCGGAAAAGGAATCGCTTACACACAAATTAGCCTTCCACTTGAACCCTAATATCTTTTCTCAGGGATAATGACCCTCAATGCGCGGTCAACCAACTTGAAGATACATGTTTAAGGAAGCTTTACGCAATAATTCTCAACAAATCGATTTGCCAGTTTTTTAGAAAAATAGTAATATGTAAACACACTTCAAGTTGGCCTATCGAGCTACTAGCTCCAACGGGAACCGAACCACTGCTTGGAACCAGTGCTGAACAATGTTATACAGTATTGAGCGGGAAATGCATTTAAAAGTGAGCGATTCCTTTTCCGATACCAAGTACCAAATATCGACGCTATGTTACCGCTGCTAATTTGACGCACATTAATTTGAGGCGCATAAATGAATTTGGAAACATCTTCCGAGCTTTTGCTCACAAAAGAGCAACTACGAAATATATTAACCGAGCTGACCGCCGGATATATAACGTCCGCAGAACCAACACCAATTCTGCCGCCATTCAAGAAACTTGGTGTTCTCGTTGACTTTGATGAAATTGCCGAAGCTAAAGAAACGAAAGCTCCCACACACAAAAAAAGTATCGTAAATGTTAAGACGACACAATCCCAGTACTACAGCTGCATCCAATGTCGGCGCCAACTGCCCACGGCCCATTTATTGGATCTGCACATCACCGAACAGCACGATCTGTATTTTGCGGCGAGCGTGGAGCGCGGCGATAAGCCTCTATACGCTTGTTACATTGAAGAGTGTGCTATGAAGTTCCATATGCCAAGCGAGCGTAAGGACCATTGCATCACGCTGCACAAGTTTCCGGTTAACTATCGTTTTGACCAGGAAAAGGCCACCAAAACAAAGGGTCGCAAGAAGAAAAATGCGGATGCCATGGATGTGGATGCGGATGTGGCTAATGTGCCATCATCCAACGCGGGTAAACTGCCCTACATAAAGGCCTTTAGCTTTGGACATCCGACACAGCGAACCTTCAATACGCGCAAGGAACGCGGCTCCGAGAAGGCGTTGAACGATGTACGGGCAATGAAAGAAGCACTTGAAGACATGGACTAAGCTTTATGTTACCATTTTATTACTCGAAGTTTGCTTTATAAGATACTTGTATTAATTAACTTGCGGAAATCTGAACGATCATTTTGTTTTGATGCTGGACCTGAAAATCGAGAATAAAATGAATTTGTTTTTAGGTTCACATTTTTCGATCATTTATTGCTTACTTTCCCGTGTTGGCGTTGATGTAATGGTAGGCAACAACGAGCAGAAATAGGAATACGCCCAGAACGTTTGAGAATACTGCCAATTGCACGTCGGTAATCATTTTGAATCTGAACCTCTAAAAAAAAAAACCGAGAAAATATTAGTATTCTTTCGGAACGCTTGTGACACGTCATGAGTCAAGAGGCCGTGGATAAATTTGATGAACCCACACAAAGTGCACATAAAGTGAATTGCACCATATTTAACACGCGGCTAGGGTTAACAATTAGACTCTTGAAACATGATGTTAGTCATATATTTACTTTTTGTAAAAGAAAACAAGCCGGTTTTGTTTAGACTTATTTATGTAGCCAGAGATGCTAAATAACTATCGATTCATCCAAATCAAGCTGCTGATTATGACACTATCGATATAAACATACTCCAGTATTGGTATTTTCTAATCGAATATATTGTATTTAGCTATCGATGTTTAAAAACGATAGGCGGGAGACTAAAAATACCAATTAAAAGCCCGCTAAATTCAAAACAACTTTATTTATAAAATATCTTGATTTATTGAACGACCTATACATATTGTGAAATTTCAAGTATCTTAATCAAAAACTAGACAGAATTTTAATATAATACTTATTAACGATTGGCCAAATAGCCATATCGAGATTTCTATAATCTTAAGGTCACTTTAGTGGTTATAGTCATCAACAACAATCAAACGAATATCTCAGACTAATACATTAAGTTGTACATAAATATGTTTGCCTGCGCTCAGTCCATTAAATTACCATTTCTGGCCACAGTCCTACGGCCACGAGGTAAAATTAAGTGGATCTCCACGATACGCACACATAAAATGCTATTCATCTAGTAAAATTAAATTAATTTAAAACAAACATAAGCTTTGCTTTGTTTTAACCGTGGCATCGAGCGATACAATTTTGCAGTTCCCTGTTTAGCTTATAAATTATGGAATTTGTGCCCTAAACGATTACTAAAACGGTTATTGCAATCAATTGTGGGTTAATTTGTCGTAAGAACAACCGATGTACGTGTCTGGCTTAGGTCCTGTGAGCTCCGAGGCAAGTACGCTTGCGTGCGAGGCTTCGTGGGAAACAAGTCCGATACGTAGTTTGCCTGAAAGTGAAAGGGAAAGTGGGTTTGGGGTTATTCAAGTTAATTTTCCAATATTTCGAATGAAAAACATGCTTATTTTATTTATATTTAAGGTAGCTCCTAAAAGTATGGCATGGTATTCAGAAATGTTCTTGGGCACATAAACTAATGGCTAAAAAAACCAGTTAGTCGGGAGCTTCCGACTAGGGAACACCCGGAACCCTCTTCTTCGAACACCAAATACAGATATATATACTATTCTAGCAGCTACATGTCAAGTTTGGTTACCAAAATTGTTCAAAAAACAGGATTTCGATATCGATTTTTATCGATAATTTCAAGTCTCTAGCTCTTATAGGTTCTGAGATCCTTGCGTTCATACATACGAACGGACAGACAGACAGACGGGCGGACAGACAGACGGACAGACAGACATACGGACATTACATTTTGCATAAATACAATATACCCCTTTTCCCCTCTTTAATGGGCTCAGGGTATAATAATTATCCATAGGCTGATTACTTTCTGATATTAATTGCATGAAAATTGAGCTTTAAATGTGTGTGAGTTGAAATTCATGTGCATGTCCGTCAAACCAAATGAAGCATAAAATTGCAGATCTATATATATGTATGTACATATATACATATGTATCTAGCTGCAACATGCAGCTGGTCATTATTAATTTGAAACGAACTCTACGATTGCGTGACACATGCCAGTTGGCAAAAGTATGGCAGGAAGGTGTTGAAAGCGGGTCAATTGGGGGCAAGACTTGATAAAAAACCAGTAAGAGGTTCTAGTCGGGAGCTCCCGACTAGGGGATACCCTGAACCCTCTTCGTCCAGCATCAAATGCAGATATATATACTATTCTAGAAGCTACATGTCAAGTTTGGTGACAAACAACAGGATGTCGATATCGATTTTTATCGATTGCTTGGAAACTGAGTAAGTTATCGATTACCGGAAACAAACTCTACAGCTAAAATTTCAAGTCTCTAGCTCTTATAGTTTCTGAGATCCTTGCGTTCATACATACGAACGGACGGACGGACGGACGGACAGACAGACGGATATGGCTAGATCGACTCGGCTAATGATGCTGATCAAGAATATATATTCTTTATGGGGTCGGAGATGCTTCATTCTGGCTGTTACATACATTTACATTTTGCACAAATACAATATACCCCTTTTACCCATTTCTAATGGGTTCTGGGTATAAAAACTGTTGGCGATTTTCTGATATTAGGCAAAGCGAGTTAAAGGAAACGCCAAGTTGTGTATGTCAATGCATGTTATTTTAATCGCTAAGAGTCTTTGCTTTACAATGCTTTAAATCAAATAGAAAAATCTCTATGATCTGGGCGAATTCACTGGGTTTTGCCATCTTTGCTGAGCCAAGCTGCCTGCAAGTTGAAACAAGCTTTGGGCAAAAGGTAGCACTAGAAAAAGATGATCAAGTGATGTAGGGTAAAGTGTGTTTAATATGAGACGACAATCAGATATTGGCTTTGGTCTAAGTCAGAGGCAGCGCAGTTCAACTTACCACGATCAGCGCACAGGCTGCTCCGATCGCTGAGCCGGCCAGCACATCCGACCAGTGATGCTTGTAGTCCGAGACGCGGCTCAGCGCCGTGTACCAGGCGATCATAATGAATAGGAACTGTAGAAAGTGGCGCAGCAGCCTCGAGCCCCGCCAGTTCATGCGGGCTTGCAGGTAGAGCTGCCAATGACAATCCGAATGAGCAAAAGGCGCAGATAATAAGCGAAGGAGGCACACTTACCGCCACATAGACCATCGTGTAGAAGGTGAAGCTGGAGTGTCCGCTGGGGAACGATAGGCGCATCTCCTTGAGCATGCGCGCCGACGAGCCAATACCCTGACATTTGAAGTCCGTTATATATTTGCCGACATTGGTCGCATTATCGCAGTTGGAGCCATCGGGCATGAGCGGCTGGCACACCTGCAAATGGGAGCAAACGCACACTTATTAAAAACTGAGCCGGAAAGCTGCTTAGTTCTGTCCTGTGTTCCCTCGTTCCTCCCCCTGTTTGCAACATGTGCTGCACATTTGCAGTCAACTGCTTCACATTTTATGCTCAATTTTGCACAACTGTTGCCGCACTTCACTAAATAAGAGGGCGTCTCTGTGCTGCTCGTCAGCTGGGGGAGCCATAACAAGACGACGCACTGCCCCGCCACCAGAGGCAACTCTTGCCACCAAAGTTGTTGGCGACACGCGAAAATGCGAGAGCTGCTCAACAAGTATATAGATATGGATATGGATATGGATATGGATATGGATATGGATATGGATATGGATATGGATATGGATATGGATATGGATATGGATATGGATATGGATATGGATATAGATATAAATGTAGGATGTAGGATGTAGGATGTAGTATGTAGATGTAGACGTAGATGTAGATGTAGATGTAAATGTAGGATGTAGATGTAAATGGAGGATGTAGATGTATATGTAGATGTAGATGAAGATATAGATGTATATGTAGATGTAGGATGTAGATGTAGGATGTATATGCAGATGTAGATTTAGATGTAGATGCAGGATGTAGATTTAGCTGTAGATGTAGGATGTAGGATGTAGGATGTAGGATGTAGGATGTAGATGTAGGATGTAGGATGTAGGATGTAGGATGTAGGATGTAGAAGTAGATGTTGATGTAGATGTAGATGTAGATGTAGATGTAGATGTAGATGTAGATGTAGATGTAGATGTAGATGTAGATGTAGATGTAGATGTAGATGTAGATGTAGATGTAGATGTAGATGTAGATGTAGATGTAGATGTAGATGTAGATGTAGATGTAGATGTAGATGTAGATGTAGATGTAGATGTAGATGTAGGATGTAGACATATATGTATATAGAGGCAACTAAAATGGCTTAGATAATGCATTTGTCTAAGTTTTACCTCGTAAACCTGATTTTCCATAACTATGAAATTGTTTTGATTTGGTTCAAGTCTTAATAAAAGTTCGATTCAGGTTAATGTGGGCTGACTATTCTTTAGTCAGATTATGCGGGTTAAGATTCGTTTCAAGGCGAACTAAAATTATATATCAGGTCTATAACTGATGCGGTTCAAAGTCTTGAAGAGTAATTACTCAAAATCTAACGAATATTGCTTCAAGGAATATTCTAAAATTGTTGCTGATTTCTTAAATGGACCTCGTCTGCAAAGGCAACAATTTGAAGCAGTTGCCGTCGAAATGGTTGAAACAAACATTTAAATAAAATAAAAATAAGTACAAATTGTCATTCGGAGCTCGGCGCATGTCAATGTTTATTAATAACCTCTTCGTGTGTGTCTCCCGTCGCATGTCCTGTTGCACATGTTGCATATTCAAATTAATTGGCAATGTCAAAGGGCAACTCTCTCGATTGGCCAACTTACCGCTATGAAGTGCGGACGCAGACGGCCAATCGAATACTTGGCTATATCCGTGGTCAGCTGACTGACGGCGGCGCCAAAGGCGAAGACGCCCATTTTCTTGTAGCACTCGATCAGCCAGTCGGGCATCTCATATGACAGGAAGACATAGCGCCGCGACGAGCCCGTTCCATTGGCCCTGTCCTCCCGCGAGTGCAGCAGTTCGATGCAGAGGATCTGTGGACGAGAGTGAACGAAATGTCGGAAATGTAGTTGAGTGCATTTATCAGTGGACATTTCCTTTTAGCACCTCGTCGAGTGTGTTTTCTTAGGAATAGCTACATACAATAAATAGGCTTGGCAAGGTATGCAAATAACGTTGTTGCCTTCGACCTCGTTATGTGCTACATTTGTGATTTGTTTTATTTGGGCTTCGTAGGAAATGAGGGCCATAGTTTTTTATAGCCCAGATGTTGCTCCAGTTTCATTTTCGACATCTGGCCGTTGACTAGTCGCGATCTCTTCCTCGATTGCATCAGCTCAAAACTGGAGCACATTGAAGAGTTTTATCTCTCTTCTAGCTTTCAATACATGTGAACTTGAAATGATTGTGCAATACGCTCTGGGGCCTGAAAACTGGCATATGCTTGACACATTTTCCATGGGTGGCCACTTGGGAGCGATGCCAAGAGCTACTCCCACCCCCAAAAGCCCGCAGCAGGCAGCACGCAATTCAATTCCATTCAATTCAATTCAATTCAATTCTATTAAATGGCCCCAAAAGCCAACTCTCTCTTCTGTGTACTTACCACGCCGACTGGTATTACCAGCCCAATGATGTAGAGCATCCAGTTCCTTACGGTCGAGTCCTTGAAGGGATGCTTTAGCGATTCGTCATCGCAAAAGAAGCCGCGTTTATATGGATCGCCAAGCAGAAAGAACAAGAGTATCGGAAAACCAACTGCAAAATGTTCAGTTTATCAATAAATAGAAATTTAATCGTAAAAGTTAACTAAGTAAAGTAACTAAGGTAGCTACAACTTTTGTGGCACAAAATCTATTCCAGATACATTTATCAATATGCATTTAGTAGGTCATTGGGACTTGCTTTGAGCATTATGTGGCATTATCTGCCCTCTCCCCTCCCTCCTCCCTCCCTCCAATATATATATATACATTTTGTTATGAATGACACTGTCTAAGCTATTGATAAGATTACCAATCGACTTCTTGTGCGGCGTGCCGAATACGTGGGGAGACATTGCGACTACTATTTTAGGGCCCAACAGCTGCACGCAGCATATCGTAAAGGGGGTAGGGGAGAGGGGGGGGTGGAGGGCATTGTAATGCCGTGCAGCTATAAACAAGTTAGCCACATTCTAATTAAAAATGCACTGCCATTAATAACAAGTTGCAGGCATACAAATAGGGCCAGACAAATGGTCTGTCCGTACAGCACACATTTTGATTGATTGATTGATCAAGCGACCACGACCAAACGAGCTCATCAATCAAAAGGGGGGGGGGGACTATCGAATGTGTCAACGACACTTGAAATATGTTTGTTTTGAGCACAGTTCACGCACACTGTGCTAATTATAATGCATCGCAATATAAGTACGAGCGTCTAATTAAAATTAGATTAAGGCACACAAACACAGCGCTCGATGTTACAGTTAGAGAGTGCTTAATTGCCAGCTGCAATCGTGCGTATTACCTGCGTGAAAGATGGCCAGCGATGCGATGCGATGCGATGCGATGCGATGCTTAATGTTGGAAAGCCGGAGGCCCTCAAATCCGAGGTTAGTTTGGTAAATGAGTCACCAGTAACCAACTCGGAACTCCTCAAGTATACGCTTGCCTACTGGGACTGTTATCCGACTATTTATAACCGACTATTTATAGAGCCAAGTGCTCATTAGCTAGATGCCGACGTCGCGCCAGCAACTTGTGTAGAGTACTCGCTGGCGACGATTGCCCGCCGAGGCAGACGGAGGACTTTTGGACTGGGTCTTAGACTTGGTCCAGACAAAGGAACACAAGTTGAGTTGGGCAATCGGGTAGCCGGGCACAAAGGTTGTCAACCTGAGTGAAAGTGAAGCGGGGCGAGCAGCTGCATTGGGAACAGGTACGATCACTTAGACAATTGTCTGGAGTCTTAACGATCTGCGCTGGGAAAGTCATGAACTGGGCATTGTTGCCAGATTAGAGTCATATTACAGCAGCAAAGAGGCCTTTGTATGCGGGCGGCTCATCCTCTCAACCCCAAAGCGGTAGCTCCTAGCTAAAGTATGCGGCATGGCATGGTGGTAGATCCGACATTAGCTAGCTGGAACTGCCCTATAACTAGATTGAATACGTTGCTGGGGTTCGTTTTTATGAGAGTGCCATTCGAAATGGTGGGACCTGGGGCGGAAGTGGTTCGTTTAAAGGCAGGTTCAGTCGAATTATGTGCACAGAAACTGTCGCATTTTGTTATTATTGAGCGAGTGTTTTGCGTGCATTTGGTGTCAAGTCCATTTCAATAATACTTAAAGCACAATCTGTTGATTGTTCATTCCCTACCCCCCCCTCCCATCCCTCCCACCCCACCATATAAACAAATTGTTTGATAAACAAAGAGGTAAACGCTCTAGATGCTTGGGTAAACAGCCCACCTCAGCTCTCAGATTGAGACCAAAAGGATGCCGCTGCTGCCACCGGCCTACACACATTCCCAACTTATCTCTAGCTCTAATGTGTGTGCAACTGGGAAACTGCATTTTGTATCTGTCGGAATGCTTTTGTATCTGCGTGTCGCACTCTTTCAAGTTGTGGGCTTAGCTGGTTAACAAACATGGGGCGGCACGTTAGAAATGTGCCCTTATCATTAGTTCAAGATTTGAGTTGGGAATTACGTAAGCTTAAACCAAAATCTCATCTCAGATGCAGCGGATGGGCAAAAGACAATGGGACTCTGGTCTGGCCGTTAAATTCTAATGGCATTCATTAAGCAAGACGGAAGTTTAATTAAAGCCAATTAATGCCAAAGATTTGCACTCTCAACCTCCAGGCCAAGTGACAGCCGACTCCAGACTCCCGACTCCAGACTCCCGACTCCCGGTTGGCAGACCTCAGTCGCCGGCAGAAGCTCTCGGGATGACTGACAGCTTCCAATTGATTGATCGGCAGCGTTTTTTCTTGCGTATCAGGCCCAGACATCAGGCTTAGCAAATTCGTTGGCAATTTCGCGCTGGACAATGCCGCAGTCTCTCCGGGTGGCGGCACATTGAGTGCAGTGTGCAATGCACATGTGCATCAACAATTCCCAGAGCTGCGGCAAAGGTGTCACACAGGTAAGGCCACGCTACGACGCCTTTGTCCGGGCAGGTCATGAACAGAGGAGAAAACTACAATCGGAGCCAGACTGATGAGTCCAGGCCAAACCGGGGCACAGGTAATTACATTTTCAATGCCCACAAAAATGTAGCAAAAATATAAAGGAACATAGACAAAGAGTTGACAGACATGCCAGATACCCTACAGTTCGTAATGGGGGAAATAAATATTTGGTTTAATTCGCCAAGAAGACCTGATTTATCTTTTCAATGCCCACAAAAATGTAGCAAAAATATAAAGGAACATAGACATAGACAGTTGACAGACATGCCAGATACCCTACAGTCTGTAATGGGGAACAAAATACTTGCCGACAATGGGTTCTGGGTTTAAGATTAAGCATTGCTCCAGATCTTTGAGTGTATCAAAGTTGGATGCTTGAATATGTAAATAAATAAACAATTCCTGCTCTTCAATATTACAGGGTATGAGCAGCGCTGTCATTTATTGCGCTTGTGCCCCGTGTGCATGTTTGTTATTGTGGCCTTTTGGGTAGAAAATAAACAACAATATTGGGCGAAAGAAAGAATCGGAAAAGTGATTGCCTCCATGGCCATGACAACCGAATGCGTAACATAAATATTTTTCTATCTACTTAGTTTTTCGGTCGAACGTAGAATCCAACTACACACACACACACACACACACACACACACACACACACACACACACACACACACACACTCACGGACAATAAATTATTGAAGTGCGTGCGCACTTTTTCTCTGCTTTTCTCTGTTTTTCTCTTTTATGAGTTTAATGACTTATCCACAAGCCCACCCCCCGAAAAAAAAAAAAAAAGTTGGAGGCAGTTGCTCCAACTGTGCCGCAGCTCGTTCGCATTCAATTAACGTCAGACACGCTTCAGGTTTATGCCAAGTGTGTTTTCTTGTTTAGATATTAGACCACAATAGAACTGAGATAGACGAAGACTCTCTCTCGGCTTGGCTATATCACTTTATCCAGCCTCTGGCGTCAGATCCAATTTACGCCCAAATTAGTGGACGACAGACATCTGGGCACAATCTTAAAAGGTGCTCCTTACTCTTAAAAGGCCGCACACAATCTGATTCGTAGATTCTTACAAAATGCAGCTAATTGGAATTTATATGGATAGGAACTTTTTGGGGGTTTTTTTTTTTACATATTTGATTAAGTGTGCAGCTGTTAAAAGTTTTCTGTTAATGACAGGCTCGCTTATTTATGGACGCAGCTTTTCTGTGGGCGGGCTTTTACTTTCATTTGGGTCGATCAAAATCAATAAGATACGATTTTTTGATTATGTCGACAGTCATTGTGGAAATAATTCAAATCATTTGTATACTTTATTTGTATACTTTATTTGTTCTTATCGGCCAGTTAGCTAGCCACAGCTTTGCGTGTAGATTCCCTTGTTTTTAACCAATTTATTTATTACTGATAAAGCTGACTAGCTCCCACTTATTGCCCAATGCGAAATAGATAAGTACGCACGTGTTTTTTGGTATAAAGTGATTCATCAAGGATTCATTTCTTTCTTTTTTATAATCTTTGCTTTCTTTTATGGCATCTACCGCTGCTTCATCATGCGCTGCGGCAGCTTTAGGATAAGCCCAACGAGCGGATGAGTCAACATGAGTTACCTGATCCCCATCTACAGTTATTTATACACATACATATGTATTCACGGGTGTGTGTGTGTGTTGCGTGATGGGGCCATGTCAAAAGATCTGGGCTTTATGCGAGTCATTTATCTACATATACTTACACATATATGCTATACTACAAATAAATATCAACTGTACAAATAAGTAAACGGCACAAAAAGCTGTAAATTAAGCTTGAGGTCGAAAGCAACAAACATGGCGACATTTCTGTTAACGTTCGAAAAAAGGTGTTGTGCTCAATTATTGCAGTTGCCAATTGCAAAAAACATCATACATAAAAACAGGTAAAGCGTATTTGGTGACTCACGTATTTGGAGAGAGAACTGCGAGAACAATATACATGTACACTATTTTTAAAAACTAGAGACTTCAGGTGAGGCCAGCATGAAAACGGGTTTTAAAATAAATGAAGATTGCTGATAACAGCTGAAATATGATTTTGCTGATATTGTTTATCGTTTATTGTAACTCCCCCGACGAGTTGTGCAGTCGGGTTCGTATACCCCTTTTTTTTTCGGTGACACAATTCCGCGTCTGTGCATGCAAATATTGACAAAAGGGAACATACATACATATAATGCAACGCCAGCTATACATGTATGTATGTATGTATGTATTGGTTAAGTCAGCTAAGTAAGCAGAAATTGCATGTGTATGTGGGTGGGGTAAATTCTAACTAACTTTAAATGTAATGTGTTATGTAAATTATTCATGCGACGATAATAAGTGTTATTTATTCTGGTTTACGAAGTTTTGTGGTCGCAATAAAGAATTTAACGCGAAATTAACTTAAAATCAGCGATTGCAAAATCAAACTGTGTTTTTGTGGCCCGCTCAGCTGTTCGAAAGCGCCCATCTAAAGAGAGCAACAGCGTGGCTCTCAGCGAGATAAAGCTCTGCTGAGCGTAGCCAACAGCGTGGAGCGCACGCACACACATACACGACAGACGAAAATTACATAAAAAGAAATACACAAAACAAACATTGCGACAACAACCAGGCGGCAAATTCACACACATGCATACGCACACGCACACGCACACACACGCGCGCGACATACTTATGTAGATTCATATAAAAATATGTATGCATGTATAATTGGACAAACGAATGCGACAAATGCCAATTGGCAACACTCACCGCAGAGCAAAATCAAAACATCGAGTCCCACACGGCACAAAATGCGCTTGTTAGTGTCCATTTTGTTGTTGTGTTGTTGTTGTTGTTGGTCGCGATTGTTGTTGTTGCTGCCGCTGTGCAGGCGCTGCTCAATGCTGGAGTTATTTTCGTTGCCGCTGGAAATAGTCAGCGCTGTCTGTGCAGGTGGAACGCCAACGATGGTGACGTGTTTGTTGTTGTTGTTAACAGCCACGTTAGCGCCTGATTCTGCACTCAACTCACTTTTCGGCCGACGCAGCGGTGTTGTCTCGCTCGCTGACGATTCGTTACTCATTTCCAATTCGCTTAAATGCTTTTGGGTGATTTAAAAGCTTACCAAAGCTCACTCTCTCTCTCTCGCTCGCTAGCTCGCTCGCTCTTCTCTCGCTCTTGCTCTCTTGCCCACTTGACAATGAACTTGGGCTTTGTTAGCGTCGCAAGCAGCCAAGATTCTTCTGCTCACCTTTGATGCTCAGGTAAACTGTGGATGTTATAAAAACGTCATTTATGAAAAGAGGTTTAAGAAATCATAATTTAAAAAATTTCATTGTATGAGTAACGCCGCGGATTCCCTTTAGAATAAAAGACAGTCATGACGAGTTCTCGTGGAAGTATTCATGATTCATGACTGTGATTCGTTATATCGTTCAAAGACAATGAAAGTTCAATCGAGTACTTAAAACAAAAATGAACTCGAATCGTAAAAACAAAACCTTGTCGACCCCTGTTAACCTGTCCAGGAATTTCTAGCTTGCACTCTAACTATTTATCTAGCCAAATATAGTTGTAAGTCCAGGGCTAGTTTGATTGTAATGAGCTTGTTGATCGCAGCTCAGCTAGGTTCTTGGCCAGGATTCCGTGAGCAAATAGTTTCTTGGCCAGAAACTCTATAATTTAATGCGCTTCTCTCAACTTGTTTGCCCGCAAATGGGGCGTTGTAATAAGCAGCTGCATGGGCTGCAATTCGCGAAACGCGAAACTGAGGAGCAACAATTTGATATACCATCTGACGTCAATCAAGAAGCAGCAGAAAACCAACCTGGCACTAAGGCTGGAATCAATCGCCAGCAGATCTGCAGTTATCAGCTGCAAATATGACCAGCACAGGGATTCAACTGTGCAGCTGAATCTAGGTGCATCTCGACAGACAAGACGCTATTTATAGATAAACCGAAACCAGCTCCGGCCTGCTCTTGGGAACAATTACCATGGCTCGAACGCGTCTTGGCAAGGCATTCCAGCTGATTTCCCTGCTCAAATGCCAATGATTAATTTCCTTTCGAAAAGGGGTGTAAGAAAAAAACGTTTGCGTCTTAATTAAACACAGCAACTTTTAAGATTGTATCTCAGACTCTGGCTGAATGGTTGGCAGATACAAGAGTACTCGGTTTATTTGCCGGAATGTTTTGAATTAAATGCGACTGCGGCTTCTTTTCAAGCCTAAGCAGAGCTGGTCAAATGTGCTGAACAACTTATGAAAAGATCATGATGCACAAATCCTATTAACCTTTGTCGCAACTGGCTCATATTGAGCATGGGCGGGCACTGACCACAAGCTGAGTTGACCTTGCCAGCCGCTAGTCCCCCCTCCGCCACCCGCCACCCGCCCCCCCACCGTCGCAGGCAAGAGTCACGCTGCGAAATAAGGTCAACAACAAGCTGCATCTGCTGCTCGCTGCTGAAATTAACAAAAATATAATTGTGCATAAATAAGAGTAAATGAAATTGTAAATAAATATAAGCGGGAATTTACGACCAAGCGAAAGCATCGAAAATTGAAAATTATATTCGAATCCGAATCCCGTCAGCGATAAACCCGAGCCCTGCCCCTCTGTCAGACTTCCCATGACGTCGGGGGCATTCAATTTCACGGCCACGGCCAGGTTGATTGGCAAGGTGCAAGGCAGGTGGCAAGAGCTATTCGCAGACTTATTGACGACGACGACGACGACGACGCCGACGACGGCGGAAGGCAAAACGACACCTCGTCGTCGTGGTCGTCGTTGTACTTATGCAAAATGCTTGTTTATTAGCCATGTACATAATGTTTATTAAATGCATTCTACAAGCAATTTGATGACGCTCACATTGAAAGCCAAGACGCCTTGTCGAAGGTTGAGTTGGCAGCAAGAGTCGAAGAGTTGCGAAGAGTTCAAATCGAAATGCACAAACAAATGGAATGCAATTGTATTTGACAATAATCTTTAATGGACTTGATTTTGGTCAGCAGGGAACAGGGCACAGGGAACAGGGAACGGGGTACAGGGAACGGGGAACAACAGGGGACGTGACGCATTTGATGCTTCATTCAATTAATCAAAGCCAAATCACCATGAAAAGCAATTATTTAACTGTCAGCGTTAAGTGAGAAATGGCCGTTCTAGCTGATTAAAAGACCCCGCTGATAAGCGGAGCTGCCAACCAGTTAACAAAGCTGCAAAAAGCCAAAAAAAAAACTCCAGCAGACAATAAGCATAATAAGTCCTTGACCCTGGCAAAAATCGATGGGAAATATTTCAAGTACTTATTTAGAAATTTAAGTATTTCGATTTTCTGCTATCTCACTTTCATGTGCGTGCTGCTCTCTCGCTCTCTCTCTCTCTCTCTCCCTCTCTCAAGATCCGCGCAATTACACAATATAGACACCTATGTTTACTAAATGTTTTTATATTTGTTTACTTTGGCATTAGCTTTGAGTTCTCGCAGATATTTTGCAATCTCACTTTCCTGTTGGCATTGCGTCGATCGCATTAGAACCTAGATAGAAGAACTGATTCGAAGGTATTATCTTTATTAACTGCCAAATCCACACGCACACGCACAAAGACAAACACAATTATATAAATGTTAATATGCATATGTATATATTTTTGATAGAATATTTTACCTTTTGGCCGAAATAATTGAATGATTGCGCTGTTTAATGTTTTCCCGTTGGTGAAACCAGATGCGAATTTTCCTCAACCACTTTGCCGCTTTGCTTCTAACGTCATTTATTTATTCATTTTCCTTGCGCATAAACAAATACGTAAACACAAAACATTTTCCGCACCGAATTCTCATCAAAGTGGGCGACCCGACCCGAACACGTCCGCTGAGTAAATTGTACTAAATATGGAGGCAAAGACAGGCAGGCCTTGTGCTTGTCGCACACAGAGAGCCGGGCAGAATGAGAGAGAGAGAATGCGTTCTGTGCTCTTTGCGAACTTGATGAGCATAACACGGGATGTGCGCACTCGCGTTGCTCAGGTACGGTATGTTCTAAGCTTAGATAAGATATACATACATGCATGTGTATGTATGTATGGGATATAGAATCAAAGGGGATTTTAGATAATAATGAGGTCACTAGACTCGTAAAATAACTAATACCCGATAGACCTATATGGCGAAACAGAAGACTTTTTGTCTTAAATATATCAATTCGTTTGATCCGCAATAAATCTCTTAATCTTAAAGGCGAAAGAGTCACTGTTAACTTTAAAGCTCTATTACATTGATCAGCACTAAATAATTTCTGATAGCTTAAAAGACGCGTTGGCTTGATCGACATACATACATATGTAAAGCAATTTCTAATACGTTTCCCCTGTCGATCAAAAGAGATAGCACGCTGCCAGCTGCTGAGAGCGCTGCCGCTTTCAGCTCTCTTGCACTCTCGCTGCAGTTGATGGTGCTTCAGAGGAGGTGCTTGGACAGTTGCCGCGGTGGTTGCTGCGCTCAGTTCTTCGGGTTCTGTTGAACGCTGCGGTCGCATTGATCTTGGGCGCTCGCAACAATTTACGCAACTTCTGCATTCTCGTCATTCTTCGCGGGCGGCGCTGCGCATGCGAAAGAAGGGCGCGTAAAGAAAGTGCAAGTGCATTGGCAAGGCGTAGTTTAAAAGAATAACGGGATCATAAAACAAAACAAAACAAACAACAATAATATTTAAGCAAGCTCATCAAGTAGAAACGCAAATGAAGGCAATTCAAGTGCAAATATTTGAGAGAAATTCAAAAAGTTTCTGTTTGGCCAGCAATATTTAAGCGATATTTTAACTTGCCACTTGCGCAATTTCCATTTTAACCGCCTCTGACGAAAAATCAGATATTTTGTTTATTTTACATTATCGATTGCCGGTTTCCCATTTACGCAACTTGGCTACCAACGCCGCCGCTTATCAGCCAGGCAAAGGCAGCCTTTTCGATAGCCACTAAGCCAGGGTAAATAGAATTCCGAGAGCCGAGTGCATTAGCGTATGCCCAAAAAAAGGCACATTTCTTCGTTATTTATTGCATTTTAAATATTTGGACTGCTCAACTGATAAAAAAAAAAAAAAGTATGCCCACACACATCGGCAGCAAGGTGCACTAGAGCCACACCCACGCTGCCGCCCACCATGAGTAGCCTGCGGCCCGCAAGTGTCTGCGACACGACGCCGCTGCAGCGCTTCGAGAGCCAAAGCAGCAGCGGCGAGGAGCCATCTTCGCCGACAGCGGCGAGTATTATAGCAGCCGCAGCAGCAGCGGCAGCAGCGTCCACCTCCACCTCCAACTTCAACTCCCCACACCAACACCAACACTCTCCCCACAACAACAACAACAACAACAATGTAAAAGTTGATTTACAGCTGCCACCGTTTGTTGGGTCTGCCGCAGGGGCAGTGGGTGAAGTGGGCGAAGCGGGCACTGGAACGATTGTCACCAAGCCGCGCGCTCGCGGCACAGCTCACATCTTTGGACGCATCGTCATGGACCTGAGCCTGCTCAGCTGCGGTGAGTTTTAGGCAAAAACAACAGAAACTCAACTTGAGCTTAGATGCCGTTATACATACATACATATGTAACTGACAGGAATGAACTTGCACACTTCATTTACATTTGTTATACGAGCTGTTATCATGTTTTGTACCAATTGAACTCTTGCTCTGTGTGAAACTATTTAAATGGTCCAACTTGTCTGTTTTTGTGTTTATAATAAAGTGCATAAAGCTCAGCGAGTATGTGCCCTATCAGAGTTTTAGTAGTCGCAACTATGTATGTATGTATGCATGTATGTGTGTATTATCTGGCCCCTGGGCGCCTCTTGTATCATCGTTTTTTATCGAAACCGTGTGCCGTGTTCATTTAATTAATAATAACACTCGGGGGGAATGTTATCCAACAGCGTTGGCATGTTTTTCAAATGAATAGGCACTTTTTTGCTGTTGCGCCTGCAAAGAGGATGCCCAATCTGGTGGCCCACTGGCCATTTGGGGCCGCAATCATCGAGTGTTGTCTGATTTATATTTGACTTAATTTACGCAAATGTTTGTGGGGTGAATTTATTTGTGAAGAGCAGCAACAATATCATCGTCATCATCATCATGATCATCATCATCATGATCGTCATCATCATGATCGTCATTCATCAGCTTGATTTTGAATTGGAACTTGCGCTGTTTGTTTACCCAGATCTAATTTGGGCATGATCAGCAGACCTTGTTTCGATGAGCCAGTGCGTCAGCTAGAATCTGACACCACATGGCAATGCTGATGATGATCATCATCATCATCATCATCATCATTATGCTGTGGCCCAGCCTCGACAAGCTCCGCTTACATTCCACTCCGTTCTGCCCAGATCAGCTATAACAATAATGAAGTCTCCACCAATCCCACGTGGAGATTGGACTCTTTCGGAGTGCATATTGATTGATTGAGTTTTACCTGTTACAGTCGGCCTGACCATGCTGGCCTTCTCGTTGTGGTGTGAGCCGATCAGGCGCGGCTTCTTCTGCGGTGATCTCTCGCTGATGCATCCCTACAAGGAGTCAACCATACGCAGCTGGATGTTGTATCTGATGTGTGCAGCGCTGCCCGTTTCTGTGGTAAATCTGTGGACATTACTTAATCTCCGAATCTTTCGCTTAATCCATGCTGTGCACCCAGATCCTACTGGTCGAATTCTACAGGGCGCAGGACAAGCCCAAGTATGCGCACGGCCAGCTTGGCAGCGGCTACTATCTGTGCCACATGGAGCTGCCGCAGTGGGTGCTGCAGTGCTATCGCAAGATTGGCGCCTTTGTGTTCGGCCTGGGCGTGGAGCAGCTGACCACGGACATAGCCAAATATGCGATTGGACGACTGCGGCCGCACTTCTTTGCCGTAAGCGCAGCCTTGCGCCTAATCTTGCTGGGATTAATCATTATGTGTTCTAATCTCAGCTCTGCCAGCCCGTGCTCCGTGACGGCACCAGCTGTCACGATGCCATCAATGCCGGACGCTATATCGAGGACTTTCAGTGCACGGCCTCCAGCATGAGCGCCAAGCGTTTGAAGGACATGCATCTCTCCTTTCCCAGCGGCCATGCCAGCTTTGCCTGCTACTCCATGGTCTACCTGGTGGTGCGTTACGTTAACATGGACTCGACATTTGTTTGCTTAACGCAGCTCGTTTTCCCGCTTTAGATCTATTTGCAGCGTCGCATGCACTGGTCGCGCCTCAAAATGCTGCGCCACCTGCTGCAGTTCCTGCTGCTCATGTTCGCCTGGTACACGGCCCTGACGCGCGTCTCCGACTACAAGCACCACTGGTCGGATGTGCTGGCCGGCTCAGCCATTGGCCTTACCTACGCCCTGCTGGTGGTAAGCCCATCCTTGCCTCTCCATGTTGTATATATAAATATATATTGATTTGATTTCTTTCTTTACCCGAGACGTCGATCATTTGGTAGACTGGAACAACTCGCAGCGAATCCCACCGTGCTTACAATTCACGTGCTCAAATTTCCGAAGCTTTTAGCCAACGTCTCTGTATGTACAACTATTTAATCGGCTATATCTAGCTAATGTACATATAGTATCTATGTACAATGTACACTCTGTCTTTGTGTGTGTTTGACTTTAGTTTTACTTAATAAAATTTCGCTAGTGTATGTGTGTCCAAAAGGCGCGCTGTGTTCTTTAATAATAGTCAACTATATTATAAACAAGAGGTTCTCTTCCCTCTTATAGCCTCAAAGATAAATTAACAAAAAAAGTTCCCTTGGCAGGGTTCGAGCTCGCAACTGACCGCATTACTTGTCGCCGCCTCTACCCAACAGCCACACCAATTACTTATCAATGAGAAAAAAACGTATTAATATTGCAGCACAGAAAACAATACAATCGCAATTGCAATGCTGTTGATAGAATTCGAAGCAGACGCGCATGAATGTGTGTGTGTATACATGCATACAGAAATTCTTGGAGTTTGGAGGCAAAACACATTTTCTTTTGTTTCTCAACCGATCTTGATGAAATTTTTAGCAGTATATAGTGTAATAATAATCTTAGCGACAGTCAAGCATTTGACTTGCAATTAGCCAGTTGCAGTTAGCTCTGAATTATGGCCAGTTAACAATTAGCAATGGCCGAAGATCAGTTGGCCAATTTGTGGATGGTTGCATGCGATTTGCATATTAATCGAATTTACGGCCGTTTGCCACTCGACACGCGCTCAAGTTGCAGCTGGGAACAGATGGGTTGAGTTGAGCAGGAGAGGATCACTCAACCACTCAGACTGAAGCTGGCGAAGATTGAGACGAGGTCTTATCAGCACTTAGCCCAAAAGCTGTGAGATTGATGCGGCTGTAAAATGTCAGGGAAATGTTGTCATCGCTTATTCTTTGAGAGCTTGGCAAAGGCCTCCTCCGTCAACATGTACGATTACTCCGGGCTTGTTCCAAATTTTCATCGCAAGTCTTTTGGCAATTAACACAATTTTTTATAGCGCTTTTATCTGAACAATTACATTGCTTTTTTCCCCAAACATTTTCCCGACTTTCAATTGCCTCGGCCAGCATCTGCTGCCGTCAATTGACGGGATTCTCGTCTCTCGACAGCTTCAAGTTGATGTCGAAAACTATTCCCATCCGCTAGAAAGCCAAATCGTGCTGCTCTTCCCATTTCCATGCCCATTCCGATTGCAGTTGGGGAAGATCTGTAGCTGGGGGGAACTTGTATTTTACGATTATGACAAATGCCGGAGGGCGTGAAGGTTGCCTGCATTTGCTGGTACTCGCTGCTCCGTAAAATTGGCTGCCAATTCGGGCGCAACATTAATTTTACCATGAAAATTACAGATTTGCAAAGGTTACAGCATTAACACAGCCCACTTCCCGCGCTCTCGTTTAAGGCATAAAGTGTGTAAAATTGCATTTAGGGTAGACAGAGATTCCTAAATATCCGCACCAGAATAGTGCAGCGGGTATATTCGCCTGGCACGATCAGCAGGGGTTCAAATTATTCTCAAAAATATGTCCCCTTTGCATTTTATGCGATTTTGTATGTAACATTTTAATTGCATGATTAATTATATCTCTGCTCATTTGGCTAAAGAACTTGGCACGGGTATTTCGTAGTCGAGCAGACGCTGTCAAGGCTAGGTTCTGCTGCATTTCTGGGCCACATTTCATAGAGCCCATGTCCAGCGCGAAAAGCGTTAAATTTTCCACGTACAGCCCAAAGGCCAGGGGCACAGACCAAAAACGTGGGCCCAGCTTGCGTGGGTTGCCTTTTTAATCAGAGTCGGAGTCCGAGGCAGCCTGTTGTCTTGCACCTTGTGGCACGAACACAAACACACAATAGGTGGTCGCATGCTAAATTGTTGTCCTGTGGCAGACATGCGCCTACATGGGCTGTTATTTATATGCGTCGGGTCCGCAGACAGGGCTAGCAATTAGTGGGCCTGGCAGTTAAGCCTGGCACTAAACTCTTAATAATGAGCTTTAGTCAATTTTTAGATAGGCGCATTATTTATGGCGCCCAGTGGCCAAGCGAAATCTGTATAAATCTTGGCAGCGCTTTAAAGATAAGCTGTCCGAGCAGCTGCCTCCAATGGGAGAGAGATCGCTGCTGGCAGTATTCTGGCATAAATCTCAACACTTTTGGGCGTGCCCGGGCGGCTTGGGCTTTAGGTTTAACAACTCCAGACGCCAGATAGTTAACGAATTTATGTGCCCATTAGAACAATTTGAAGCAACGCCTTGCGTTACCTTCTCTCACCTTGTCTTACCTTGTGTTACCTTTTGCAATGGAAATCGCCGCCTTTGCCAGGCATGTTTTACAAGCTCGCGCTGCTTTCCATTTGAATGCGTTCTAAATGCGACTTCGCAGTCGTCACGTTCGGCCAACCAATTGTTGTCAAGACTTTATGCGTCACATAAATAACAAACAAGCCTTTTGGCACCCCTTCGCCCTCCTTTGCACCCCATGACACATAGCACATAGCACATAATGCCGCGCAGCAGGATGACAGCGTCCCGTCCAAGGCCAGCTGAGCTGTCCCAGAGCCGAGCGAATAATCCCTGAATGCACGCTTAAGTTTCATTTCATAGATGGCTTACCTGGCTAGTTCATAAGTTCACAAGGTAAACAAGGTGCGACTATTCTGGTGAGGATTGGAGACAATATCTGGCTGATCTTTAGACATTCTTGGAGTCTGGGGATGCTACTCATTTGCATTCAGCCTCGTTAGCGCCTGGGACCTAAGCTGAAAATCAAATACGAGCTCGGTCAATGGGTTCGTTGTGAAGATCTGTTTGCCTGTTGCGTATTTCCCGCTGCAGATCGGGGACAAGAAACTGGCTGTGTTTACAGATTTGGTAAGTTGGCGACGTGCCAAGTGGTCAGATGACCCGGCGAAAGGTGCGGCAGATTGACTTGGCTGCCAGTCGCTAATCCCGGCTAAAGATTCGCTGAAATTGTGCATCGAATGGAACAACGATTCCATCAGCCAATAGCCAGTTGTTGTACATGTACTATAAATAATTGCACATTTGGTTAAGCACATGAAAATTCCTTCACGCAATTACAACAAGGCTGCAATTTGTTGAGTGGAGCAGGCGAACCAAATCAGTGCGTTTTAATTGAATAAACGCAGCAGTTATAAATGTTTACATTAAGTGAGTGCGCCCCCCTGCCCCCGCCCAGCCGATCAACTTTAATTAGCGGCAACAAGTCGAGACAAGGCAGCAAAACGAACAACGGATGCGTTCAATTATGCCTGACATGAGCCGGAGGAGCTGCTGCGGCGCCATGTCCCCATGTCCAACACCCGTTCCCATAACCTGGAGCAGATGCTGGTGTCAGAAAAATTGTCACTGGCCCGCGGGCAACACCTATCCGCCGATATCGGGCAACTCCGTTAATTTGCATATGGTCAATTAGCCAGGCCGACCCGTTGGCCAAGCTAACGACCAGTATTCAGAAGCTTGTCAATCATCCGCAAAGCAACGCGTGTCGCATTTGCATACATTTTATGGCTCTGGTGCGTGATTCGCTTTTCCTCGCTGTCGTAGCGCGTGATTTATATCAGTCATATCCATATTGATATGTACACAAATATGCAGTTCTTAGACATAATGGTGGTGTGCTAACAATGTTTGACATTGTTGCATTTGTTGATTAGCCTATAAGTTTCAAAGCGTTTTGAATAAATTATAACATTTGAATTTTGCGCCATTTCAATTCGCTCTGTTAATAAATATAAATAACAGCATGTTAACTCGAATGGCACTGTTGGTTTACAGATCCGCAGCTTTGGTCACACTGTTTTTAACATAGCTTGCACAGCTGTTTTTGCCATTCACATAGAAACTACTCAGAATCGATATCGTTATCGAAGGCACACCTGAAGTCGCGTTCGCGTTGTCATCATCGCTCCAAAACCTCCGCACACCAAATTTTGCCGTTTTAACACACGAAAAACGTGTGTTTTCTTTGCTCTAAATACGCATTAATATTGCTAAAGTTCTTGTGCCAGCAAAGCGCAGCTGTTGTGGGTGATAACATTTTGTGCAACAAGTGGTTTTCAACTTGTTTTTTACTTCTCAATCAAAGTGCCTTACACATACCGACGCGCGCACACGGATATTGTTTTTACCTGCCAGCTTGCACGCACACAAGCGCATACGTAAGCAACAACAAGTTGTGAACTTTATGCTTGGAATCCAATAAGATAATTACGCCGAAAAATGCTAAGCTCATGCACATAATTTAATTAAAGCGCTCAGCCTCAGTGAATCAAAATAAAACAAATCAAGAGTGCTGACCAAAATAGAAAAAAAAAACAACCAAAATCCCTAACGCGAGGATCAGTATCGCGTTTCTAAATGTGATAAAGGAAGAGAAAGAGAGAGAGGGCTATCATTCAAAGCGCGCGCGTGTGTGTGGGTGTGTGTGTGTGTGTGTGTGTGTGAACAAAGCTCCTTTACAACAAAAGCAGCCATCAACAAATTGAAACAAGTGTATTTTAAATATAGATTACAAAGTCCACTTAAGCAAATAAAAATAACGCAGGTAATTACACATAACTGACATTTTTCACTTTTGCTTTTACCTACAAGCTTATACCTACATACATAAATAAGCAAAAATACCTACATATGTATGTGCACAAACAAACACACATAATATATACATATGTACGTTCATTTCTTTCATTGACATTGTTTTTGCTTTTTTCTTTTCTTTGCATGCTATGTAAGTGTTTTTGCGCGTTTTGTCTGCAGCGTACTGAAATATTTTGTATGCTATTTTCTTTTTATCATTTCGTACTGCCCTGTGCTCTTTTTTTTTATTGTTTTACCTTTCTACACATTTAACAGTCATCATCAGTTTGCACTTGCTTCTAAATGTTGCTATCTCTTTTCACACTCAAAGAAATAGCAACAATACTACCAGCGGTTCTTATAAGAGTTCTATTGGTGTGCTTGAAGTTTCTTGTTTGGCTACCAATACATGCTTAATTCCGCTGCTTAGCACTCACACACACACACACATGCTCACGAACTGGCCAATAAATGCCGCTGCTTTGGAATGTTCGCTTCGATGGTTTTTTTGTGTTGTCGTTCCTGTTCTCAATACATTTTGTATTAGGTCTATGTGTGTGGACGTTGTCAACGGGTTTGTGCTATCATCACACACACACACACACATACTCATCAAGCTAATTTCAATAAACAAACTGCAGACTGTGTAGCTTTGTTATTTCTTTCCGTTGCTTGTCCACCTTTTTTTTTTTGTGTCAGTCACCTGTTTTTCACACGGCAACCGCCAAATAGAAACAACTCAAAATAGAGGGCAACAATTCGCCGTCTTTTCTTCCTGTCCGTGTCCTGTTAAAATAACAGCTGAAACTCTCTCCTTTGTTTATACTTTTGCGGCGCATAATGTTAAGTTGAAAGGGCAAACATTTAACAGATAAAACTGCTTAACGTTAACATAGAACATTATATTTACAGCACAGTTAAATCAATTCAATAATAACATAATGTTACATATGTATATTGTGCTTTATATGCCTCAAATGAAAGTGGAACAGCATTCAGGAATCACTGTTAGTTAACATTAACGCTGGCAGCAACAGCGCTGCTAGCGTCAGTTGTTTTTCGGCATTCGTGCGCGCCGCAAGGATATACGCAGGGATAATTCCGCAAAGCCACGCACACATACATATACAACCGAAATTTACGTGGCGGCTTTTCAATTATTTAAGCCGGAAAGCCGACGTGCACGTTGAGTTTATGACTTTGCGCGCGAGTCGAGCCAGCAGCAGATGTGATAGAGATAGAAATGTAAGGAAAGCCTATAGAAAAGAAGCAGACAGAAAGGGACAAAAAACGAGAATGCAATAACATAAAGCGGCTGCGGTCTAAGTGGAAAAGTGGCTGTCCAGAAGGACAGACAAGCCGTTGATTTGTCTTGGCTTTTCTTTTCTTTTCGCTCATTGCATAAGTTTATTTTGTTGCTGCTGCATTTGCAATGAATGAAAGCTCTCTCAACTAAAACGAACTAAAACCTTTCAACTTTGTCGCTTATTCCAGCCGCAACGTGACGTACAGCTCGCATCAATAATTGAAAAGATTAAAGAGAAGCGCATACGATATGGAGTCCATGGAATATGAAATGGCACGCAACATGACGCTGCTCTTCTTCCTCGAGCGACTGCTGGACAAGGGCGAGCCGCGCACCGTGCACGATCTCTCCTGCCAGTTTGGCAACAAGGAGTTCACCAAGGAGATGCGACAAATCGCCGGCGGCAGTCAGTCGGGTGAGTGCTCAGATCGCTTTCAAATCAAAAGTGAAAACTATTTTACTTAACGTCTTGATATCTGTGGCTGTGCGCAACCTGAAACTTGAAACCAGGCACAGTGAAAACCAATACCAAACATATTTGTACACCTGTGCGGGTTCAATGTTTTCCGCTGTTTTCTGTTGTCGGTTTTTCTTGTCGTTTAAGTGCTTGACTTGTCCAAGTGCACATGTCATTGCCAGTCGCCATTGTGGCCCAGCAACTGAGGCTGCGGCTGCGGTTTTTAGCCGCAAAGCGTTGCGCTTGCCCGACTAAACGATATCCTGTAACAGCAAGCTGGGCCTGGTCGCAGGTGCTTAACTGTTAGACAGCTATGTTTTCAGGGTTATTTTTTTGTTTTGTTTTTACCTCAATCGATAACCCACATCGTTTTGTTGGCCTCACGAAAAACAACTAGATTCATCCATAAACAACATAAAACACTCGACGTGGACGTCCGCTCTTTGACTTACAACAACAACAACAACAACAACAAATTAACACACATAAACACAAGTTGCGTGCGTTTTAAAAATAGAAATACACAACTCTTCAAATACTTTAAAAATAAACACCTTCTGGAGGTCGGTGCAATGCACTTTTTACCAAATAAAATGCATTGGATTTGGTCCCAAAATTTATTAGACAGAGAATACAGGAAGTTGCGACAGTTGTCTTGTGGTTAATAGCAGAAATTCAATTTGCATGATATGGAGAGAATTATTCACTAATTCGAGCTTGAAACCTGAGGTCTATAGACTGGCGAGCTTTACATGCTAGCCTTTTTTCTACCAAAAAAAGATCATTGGATTTGGTCCCACAACTCATTAGCGTGTAATAAGAACAGAAGTCAAGTGATTTGTGATTAGTACCAAGAATTCTAATTTTCTAATTAGAGTTTAACATTTGAGGGCTAAAGATTTGCGAACTTTACATGTTAAAGCCTTTCTTCTACCAAATAAAAAGGGGTTGGATTTGGTCCCAAAATTCATTAGCGCATAATAAGAATGGAAATCAAGTCGATTTTGAAGGAAGTTGCGACAGTTTGGCTTGTGATTAATAGCAGGAATTCAATTGGTATGGATAGAATAATTTATTGATTAAATTTTGAAACCTCAGGGCAATTGCGAACTTAACATGTTAAAGCCTGCCATATCGTACTCTTTGACGACAATCTTGTTGTGTTTTTTTTTTTTATCGTGTTTTCATAGTTGAGTTGATGTTTACTTTAGCATGCATTGCTAATTGTTATCACTTACGGCACATTTTTATTGCAGACATTGTTCACAGCTTGTGGTTGCGTTAATTGCACTCGTAAAATGAGTGCAACAAATGCATTCAGCAAATACTTATCGCATTTAAAATACATATGTCTTTTAAACTACAGTTCGTGACGTGCGTTTTTGTTTTTTTCAAATACAGCTTTAGGCCAAGTTAGTTAGCAGTAAGGGGGGAGGTAGGTTTGAAGCAAATCAACTTTAAGGTCGAACAGTCTTTAATGGGCAACTTTTGGCCACATGCAACGCCCAAGCCCTAAGCTCCAGCTGGAGGCAAAGCCCAAAGCTAAGCTAGACCCAGTCTATGGACATATGGACATATTTTATGCGGCACCTTTTCTTGTCAACATTTCGCTTATGCCTCTTCTAAGCCGTTAAGGGCCCGCTCTCTAGGCCTTTAATATTTTCGTATACCACAATCGAGCCGGAATCCAAATGATGATGTGGATAAATTTGCTTTTCTTGTTTGGTTTGCAATAGAAAAGTGTCGATTACGTGACAGAAATGTTCAATTGAATTTCAAATATTATGGCAAACTATTCTATCGAGAGATAGAGGGGGGGGAGGGGGAGAGGGAGAAGCCCATTTGTTGCTTCAATAATGCATAAGCTTGGGCTTGGGCTAGCTCTCTCCCTCTCTCCCGCTCTATTCCCCAGCGGCTGACGAGGGTTTCCAGGCAAACAACAAGAAAACATTTACGAAATTAATGTCACAAGCAATTTGGTTCGAACTCAACAGCTTTTAGAGAGCTTGCAGAAGCAGAAGCAGAACCAAGACTCGCCTCTGTGATAAGTTCTCAGCTTAAAGGCTATTAACTGAAATGTGATAATGGCTTGGACAAACAGTTTTCAAATGGCTGCGTTCCCAATTTCGCTGCTAATTTGACAAGCGATCGCCTAAAAACCGAAAACCGAAAATCATAAACTAAAAACAAGTTTTGCATGCATTTTGGCCAAACTCAAGCCAGGCCAGGCCAGTTAATGGCCAGCTGACAACATCGACGTGGATGTCGACCTGGATGTGGCTGTGGCTGTGGCTGTTGGAATAGTTGCACACAAACATATGCCATATTGGCGGGGCTCAGCTTGGCCTCCAGGTGAAGCACGCAATGTATTTGTTTTTGCGTAATCGATTGCCGAAGCGAAGGTGGAACGCATTTGTCAATGGGAGCTCAAAATTTGAAATTGAGCGGATGGCTCGCCAAATCTACACCAAGTACAGTGAAGCCTACTCCAACGGGCCAGAGCCAAGTTCCGTTTGACTTTTAAGCTCGCATCCGTGCACGATTTGCCTCTCCGACACATTTCAGCTTTGACTTGCGCTCCTGTGCCCTGACACAGGGCATAAATTTAACGATTTTATGCCGACAGCAGGCGGTTGGCCCATTTGAAATCCTTTGGCGCCCCCGGCGCCCCCGGCTCCCCCTGCTCCAACTCCAACTCCATCTCCAACTCCATTCACGTTGCGTGTCGACATTGTGCGTTCAAGTTGAGTTGTTTTGTATTTGTGTGAAGCTTTGCCTGGCAGCTGGCAAAAGGTTTTTTTTTTTTTTGTTATTGTTGACTTGTGCCCAAGGGAAATGGGAAATCAAAATGGATTTGAAAAGCTCGACATTGATTTTTCGCTGTTGTTGTTGTTGTTGTTGTGGAAGTCGTCGCATTAATGGCAACAACTTTTTTAACAGTTAAACAATTTGCTATTTATTAGTTTTATTAGTGGCGCCTAATGAGCAAAAGCGTCAGCTAATAAGCCCATTACGAAGTCGTGCTTGGGCCAGCTCATATCCACCGCCAAGTCTTCCACTTTAAGCAAATTTCACTTGCCGACACCGAAGACATAAAATCTTGAATTTATGGCCACATAACCCTTTTACCTGAATGTATAATATTTGTGGCAAGGTTCTGCATGGGCGAACATTTCAATAAGCAAACATAAATATATAATATAGATACATATATATGTATATATTTATAGAAAACGTTCGCGTTGCACAGAACTGTGTGAGGCCAATGTGCCAACAGCACAGACACCTGCTCTTTCGGGGGGCGGGCTGATTCGCACACCTGCCCTCCCCACTGCCCTGCCCGCCCGCGAAATATTCTCGCTTGCCAGCCAAGAAATGTTGCTAAACCAACAGACAAAAATATTGTCGCTGCCTCGCAGTGCGGGTTAAGTGTAAAGTATTCGAGATTTAGAGATTGGTTCTTACAATTTAGTTTAAGCATGCTGTGGAAGGGCTCTTTATTTCATTTATGTTGATTTCAAGAACTTGTTTCTTCTTTTCTTTTATGCTGTTATATAAACATCTGATATGGCTGTTTTGTACATTTGTCCTGCACCTAACTAAATTTTGTCGAATGGCGAACGATATGCTAAACAGCTTCGGTCGATCCAGAAGGTTTCACAATCTAATGCGTGCCGATCTGCCCGGAACGAGGTTTCCCTCGGCTGGCATCACGCCGGGCTCCTCGGTGCTGGGCATTCGATTCGATGGCGGCATTTTGGTGTCCGCCGATACGCTGGTCAGCTACGGTAATATGGCGCGTTACCAGAACGTCGATCGGGTGCTCAAGATCAGCGACAGTGTCTTGCTGGGCGGCGGCGGCGATTTCGCCGATATACAGTCAATTGTTCGGACCATAGACCAGAAGATAATCAATGATCATTGCCAAAACGACGGTTCGAGCACGAAACCGAAGGCTTTGGTTAACTGGCTGACGCGGCTGCTCTATGGACGCCGCTCGCTCAAGAAACCGCTCAAAGTCGAGCTAATCGTTGCCGGCATCGAAGACGGCTGCCGGCCCTATTTGAGTGCTGTGGATGCGCGTGGATCCCCCTTCGAGAACTACGTGGCGGCCAGCGGCTTCGCCCGTCACATTGCCGTGCCGCTGGTGCACGAACGCAAGCCCCCAGACAGGGATTTCAGCTTGAAGGAGGCGTCCACTCTGATCCGTGATTGCATGAGAATCCTTTATTATCGCGATACGCGCAGCATTGCACAGTATACGGTCGGCATTTGTACGCCCGATAATTGTAGCATAAAGGGTCCCTTCAAGGCTGAGGAGAACTGGGCGATTGCCGACCACGTTTCGGGCTACTAGATATAGTAACATATAACACTTTGTATATTGTTCAGTCCACAGATCGGTTAACTATGCAGAATATATTCTAGATTTGAATACAACAATGCCAGCTCAAAATATTGATTCCATTCCATTCGATTAAGATTACGAGTAGCCCTCGCAGCTGCTTTTATGATAGGATGGACTCGGGCAGTGGCCCTCCCCCGCTCTGCTGAGGGCAGATAAATATTTATGCTTCGACTTTTCGTAGAGTTCCCGCTGCTTCAACTGTAAATTTCAATTTCAATTTGTGTAATGCACAGGGACACATAAAAATTGAATTATGCACCAGTTGCTTGGCCCATTTGGTGGACAATATTTCACTTTTTTTTTCACTTTCAAGCTGGGCCACATCATTTCTCAGTTTTGCGGCTCATTGAGCACATGTAGGCCCAGATTGGTAATCTTCCTGGTGGCAATAATCTCGGCACATCTTTTGGCAATTTCTTAATTTGATTATTCGCAAGTTGATTTACATTTTTTTTTTTTTAAAGCCCGGTGAGAAATATGCAATTAGATTAATTTATGCTGTAAAACTTGTTACAAATTCAGTTTGACAATAAGTAACAATGACAACTCGCAGCCGGAGACGGAGCCGGAGCCGGAGCCGGAGCAGAGGCTGTTGTTGCTCCCCCTTCTCCACGACACGCAACAATAAAAACAAACAAATTCCCCGCGCCCCCTCGCGCTTCATCAAATGCTGCGCGTTTGTCATGTCACGTCATATTACACACACAATAGGCCGTGGCACGGGACGAGGGGCATCCAGAGGGGGTGACGAGCGGGTGACGAGCGGGTGTCTGCCGTTAGCCTGGGCTGCTGACGGCAGTCAGTCAGCAACTATGACCTGATTTATCAAATAAATAGCTCGCACAGCTTGGCTTGAGTGCATTCACTTTTCATTTGGCTGGAGATGTGCACTGTAAACAAATTGCCGGTCCTCTTAATACCATTTTTCAGTTGAATAATCTTTTTTAAATGAATATTACAAATTTTAGAAATATGTATTTCAAACATTATTACTCTAGACGTTTTCGAATGAACATTTGGCGATCTGGCATCACAGAAATTGTTACATTTTAGGTTTTTCTGTCTTTGATAAGTTTGGTTACATTAAATTGGAATTTCACAATATTACTCTAGACGTTTTCATATGAGAATTTGGCGATCTGGCATCATAGAAATTCTTACATTTTAGGTTTTTCTGTCTTTGATAAGTTTGGTTACACTTATTTGGAATTTCACAATATTACAAAAAGTTCGCACAACTTCTGCTAGCTCGAGCTCTCTAGTCTTCAGCATCTGCGCGTCGAAATATTCACTTTTTTGGTATATAATAAAAAAGCAACATCTATTTAGCCAGAAATATTCATACATACATATGTATATGCCTCTCTTCTATTTGCGCCGTGCACGCAAAACAAACAAAACTATATGTCAGAGCAAGTCCTTGCCTTTTCATACACACAATTGTAACTGATATAAGGGTAAGCCCGTCCTCGCCCCTCCCCGGCCCCGACACAACTTTGGCCAACTTTACAACATACATCTGAAGAAGATATGCACACATGCGCATACATACATATGTATGTTATGTAGTGATTACAATGAAGTTAATTATGGGAAAGCGGGCATATGTGGCAGCATGATAGCAAAGTTATACAATGCGCGCTTTAAAGCTTAACTTCTGGCAAAAAACTAATCAACTGCTATGAAGATTACACATACATACTTATGTATGTGTATGTTGTGGATGCACATACATATGTACAATGTACATTAAGTACTTTGCCAATTAAAGCGCTAAAATGTCTTACGAAAGGGGTGCTGGCGAATTAATTAAGTTAACACTTTTACTGCATTACTGCATAGACGGATTTATTAATAGAGAGCGAGAGCGGGAGAGAGACTCACTAATGGCTTTTACTAATTATAATTGACATCTTTGGCTTCCCGCTGACAGGTCTGAAGAAATTTCTCGCCCAATATCCATCGATATTTCTTGTGGACGGTGATTATGTGCAGGTGAATGCCTATCAGCACAGCAGTTCGGACGATGGCAACAGCGGCGGCAAGCGCGACTACATCCAAGAGGCTAAAGACTACTTCAAGAACAAGATGCTCCAGTATGGCGCCGCTGCCGAGGTCCCAGTACGCAGTTTGCTCGGCCATCGGTCGCAGGCATCGCCACAAGTGCGTCACATATCGGGTGAGTAGTAATCAACTTAATCTTACGCTCCATCTGATTGTTAATGTTGGCGTTCACGTTTATAGGGCAGCATATCAAGGAGTTTACGGACTTTCTGATGAAGCACACGGACACATTTAAGGTGACGGACGACTATGTGGTGCTGGTGGGCAGTGAGAATATGACGGATCTGCCGGCCAGGGACCGCTTGCATTTGCCCCAGTCGAACATTGATACGCGCGGCACACAGCAAATGCTCGACTTTTTTGCACAGTGCATCGAAATGAAAGGGCCGCTGCTGGTGGATCAGCTATTCCATCTGCTGACACTCAACTTTCCCCAGGATCAATGGCTGCGCATGTTCAAGACGCCCGGCGATTTGAGCTCCTTTCTGAAACTATTCGGCGACTGCTTTCACATACAGGCCAATCTAGTCACGCTGCTGCAGAAGCCCAAGCTAAATGACTCGCACATTCAGCAGGCACAGGCGCGTTCTCGCGAGCAGTTCAATGCGCTCAACAATAATCAGAATCCACGAAAGCCGGAGGCAGCTATGAGCCCCGTGCAGCAGCGCTTACATTCGCCAGCCATGCGCAGCAATGGTTACAGCAACAACAATCTGAACAACAACAACAACAACAACAATAATAACAACAACAACAATAACATAGTATCGCCCAATTTCAAGCTAAATGCGCCAGTATCGAATATGACAGGCGGCAATGGCTTTGGACAAAGCCAAAATAAGTCAGAGCCCAATTCAGGCTTTGACAGCTATGTGCCAATGTCTGAGCTGAAACTGGAGAATCTGTGCGAAAACAATTATCCCAGCTCGAATGTGTGCTACGGTCCCATAGGAGCAGCACCACAACAGCCGCAGCCGCAGCAGCAACAACAGCCGGCGACGGCGCCAACGGAGCGTTTGAATAGCGTTAATCAAACGCTGAAGCAGCGGATAAATACACTGGTCATACGTACCCTAGCGGAAAATCTGGAGAAGGACAAGCAAACGCTAGCTAATCAGAACGCACACGCGAGTCCGGTGCACGGCGGCGGCAACACCAAAGCGACGGGCGGCGCAGGAGCAACGGTTGCGGGCACCGCTGCGGCAACAACGGCACAGAACAATGCCAATTCCTCACCTAGTCAAAGCTATTTCGTTGGCGACACCTGGAAGATTAAAGTACTGCAAAACACGACGGTCATTGCCAATGTGAAGCATTCAATGTTTGTCACCGAGGCTCTGCTAGACCTGGCCAAAGATGAGAGCAACATTGCCGTATCGCTCGATTGCGAGGGCATAAATCTGGGCATTAAGGGCGAGATAACGCTGATTGAGATCGGCACAGCTCGTGGCGAGGCATTCCTTTTCGACGTGCAATCCTGCCCCGCCATGGTGAGCGACGGTGGCCTAAAGACGCTACTCGAGCACGATCAGGTGATAAAAGTCATTCACGATTGCCGCAATGATGCAGTTAATCTCTATCTGCAATTTGGCATATTGTTGCGCAATGTATTCGACACGCAAGCGGCGCATGCTATATTGCAGTATCAAGAGAACGGCAAGCAGGTGTATAAGGCCAAATACATATCGCTTAACTCGCTGTGCGAGCAATACAATGCGCCCTGTAATCCCATCAAGGATCAGCTGAAGCAAATCTATCGGCGGGATCAAAAGTTCTGGGCCAAGCGACCGCTGACGCGCGAAATGATGCTGTACGCGGCGGGGGATGTCCTCGTACTGATACACGATCAGCTCTTTGGCAATCTGGCGCAACAGATCAAGCCCGAAAACCGGCAGCTATTCTCCGAGCTGTGCACCGAGCAAATTCTCATGCAGATCAAGCCCAACGAAGTCAAGATACGAAAGAAGCAGCGCAAGGTTAGCACCGAGGTGTCGGATCTGAAGCAAAAACTGGCCCAGACCAGCAAAAGTATTGTGCTTTCCAATCGCGAGATACGGCTGCTGCGGTGAGTCCAAAACTGGAGTATATATATTGTAGCATTCTAGGCTAGGAACGCGGCGGGAACGCATTTCCTTTGATTTTATAAATTTATAACAACTTTCATTCACTTGCAGCTATATGGACTTGACGGAGGACGAGAAGGAGCGCCTCAAGGGCTATTACAAAGTGGCCAAGAAGTTGGAGAAAATGGAATCTGCTGGCAATCCAAATAAGTACGTAGCCCCTCAGACGTGTAGTTGATCACGCTGTTAATAGATGTCACACTTTCTTGCAGAGATCAAAGCGACTCCGAGGACGAGGCGGAAGCAAATGAAAACGACTTTTTCCCAAGCTTGGATTCGGTGCCTTCGGACAATTCGCTGTCGGGCACATTCTCGCCGCGCTTCAGCTCCGAGCCGCCCAGTTTGACTGAATCAATGCAAATGCTGGAGGAAATACTGCAAAACAAATCGATGGATCGAATAGCACGCATTGATAAGCTCGAGGCCATATTGACGACTGCAACCACATTGCCATGCGATCAAGTGAGTGTGGCGTAGCCTTAGGTTAAAATCAAAAGTTCCCATGCTAAATAACTTTTGCAGATTATCACTTCCAATGCAATGCAGGAACAATTGGGCTCCAGCATTGCGACCACTGAGAATCTGCAAATCATTCGCGAGAAATCAAGAAAGTAAGTGCAAAAACGTTAATTGCAAGCGTAAAAAAAAACACTATCATATGATATTGCAATTTTAGCATGAAGAACTGCAATTGCCACGGAGAGCGCAGCATAACGCCCATTTTGAGATCGGGGAATGACAAGCGAGTAGTCAAACTGGTGGATGCAGAGTCGCAAACGCTGAGCACCGGCGACGTTGTTATCACCAAAATCTTTTTTCAAGAAGAACACGAACGTGCCAAGGAGGCCAAGGAGGCCAAGGAGGCGTTGGCCAATAGCAATGCCAATTCACCAAAACGGGTGGCTTCAACTTAAACAGTTTTCGAGAAGCGATTCCTAACTAGAAACGAAATGTGCAGACAGACATATATGTATTATTTTTATTATTATTATCATGATGATGAGACTCCACATGAAATGGAAGCAAAAGACGGAGTGCCCAACTCTATTAAATATGCAATAATTTTTCTAACTATTGAAAAGCAATATAATTTGTGCCTAAATGTTGAACATTGATTGTATTAACAATACTTGCTATATAGTATATTATTTACTCCTATTTCAACTGTGTTAACATATACATTGATTGATATATTGATATATTGATTTTGCTCACTCATTCATTATTAATGAAATCAACCATTTTACTAAGCCAAAATTGTTACACCGAATCGCACTTCTCATCGAGAGATGGTTTAGAATTTGTGTTGCATTCTGATTTTTTAGCAATTTGAGTTAAAGCTTTACTTAAACAATTACTTACATTATATTAAATGAAAAACCTATCGAACCAATCAATCAAATGCGTGTATTAAATTTGACATTTAAACAAGATTTGCTTTTTATTTGACATCAAAATGAAGCAAGTCTTATTTTATAAGAAACGTTGGACCAATCTGTGTAAAATCGAACGCCTTTACATTTATAGATACAGTTTGTAGAGGTTTCCACAATCCTTGTCGCCATATCAAAACTAAACTTTGTATTTTTATCATAATACCTCCAAAAAAAAAAAAAAAAAATCAAAACACGTTTATCCAAGTTAATTTTATAAATATACCCAAATATATATATCAAAATTTCTAACCTATTAACAAAGTGCATAGTCAATATAAGTAATTGATATTAAATTGTAAAGAGAACTTATTGAAATTGTACGATTATAAAATATGCATAATTAAATAAATACAAAATTGTATATACACACATTTCATGAAAAGCTGCTCGAATGAAATTGTGACAAGCTTCAGAGAGCTCCTTACTCTTACTCTTACCTCAGAAACAGGTTTCCTCCAAAGTCAAGCACTATTTGGACCAACTACGTGGGAGCTATAAGGTGCTATGGAAATATGGATCGACTTTCAAGACAGGAGGATTTTTGGCTTTACTAGAATTATTAAAAATCTTCAGAATTGTTTCGGGTTTTGTTTTTTATTTAACACCAAACATCAAGAGGCTTAAAACATTGATAAATTTGTGCATAAGTAAACATTGTAAACATTTATAAAGATAATTTGTTACGTCATTTTATATAGTATTAGCATCTTTTTAAGTGTTAGTGAATTTGTCAAGAACCTTTTTTTTTCGTTTTATCTAAGTCAGTCATGTAAATTTGTTTTCGCGTAAATAATATTTATATGATGATAACTTTTGCAGCACAGAGAGACATTTTACTCAATATGTTTTCACAAATTATGTGTCTTACTGTATATTTTAAGTACGGCATTAATAAGCATTATTTATGGTTATGCTAGACATCAAGGCTAATATTGTAAGATTGAATGTATTGTATAAGTTAGTTTTAATACCTTTAACTAAACTTAACTTATTTTTTTTCTGAGACATAGGTCTAACCTTAATCGTAGGCCTGTTTATTTTTGCTCAAAATATCCTACGCATATTTGGACAAATCCAAATACAATTGTTGAGCATCTTATTATTGACCAATTTAAATTCGTATTTTATCTGTGCTTATTATCCTTTTACTCAGTTTTTATATTAATACTAGCATTATACTATTTTATATGTTGAGTCTTAATAAATGACTGCAATTAAGCGACCACAACATAAACAACCGCAAACAGTCGATTTTAAATATTTGGTAAGTGTATATTCGTTCATATTTTAAAACTTAAATACTAATTAGCTGGATCATTATTTGCCATACATGCTATAATTCATATTACTAGAATGTGCAGCGAAAAATTTAAATTGATTTTAAGAAGCAAAAGAAGATCAATTATTGGAGTTTAACATGTAAAGTATATTAACATAAATTAGTAAACAAAAATGACTTTACACTTTTAAAGATTTCGACATATCTCGGGAAAATACAGTCCGATTTCGGAATGATGTACATCTTTCTATTCGTACGGTTGCCGTACTCCGCGACTTAACCCTCCCAATCTGGCCGGGATCGGGCTTTATTTGACAGAGATATGACCATTTAATAATGTTTATAGTGTATTTTAGCCATATCTGCCACGCCCCGGAAAAACAGACAATCAAAACCGTTGCTTCCTAGATGACCCACAAATCCTTGGTCATACCATACCATATAGTCCTGAGGAACCTAAAGGATCACGCAACGGAAACGATCCAGATATATGTATGCTTTTTGCTTTCAGTACCCCTGCTAAAAGCGACAGTCAAATTTGTGATCTTTGATTCAGCAGTTTGTTCAATTGTTCAGTTAAAAAAAATGTAGTTCGTCTGCCTGCTGGGCGTTTCTGTTCTCCTGGTGTTTTTGTCGAATTTCCGTTCAAACCTGACGCCCCTTTCGTAGCAGCAGCTGTTGACAGTGGTACGTTAACTAACAGCTGCTTAGCAGTGGCTGTTTAATAGTGAACTGTAAAATAACAGCTGCTTAACAGTGAGCTGCTAAGCAACTTGCAAGTCATCATATTTGCACCTTGTGGGTATGCAATGCATTTTTGTTTAAAAATAACTTTCTGTCTTCTTCTGTTCGCCTGGTAGTTCAGCTGAATTTTGGTTTGAAATAATATGTGAGACGGGCCCAATGCAATGGTATTTTGGAACCGTTAATTTTTAAACCTAAATTAAATTGTGCATTAAGTTTTCAAGCGATTTTTGTTAGGATTTGGAACTATACGTTCCCCAGTATGTTAAAACCAAGGATTTGTGGGTCATCGAGAAACCATAGAGGGAGTAGAAAACGCATACATAGTGGAGGATCATTTCCTATAATTTCCTTATTGAAATAAAATAAATACAGTCCGATTTCTAGGAAGTCCTAAGCATACAGTCAGAGAGTTAAGCAGACAAAAGGAATTATTTATATTGAATATCCTATTTTATTTAGCCTATCAAGTATAGAGTTTAACAGCCTTCTCGCATATTTTGAGCTTTGTAAATACAATAATAAATAGACATACGAGCATCTTTCACCTATAAGTTGCACTGTTCGTTCCATTTATGCAAAATCATAGAAAAAAAAAAAAAAAAAACAATTGAGACAATGAAGTCGAAGTTCCTATTTGCATAAGTATTATGTCTACATATGTCTAGGTCAAATATATATATCCCCATTTTGTATAGCTATTTATATGCAAGGGTATACGCATACGTATATATATATTTGTTAAAATCACATCTTTGAATGGTATTTAGCTCGTTAGCTTTATGTACACGCGGTGCTAACTCGCCTTAAACTACGTTAAACTTTATATTTAGGCCCTTATGGTTAGTCGTAAATTTTACTTATGTATTCGTTTTCAGGAAACCTGTTTAAAACATTCGTTTTCTTTGTCTTTATACACTTATATAGTAGCTAAATCTACTTATTAAATGAATTATCTTAGAGATTTCAATGGCTAGAGATGAAGTTAAGCTCAATGCTTTATATCGTTCAGCAAACCCTGATACTCTCTGCCTGTGAGTCAAATTTGTTGACTCTAGGCGCAAAATACAATAGAAACTTTCTTTCATGGATCAACAAAGATATCCAAGCTTTCGTCGTCTGTCAATGTATACGTGAATATTATTATAAATACCAAAAGTTTACTATCTAAATTGAATATTTATCTTCAAATGATCGATTAAACTATTTGATAGAGGCTATTCTAGTTAATTTCAAAACTTTCTATATCGTATGTAAAACTCTTTTACCTGCATTTGACTATGATTCAAGCATGTTTTCATTTAAGCATAGGCATTAAAATAATTTAAAATTTTCACTTTACGACAAGAAACCAACGAGTTTTACGCTTTTTCTTTAAGATTCTTAAATTATTGAGTTGAAACTCTTGTTTCATTAGTTTCTTATGCTCTCCATTTCTTTGTTACTTGATAATTATATCATTATAATTATAGAATCTAGGTATATGTATATATATTTATGTATATTATTAGAAGTACATGGGCATAGACATTTCATGTCTAAATGATTTTTAGATGCGCATTTCACATGACAGTCAGTACATATAAATATAAATTCGAATTTTAAATACTATCAAAATATAATATTTGTTTATGTCTTTAGAAGAAAAGCTCGAAGACTTAGATGTTTCCTTTGATTTCTCTCATCTCAAAGTGAAGCTTAAATATATGAAAATAGATTCCGCTTGTAAGAATGTATCTTAAAAAAAAAAAAGAAGAAAAGCATGCAAAAGTAAAGAAATGAAACAAATTGTAATTAAAATAAAAATGTATTTATTTCACTAAAATGTTTAACAAAACATAATACATATGTACAGTGATTGCTGCAAGCAAATTTAAGGAAACAGAAAACCCAATTCTCGGGCTCAAACATTGCCAAATTCTCTCAAATATGCTTATTGATCGCTTTCTTCAGATTTTGTTTTGTTTTTGTTTTTGCCACACGTAATATCATAAACAGCTGTAGTATATTTCATATTTCACACACAAAAAGTAGACATTGACCAATTGGATTAGACTATACTTTATATATATATAGATGGGACATTGATTGAGACAAATTTGAATGGGTATCTATTGCAACTGGTTTGAATCGGGCCTGTTTAGTTTTGTTTCAATTCTGTTCTTTAATGTTAAATTGGAAACTCGCCATCAACTCCCTTTAATATATATATATCTTGGTATTTGTATGGTGTATGCATGCGTGTTTTTGATTGTTTTTAGTTATGTATATGTATTTGTATATGTATATGTATTTGTATGTATTTGTATATATATATATATCTTTAATCACTTAATGAGATCAAGTCATATAGCGCATTATCTCGCGCAAAGCATAGAGTAATTCGGCCTGGTTACGGGCTTCCATTATCATTAGATTAACATGAACCTGCAGGCAGTTGGGAAGATACAAGAAAAACGGAAGTTATTGTAAACAAAAGGCGTACATCTTTTCATGGTTAATCACCTTTTCACTATCCTGCAGCTCCACGAGCACGCTGTCATAGTCCTTGGTGGTAATGCGCTCCGGAAAGCAGCAGGCTGTCTTTATAAACATCTTCAACGGGCGCACGAGCAGCTGACGATAATCAAGGCAAGAAAGAAAATGGAAATACTTAGCTCCCCATTGAGACTTAAGTATAATGTGTGCACTCACCTGATTGACTTCACCGTAGTCGTAGTCATCGTGCCGTATGCCAAATATGCACTGTATGTAATTCCAAATGGCCCGACGAAACTTCGATGTGTCCACATTCTTGATGCCGCCCATTGTAAAGTACGTCAGATTGTAGGCGGCCCGAAACTTTTCGTCCAAAAAAGTGCCCACATCGTTGTACAAGCTGCTCAAAGAACATATGCAGAGCAAAGAGAAGAAGAAAGAGAATAAAATTTTGATTTGCAAAAGGGTTTTACTTGGCTGTCACCCACCCGTCCACCAGAGAATAGCCATGATCCTCCCACGAATAGTCCTGTATGCGAAATGTGTTAATATTCTCGGCACCACGACGAGCAAAGTCCTGGTACGTGAAGCTGGCATCGTCCACGTAATGCGAGATTATTGGCGGCAGTGCAACGGCCACCTCGGGAGCAGCTGCCGCCAGCTCGGCGGTCTGCAGCTCGACGCTCTTAAAGCGATTACTTAGCTCGGCCTCGCTGCACTCGTCCTGGTTCTGGGAGAGCACCTTCATGCGCTCCATTAACGCCTCCACCGAGATGGCGCATTGATTCTGCGGCTGCAGCTCTGCGGTCGCTGTAAATCGAAAGCAACATTTAATGTCGTCAGGCGGTTTATCAAGTCAAATTTGCGCTCCCAAAAAGCATTTTCAAATGGAAAACGTTCGTTAATTGTTTTTGTAAGAAACTTTGCTGCAACCACATTTAATGGCCATGTTCGCCTGCCTGACTGTCGCTTTTAGGCCAGGGTATTTAGACTTCGGCTCTGCGAGGAAAACGATTGTGCTCTTACCCAAATAGTGTTGGCCAAAACTGTTGTTGGCTCCGGTGCTGCGGCTGTTGTTGTTGTCCATTGTATTGTTGTAATCTGGCTTTGTATTGTTGCCAACGCTGCCGCTGCTGCTGTTCAGTGATATCTCGCCAAGAACATTTTTCTGCTGCTGCTGCTGCTGTTGTTGGTGCTGTTGTTGGTTAATGGGACTGGTTGTTGGCTGGCGTGCATCATCGACCGACGGCTGCGGCGGCGGCTGGGGCGGCATGGACACGGGCGCAGCTTTCAATTTGGGACTAGACAAGCCATCGAGCTTTTGTGTTAGACCGCAGGAGAACACAAACGAGGAGAGCGAATGGAAATGCGATAGCAATACCATTGCGTGCACCACCTCCGACAGGGACCAGCTGCTCCGGCCCTTGGTCAGACGCTGCAAATGCAAAAGACACATTACAAATTTATAGAGAGCTGTTTGTCCGTCTATCGTCCATACCTCGATGTGCTCCTTGCGCAACAGCCAGGGACGATGGGCTAATATTTTATTTATATCGTATATGGCACGTAATTTGGCGGGTATATAGTCCAGCCCATTTAGCCACTCGCTGTTGCCGCCCTGATTAATGAACTCCTTCTCGTAGCGCTTCACCAGATAGGGGCATTGATGGCGAGCGGCTGCCTAAAAATCAATCAACGAGCATAATTCACTTTAATCAGTTTTCAACGAAATCGAAGGCAAACATATTTTGAACCCATTAAAAATGGTTAAAAAGGGTATATTGTATTTGTGCAAAATGCAAATGTATGTAACAGGCAGAACGAAGCATCTCCGACCCCATTAAGTATATATATTCTTGATCAGTATCAATAGCCGAGTCGATCTAGCCATGTCCGTCTGTCCGTCCGTCCGTCTGTCCGTATGTATGAACGCAAGGATCTCAGAACCTATAAGAACGCCTATAAGAGCTAGAGACTTGAAATTTTAGATGTATGTAGGTGCTCCTAGTTCCTGCGCAGATCGAGTTAGTTTCCGATTATCGATAACTTACTCCGTTTCCAAGCAATCGATAAAAATCGATATCGACATCCTGTTTTTTGAGCAAATTGGGTAAATAATAAGAGCTAGAGTCACCAAACATGATATGTTGCTTCTAGAATATTATATATATATCAAGTATCTTTCATTTTAGACCTCCCCGCTACCACCTCAAAGAGGGTTCAGGGTATTCCCTAGTCGGGAGCTCCCGACTAGAACCTCTTACTTGTTTGACAATAAAATGATCCCATGCCGCGTTCTATAGACGCCCAATGGCCCTCAGATCCCATTAAAAGCGCCTGGGAGAGCATCTACACCTGAAAATGCGCTAAAAATATATATGCCTCGTCGTGTGTGTGTGTGTGTGGATGACCCAAAATACGACGAATACAAATATTCGAATGTTTTCGCTTTTGTTTTTCACATATTTTGTTGTTGCTGCGTCATCCAATGAGGCTTCACTGTACCATCAAGTCATCAGGCCATGCAGCTATAAATCTGGCAATATTTTACATTTAGCAAATGCAACATACATATACATATGTATGTGTACGTATACATATATATTCTGTTGAATTGGCTCAAATGTTGCGGCGGGCATGGGTTAAATGAATGTGTTTATTATTATTTTCAGCAAAATAAAAAGTCAAAGACCCAGAACCATAATACTCATATCTTATCTTGTTTATGATTATTGCACACACACATATGCATACGTACGAGACGTAGGAAAATTTTATTTCAAATACAAACTAAACACACTTTGTAGAGTCTCTGCAAAGGCAAAAATGCGAAACAAATATTTTGCGAATGGCCGGAAAATCAATTTATTAGCCTTAGTCAGAGGCTGTAGCCAAATGCAGTTGGAAAAATCTGATGCCTGCTAAGGATATTTGTTAAAAAAAAAAATGCACAGATTTCCACAAAACATATTTTTGTAGTACACAAAAAAAAAACAAGTAAGAGGTTCCAGTCGGGAGCTCCCGACTAGGGAATACCCTGAACCCTCTTTGAGGTGGTAGCGGGAAGGTGGCGATAGGTCTAAAATGAAAGATACTTGACATATATATAATATTCTAGAAGCAACATATCATGTTTGGTGACTCTAGCTCTTTTTATTTGCCCATTTTGCTCAAAAAACAGGATGTCGATATCGAATGTTATCGATTTCTTGGAAAGGGAGTAAGTTATCGATTATCGAAAACAAACTCGTACTGCTCAAGGACCAGGAGGTCCTACATACCAAATATCAAGTCTCCAGCTCTTATAGGTTCCGAGATCCTTGCGTTCATACATACGGACGGACGGACGGACGGACAGACAGACGGACGGACGGACGGACAGACGGACATAGCTAGATCCACTTGGCTATTGATGCTGATCAAGAATATATATACTTTAGGTAGTCGTAGATGCTTCCTTCTGCCTGTTACATGCATTTGCACAAATACATTATACCCTTTTACCCATTTTCAATGGGTTCAGGGTATAAAAATGAACCGAAATCGGGCTTGAAAAGAAAATTGCATTGGAAAACAAATTGGGCAGTAACTTTACAGTTATCATTTTATTATCCGAGAGTGTGCGTGCGTGTGCGTGCGTGTGTGTGGGCGTATAATTCGCATTGGGGTCTTCATTCACATTCACATTCACATTCACATTCACATTCGCATTCACATTCACATTCGCATTGTTGTTGCAGTCAGAGTGAAAAATTGAAATTAAGTGCGGCATAAATCAATTTTAATTACGTTGTTGTTCATACAAAATGTGTCTATTTTTAAATTTTCCGCCGTTGTATTTTGTTTTTCAATTTAATCCAAATTTTCCGCCAAGTACGCACAGTTCTTATACTAAAAGCTTTGAACTGTTGTGGATTATCCATAAAAGCCAACTTTATTGCACAGAATGACTTTTCTTGGTGCACAAAGCAGCTTTACGGATAAAATCGAAACTTTCAAAACTTGCTTAAGTATGTGCACATATGTGTGTGTGTGTATGTGTGTGTGTGTGTGCGTGCGTGTAGAGCACAACTGAAAGGCTTTACTTTTCGCAAGAAGCTTTGCCCAAATGGGTATATATTTTATTTACAGCGGCAACATTTTCTAATGCCTTTGTGAAAAATGCAACTGTCGTCTAATGTTGTCGCAAGTCATAAGCTTGTTATCATCAAGTTTTCTATATTGTTCATAAATGGACAAAGCGGCAGCCAAAGCTGCGCTACATTTTCTCTAATAAACTCATGTTTTTGAGGGATGCCTAACTGGGCTTAATGCACTTGTTAATTTGCATTTAAAACTGGCTGACGTTGCATGAATACAATGTCAACTGTTATTAGGCAACTTGTTTGCTGCAACATTTCTATTGTTTGGGGCATTTGGGCTCTGTATCACCTGCCACACCTGCCACACCTGGCGTCCAGCGTCCATTCAGTCAAGCGCTGCGTCAAGAATTTCTATTCTTGTGACATGTGCTCGCCGCCCCCAAGCCTGCAGTTGCAGCTATAACAAATAGCTTAAAGCCAACAGCATTTTTCAGAGCTCAGAGCAGTGGAAATAATTTGCTGTTGTTGATTCCCCAATGTGTAACTTGTTGTTCTAGCGTGCGAGTGTGTGTGTGCGGGTGTGTGTGCGGGTGTGTGTGCGGGTACGGAGGCTGCTGTCATTGATAGGGCATCAACAGACAACAAGCAGCAAATGTGAGCCGACAGCGCCAGTCGGCGAGAGCTAATGTGCTTAAATTTGCCAGTGGCAACAATGCACAATGCAACCACCCGCAACCACACGAGGCACAGACACACAGACACACAGATACACAGATACACAGATACACAGATACACGGATACAGCCGCAAGCACACACACGCGCAGCCACATCATCCCCTTAGACATGCTCCGGCAGTCGGAAATATGATGAAAGGGCCCGAGAAAAGGGAACAAAGCTCGGCAACAATGCTCAATTATTAATAAACAATAGAGAGGATGCGAAATAAACGGTAATAAATTAGGCAAAATAACAACAACAAAAAAACAAAAAAACTACTCACAATTATGGCCAAATAGTATCTATAAGCATAGGGTAAAGGTCCATCACCTTTCATAATAAAGTTCTGCGTGCGCAGAAAGTGATCACGATAAAGCGGATGATAGCCAATCACCTGTGTCACCTGATCACATTCATCGAGATCATCCATATCAAAATCTGTGGACGTGCACTGCAAAAAAAGAAGAAGAAGAAGAAGAAGTAGAAAATGGAGAAAAAAAACGTGATTGAATAGTATTAAATAACCAATTAGTATGAAAAGCAAGCGTATACTTAATACGCACACGTTACGCATACGTCGCGTGGGCCCAACATTATTATTAAATCTATTTATGCGAGCAAACATAATTGCAAAAACAAGTTGTTTAATGTTCGGACTGTTATGTTGGCACATACCACGCATACATACATATGTACATATATAACACACATATCAAATATAACTTTTTAATTAAGCAACATTCGTTATGAAACTCAACAATTGACTTGCGCATCATATATTGATATCCTGTGCGCTGCCGCTTGTCATTTTGTGAGCATTAATCGCAAAAAGTCATTATTTGCCATGAGCCATTTTATTGGATCCTCCGGATTGCCAATCAATAAACAGTTGCCATGGCAAACTGAACTGACGCAGGGTCCACTGAATGCATTCTGCTCAGATATATGAGTAATGCGCTTTTAGTGGGGCCAAAGGTAAAGGCAAGGGCAAACGGCAATGGCAACGGCAACGGCAACGGGAACGGCAACGGCAACGGCAAAGGCAAAGGCAAAGGAATTGTGTATATTGCTTCGCATATTGCTATCTATTACAGAGGCAGGGGCGTGGGTGTGGGCGTGGGCGTGGGCGTGGTGAGAGGGCAACAAGTTGAGCCACTAAAGCTGATTGGCAAATTGTATGGACCAGAGTCTCTGCAGCGCTCGCATTCATAAATGCGACTGGACAAATGTTTAAGCAGCGCATTTATTAATATTATCGCAATGAACTGGGACGCCGCCGACTGGAGGAGAAGGTGGAGGAGGAGGAGGGAGCTCTTTGAAGTTGCCAGTAAACAAATGCGCCACAAAAGCAGCTCTTGTTGTTATTTAGCAGTGTATCTAGTATATATATACATATATATAAGCTAGATCATTAAACAACACATGTTTATGCGCTTCCAGCAGCATTTTCTATACTTTTATCGGTGTCTGCGTGCTGCTCATTCAAGTCAGTCGCAGCCGCAGCTCCACTGACTAACTGACTGACTGACTGACTGACTGACTGACTGACTGGCTGACTGACTGGCTGACTGACTGACTGACTGACTGACTGGCTGAGTGACTGTAAAATGTTAATCAAAGTTGTTTTGTTGTTGTTTTTTTTCTCTTTATACCCTCAACCCATTCAAACTGGTTAAAAAGGGTATAACGTATTTGTGCAAATGTTTGTAACATGCCGGAGAAAGCTCTCCGGCTCCATAAAGTATATATATTCTTGATCAGCATCAATAGCCGAGTCGATCTAGCCAAGTCCGTCTGTCTGTCCGTCCGTACAAGAGCTAGAGACTGGAAATTTGAGAGTTGAAGTCTGTTTCCGATAATCGATAACTTTCTCCGTTTCCAATTAATCGATCAAAATCGATATCGAAATCTCTAGGTTTTTAGAGCAAGCGTCCCCAAAGTTGACGTATAGTTTCTAGAATAGTATATATTTAGATATCAAACATCTTTTAGCATATATGTATATATATGTATTTGTTCTATAGCACAATGTGATCTACCCCTCATCAAGATCGGTTGGGAAACACAAAAGTTATTTGAGAAAACGTTAGCTTATATTTTGCAAGAGAGCGCAGGGTATCCGCACGTCGTGAACTGCCGACTAGAGCCTCTTACTTGTTTTCTGCTGTTGTTTATGCGGCTGCCTACTAAACTGGGGCGATGTTATTAAACGTTCAATGACTTTTTTTTTTCGTTAGTTGTTATTTGTTTGTTGGTTTTTCTTGTCCATTTCTTTGCAGTCGGACTAAGTCGCCGCTTGATTCTTGATAGCGCAGCGTCTACTTATAGACCACACATGCCCGCAATCAGCCAGCCGCTTATCGTACATATGTACATATACATATATCATACATATATGAGCTTGGCTACAGACCGAAGAGACATTGGGTGCTAAATAAAAAGCTGCCTAGTAGTTGCTAACATTTAACCTAAACAATTTACATATACACATGTATGTATATCACGACCTTAATACGCCCACACACATGCACAGCCTTATTCTAAAAGTAATCATGCCATTTTTGGCAAGCGGTTCAATCAAAAATCTCATACCCTGTTGCCTGGTCGAAGTTGTTGTTGTTTGGCATTGAAACGCACACCCACAGATAATAAATGCAAATGTTTCATAATACGTTTATTTGTTCTATTGATGTTTGGCTATTTCGCAGCCACTTGCAGCCATTTGCTAAATGGCAGCCAAATATTATATAATTAACAAATATGACTTCTTGTAAAATGCCATCACTTTCACATAATTAATTGGGTTTAATGTCGAGCTACATATTTTTGGTAGCCAGCGTCTGAATTAACAAGTGCTGAACTTAGCATAGACAAGATATTCCATTAATCAATCTGATTTATGGCCAACTATTCACATGCAAATTGATGGGGGCTGCTCAAAGCGTAGCCATAAATTTAAATACATATGTAAATTGTTTGCTTTGCCTTGCTTTGCTTTGCTTTGCTAATTTGCAGAATCAACTATTTTTGGTCAAATTAAATGCCACAACTTGAACAGTTTTTTAATCGCGTCGCAAAAAACTCGAGATAAATAATGCCAAAGTTTTCCAGCAGAGAAATTGTTGTTGGAACGCGCTCAAAAAAAAAAGAAACAAGTAAGAGGTTCCAGTCGGGAGCTCCCGACTTGGGAATACCCTGAACCCTCTTTGAGGTGGTAGCGGGAAGGTGGCGATAGGTCTAAAATGAAAGATACTTGACATATATATAATATTCCAGAAGCAACATATTATGTTTGGTGACTCTAGCTCTTATTATTTACCCAATTTGCTCAAAAAACAGGATGTCGATATCGAATGTTATCGATTGCTTGGAAACGGAGTAAGTTATCGATTATCGAAAACTAACTCGATCTGCATAGGAACTAGGAGCACCTACATACATCTAAAATTTCAAGTCTCTAGCTCTTATAGGATCTGGATCCTTGCGATCATACATACGGACGGACGGACGGACGGACGGACGGACGGACGGACGGACGGACAGACAGAAAGATGGCTAGATCGACTCGGCTACTGATGTTGATCAAGAATATATATACTTTATGGGGTCAGAGATGCCTCCTTCTGCCTGTTACATACATTTGCATATTGCACAAAAACATTATACCCCTTTTACCCTTTTCGACTGCGTAATACTCTGTGCTTCAAATTTGTTAGAGATGCGCCCGAAACTCCAAATCTCCAGATCTCTCCAATTCTCAAGTATATACATATGTATGTGTATGCCAAGTTTCTCACACAAAGCTAATATACTCTCCTTTCATATGGTGAACGAGTGTATTGACTAATTACAGCTACCAGTTGAAAGTCGACGCTTGTTGTTTTTTTGTATCTTTTGTTTTTTATTTGCATTTGTCTTCTTTTTTTGTTAGCATTTTAATTGGCAGCTCCTCGTTTGGTGGCGCCAGGGCAAAGCTTGACAGACTTTTTCGCGCTTCGCTCGGAATAAGATAAAAAAAAACAAAAAAAAAGCGTTGACAAATTGTGTAAGACACAAATTATAATTAATTAATGTCAGTCAATTGAGTATAAATTACGGAAATTGTTGCTGTCGTTTTTATTTGTTTAGGAAAACTTTTCCAAAGCGCTCAGCCAAGAAAGTGTAGGGTATAAATAGGTATGTATATATATGTATATGTATGTATATATGTATATGTGGTAGGCAAATGGAAAATTGGCTCGCTCGGCTCGAGAGAAACCCGTTTGTGAAGCAAACCGCTTTGACTTTGGCATACGGGCACAACTTGCATTGGGCCGGGGACCAGTTGGCCGCACAAAGTGGATTACATGGCCAGCACAGGAGTGGGCACAAACGAAGCTGTTTGGGCCAAGTTAAATGTTAAATGGATGAATGTGTGCGGCTCTTTAAGGCCAGTTTTGTTGTCAACTAGAAAGTTACACTGACATTTTAGAGGGTATCACTGGATTCGATTACTTTCGTGTGCTGTGCTCTTAATTGTTGTTTGCTTTCTGTTGCGTTCGATTCAAAACTCGTTCGTCAGCATGGCGTATACGCGATATGACAAGGTTTTCGCTGCCCCATTGCATGTGGTTGCACTTTGACACGCTTTATTTGAGAATCTGAGAATTTGAGAATTGAGAGGACGGCTCTTTCAACTCGCCTCTGCTTCTGTTGGCAGTCGCTCAACATATTGATTGACTGAATGTACTTCAATATAGTCATCAGTTCCAAAAGCAAATGCTAAATAATAGTATTTCATTTTTTGTTCGATTTCATAACTAAACAACATCAGCATACGAAACCTAAAACATTAAATGGAGGTCAGCAAGACGTTAGAGGAAGCAGATCTTGATTGAAATATGTGTGTGCGTGTGTGTGTGTGCGCCTGTGTGTGTGCGTGTGTGTGCCTGTAAATCGTGACTGAGCATAATATATCGCAACACACATTCAATTTGTTGTGTTCTCAACCAAACCCAACTGAAACTCGAGCTGAGGCCCATGCTTATGCATTCATGCATAAATTTGAGCATAATTGAGTGGACTTTAAGTAATGCCAGCTGCAAAGCATAACAAGTGATACTTTGGGCAAGGGCAGGCAACAAGTTTTCAGTCCCGCAAGTGGGGGGGGGGGGCTGTTCGACAATTTTCGACAATTTGCGACTTGCCTGGCTGGCATTTTAATAGCAAACGCAAATGTTCGAGCCGTGAGTACATTATTCAGTTGTGTGCGTACACTTTTAGCGGTCACTGTGGCGGGAAGTGTTTACGCTCAAAATCACGAAGCGTAGCGATTAAAAAGGCTGAGCTAGTGTCAGAGGAAGGTGAAGGCGGGCATACATCACGTCTGCACAGTGCCTGCTGTCAGTTTACCGACAAGACTTGCTCTTTTTACGCTGCTCGAGCTTATGTTAATGCGCTCGAAATTAATTATTGTAAGCAAATTTTGATTTCCTCTTTAAAAAAAAAAAATATATATATATATAAGCCTACATGGGAGCAGAAAACAAAATTAAATCAAATTATACACAAAATTATCATAATAAGCACAATACAAAGTGCGTAATACCCCTAATATTTCTGACAGCTTGATTTACTTCGGTTTTCACAGACATTCTAGCTCTGCTTTTGCTGCGGTTTTCACTTGGCTCTTTTGTCTTGAGTTTTCATAGTTATTGTTGTGTTGTTGTTGTTTTTCATTTTTTTCATGTGGGCGCATTTTCAAAAGCCCCGCCCCGCGCCGCGCCGCCCCGCCCGCAGGGGTCTCGCTTCAAATGTCAACAGAAGTGGCCTCAACAAATTAAAACAAAAGCTGGTAAACAAGCAAATAAATTAGCATAAATGGTAGACGGCTCAAAAGGAGAAATAGCAAACAATAACTAGGTAGATAGGCGAATGGGCGAATAGGTGGAATAGGTGGATAGGTAGTTGGGTAAACACAGGTAGAGTGGAAAAAACGGCAGGTGTTAGAAATGCAAACTGAATAAGTGTATGAAAGCGAAATAATACAAATAAAATAGTACAAAAAAATATCAAATAAACAGCTTGAGAGCATTTTTCCACACACACAAACCCTTCTACATACACATATATGTATATATGTTAATTTGTAGCTGTGTGTGCGTGTGCGTGTGTGTCTATTAGCGACAACAGCGCCTGCATTATAAACTATTTGCTGTGCACTTGCGTGTGTGCGTAGCTAATAAAGACGCGCGTCTAGACGTGATAAACTATAAACTCACAAGCGTCTATACTAATAAGTGGATTTTTAAGTTTGCACTCACAGCTTAGCATATTAATTTAGGTTTATTTACATATTTATGTGCGCATGTCTACGCACATAAGCCCATAAATATGGCCATACATATACATATATATATGTATTGTGTTCCACATAGACAGCGGCAATATGTGAGATTTCTCTCTCTCTAGCTACTTTATTCTATTATACTATATATTGTATTATATTATCAGCTAACGTATTTAATTAATCAACTGCAGCACACTTGTTGCTGCTTCTTGTGTCTGTCTACAAAGTTGATTCACTTTATTGTTGATTTAAGTTGTTGCTCGTTTTTCTTATGTCAAATATTTAACAAAACATTTCGCAGCACCGGCCACAAAATAGCATTCATGAACATTTTGATAAGCTAGACATATGCAATCCCAATCTGCACTTGGTTATCTTTGTTTATCTTTTGTTTTTCTCGTCTCGTTTTACACAGTCGAGGCGCTTTTTTTTTTATGTTTTTTATGTTTTGCAACGCATGCAGAATGCGACTACTCGAATTTGAGTTGTGCCGAGCTGCTATGAGTTATGAGTACACTCATTCGCAGAGTGAGTAAGTACTGTGAAATGTGCACATGTTTGCAAGTGTCTGGCAAGTGGCAATATTGACCAACCTCAATGTGTGTGTGTGTGTGTGTGTGTGTGTGCTGGTGTGTGTGTGTGTGTGCTGGCGTGACTCTGGTCCTGGACTTTTCCGCCCGCTTGTCTGGCACTCGGTGCGACACTTTGTCTACTGATAAAGTGCAAACAATCGAAGCTCTAAAGGCAAAACAATAGCAATGCAAACACAAAGACATGACAACCAAACAGTCTCTGTGGCAAGTGTGGCAAATTATTAGGTGCACATTATCGCTTGTAACGACAACGACAACAACAACAACGAGAACAAACTGTCTGACAACTAAGTCAGTCGCCGACTGAGCTGCTCCTTGGCCTGATAACACTTATTGATAAGAGCACACACACACACACACAAATATTGCCATAATTGTTATTTCCTTCTACCTCTATATTGTTGATAATAACTCGAGAAACGTCTGGTAAATGGCAAATTGTGTGTCACCCCCCCCGCCCCCAACTAAATGAGTTGGCTAAATATAAATCTCAGGTTGAATGAACTCTGCCTAAATATTAAAACAAAAACCAAAAATAACTTGTTTACTTATTATGATTGTTCAAAAACTCATTAGAAATACTTCTGTGGCATTTATGAATCTTCAAAAAAGTTATATACTAGCGCAATTAATTAAAAAATAAATTCAAATATATATATGTATATACGGCATTTATCTATTATTGAATAGCCGCATAAATGCGCTCGCACATGCCGCTTTCTGCCACATCCAAAAATAACAAATACTACACTTTTAACATGTCGCCGCGCACCAGCCACAACTTTGTACATTATTATAATCAATGTTTAGACTGACTTCCGCATCTGTGAAATGCTGGCAATTAAATTGCACAAATCATTAAATAAAATGTTGAAAATGTTGCTATTTCGAATCGCATCCCCAAATTGTACCCAAAACTTAGCTGATGCAATTTCCTTGACGGCAGTGTGCATACGAAGAACACACACTGTTAGTCAGCCAGGCGGTCAATCGGCCAGATGGTCAGTCTGTCAGTCAGTCAGTCAGTCAGTCAGTCAGTCGCTTTCTCAGGCAGTCAATCAGTCAGTGAGCACATCAGTCAGTCAGTCAGTCAGTCAGTGTGCATAAGAAGAGCTGTTCTTTTCGCTTTCTCAGTCAGTCAGCCCATCAATCAGTCAGTCGGCCCATCAGTCAGTCAGTCAGTCAGTCTGCCTGCGAAGAGCTGCATCATTCGCTTACTGAGTAATGTAGTCCCACAGTCAGTCAGTCAGCAAGCCTGACTAGTCAGTCCGTCAGAGGCTATCTCAGTCTGTCGGACAGTCAATCAGTCAGTCAGTCTGCCTATGAAGAGCTCCATCATACACTTACTCAGTAAGGCAGTCTCTCAGTCAGTCGGTCAGTCAGTCAGTCAGTCAGTCAGTCAGTCAGTCAGTCAGTCAGTCAGCCAGACTGTCAGTCCGTCAGTGGCTGTCTCAGTCAGTCAGACAGTCAATCAGTCAGTCAGCTCATCAGTCAGTCAGCCCATCAATTAGTCAGTTAGCCCATCAGCCTGTCAGTCAGTCAGTCTGCCTATGAAGAGCTGCATCATTCACTTACTCAATAGGCAGTCCCTCAGTCCCTCAGTCAGTCAGTCGGTCAGTCAGTCAGTCAGGCAGAATGTCATGTCGTGATTCTGTCACTCACTCTAGAGGCAAAAGCCTTTTGGACTGTTGCCAGAATCGGAATGGCGCACATCTGTTTATTTGATATTGTTGCGCATGTTGGCGTATTTTTATACACTATTCATTTATATCAAATCTAAAATGGCCTGACTGCGTTTAATAGTGACTAATCTGCACGTTATATAAGTATGCAGAAACATTTGAAAGCTAAACAAATGTCAAATTTACAAATTTTACCCAAATTCCCACTCTAACTTCAAGTCGCATTTAACTGCGACGCAAACAGAAAAAAAACCTCTTTCGATTCAATTTAGTTGAAAACTTTATACTTATATTTATGTCTGTGCAGCAAAAAAAGAAAAAAAAAAAACAGATTAGATGACCCAATTTCGGTGCTATTTATATTTAAGCGAATGTGCATAAAAAATATTTTATTCTAAAGCTCGACCAGCTAAATTGCCTTGTTATCGGTTTCGTTTATATTGTTTTGGTGCATGCCAAAAAACCAAAAAAAAAAAAAAAAAAAAAAAAAAAAAAAATCTAAATAATAATAATAATAATTGCTGAATCATTTGGTAGTTTTCAGCGGCTTATCAAAGCCGGGCGAGCTGCAAACAAAATTCTTCCAGCAGAAATGGCGCATTTGTAATCATGTTGCCAAGCTCGTTTCTTTTTCCAATTAAAAAAAAAAAAAAAGGTTTCATATACTACAATTTTCCGTTTGTTGGCTGAACGAGAGAATCCACATAGTTGTTTTCCAACATACATTTCCATTGTGATAAATGTTGTTGTGAAAGCAAAAGCATCCTTCATTGTTCAACAACTATTTGTTGGCAGCACATGTGGCATACTCTTTTATGCTACCTGTATATATTCACAGCTAAAGGTTCATTCTTCGCGAAAGGGTATTACAATTCGTATGTGTGTGTGCACTTTGCATTGCTGGGACATTCAAATGCATATAGTTTATGAAAAAGGACAAAGGGAGTAATTCGCGCTTGAGTCGGAGTTTCCGGAATTTGTGGCCCTGCAGGGGTTTAGAAAATTTAATTAATTTAACTACAATTATGACATGATATGGTACATATTTCTCTAATTAGTCTCGACTTTTCAATCCCATACACCGCACCAAAACTCGACTCTAGCTGCACAGCCAACTGTGTGTGCGGGGGTGTGCGGGGGTGTCTGTGTGTGTGTAGCCACGAATTGTGCACAAAAAAAGTGGCCTGCAGCTATCTGCAAAAATTCAATTAGTGCATGAATTACACGGAGACCGACAACAAACAGGCGGCAGCTCATTTGAAATGATGTTGATTTCCCTTACAGAGTCATTTAATCGATTTCCACGTGCCACGTTCTCCTATTTCATTGTGCAACAAAAAGTCGCAACGTTTTTGTGGCACTCAGTTATGCTTACATCCGTTGGCAATAATCATCATCAAATTATGACAAAAGTCGTTGATGTTCATAATGGCTACAACTAATTGCGGGAATGCCCGTAATCTGATTTTGAACCGAACGCAGAATTTTAATTAATTCTTTACTTTGAAACCAAGCCAGTTGCCACAATAACAGCTTAATCAAATACCATTGAGAGCGATTTTTTGAGAAAACAAAAAACGCAACCCCGAAACATTGAATATCTTAAAGCATATTTGATTTACACCAATTATGAGTAGAGATGAAGTCTAGCGCGCATCTTCTCTGTAAATATATAGGCTTACAAAATGTACAATACTTAAATTTACAATTAACAATTCGGTACACCGAAGATTTAATACCCTTGCAGATGTCCGATGCAAATAAGATTTTGCATAAATGTGGGGACAATAGTGAGACCTATATATGCCGAGTTTGGTCAAGATATCTTGATAAACAAAAAAGTTTTCCATGCAAGAACCTACTTTTCGACCGATCTTCACTGTGGCAGCTATATGATATAGTGCTCCGATGTTGATACGATTTTGCATATATATGAGGAGCATAGTGAACCCTATAAATGACGAGTCAAGAAATCTTGAAAAACAAAAAAGTTGTCCATACAACAACTTAATTTTCGATTGATCGTTCCTATGGCAGCTATATGATATAGTGCTCCGATCCAGCTCCGGTTCCGACATATGTACTGCAAGCAAGAGAATAAGGCTCATCTGCAAAGTTTCTTGACGATAGCCTTAAAACTGAGAGACTAATTTGCCTAGAGACAGGCAGACGGACAGACTATATCGACTCAGCTGTTGATACTGATCAAGAATATATATACTTTATGGCACTGGTACGTGATGTCTCTCTCTATGCGTTACACATTTCACAACAAAGTAATAATACCCTCTGCATGGGTATAAAAATAGAATCGTTTCATTAGCCTGGCCTTAAGGTTGTGGAAGATTCGATTCCAAAAGTAAAGGCGGCGAAGTTCCGAAAATATTTATATATTATTATATATAAAAACTTGCGACATAGAGGTTGGTATTAAGGTTGTTTTTACTTACATCTTGTGAGATTTGTCCCATTTCCGCGTAATAATCAACAGCCGAGTACATTGGTGTGTGCTTGGGCGTGTGTGTGTGTAATGTATTTGTGGTCTCGCTGATAATACCAGAGACCAGTTACAGCTACAGTTACTTGGCTGCAGTTGCGGCAGTTACTGGTTTAGTGCCTCCTGTGTGCGCGGCTAAAAGGAAACGCGTCAGCGACTGGGCCAAGTTGCAGTCGAAGCTGTTGGCAATCAACTGAAGGAGCTGGCTCGTTGTCATTCACAATCTAGATTTGGCTCTCTCTCTCTCTCTCTCTCTCTCTCTTTCGCTGTCTCTCTCTCGCTTTTCTGCTTTTAAGTAAGTATTTACTTGCTGAATTTCGTTTTCGATTGTTGATTGTTGCGACTGTCGAGGCAATTAAGGCAACTGCAGAGGAGACTGTGGCTTTTGTGCAACAGGCAGGCAGTCGATCGAATCGAAAACAAATACAAAGCATGCAACGCGGTGGGTGTTGTTGCCAAAAAGATAAACGAACAGAAAAAACGGCAACTTGAACTTGGCTCTGGTCAGGCGTTGCGGCTCAGTTTCAGTTTCAGATTCAGATACAGATACAGCTGCAGGCTGAGACTCGGTTCAAGTATCTTGAGCCTGATGCACGTTTGTGGCACATAAATGCGTCGCGAAATTGGATTATGATTTAGGCACTTGTACGTATGACTGCGCGGCCCAAACTTCCTTCGCTTTAGCTGTTCTCTGGCAACTGTCCTTTTCGTGCTTGACTCGTATACGCTATAATTGCAGTCGCCGTTTTCATTGGTTTTCATTGGTATCGGCAACAAAGTTTTCAGCTTGCCTTCTGGCCGAATTGCCGCTCACAACTTTGTGTATGTTGCACAACTTCCAGCGCACACTGTAAGAAAAGACAAAAGGAAACAATGTGTTAGGCTATATGAATACCCTCTCAATTAAGACAGGAGCCCATATCGAGTGGGCCGATACTAGTCTCATTAATGTAATCCAAAATCGATACTCATATTAAAAGAAACAACAATTAATATCGTTTGGGTTCTCAATATTCACTCATATATGTATTTACGCCAGCCCTGTTTATATATTGCCATGCATTTCTATATCCTTTTTGTTGTGTAACCTTGATAAGCAGCTTTTGTGCTAATTACATTGTGAGTCATGCGAAAAACAAAAGAGGATTTGTGCTGCGACTCAACTAAACGAAAATCAACACGCATGTACATCAATTAAACAAATAATTTGCAATGTTAGGGATACAGCACATGTTGTGGCCACAAATCAGCTGTTTACGCTGCGTATACGTGATTTGATTCGAACGCTCATACGACCCGTTCAAAAATGTCGTTTGCAAATGTTTCAATGTCAGCGTTGTTATTTGTATTTGTTATGTTACTTGTTGCTAAATTGTACACAGAATGTTTATGTTGTATGTGAAGTCAGCCTCATTTGCATGGGCGCAGCAGCTGCTGGCCAGTGCATGGCATTATAATTCATTTCTTTGCTAATTAATAGGGTAAACCAATAAACAAGAACAACAACAACAGAGGACGCAACAATCTGTCTGTCAACAGACACCACAAGTCAAATTTAATATTGTTTTCATGTGGTTTTCGGCACACATCTGTCAACAGCCGCGTCTGCCCGAGCCGCGACTGCCGACTGCTGGGATGGGCTGAAGGCTGGCCACGCCCACGCATATACATACATATATATATATATACATATAGCATGTAGCTGATCTGATGAGTCGCTGAAGCGTTTGGCATGCGCACTGTGCGGCAATAAAAAGTCCATAAATTTATGAATTTTACAATAACAAAGTAACGAAAACAATAACAAAAACAAAAAAAACAAAAAACAAACTGAAACCGAAATAGAAATAGAAAACTTTGCAGCGCTTCGTTATTGTCATTTGAGTGCGCGCAAAGTTTTCTAAGTTACAAGCAAAAATGTTGCTGTTGTTGTTGTGGTTGTTGTTGTCGCTCTGCCGCCTACAAAGTCACGTTCTCCGACCATGTTTTGGCTCTGGCTTCGTCTATGACTGTGTGTGTGTGTAATACATTTGTTGACATTGGCTACGATCAAACCGCAGCAACAGCCCAAAGATTGTAATCATGCGATGAGATAAATTACAAGCGACAAAAGCGCTCAAATGTAGTTTATACCGAAGCTCTTTCAATATCAAATACGCAATATGCATAGTAAAAACAAGTAAGAGGTTCTAGTCGGGAGCTCCCGACTTGGGAATACCCTGAACCCTCTTTGAGGTGGTAGCGGGGAGGTGGCGATAGGTCTAAAATGAAAGATACTTGACATATATATAATATGCTAGAAGCAACATATCATGTTTGGTGACTCTAGCTCTTATTATTTACCCAATTTGCTCAAAAAACAGGATGTCGATATCGAATGTTATCGATTGCTTGGAAACGGAGTAAGTTATCGATTATCGGAAACTAACTCGATCTGCGTAGGAACTCGGAGAACCTACATCTAAAATTTCTCTAGGTCTTATAGGTTCTGGATCCTTGCGATCATACATACGGACGGACGGACGGACGGTCGGACGGATAGACGGACAGACGGACGGAAGGAAGGTCGGACGGACATGGCTAGATCGACTCGGCTATTGATGCTGATCAAAAATATATATACTTTATGGGGTCGGAGATGCTTCCTTCTGCCTGTTACATACATTTACATTTTGCACAAAAACAATATACCCTTTTTAACCATTTTTAATGGGTCATGATCCTGATGCCTGCCTCTTTGCCATAATCGGGCACAGGCAGCTGGTGCAGGGCATAACAAAAGGTGACCCCTGTCTTTAGTTTCAAATAAAACATTTTGAGATGGAGCATATAAATTAAAAAGTTTTGAAAAATTCATTAGCCCGCGACGATTTGCTGCTTGTGGGCCCGCGCGACCCGAACTGGGGGCAGACTCCATTCAAGATGTGCAACAAGGATTGTTGCGCCCTCAAGACTGCGCTGCAGATACGACGCATGAAACTTTTGATCGAAAAGCGAAAGCAGGAAGAAGCCAATGCCAAGCCCAAGAATATTATCGTAACGCCAGAAAGCTTGATCCATAGCTATGACGAAATTGAAAAAATGGCCAAACTGATAATCAGTAGATCAGAAACACGACCCAAGTTTGGTTTAGTGTGTGGCTCGAACTTAGATACGCTGGTCGAGCTGATTGAGCAGCCCGTTATTATTGACTATTCGGATATACCGAATTTTCCCGAATTTCCGGTAGACAGCGACAAGGGCAAACTGTTTGTGGGCAGCGTAATGGGCGCTACTGTGGTTGCCATGCAGGGACGCCTCCATCACTACGAGGGCAATTCCCTGGCCAGCTGCTCGGTGCCGGTGCGCGTGCTGAAGCTGTGCGGCATCGAATATTTGTTTCTCACCTGTGCCGCAGGTGCGGTCAATAAGAACTATAAAGTTGGCGATATAATGCTCATCAAGGATCACATCAATATGTTGGGCTGGTTCGGCAATAATCCGCTGAACGGACCAAACGATCTGCGCTTCGGCGACCGGCACGTGCCAATGACCGACGCCTATGACGAGGGCCTGATCGAGAAGGCGCTGGAGATTGGCCTCGAAATCGGCCAGGAGGATCACATGCATCCGGGTGTCTATGCCTGCCTGGGTGGCCCCGTATATGAGACTGCGACCGAGCATCGCTTTCTGCGAAGCATCGGTGTCGATTCCGTCGGAATGTCGCTCGTTCAGGAGGTAATTGTGGACGCTACGCTTGCAAAAATTACCTTAACCCATGTGTGCTACTTTATTTTCAGGTCATTTACGCGCGACACTGCGGCTTGAAGGTGTTTTCATTTAGTCTGATCAGTATGCCGTCCCTCGAAGATCCGGATATGCCACAAACTATTCGTGATATGTCGATACACCAAGGACAAAATTTCTGCATGGAGCTGATTTCGCGCATGATATATAGAATACAAAACAACTTGTGACCAAAGCCAAAAATTAATAAAAAAAAAAACTTATACAACTCCCGACTAGGGGATACCCTGACCCTCTTCTTCGAACACCAAATGCAGATCTATATACTATTGTGGAAGCTACATGTCAAGTTTGGTGAGTCTAGCTCTTGTTATTTACCAAAATTGCTCAAAAAACAGGATTTCGATATCGATATTTATCGATTACTTGGACAAGTTATCGAATATCGGACAGAAGGACGGACATGGCTAGATCGACTCGACCGCTGATGCTGTTCAAGAATATATATACTTTATGGGGTCGGAGATGCTTCCTTCTGCCTGTTACATACATATTTTGCACAAATACATTATATCCCTTTTACCCGAATCTGACGATAAAACGGTTCAGTTTTGACAAATTCATTTCAGACAGAGTATTCACTGTGCCAGTTGTTTACAGTTCACGAATTTCGCACTTATTTTGACAACTACACGTTGCGTATACGTAACTTGCTTTCATATCGCGCATACGCAGTGTATGGCACTATGCAAGCAGAAATAATAAACGTGTACTCGCACTTATTGCTGCTAATTTAGTCCGTTGCTGTGGCTACTTTTCGCTGACGCGAATCGCTGACATATATACATACATATATATATATATATATATATATATATATAAATATACATATAATACACGAAAATACATATATAGAAGAAAAACACGCGCTGTTTGTCACTTATTGCTGCTGATTTCTGTTGCGGTTCGTTTCAATTGCATTTACAAGCTAATGTTGATAGCGCTTACCTTGTATTAGGTTCAATGACTTTAATAGTCCGCACACCTCACCTCCGCGCATATAATGAAATATGCTTTTAAACAAATTACTCGAACATCATTCAATATTAAATACGCCAAAAATATTTGTGCCTAATTACACATACACAAACTGCTTTATATGTTATACGTACGTATGTTTGTATTTTCGGTGCTACTCTATTCTAATCTCTGTTGTTTGTTGCGTGTAGTTCAGTGCACTGGCATTGCATTTGAAATCAAATTAAAACGCGAAAGAAGCGCTATCTTCGGCACACCGAAGATCTAATACCCTTGCAGACCCAAACTTTTCATAATGCTCAGGGCAAGTGGTTAATGCCGAGTTTGGTTAAGATATCTTTAAAAAAAACAGAAAAGTTTTCCATGCAAGAACCTGCTTTTCGACCGATCGTTCCTATGGCAGCTATATGATATAGTGGGCCGATGTATATAAGATTTTGCCTAAACGTAGGGAGCATAGTGAGACAGACCTATAAATGCCGAGTTTGGTCAAGATATCTTGAAAAACAAAAAAGTTGTCCATACAACAACCTAATTTTCGACCGATCTTTCCTATGGCAGCTATATGATATAGTAGTCCGATGTTGATAAAATTTTGCATATATACGAGAAGCATAGTAAAATTAATAAATGCCGAGTTTGGTTAAGATATCTTGATAAACAGAAAAGTTTTGCATACAAGAACCTACTTTTCGACCGATCGTTCCTATGGCAGCTATATGATATAGTGCTCCGATCCAGCTCTGGTTCCGATATATGTACTGCGTGCAAAGTTTCACGACGAAAGCTTTAAGACTGAGAGACTAGTTCGCATGGAAACAGACAAACGGACGGACAGACTAAAATGACTTTAACGACTCGGCTGTTGATGCTGATCATGAATAGATATACTTTATGGGCTCGGAGATGTCTCCTTCTGTGCGTTATACGCTTTACGATAAAATTATAAGGGTATTCAACAAAAACAAAAAAAGGCAAAGGCAAAATCAAAGCATTTGAGGCATTTGTGCGTGCATTTCAACGTGCCAACAATTGAAATGCCGCAGCAGCAGCCGCAGCAGCAGCTGATTGTCAGGATGTGTATATAAATTGATATATATCATATATATGTATATATATATATGTGTGTGTGTGTGTGTGTGTGTGTGTGTGCGTGTGTGTACATATCTAAACTAAGCACATGCACCAAATAGTTTTGGCATTTCAATTGCTTTACGTGCACATCTGTCGATACTTTGCAAATTGCTTTATCGAGGAGAGGGCGGGCGGGTTTGGTTGGTTTGTCGTTGGGTGCGTTGCATTTTAAATGGCAGCCCAGCTGCGCACTCTAAATAGCAATGTGCATTAAAATAGACAGCGTGATTCAAATGCAAGCCAAATATTCGGATAGCTAATCAACTGACATCAGAACAACAACAACAACAACAACAGCAACAAATGCAAATGCAAATTGTATTTAAACGCAGCTAAGCCACATTATTTGACAAGCCCCAATGACACGAGCCCGCAATTGTTATTTATTAATTAACTTCATCAGGCACATTGTAAATGTTGTCGCCTACTTATCCTCCACCCAGCCCACTTTATCCTGCACATAAATCAGTTTGCCAAGCTGAAAACTTTACAATTGAATTCAGAAAATTATCATTGTGTCTGGCTGTCAAAGCTCGCTGCGTGCTGTCTGTATGTGTGCGTGTGTGTGTGTGTGTGTGGTTTGAACTTTTAATATTTGCAACAAGTTGACAGATTTCACTTGTGAAAAACAGTTCAAGTCAGGCCCTGACAAGAAAATGTCCAGAACAGCAATTCATATGCCATTTCAACAGGATGGCAAATTGGGAGTCAAATTTAATTTATATTTGAGAAGCACGTCTCAAAATGCTTCTTGTTTCTTCTTCTTCTTATTGTTGCTGTTGTTGTTGTTGTTGTTGTTGTTGTTGTTGAGATGCTTCAGCTAGTCGTAAGACATAAACAACTAGTCACACGGACCGAAAATAGAATCGGAGGCGAGAGCTCAAAATTATTTCGCAAAAAGTTGCCAAATGGCATAAGAACACTCGACACTCGCATATGCCAAGTGTTTTGTTTTGTTTTGTTTTGTGCCACCTGCCACATGCCACATGCCACATGCCACTCGACACTTGCCACAAGCCAGCAAGCAAAATGAGCTAATTGAATTTCCGTTCGACTTGAGCACAGCATTAATGGCTCAATTAGCTGCGTAATCAACTCATTTGTGCATTAATTCTCGCTGCTCGCATTCAAAAGCCATTTCAAATTATTTCCCACTCGACATAATCGAGTACAAGATGTACACAAATTGATGTACATCGCTGTACATACATATTTCAAGCATGTATTTCATCTTATTATAATTACAGCCCATTTTCGCAATTTCGTCAATTAAATGTGAAAACTTAAATGTTAGCATTTAATTTATAATAAGCACGCTTTGAATATTCATTGAGTAATCATTTTTTAACAAATTGGCATAAAATTCGTTATGTTTTATCTAATTATTGAACCCCTTCTGTTGCCAAGTATTTAATTTTACTTCCTTTCTTAATCACTCAAAATACACACAAATTTATTTTGTGGCTTGCATTATTTTTTTTAGCTGTTGTCAGGTGTAAAAAAGGCCCTAAAACAACCGCAAATTGATTAGATTAGCAATATATATATAATACACAAATTTTATGGCTCTTTATGGTTTGTCAATCCGTCTTGATTAGACGTATCGGGTTTTGTCTTTTTTTTTGTTTTCATTTCATTTGAGCCAAATTGATGTTTTTATTCATGCCCAACTAGCATAAGTATTCGATGTTGGCTTGGCAATTAATTAAATGTGATTTCATTAGCAGATTTTGCAACTCAATTTGTCTGCTCGAAATTATTTTACCGAAAACTTTGTTGCACAAATAGCTGCAGGCCTTCCCATTGAATGCTTGAAACGACTTCAGAACTTTAAAATCAGTGTCAAAACCACAAGCAGAAAATATTCGGAAAATGTGCGTTTTGTGTAATATGCAAGGTGAAAATGGCGTAATTAAAAGAAAACTCTGAAGCCAACCAAGAAGCGTAAACTACAAAGCAACAAAAAACGAACCAAAATGAAAGCCGAAATTGAGCGACCCACGTTGCAGCTGCCAGAGAAGGGAACAATACAACATAGAGCAGGTACAATGGGAATATGCGCAGCCAGATCTTTGTGTACCCTACCATGCAGCATATGGGGCCTGGTGTCAGGCACGCAACAAATAAATCCAAATACTGAAGAAGAAGAAAATAAGATAAATATTTAAATAAAAGCTAGAGACTGTCCATCAGATGAGCAAGTTATTAGAACCTTTTCTTATTAACAATAAATGCTCAAATAGTTGGTGGAAAAACAGCGTAGGGTGCACTTGAAACCCGAAGGAAAATGGCAAAAATTGTGAAATTGAGTACTTTTTACAGGCTGCCAACTGGAGACGCACTAAGAGGCTCTGACAAAAGTTGTTGTTGCACAGTTGTTGCACAGTTGTTGTTGTTGCTGTTGTTGTTGTTGTTGTTGTCGCTGCTGAAAGTTCACTCACCTCAATTTGCGAGCATAGAAGTGATGGCAACGTAAGTTGTAGTTCGTACAGCCATTGTTGCTATCTGCCAACGCATCTTGTGGCATGCAGCAGGGCGTAAAACGCGTCTCCTAATAATTTCTATTACCTTAGCGCCTGGCAGCCAAATACTCGCATGAGTGCATTAAATTATCTGAATCCAGTTAAAATGTCAATGGCTACGAAAATTGTTGATGAATCAATTTAATATATGTATGTATGTACATATGTGTATTGTATGCTGCCACAAATGAGTTCCACTTAAGAAGCGCTTAAAATTGATTGCAACATTCAATGAAATACAGTTTCAGACAATTCAAGCAGTTCAAGTGAGTTAACTGCGCGCACAACACACACACGCGCACACACACGCGCACACACACGCACACACACACGCACCGACACACACACAAGCACACACTTAACGCTTAGCAACAAGAAGAGGCCGCGACAGCAAAAAAAAAAAAAACAGTTATTCAACTGCAATATATCTATTTGAGCTCTCTCTTATACTCTCTTCTTCTCTCTCCAGCCCAGCTGTTGCCGTAGCAACAATTGATATCATAATTGGCATAAACTGATTCAGTTCTTCAGCCTCTTTTAATTCTCTTTTATTTTTTTCTCGCTTTTTTTTTTTGTTTTCGCTTTTGTTTTTGTTTTTCCTTTTCATTAGCCTGCCCGCAACGTTAACGTTTGCAAATTAAAAATATTCCCATGCATATACATACATGCATGTGTGTGTGCGTGTGTGTGGCGAACACAAAAACTAACGGCATCACCTGATTGTGGATGTAATTTATGATTTGTAATATGCCTGCACGTATGTGTGTGCGTGTGTGTGCACGTATGTATGTATGCAGAGTACAGCCTGATGATATAATGCTTTGTAAATGCAGAGATTTGGTTTTTGGACTTGCCAATTTTGTTAATTGAAAATGAAGCTTAAAGCGCTATTAATTAATTGAAAGCACATTAAATAGTTTTATAAATTTTGTTTTCATTCATATTTTAGCCTAAACTAAGTAATCAGCTATTATCATAGTTGGCACTGACACCCAATCGAGCTCTTGGATAGCATGCACAACAACAAATTTGGGTCAACAAGTGACTTATGGAATGTACAAACACTGGTGTATGTGTCAGAGGTCAGCAAAATAACAAATAAGATTAGAGACAAGAACAAAAGGCAAGGGTCAAAAACAAGACAGAAGCGACGGAAACTGAAACTGTGCCCAACTATTGAATGCCCTACATGGCCGACATTTGCATATGTCACCCGTAGCCAACATACACAGACACTTAGCTAACACACTCTTCTACTACATAGTGTACTGTACTTAGTAATGGCGGCAAAGTACGGCAAGAATGAGAAGAAATCAACGAAATGTACTCGGTAATAATTGTCTGTTTTTGTGTGTGTGTGCATATACTCGCTCGAATATGGCTACACTCACACACACACACACACACACACGTACACAAGTAAATGTAGAATTGTATAAGAAGAGACAAAAAAAACAACAACAACAACAAAAAAACAACAGCAAAACAAGCAGCGAAGAGAGAACGCATAAAAAATTGTTGCTTAATTTAGATTTACGTGTGGTAGGTCAAGTGGCAAATTTTCTCAAACGATTTTTCGGCTATTTTTCTTGTTCTCATGGCGTACACAATTTGTATTTGATTAGGCCAAAAACTTGGCAAACCTAGCACACATTTAATGTTTTGTTGAACTTGAGCATGGTTAAGCTAAGGACATTTAAAAAAAAAAAACAAAACAAGTTTCCAGTCAATATACATTTTGAAAGCCTTCTTCTAATGATTCGAATTTAGCATGTGGAGCATTAGCAAAGCTCACAGACCCACACACAAACATACAAACACACAAACATACAAACACACAAACACAAACACGCAAATACAAACACAAATCGGAAGCCAAAGTTGGAATTTCTCTCATCCTGCAGCTGTCAATCAGCTGCAGCTGCAGTTGCAGTTGCAGTTGCAGTTGCAGTTGCCGTCCTGGGTGCAAGTCAACTTTTGACTTTTGATTTGATTTTGGTCAGTTGCAATCCGATTTTGGCAAAATTTTGCCAATACGAGCTGATTTGGTCTGGCATTTGAAGGCCCCTTGCAGGCATAACGAACAGTAAAATCCGAATACACAGACAAGGCTTGCATACACACACACACACTCACACACAGAAAGGGATTAATTAAGTTTTCAGCCAAGCCCACAGAAATGTGCCCAAAAGCATACAAATGCCATAAAATGCATTCAAACATTATTTGACTAATGAGTCGTATCCAAATACATCACACCAAGAAATGATGACAGAAATCTAGTTACTAAGCTAAGAAAAAAAGAGAAGTACAGTAAAAGCTGCTACAAACGAACACAAGTTCTGAAAAGGTAGGCATCCTGGCTGCAAGCCCAGCTTTAAAACTCCGTCGGTTCGGATTGTACTCTTCATATGAATAAATATATTTTCTCTTCTTGCTTTCTTTTCAGAGATCCCTATCAACAGGACAAAAGAACTGTTACCGTGGCTGTCCGATCTAAAGAGTTTTCACAGTTCCCACTTGTTTTGTTGCAGATCTTTTACTCTTTGGGGGAGAGAGAGAATATGTCCCTGGAACGAAGAGAAAACTTACCCATAGAGCCGCTGACGATGGAAAGGTTTAAATGTTTTGTCGCTCTCTCTTTGTCAATGTCAGTTTCTTCTTCTTGCTGCTGTTACTGTTATTGTTGTTGTTGTTGTTGTTTTCGTTGGTAACAACTGCACTGGAACTCATCGGCACCTTTTTTTGTTCTTTTGAGATCGCTTTTTGGTTTTTTTTTTGTTTTTTTTTTTTGTTGTTTGTTTTTACGTAGCTGATAACGCGGCCACACGTTGATTCTTAGTTTTGTCTGTAATCGGGCGCGTCTGATAACAGATGCAGCTTTTTTCTTTTTACATTAAAATGTTGATAACGTACAAGAACAAGAGACGCACGCACTGTGGAAGGGATTTTATGAAATGTAAAACATGCAACATGTCCAAATACGAGAGAATTTATATTTCGGCAGCTTAATACGCTATCATATCATTGACCTATTTAAAAACTATCTTTACGAATTTCCAGAACATCTTTAGACTAGTTTACAGTTGCATTAAAATTGATATTTTCGTCTTATGCCCTAGTATGTAAATATGCATACATACATACACAAAAGTATTTTCAGCTTTTTTATCTGCCCAATTTTTGTTTTTCAAAAAAATAGATTCATTCGGGCATGTGTGAGGTGAAATGCGCCTGTGTGTTTATGTTGCCTAAGATTATAAATTTATCGCTAGATTTTTGTTGTTGTTGCCTTTTTAGTATTTTTTTTTTAATGATATTTCAATTTTGAGGACCGCCCAATTCTCTAGCCTACGCACACACACACACATTCGAAGACGAATGCATTTGGCGCGAAACCTAAACTCAAATTTTGATTAAAAAAGAGACAACAAAAGCATATCTATACTTATATGCATAAAATAATAAAAATTATAAAAAAAACAGAATGCTGCCGGTCACTTAATTTGCCGTATGGCCAAACCAATTTAAGCTTTTTGTGTTGTTGTTGTTGTTTTCTTTTGCTTTTGCTTTTGCTTTTGCCTCTGCGTTTATAGAGCCCCGCGATGATCAAGAAATTTCTGTAGTAATTTTCCATGCAATAACAATGATTTTCAGCTTTTTTTTTTTTTTTTATTTTGTGCGCTATCTTGTGCGCTTGTTTTCGGTTTTTTCTTTCTGTTTTGTTTTTTTTTTTTGTTTATTCTCTTAAATATTTCTAATTTCTTGCATTGTTTGTCTTAAGACATTTTGATTTATGCTTGTGGAAAAGCGAAAAACAATTTACCAGAACAAATAATAAAATACACAACTAAAAGACCTAAACGAAAGAATTTCAACACTTTTATCGCTGCTTCTTCTTCTGCTCGGCTATGCTTGTTGCTCGAAACTAAAGTAAAAGCTGGGCTTTGAGCGGCTCTTGCTAGGCGCGCCGTTTACTCGCCGACAACCGAACGCGGCCACTGACAAAATCAAACTGAAATCAGCCCCAGCTGCTGGCTGGCTGGCTGGCTGACTGCTTGGTTCGTAAACAGCAACAGCACGAAAGCTAAACGAAAAACGAAATATGTGTGTACGAGACACCGCTACACATGCACCCACACACTTGCAGTAAGCTTATTACGTACAGCCGAACAAGCGAGATAGCAGACTGTAGGCAAATGAGAGCAGAGCAGCAACAGGCAGTCGGCAGTGACAGCCATAACAACAACAAAGTACCCTTCGCCATAAAATACCATGTACTTAGTACTATGTATTAGTAAACTGCACTCACTTGGGCCAACAATTTTGCCTAATCTTGTTATACACATAACGCTAAAATTAAAATGATTTATTTACATGTGAATATGATTTGAGTATGCTATATTTGGTTATTTGTAGCGCGATCAGAAATCGCACAAGCCTATTGAAATGTTGTTCTTTGCTAGTTTTTATTACAGATGTATGTAAGTATTTTATTTTGTTTTTTTCTTCTTCTACGTATGCCATGTGTGTGTATATGTGTGTGTGTGTGCAGTCCACATGTGGAATATAACAACAACATCACCAGTAGTCATACAACGGTAGAGTGGGTGTGGGGTGTGGGAATGGGTGGCATACGAACACAACATTGACACGGCGCGACAAAAACGACGCTTGATATGATTGAACTCTTAAATGGTCCCACTGCTCTTCGATTAACCACCCTATGCCAACGTCCATCGGCATGGCGAGGCCTACACATGCGTGTGTGTCTAACTTGATGCTTATGTATGTGTGCGTGTGTTTGTTTGTTAGTGCTTTGCAACGTTCGCGTTCTTCGCGTCTGCTCAATTATCAACAGTTTGTTTGTTTGGCCGCTTTGTCTCCTCCGCTGTGTGTACACAAAGCAAAGTGCCAAAGCAAAGCCAAAAGCGAAAAGCAAAAGTAAAGGCAGCAATTGTTGCTGCCTATCATAACAACAGCAATAAACAGTAAACTAGCGAATAGCAGGAGGATAGAGAAGAGGAATAAATTCTGTGCAAACATGCATATAGGATGGACCTCTGAGCTCGGCTATTGAGCCCGGATCACAAAACCGTTTGAACGTTTTTCAATCCGCCTGCGCTTTTATCATACACACTGCATATGCAAATGACGTATCTATGTACATATATATGTATTTACAGCCATTTATTTTATTAATAATAGATAACGTAGCAGTTAATTGTACTTGCATTTACAATTCACGTTCTCAGTATTTATTTAAACCTTGCAGTGCACAATGAAGGAACGAAGCATTAAATAAATTAACAATAATATAAAAACGCGAGTACAAAGTTCTGCATACACATGTATGTATGTATGTACATACATATGTATGTATATAGAAACTATTAAAATGATTGTCAGCTAGAACTAGACGCTTGCATAGATGTGTACATATGTATGTATGTGTGGACATACATATGTACATCTGTACAGACTAATATATTCTACATTATTCTGTAGCTGGCTAGATTTTATTATCAGCCTTTTTGATAACAGCAAGCAGAACAAATACATACATACACAAATGTACAAACATATGAATGTCTGCATTGTACATAAATATTAACATATATGTACGTACATAAGAGACCATGCACATATGTATGTACATACATATATTGATTAATGGACAAATTCGCACTGAATGGTTATATTACAGTTATCTGTGGAGAAGCCCCCTGTTGCTCACACATACATATATACACGCATATATACACAGTTCTTTTTTGTATTGGTGGCTGATAAGAAATGACCGATTTAGTTCTATAATGTGTACCCTATATATATAATTCTGTCTCTAAATGATAACTAGCGTAGACTTTAACGACCCGCGATGCTAACAAGCCCATATTTAAGAATGTGTGGACACACAATCGCATTTAGCTTGATATGAACTACATACATACATATGTATGTACAATGTACAGTTTTATATTTGAATATAAAATAGTTTAGTGTTGAGGAAGGCTAAAGTCTTAATACTTTTGACCAATTCCTGCATTCTCCTCGATATGTATGTCAATATGTATTTATAATGCAGAAGTAATTTATCTGCATTCTCAATGTATTGGAAACATGTTCGTTCATGCAACAAGCTTAAAATTAAATTCTTTCCGAATTCTTCAATGCATTTATTGAAATATGCCGTAAGTTTTAACTGCATTCCTGACATACGCTCCCTTGAAATGCGTACGAAATCCATATGACTGCCGCCCCCACTAACCGCCCATCTGGCCCTTGGCATAATTGCAGCCATTTGAGCAGTTCACCTGGACATGGACATGGAAACAGTTTGCATGCCATTTGTCAACTTTTTTGCGAATTCACGGCGCACTGGGCACAATTAGTGCACGTGTACACCACAAAAAAATAAAATAAAAACAGAAAGAACAAAAAAAAACGGAACAGTGAAAATCTGAAAAACATCCGCATCCGCAGGTTGTCAATTAATTGTGCTGAAACCTGCAGCTGAGGGGCGCACAGAGCCGAAATGGTTGTTCGAGTTTGAGGATGCTTGTAACTTTTTAAATGGCCAACATTTACATGCATGAGCGAAGTAAACGGAGCGGAGAGCCCTACTGCAGCCGGACCCGTTCCCGTTCCGGCCAGCCAGCCAGCCAGCCAGCCGGCTTCTTGCCCATCAAATCGTACATGGGTTGCCGTTAGCGTATATTTGTTAGCACTGTGAGTTAAACCGCCCCACCTAACCCCCCCCCCTATGCCATCACTAAATTGGCTGTGCCCTTTGCACTCCCAACAGGTAACAGATCCGAACCCGTGCAATTGACGGCAAGCAGATTTGGCTCAATTTTCTGCAAAATACAATTGGAAAAAAAAAAACTTTTTACACACGAAGAATAAATGTATTAAGCAGTTTTCTCAATTTAAATACTGAGTATGTACTTTAAAAAGTGTTTAAAGTGTTGTAAAGTATTGAAAATAAAACAACGCTTTGACAAAAGCTGCAGCTTGATAGTAATGCAGTGCATTTGCCCATTTTCAAATGCTATCGACTTGTGCCGCCAATGCGATTCCTCCAGCTGATTGTCTTATTTTGAGTAAACTTTTGGAACTCACCAATGCATGGTTTATGTGGAGCAACAGTTGTGCTGTTATGGCAGTGTTATGATTCTGTTACGTTTAGCAGTAGCAGCTGTTAAATTCAATTACAAGCGTCATTCGTCGTTTTACTTGACACGACTTGTATTCTTAATGCACAGTTTATATAATTTTATACCGAACTGCATTAAGCTTAATAATCGTTTTAGTTATTTTACTTATCAAACGCGTAACGACAGTTTTGTCACAAGCAAATTGGTGCGCGCTGTTAATAATCTTTGTGTAAATGTTAAAAATTTGGGTGCCCACAGCGTGTATGTGAGGTGTGTGGGTGTGCACATCGTTTAGCCGCAAAAATAATTATTATCAAATAAATGGCACCGCCAAGAACCAACAACCGGCCTGTGACCCGACGCAAAAAGCCCAACAACCTGTTGCTCTCGTTAAAGGAGAAATATGTCAATTGGAACTTTATCAAGTACCTGGCATTCGAGCCGGCTGCGTTGCCCATTGTTGCGGTGCTGATTGTTTTGGCCGAGACGGTTATCAACGTGCTTGTCATCCAACGTGTGCCCTACACCGAGATTGATTGGAAGGCCTACATGCAGGTGAGAACGATGGCAACCTATATATATATATATATAATATATTTAAAACAACAAATTTTCGCCTAACAGGAATGTGAAGGCTTTCTGAATGGCACAACCAATTATGCGCTGCTGCGAGGTAAGTGAATTGCCGCCTGGTTGCGGTTTATTTTTGGAAACCAGGCAGACAGCGCGAGAGAGTGAGACCAGGTCAAACTTATTGCGAAAATGTAGCTGAAGGTAGACAAACAGGCCGCAAGTTCTTACTCAGAATTTTGGTGTATTTTTGTTTTGTTGTTTTTTTTTCATTTGTTTCCACACTGGAATATAGCCCCCAAATTTACAATTAACAGTTTAAAGGCAAAAACGCATTTGTAGCCAATCGTTTGGCCAACGACGATTACAAAAGTGTTATCGATAACAAGACACAATTCAACTTAGTTGAACATGGATTTGATTTTGTTCAAGAAGCCTCCGCCACTTCCGCTTTCGCCACTGCGTGTTTCCGACTCTTCACTTTGTTGGCCTTTCGCTGATTCTGTTTCTGCTCCTGCTCCTGCTCTGCCCGTTCCTTGACTGCCGCTGTCCGCCGTTCCTCCAGCTGGCCGGGCGTCAGTTCTTGTTTCACTCGCACCTGCGCTGCAAGACATGTCAGTGAGTCAGGGAAAAGAGAACAGAAATTTAATTTGAGCAACTCAAGAAATGCTTTAACCATAGCTTTGTACAGTGAAAACTCCCTTGACGAACAGCTCTGTTATTTTCAATATTTTAAACTAAACTCTTTTCCGGCAGAGGAAGCAGACACTAAGAACTTTCCCGGAAGGGGAAGATATTAAAAGGGAATTGAGCAATTCGAGATGTTTTCATTTTTGATGAATTTACATAGAAAGTGTGAATGGGTAAATGTTAACGCGGACAATCTGGAGCCGGGCCATCCGCTGAAGCGAGCTCTCACTGTGCTTATTATAAAACAAAAACTATATTTAACTTATTGCACAGAGTACTGCAAATACAGATTCTTTTGTATTTGTAGGCCCAATCACATTAGTTTTAAAATGTATTTACGTTGCTTTCTTACTGCCGTCTTTCCGCTGCGCCATGCCGTTTATTTGCCCGGGCGTGTCCTCCTCCAGTTCGGCGTACGCCTCCAGCAGGGCGCGCTGCTCCTGGCTCAGCTTCTTTGGTATCTCGATCTTGATGTGCACGTAGTGATCGCCGTGTCCGTGGGCATTGACACGCTTCAGGCCCTTGCCGCGCAGCGCAATCTTTCGATGCGACGAGGTGCCCGGCTCAATGTTCAGCCATTGATCCTCGTAGACGCCTTGGACGCGTACCGTGCCGCCCAGCACCGCCTGGGCCAGCGAGATCGGTGCATCTGTGTGAACATCGGCGCCGTCGCGGCGGAAGTAGTCGCTGCGCTCCACGCGGAAGGTGACAAACAGCTCCTTGCTGCCCACCTGCATGCGCACCGTTTGCCCGTTCTCGATGCCCGCCGGCACCGGCACCGTCACCTTGCGCCGCTGTACTGTCCGACCCTTGCCCTCGCACTCGGCGCACGGATATTTAATATACTGCCGCGTACCTTGGCAATAGCGGCACGTGGAGCGCATGACAAAGGGGCCGGTGGATATGGTCTCAAAGCCCGTTCCATTGCAATATTGGCAGCGACCGGGCTTGGTGCCAGGCTCGCACTTGGAGCCGGCGCATTTGGGACACTGATCCACCACATTCACATTGACGTCCTTATTGACGCCACGCGCCGCCTGCGCAAAGGTCAGGTCCATGACAAGCTCTTGGGCCTGCCCGAAGCCGAATTTGGAATCTGCAAAGTCGTCAAAGCTATTGGTGCGAAAATTACCCTCGCCAAAGATCTTGCGGAATAGCTCCTCCGGATCGATGGTGGATCGGAATTGCCAATTCTGTGAGAAGCCATCGGGCCCAAAGGGGCCGCCACCAAAGCCGCCGGCACCGCCTGCACCCTGACGATTCATATTCTCCGTCGTCTGGCCATAAGTATCGTATTCCCGCCGTTTCTGATCATCGCTGAGCACTTCATAGGCCTCACTTACGTCCTGGAACTTTTTGCTCGCATCCGGATCATCCTTGTTGGTGTCCGGGTGATATTTCTTTGCCAGCTCATAGTACGCCTTCTTAATGTCCTTGGCATTGGCATTCTTAGCCACCCCCAGCGTCGCATAGTAGTCCTTGGCCTGCAGGCGACTCGAGCTGAAGAGACTGCGTCGTTGCTGCTGCTGATGCTGCTTCGCCGCCGCCGTCGTCCTCTGTTGCCAACCGGAGACGGCGCCACCAGCGGCAACGGGTTTCGGTGTCCATTTCGTTGGCCGCCCTGACAGCAGCGCGGCGCTTGATTCAATTGCACTGTAATGCCGGCGACAGCTTTTGAGCGGCAGTTGACGCAAAACACATAAATTTTTACACGAAATCATTTTGTCCGTTAACTGTTTCAACTTTATTCTCTCTATTTGGCAGCCAGCTCTAACAACATGCCGTAATAACCTCCATGCTGCTTGATACAAAGTGTTCTCTCTCTCGTTTTTTTCACTTTGACATTTTGACAGTCACTAAGTTGCGTAAACAGCTCGCTCATGAACTTATTGGTTCATTTGCTAGTTCCTAACGGCTGGTTATCGCGGCCGTTTCACAGCTGTTCATAGCAAATTACGCGTATTTGAACTTGGTTGGATATTCAAAAAAAATAAATTGTTTTTCCTCATTAGGGTTCAAACGACTCAAGCATATGACTGCTTGTTGCCAAGTCTCTTCGAAATTGTTTAAGAGCTGTGAGAATCATTTTGTCCGTTTTGTGATTCAACTCCATTAATCTTCTCTCTATTTGGCAGCCAGCTCTAACAACATGCCGTAATAACCTCCATGCTGCTTGATACAAAATGTTCTCTCGTTTTTTTCACTTTGACATTTTGACAGTCACTACGTTGAGTAAACAGCTCGCTCATGAACTTGTTGGTTCATTTGCTAGTTCCTAACGGCTGGTTATCGCGGCAGTTTCACAGCTGTTCATAGGAAAGTAACGCGTATTTGAACTTGGTTGGATATTCAAAAACGCTGTTTTCTACTGATTGTTCTTACGGCAGTTATATAGGGTCCGGACGCCTCATGCATATGACTACTTGTCGCCTGGATGTCTATGTGAGAATGTAGAAAATCTTTGAGTTTTCATAGAGATGCACGGACATATCTGTAACGACTGGGATATATTGAAATATATATTCCTGATTAGGAAAATATATATAGCTTATAAGGGTCGAAAGTATTGGCTTGTGTGCGTTACATTTTGTATTGTTTTGATAACATTGTTTAATTGCCCGCAGGTGACACCGGCCCGTTGGTATATCCGGCTGCCTTTGTTTACATTTACTCGGGACTGTACTATTTAACCGGCCAGGGCGCCAATGTGCGTCTGGCCCAATACATATTCGCCTGCATCTACTTGCTGCAAATGTGCCTCGTATTGCGCCTCTATACGAAGAGCCGCAAGGTGCCGCCCTATGTGCTGGTGCTGAGCGCCTTCACATCCTACCGCATCCATTCGATCTATGTGCTCCGGCTGTTCAATGATCCGGTGGCTATTCTACTGCTATATGCCGCGCTAAATCTGTTTCTGGATCAGCGTTGGACGCTGGGCAGTATTTGCTATAGCCTCGCTGTTGGCGTCAAGATGAACATTTTACTGTTTGCTCCCGCGTTGCTGCTGTTCTATTTGGCTAATCTGGGCGTGCTCAGGACTCTGGTGCAGCTCACCATTTGTGCAGTGATACAGCTGCTAATTGGCGCGCCCTTTCTGCGCACCCATCCTATGGAATATCTGCGCGGCAGCTTCGACCTGGGTCGCATCTTTGAGCATAAGTGGACGGTCAACTATAGATTCCTGAGCAAGGAACTCTTCGAGCAGCGTGAGTTTCACTTGGTGCTGCTGGCGCTGCATCTGCTGCTGCTCTTATGCTTTGCCAAGCCCACCTGGACGTTCTTTAGAAGCTACCTGAGACTACGAGAGGTGCAGCAACAGATAGTACCACAAATACTACACAAGAATCGCGAGCAGCAGAACCAAGCTAAGATTCAGGCGAAGAAGTCAAAGCAATCGGTGGAGCAGCAGCAGGAGGAGGACGAGCCATTGAGTGCCGAGCAAAAGTCCTTCCTCAAGGCATTCGAGAGGAGTCTGCAACAAAGCACGGGTCACAAATCTGCAGAACCACAATTAAACCAAAAGCCAGAACATTACGACATTTATTTTGAGCCATGCACGCAGCTGGCGCTGCTGCCCTTCTTCCTCTGCAACTTCATTGGTGTCGCCTGCGCCCGGTCGCTGCATTATCAGTTCTACATTTGGTACTTCCACTCTCTTCCGTATTTGGTCTGGTCCACGCCGTATTCGCTCGGCGTGCGCTACTTGATTCTGGGCATTATCGAGTACTGCTGGAACACCTATCCCAGCACGACGGAGTCCAGCATAGCCCTTCACCTGTGTCATCTAGTTTTGCTAGTGGGCGTGGCACGCCACGTCTACCGCATCGTTAGGCTCAACGCTGCGGTCAAGCAACAGCAGCGGCAGGAACAATCCATTTCACAAAATGGTCAGCCAAAGACGTCCAAGAAATCGCAATGATCAACAACAATTGTGCATGTCAAAAGAAAAACTTGTAAAGAAAATAACGCCTTAAACATTTATGTGACTTTTTTTTTTGGGAGAAAAACTCCGGGATCGCCGCAACAACTCTGAGAATTATAAAGCTTCACTCGATTTAAAAAAAAGCTTATAGAACTAGAGAATACCTTTTAAGAAACAAAATCAGTTTTATTGTCATTATTGGTAAAGTTGACCCAGCCAAAAGCACATGCATGTCAGAAGAACTTAAATTAAAATATCCTATTGATATATATATATAGTATATGTAATTATATTTAGTCTCTTGTGTTAGTACTGTACAAAAGTGTGAAGAGTGCTTATTAACTTGTAGATAAAAAGAACTGTTTAGCCTAACATAGAAATAACTTAAGGTATGTCCAGTTAACACTACGTATGGGTTGGGTGGATTAGACGGATCTGGGTGTCAGTCGCTGCCGACAACAGTCGTTGGCGTGCACAGCGTTAACGTAGCTGTTGCTGGCTGCGGCGGCGGCGACGACGACATGGCAGGCAGCTCCACATCAACTATGTTAACATGACCGGGCCTGGAATCTTCAGCAGCAGCAGCAGCAGCAGAGGCATCGCTGCCACTGCCGCTGCTGCGTTGCACGCTGAAGAAACGCAGGAGCGTCGTCTCACTGTTCCGCCGGCTGGAGGTGGGCGTGCGTAGGTGTGGGGCGCCGCTATCGTTGTGTGAAATGCGTCGCCTGGGTGTGGCCTGGAGTCTGGGACTGCATTCAGAGTTACGCAGGCTTTGTAGACGGGGCGAGGCCATGACATCGAGCGCCTCCTCGATGCTCATCTTCTCGGCGAGCGTAAGCGTCGCCCGACTGTTGGACATGAGCTTCTGTTTGCGTATTTTGGTTAGCCAGTCGACCTTCTCTTTGGCTTTGCGTTTGGGCGACATGATGCACAAATGCGGCGCCTCGCCGTCCAGCACAAAGTTGGGCAAGTTCGAGGTGGGGGAGTAAATTAACGAGAGCGCAGTTGGCGAACTGGAGCCTGCGTTGGCTGCCGCCGCCGCCGCCGCTTGCGCTGATGTTGTGGGCGGCGAGGTGTACGGAATGTGATTTAGATGATGCTCACTAAGTGGCGACGGCTGCTGGAATCGACTAGCTGCTGCAGCTGTGCAGGGTAGTGGCGAGATGTCGTCGGCAGCATTCTCCTGATTGCATGGGGACATGGCACATTCCTCCTCGCCAATAGCAGGCAGCAGCTGCTGGCTGCTGGTGCAGCTTGGTCCGAACAAGCGACGACCCCGGGACTCGAGTGGCTTTGTGCGCTTCTGTTGCGGCTGCTCCATGTTTGCATCGCTACTTGTCGCACCCAGCATCTCCAGGAAGGAACGCTTGATGGTCATCTTTTCTACAGAGCTGGGCGTGCGTTCATTCATCTCCATCAGACGCTTAAGTGAGCGCGGCGTGGACTCCAGATCTCTGAGATTGTATTTGTGTTGTGCGGCGGCGACCTTTGGCTGCTGTCTATCGAATTGACGTACATAGCTCGCCTGGCCGCGATATTGTTCCGCTACCTCAGCGGCTGTCAGTGTCTCCGGCGCAGGCCCGATGCGCCAGATCTTGTGGCGCGCATCGTCGCTGCAGGTGACAATCGGACGATCATGCGTGGCGCCCCAGGCCACGCACGTGACCTCGACAGTGTGGCCCGCCAATGCAACCAGCGGCTCAGCCGCATGTTCCAGATTCCATATATAAGCGCGCTCATCACTGCTCCCACTCAGCAGATATTTGCCGTCCGGACTGAGGCAGCTTTTGATGTAGAAAGTCGAGTTGAGCAGGCCCTTATAGCAGGCCAGCGGCTTGGGCGCATACGAGACCAAGTTGTAGCAATAGATGGTGTTGTCCATGCAATTGGCATACAAACGTGTGCCCGCCGCATCCACAATAAGATTGGTGAAGCCCTTAAATGTTGATTGACCCGCATAGGGCAAGCTGTGACGCGGCAGCGGCTCTTTCTTGTATGCGGTATAATTCCGCCGCAGATCCCACACTTTAATGACGCCGTCGCCGGCGCCGCATGAGATGAGCGTATCGTTGTCCTGGAAGGCCAGGCCCGTAATGCTGCTGGAGGTGTTGCTGTTGTTAGCCATTTTGGGCGTGCGCGTGCGCTGCTTTCGTTGAGATTGTGGCGTGCCCGGACCACCAGTGTGGCCGCTGTAAATGCAATTGTCGACGCGTGAGGTCAGATCCATGTTGAGGTTAGCGCGAATATCCCAGATGAGGATGGCACCGTCGCGTCCGCCTGTCGCAAACACGGCCGGATCCGTGCGCTTAAATGCGGCTGTTTTCACGGAACGTGTGTGACCCACATAGGAATTGAGACCACGTATGCCAGAGCCGGCGACCTCCCACAGACGAGCCGTGTGATCACCGGAGGCGGACACAAAGCGCATCTGTCCTGGCGCCCATTCCAGATCGAAAACGGCATTGAAATGACACTGTGGCGCACTCAGCGACTGCTCCTCCGGCTCCTGGTTGCGCTCTGTGGTATCCTGCAGAGCAATCTTGCCATCCTCGTTGGCAATGGCCAAAATGTGTCTGTAGCCATCGCAGTTGGCGAACTTGGCCGAGAATATGGGCGGCTCTGGGTTAAAGTCCGGACTGTAGTTGGCTGGGGCAATGCCACGCCAGCTGTCCTGCCTGGACACGCACAGGCGACTCAGCGCAAAATCATAAGTACGCTCATTGGCTGCAAGAGAAGGGGAAAGTGTGCAAATGAGTGCCAAATAGTTGCCTTTGTTTACGTTCTAGTTTCTTATGCACTACTTTCGCAAACGCAGCAACTTTTCGATATTTCATATTAAATGTCGTTGTACTCTGTTTGCTGCCAGTCTTCCAGTTTAATTGCACACGAAATCTCCTTAATAATATTCACTGATCATTTTGGCGCTCGAATTTCCCGCGAAAGGAGCGGGAGCGCGCTCTAATGCATTTCGAGCGCCAAATTGCATAAATTGCCCGCGCTACACTTTTTGCTTACCCAGTCCGTGTTCTCTGCTACGCAGCTTGTTGTATATGTTCATTATAAATACTACTGATTGTAATTATCTAATTTCAGACGCGATTTTAACTATTTTTTGGTATATAAGCTATTTCTTTTAACTATCCGCGCACTTAGCACATATTTTTCCCTAGCGACGCAGTCCCTGATTCTCGTACATCTGCACGGCATATGACAACACTGTTTATGTTATGATTTCTGATCGCTAAACTAAACACTGTGCCGAACTGTTATTAACAGTGAGCTCGATTATTTTTGGTGCTTTCTACCTTAACAGAAGAATAAAGGTGTAATTGGTAATGCGCATTAATGTAAATGACTGTTAAGTAAAAAGAATCTTCCTCGCTGGCAGTAATTTTTGGTAAACAATTTAACTGAGTTTTAAAGTCGAATTTAACAGCTAAGTGGCTCTAACGATTAATTTTTAACATATTCGAACCATAACGAACACAGCTGTTTTAAAATTATTCGATTATAATTTGATATTACATTTTCACCGATATGCAAATGCGTCAAACTAGCGGCGGTGACTTAGCGTCGTTTGTTGGTACTTGTTATCGGAACATAAACCGCTCACCTTAATATGCATTTAGTTATGTTTTTAAGCACATTGTACACGCTTTAGTCACTCCTAGCAGCTGAGCCAGCTCTACAAGGCTGTTATTTTTGTTAAAAATTACGTGTTTAGCCGTTAGTTTAATCATTATTACAATTATTTATGTTGGAACTAGTTCTGCTGAACTAATGTTTTCGCTGCGCATGCAGCCCTGCGCAGATATGCAAGGCTTATGTGTGAAAAAGATTAGAGGACAGCGTACAGCAAATTAATTAGGCAATTTTAATACATAATAATGGCCGAATTAGTGAAAGACTGGCTGGCGGACTATCAACGCGCTCGCCGTCAGCCAGCCGACTCCGAGGCATTCGTCGTCGAGCATGAAACAGATCCCGAAATTGCCGAGGCCATCTTCACAATATTCAGCGACAGGCAGCGAAACGAGGAGCTGATCCATGACATTTGCCAGCAGCTGTTGGCCTTCTATCGGGCGCCGGAGGTGACGCTGCACAAGTTCCCATTGCAATTCCTGCCAGTGCTGATCTACACATACCTGCACGCAGTCGCGGCCGGCGATAAGAAGGCATCCCGCGGCGTCGAGACGCTGCTCATATGCATTTATAATGGCGAGGTGTCCACCGACGATGGCGGCCAGAAGGTGTTCGCGTTTCGCATGCCCATCCTGGCACAGGCCTCCGTTTATCATGAGGTCAGGCAGCTGCCCATGACCGATCTGCGACGCTGGGAGGAGAACTGCAACCGCGAGGTCAAATGGGGACCACATTTGCGCATCGAATCGATTAATGCCCAGAACAGGATGCGCATCATGGCGGCGCTGCTCTTCTGCTACAACCAGCAGGTGAACCTCACGCAGAAGTCATCGCTGCTGCATCTTTGTCGTGTTGCCTCACAGATGGTCAACCAGGGATTTACCACCAAATCTGGACATGCTCATCGCATGAGCTATGGGTAAGCAACAGTTACTTGCGCTCCAGCTCTAGCTGCAACTGTCTTCCAATTACAGCTCGGATCCAGCGACGGGCGCCACATTTCCCAAGCCCTCGTCGCCGCGCATACCGCTCTCTGCGTCCTTTCTCATCGAGCTGGTGCATGCCATCTACTATGCCATGTTCAATGGCTTTGGCACAGTTGCCATACAGACACTGGAGGATATACATAATCGTGCCAGCTACGAAATGTTTACGGAACTGATTCTAGTCACAAACGCTGTACGCAATTCGCTGCATGCGAATCCCTCTGGTCAGCCCAATGATGGACCCATGGGTCTCAGTGTTGCGCTGACACCGGCTACAAATACGGTGACGACGTCCGTCTCGAAATCGATGATCACGAATGCTTCATTTCGTACGAAAAAGTTGCCCGATGACATTCCCATACAAGTGCAGGATCTCACAACGCCGCAGGCACCGCAGCAGCTGGCCAGCGTAATGGAGGAAACGGAACCGATTGTCAAGGAATCGCCGTCGACCAAGGAGAGCAGCGGCACACGCACTTCCATCATCAGGCCGAGCATGGAGGGCATTAAAGCGCAGGCCCACAAAGCGCTCGGCTTCAAAAAGTCCAAGGACAAGGAGAAAGAAAAGGAGAAGGATAAGGAACCGCCAAAACCACCGCAACGTAAATTTGATAAGCATACGCAGCGCAATTCGCTGCTGCAGCTGCAGACGCCGGACACCGGAATCGACTACGACAAGAGTCCGTTGACGGTCAGCAAGTCGAAGACATACGATGCCGTTGCCGAGCCGCAACCCACCGACATGCTGCCGCTGCAGACGCTCTCGCTGATCAATGAGAATGGCAGCAACAGCTTCAGCATGGATAGCGACATGAACGACGGCATCGCCATCCTGGCCGGACCAGGCAGCGGTGTCGCAGCATCTTTGCACAGCAATACGACTTCCATTACGAGCAGCGATGTGCTGACCAAAAGCTTTGAGTCCAGCATCGAGATGACGCCCATGGGTCACAGCACCAGCAATGGCGGCAAGCTGGCCGAACATGGTCTCGATTAGTGCGTGCCCAACAACAAACCAATTAGCCAAATTCAAGTATATTTATTACGATTACTCTACCTACATTTATATATATATATATATTCGCACGTTACCTTCTCGGTATTAACTGACGAACAAAACCCGTTTGTAAGATTTGGGAGCCCGTGCTAGGTTGGGGGCGTTTTTTGAACTGGAAAATTGAACGCAGCAATATTTCAAAATCGGTTTTTGAATTTGTTGAATTATTAATATTGTCACATTAAGTTGTTGTTCGTATTGTATTCGAATTGTTGCTAAAAATGTACATTACCAATTATGTAATTATCGTTTAGATTTAAGCGTTTAAAGTCCTTCACCCACAAAACTAACACACTTATAGCCAAGTTACCAGAAAATATGCTAAACAAAAGCATTTTATAATGAATTTAATAGTGCAACTAACTTAAAATCTGTCTAATGTAAAACTAATCTAGACTCTGGTATGATGGGTTAAATATATATATATATATGTTAAGCAATATGCAAACTGATGATTATCTTCGGGCTGCCGAATATGCAATACCCTTGCAAACCCTGAGCAGCTGTGAGGTATATTGTGTCTATAGAAGCTCCATGATATTGTAGTCCGAACATTTTAAAGCTCTTGATTGTCCAGTTTGGTTTGGGTATTTTAAGCAATCGATGCTTCCCTTGCGAGCTATACGATACAGAGATCCGATCTGACAGATTCCGACATATTTATGACGAATTTATGCCAAGTTTTATGAAGATAACTTCAAAACTAAGCGACTAGCCAGTCCATGACTATTTGGACTCTTGTTGCAAATGTCTCTTCCAACACAACGTAGTGAATATACCCGCTGCAAGGGTATGGCTGAGGCAACATAGTAGGACACGAAACATATATACCACACATATACATATGTAAGCCCAACATATAGTATACAAATATTTATTGAACAATGTTATTGTAATTGATTTAAACTAAAAAGATAAAAAATACATATATATATACATAATTATAATAGTTTAATCAGCTGGCTGCGAGCTTTCGAAATTTGCCCTGCAGAAAGATGCGCGGCACATCGATGCCCTCCTTCAGATTGAGCGTGCGCCGGTGCACATAGCTGTTGTCGAGCACCTCGAAACCATTTTGGATGAACAGCTGCGCCAGCTGCAGCTCGGCAAAGTAATAGCTGCGTGTGCCATCCTGTCGCATATATAGATTCTCGGCAATTTTGTGGCCAGGCTTGAAACGCAGCTGCGCCATATCATAGAGCCCATAATCTCGGAACAGTACCAGGCCACCAGGCTTCAGCAGCTGCCATAAATTCCGTACCACATCGGCGAATTTATCGGGATGTATGGCGGACAGCACAAAGATCATGGTGCACACGTCTAAACTGGACGCGGCAATGTGCTCGTGCACCTGTTGCGTCGTTATGTCGCATTGGAAGGCAGTTATATGCTTTGCATCGTACAGCGGATGGGCACGGACAAAGTCAACAGCACGCGGTGAAAAGTCGCAGGCATAGAAATAAAATCCTTGGTCACTGGGCTGCTCCTTAATCTGCTCTTCCAGCAGCGGAAATACCAGATTGCCAACCCCACAGCCCACCTCTAAGAGGGTACGTCGTCTCGGTTCCGTGCTTGTGCATTGCTGATCCGCCAGCAGCTCCTGGAACTCACGTGTTGTCCAGTGGCGATCCTTAAAGAAGCGCGTCTCGTTGCGTTTGTAGAATAAATCCCAATGCCTCTGTGCATCGATCTCCAATTTGTTCGCTTTGAATTCAGGCACCAAGCGCTTGTTTTGCTCCTCCAGCTTCACTAGCTCTTCAGCAGACAGCTCTTTGGTTCGTTTGGTAAATAAATCCGCCTCCATTTAATTCAGTTTTTAACTAAATCTTTCACAACAAACAAAAATAGAGCGTTTCATTCCTCTTCTACGACATGTGCCAATAACATTTTACAAGGTATCGCCATGCATTGACTGCGGATGACGTCAGAATCGCACATCTTAGAAGACAACATGGAAATAAATTGTGTGACTGCAAACAGATTTGTGATGTCATATTTGTGTTACCTTGTCAATTTACTACCTTCAGCTTTTTCCATGTTGAAATCAATCGAAAAGTCGATTTTTAATCGAAAACACAAAAATGCGACCGTGTTTTTGCGTATATTTACGAATGTGCCCGCATATTTCTGAAACGAATGTAACGCCCTTTCAAATGAAACATTAGCTTTTGAATTACAGGTAAACAAATGATTTCTTTATTGCGCCGAGTTCTTCAGATCATTATAAACCAAAAACTCATTTTATACATATATAATAAAATATATACTATTAAGAAGATAACAAATAACAAAAGTGAAACGAAAATACCAACCCAGGCTTTGGATTGCTTTGGTCTTTGATTGTAGTTTGTTGTGGGCGAACTTATCTGCCCATTATGGTTGGCTCATCTGCCATGGCAACTTCATCATTGGGCGCCTTCGCGCCTTTTTTCTTACCCGAATACCAGAGGAACATAATACCGCAAACAATATTAGTTACAAACGTGAACCACGCCAGGTAAACGCCATAGCCATAGCTGTATTTGAGAAATTTGTATATATTAGCTGTTTGCGATTTTGTAAGTGTTTTACTCACGTCAATTCCGCACCATCCGGATACGCATAGAACAAATGCTCCTTGGTGTAGTCAATGGAAGAGAACAATACCTGCAAGACCACAAGCGCCGTGGATGCCGCAACCAGGTGTATGCCGCCGGCCAGACGCTTGAACATATAGCGCGGATTCATGAACGTGTAGAAGGAGAACACAGCGCCCAGACTCATCACGAACAATGTGATGCAGGCAAAGGATGCCTGCGTTCGTATGTAATCTGCAATGGCGTGCCACAACACTACCAAATAAAAGCTGAAACAATAGCAAAGCAATTGGATAAAACTTACCCATTAGCTCATCATCGAAGCCGGGCTCGTTGCGCAGAGTATTGGAATTGGGGAACATGTCGATGTACTTGCAACGCGCTGTTCAAGAGAAACAAACAGGTAATCTCTATTAATATAAATACCTTGGCGATTGCACACTCACGGTAGGGTATATAGCTGTAGTAGGCGGTCTGGCCGCCCCTCTTGGGGGGCAGAGGCGGCACGAGTATCAAAATGACGCGCTCCTCGTTGAGCACAAAGGCGGGTATGCCGATGTCGCGTATATAGGTGCCCAGCAGCCGGACCACCAGCGGATAGTCCGTCCAGTTGCTAAATATACACTGTTGCGCCATCTCCGGTATTACATAGTACGACCAGGTGTTGTTATATTTGACGCGCTGCAGCGCCGAGCCAAAGGTGCGACGCCTTATGATGCCGCTCACATCCAACGGATCGATGGGTATGGGCTTGAGGGCTGTGGCATTGAATTCATGCTGATTGGCCTCCGTCGACATGACCAGCTTGTGAAAGGCGCTGCGAAACGTTTGGAACTCCTCCTCCTCGCCGCGTGCCCAATGGGCGAACATGCGTCGACGCGCGGGCTCCGTAAAATTGCCGGAACCGTCCAGCTTTTCCTCGGCAAAACTCCGAATGAAGTCCATGTGGGTGAGATTGCGCTTGGCATCGTTGATATACGACTGTGAGGTGTACGACATGGAGCTAAAATTCCGCACCACCTGCGCATTGCTGAGCGCATTCGGAACAATTGTGTTGCGGCAATGGCGCCACAGGCCCGAATGCGAGTTCATAAAGAAGCGTCGCGATTCGGGTATAAAGATGCCTATGGAAACGGAATTGGAACCGGCAAATTATATATAAAAGAATATATATCGTACACACCTGCTCCGCCCGATATGATAATCCAATGATCCGTTGCAATGGCCACAATCCAAACGCACAGCGAGACGACCATCAACAGGCTGCAGCCGAGCAGCACACGACGCTGGAACATGTACGCCTCCATCAGCGGTCGTCGGGCCTCATCCCGGCCAATGGTCGACGTGGAAACGTCGCGCTTCATATTGGCCAAAACTAACTGCGTCCGCTCTCTACGGGCTCAGCCTCAGCTGTGTACGGCGGTCTCCGGGCGATACCAATGGGAAATCCACACGCACATGGGACAGGGCACGTTCCTGTTGGGTATGAATAATGAAAAAGTTGAAAAGGCGACATGTTGGCATGGCTAATGGTTAAACAAATTAAGTCACGTTGCGTATACGCAACGTTGTACGGCAGTCTCTGTGTGCGAGTGTGTGTGTGCGAGAGTGTGTGTGTGAGAGTGTGTGTGTGTGAGAGAGTTCTTTCTCATCGTCATAATTATAATTCAGCAGGTGTTTTTAATACGGAATTTCATTTAGATTTTCGTATTCATTTTCTTTTTTTTTTTTGTGGATTCTCGCTCGGGTTTTATTTTTGGCCAGCTCAATATTTAAATAATCATATTTTATGCACATTTGTCTGGCATGAGCCATTAATTATGCTGCTAGGATGGAGAATTTATTTATTTACATGTTGTTTTTGACGTCGTCGCTTTGGCAACGTTAACGATTCGTAAACCGTCCGTTTACTCAGATTTCTATAATTTCTTGACAGAAATTAAGCAAATTAGCAGAGACATTCACGACCGGCCAGCGAAATAATGTGAATTCCTTTTGAAATAATGCTCCATTCTCAAAATTGAAAATTTAATATTCTTATATTTTTTTTCTTTCTCAATCTCATACTATACAAACGTGTGTATATCTGGCGAATATTTCGCCGAGAATTAGGTGCGCCCACCGCGTGGGTGGACGGTGTCGTGTGCGTGTGAAAGTGCCATAGAGCAGCGGTCCGGTCCGGTCCGGTCCGGCCCGACATGTGTACCTGACGTGCACATAGTCAGGTTTTCCCCCTACTTAAGCTCTATATATATACATGTCATTTAATTGCTTCGTTACCCATCAAAAGAATCTCAATATGCGAAACTGTTTGTCATGACCCTGACAGACTGGCTGACTGATTGAGATGGAAAGCCGACATTTTCACTCCGGTTACTATTATATGAAGTATTCCGCCCGCAAGCGTGGAAAATGGGCGGAACAAAATTGTATACAAGTTATGTTATAACATGCGTTTGGCCTCGAACTAATTTTCAGAGTTGTTTGTGAAATTTCATTTCACCATTCTTTCACACTTTTTGCCAAATCCACCTCAATTGGGTGAAAAATGGGTCTGAAATGTTTTCATCCTATTTGCAAAGCCCTAAATAGTTCTTATGCTATTTACTTTTCTATTTATGCAATTTTTGGAAATTCCACTTACAATAATAGGAGCTTAATACTTTTCTATTCCTGCAATTATTGGACATTCCACTTACAATTGTGGAAAATTGGGGGAATTCACTTCTAACTAATTTGCATGTATGAATATATAGAAATTATGTACAATTTCTCTCTCATTGTTAAGGAAGTAATTTTTGGAATTTGGATAGAACATAACTTGACCCGGGCAAAGCTGGGTAATTCGCGCTAGTAAAATATACATATATGTGTGCAGATCATAAAATGTTAAAATGTTGCGCCATTTATACAGATAAAGCCCAGCAAATGTCGTTTTAAGACTTGTGTGGAAAGCCCGCCGAACAATTTGCACTTATTATATTCATTAGCGTAAAATGTTGTTTAATGTTTTAAACAGTCGTGCTTTATTTATGGCTGCTTTCATCTTTTGTTCACATATCAGCCCATCCGTGTGGCATGCAACTTCTTGTGTGCTGTGTTCCGTGCGGCGATCACTTCCGCATCTTATTTATAGATGTGGGTGAAATAACTGTGAGTGCTCGCAGTTGGAAGGAGTTGCAGCTGCGTCATGTGGCCAGAAGTGCGTCATTTGCCACATTTTCAATTGGAGACAAAGAGCTCTCGACTGATAAAGTTCTTATGCTAAGTATCTTTGTTTTTTTTTTTGTTGTTGTGGGTGTGTATTTTGTTTTTTTCTTATTATTTATTTTTATTCTGCTTTAATTTTGAGCTATTTTTCTTCTTTTATTTTTTGTTTTAAATTTTGCACGGTACGCATTTGGCGCGCTCGCCATTTGTTTTAAACAAATTTGTCTTGAACATTTCGTATTTTTAGACAGAATGTACAGTTATCAAGCTGTGTCTACTACACACACACACACACACACACACATTCTTTGCGCCTGCGTCTGTGTGTGTGTGTGTGTGTGCATATACATGTATGTATGTGTATCCAAGCTGACCGACCGCACGACAAAATCGCTGAAACCGTAATTTTTCAACATTTCATTGTCTTTTATTTTCTATTTGTTTTTCTTTTCGGGGGCCGCGCATATTGACAGTTTTGACATGGGAAATATTTTATATAAATAAACAGTGCAAAGGTATGCAGCACACACACACACACACCCGCACACACACACACACACACGCGCACACACGGTCACAAAAAAATGTTTAGCCTAAATCTAAAATAAATAAGTCTATATATTATGCAAACAAATGTTGTGTGTTAAATTTTTACTGCTCAATTTATATGTTTTTCTCGAGAACTTTGTAATTTATATAGTATTAGTTTATTAGTCTTGCTGCTAAAATACATTTATCTTAAGTTAATGTTGAGCATAAATTATGTCAGCGCCGCGACAAATTTGAATTTCTAACGGAACATGACTGTCAGCTCGTAACTGCCAGTTCGCTGATTTACGGTTATATAAGTGCAGCAGCAACAAATGCAAAACAACAACAACAACAACAACAACAACAGCTATAAATGTTGCACATTGTTTACCATTAAAACTTTCGAACTTGCACTAGATTTATAGATCGTTCGGTTTGCTGAATTCCTTTTTTTTTTTTTTGTTTTTGTTTTTGATTTGTTTGGGTTGAAGTTTGGGGCACGCTCTGTGCCAAAGCCGTAAATAAATTGTTGCTAATTTTCGCCAAAACTAAAAAGCCAAACCCAAACAAATAAATAAATACTACTAGAGCTAAACGAGTATCGTTTAAAAATATAAAGGCATGAGTGCCAAACGCGCGCAGACGGCGGCACGGCTACGCTTTTTCCAACAATACAAATTCAAATCTTAAAGCACAATAAAAACCACACGAGATCGACTACGGCTGCCGCTGCTGCTGCTGCAGAGCACGGGCACAGACTGACTGACTACTGCCAGAGGCAATAGCAGCAGCAGCAGCGGCAGCGGCAGCGCCAGTGGTTGCCCTGGTCGTGCTGCTGGGAGCACAATCAAAAACAAAAGGCCTGGGTAGGAAGGAGCTGGCATTGTTGCTGCAGCGCCCGTCGGCGCTGATTTCTTGTGCTTTGTGCGAGCGTTCAAAATGGGACCCACAGCATAAACATAATTTGCGGCGTTGGCGGCGTGCGTTCTACATACAAGAATTTTGATAGACGCCGGGGTTGGGCTGTGACCACATCTGTGCCTGTGGGCAGGGGTCTATATAAATAACAAGCGCTACTCGGAAGAGCTCGACTAGGCGACACCCTGGACCCAGGCTCCAGCTGGCGCTACACACACTCTAACTGCCACACTTCATGTGCAAAATGCATCCATACCCTGTATTTACTTCGGTGTTTATGCTCGATTTTTATAAAATTACTAGCTCTTTGGTATGGCTTAAATAGGTGTCCACATCACAGGGCTCTAAATACGATAGGAGAACCTACAGACCAAGTTTGGTGCATATAACTCTTATAATCTTAGATATATAAGACAAAATTCATGTTTCAAAATTGGTTCATATCGAAATTACGAAAATGGGAGTATAAATCGCCGGAGAATATATATATATTTCAAATTCCGATCAAGCTTTTATATATGCCGACACTTTCGATCGACTCAGCTCTTTGTACGGATCAAGAATATATCTACTTTGCGCGTCGCAAATGCTTCTCAACTATTTTCAATGAGATCAGGGTATATATTATACGCGTATATATATAACGTATACATTATAAAGAGACATTGTCGCCAGAAACAACCAGTGCATGGCCACCTGCAGCAGGCGCTGGCGTTGCTGTCGTCTGGCTGATGTTCCGAGCCCAAGCAGACAAGTGCCAAGCATGAACTCTGGCATTGTCGTGATTCACTGCGTCATCGTTCTTGTTTCGTTTTTAATTGCGCCATAAAAAACTGAGCTGGCCAGCAGCGGCAGCAGCAGGCACATTGTGTGGCAATGTGTGTGCGTAATTTTAGAAATTGATGTATTTAGGCATCTCTCTTTTTTTAATGATACAGAGCCATGGGCAGCTATTTATAAAATAAAACTCGTAAATGCTTTGCCAGCCAACCACCCAGCCAGCCAGCCGCATGCCAGTGCACAACGTCGACAACCACCGCTCGATGCTGCCGCCGGCAACAATTTTGGGCCAAATTGCTATTAAACGTTGACAACGCGTTTATGAATGCTGTTACGAGTTCTCATTTTTTGGCATATCATTAGCGCATCATTCAGCGGATGACGTCGTGCGGTTTGTACAGCTAACCACTTGTTAGTGCTTCGTTGGCAAATGGACAGCAAATGGATTTGTGTATCTATGTGTCTACTGCTGTCGGTCTGTGATGCGTAATGCACCCATATCCAAGTTCAATTCGCTGAGCATGTCATTTGGTGCAGCACCCTGCATGGTCAGACCGGCAATCACCTGTTGCGCATCGGGGCAATTGATGCAGGCATTGCGTATGGCCAGAATGCTCCATTCGCGCATCACTGCAGAAAAAAGCAGAGATTAACAAGCTAGTTGCTGGCAATTCTTGGATTGTAACTTACACGGATTACGCGCATCCATGACCGTGCACTCGAGCAGCGTAGGCAGCAGTTGCGTGTCCAGGCAGTAGCCACGGTTCGCCTCGTTCTCGTACAGCAAATTGGCCGTGCAGCGCACCAGCAACGTTTTCAGTTCAAAGGACACCCGCGCCTCATAGCCCGCATCTATGTCGGAGGTGAGCGCCACTTCCTCCAGCTTTGTCATGGGCGTGTCCATGCTGCCATTGGGCTCTTTGCCAGCCGCAATTACACAGCGCAGCAAGCTGCTGACATTAATAAATAGCGAGTGATCGACTGCATAGATTTTGGCATACATTTCCGTTCCGCTGGCGCTTGCAATGATGCGCAGCAGCGTGTGCACCTCGCGCGGATGCAGCTCGTGACGTAGCTTTGTGGTTTCACGTAGAATGCAATCGGATTTTAGTCGAAACTCTTTGGCAAAAAACTGCAGCAACATGGTGCTGAGCTCTCCATTTGGACTGTTCTCGCGCAGATAGTGCGCCACATAGTCCAAAAAGGCAATACGCTGCTCCACCAACGCCAGGCGCTGATAGCACTGCACACAGTTGCGTCCATCCTGCACCATAAAGTGTTCCAGCAAAAAGTGCAGATATTCGAAATTGTAATCCGTTTGCGCCTCAATAATTGCCTGCCAAATACGCACACAAGTTTCAAACACCAACTGATCGCTGACCAGGCGTGTGCTACGTCCCAAATAAATATTATACATAATCATGAGCAGCATATTGTTGGAGCTGCCCAGTGGAGCTGTGCACGCCTGTTCGGCAATTTGTGCGCCATGTGTCTGCCAAGTCGCTGCCTGTGTCTTTTCATTGTTAACCACGCTGTTGGCTAGCACCTGAAGCGTCAGAATGTGTAGTGTTCGCTGCTGTGTCCTCATAATTGGATTAAAGACAACGTCTTGCACAAAGCGTGCAAATTCCACATTGTTGGCCAATGTTTCCTGACTGGCGCTGCTTTGGGTGAGCAGCAGCCGCAAGCTTTTCAATAGCGTCGTAATTTCAGCTTCATTCTCAACTACATTCAGCTTTAGTATTTGCTGCAGAATCTCATTGGTTTGCATGTGCTATAAATATGTTAATACTAGTAAAATAAATGAAAGAAAATCGAAAATATAATTTTTTTACCGGCTCCACATGTTCCATTTTTATAATTGGTCCGATAACAACTGTTAAACAGTCGATGTCACTATCGATAACACGATAGTATGTCCTTATCGATGGCTTCTAAGGCGTTTTGATTTGGATTATCACAATTATCGGGAAACCCATAACACGTGAAATGAAAGCACAATCTAGTATTTTTTTGTTTACTAAATACATTATATTATTCCTGTTTTACTCTGAGTTATAGTATATCGTTCGTTAGAGACAACGAACCAAAGCCGGTTAACAGCTGTTAATAACATTTCAGCGAAATGTTAACTTAACAGACGTACGAGCAAAACAGCAAATCGCAAAAATAAACAAAAATCAACAGAAAAAGCATTATTTAAAATATTTATTGCTTTAAACCAAGCTTGGAGTTGTAAAATACGGATACAGTGGATACTCCGACTGGCTGATAGAATCAACATAAAAGCATAAACAATCCGGCTGCTGCGATACCACCACGTTGAGCGATAACGTGGACAACCAGTCCAAGGTACTGAAGGGTATCTTGGTAGTTTAAATTAGGAAGAAGAAAAAACAAATCAACACTAAATTTTTATGTCAACCTGCTTTGCTTTTCGGGAAATACAAAGCAAATATTTTATATATATATATTTTATTTAATGCAAAATTCTTGATACCCGAAATATTATGCTTGTTAATCGTGCGCTATGTCAAAGTTGGCTAACTCAGGTGACGTAAGTAAGGATGCAGAGAGCCGGCCAGGCTGCACCAATTGCTTTAATTCACATCCAAAATACAGTTACAGATTTCAAGGAAATGTTGCAAGCCGATTTCAAGCTTGTCGACACTCTCTGTTCACACAGCGGGCGTGGCAGCCACCAGTACGTCACTTTCACGCCCACAGATCCCGATGGAGCAACATCAGATCGCCAGTGGTTGAGCCGGCGGCAGAGGGTGGCACGGTGCCGAAGAACAACGTAATCAAGGCAATCGCGTTCACTGGCGCAGTAAGTACTTCGATCGAAATAGATACACTTGCTCTGAATCCAAGTTTTGTTTAGTTCAGCATCGGATGCTTTGCTGGCGCCACAATAGTTGAATACGAGAACACACGGAGCATGATTCTTTCGAAGGCCAAGCAGGCGCGTTTCGGTTGGTTACAAAATCGCCTGCTTGTAGATCGTGACACTTGGTGGCAAATCAAGAACGATGTGCGGACCTTTTGGGAGTCATTGACGCCCGGTGATAAAACCTTTGCGCCCATATTGGTGTGTAATCTGCTGGCGTTTGGACTGTGGCGTCTGCCTGCAATGCGTAACATCATGATGACGTACTTCACATCAAATCCTGCAGCGCGTAAGTCCAATCCATGAAATTTCATTGTTTAGCTGCCTCTATCTAATTTGTAATCTCACACAGGAATCGTTTGCTGGCCCATGTTCCTCTCGACATTCAGTCACTACTCCGTGATGCACATATTTGCCAACATGTATGTGCTGCACAGTTTTTCTAATGCCGCCGTCTTGTCTATGGGCAAGGAGCAATTCATGGCCGTCTACCTCAGCGCTGGTGTCTTCTCCAGCTTGATGAGCATTCTCTATAAGGCGGGCACGCGACAGCCGGGCATGTCGCTGGGCGCGGTGCGTATTCACTTAAGCTTGTATATGTATATATATTTATATGTTAATTGTTGTGCTTTATTTGCAGTCAGGCGCTATTATGACCGTATTGGCCTACGTCTGCGCACAGTATCCCGATACACAGTTAAGCATATTGTTCCTGCCCACCGTTACGTTCTCTGCCGGTGCCGCCATCAAAGTTATAATGGGTATAGACTTTGCAGGCTGCGTAATGGGCTGGAAATTTTTTGATCATGCAGCCCATTTGGGTGGAGCATTGTTTGGCATGTAAGTTGCTCGATTAATGCTCAATTGTCGTTGATCTCATGGTTATCTGTTACAGTTTTTGGGCAAACTATGGTGCGCAAGTGTGGGCGAAACGAATTGGCTTGCTAAATTACTATCACGAGCTGCGCCGAACGAAACAGAAATAAATGCAAATGACTTTTGCGGAATTTTTCAGAAATGCCATTAGTTTGAAAGCGAAACATGCATTGGAGAATCTTCAGTGATCGTTCAGCCTTAGAGGCTCGTGTTATCTTGTTAGGTTCAATAAAATGACAGAACAATAAATTATCTTATTTCTATACCGCCTTTTTTGGCAGGAGGCGGCTGCTCGGCCAGGTTGCGCTGTATGCGATAGGCAATCTCTTTTCGGCGCTGTGCCAGCTTCTCCCTCAGATCCTGGGATGTCTCTCTTTCCGGCGCATAGGAGATGTGCAGTACGCCGCCAAAGAACTGCTTTGCATCCAGTTGTCGTTTAGCCCGACGCGCTTGCTCCAACCGGTCAAACTGTGCCGCAAATACATCTGTAAAGGCCTCTAATTCCACTGTCAACGTAATGAAGTTTAGTTAAGCTTATCCCTTAAATATTATCTCAATCTGACGCACTTGTTTCTGCCATTTCGCTGGTCACACATTTGCAGGAACGCAGTTTTCCGAAGCACTGCAGCTTATTCTTTATTTCTGTGTGAAGATTGACTTTTGGCACGCCAAATACCAACATATGCCGGGACTCGCTGGCAATAGTGTACACCTGAAAACTGGCAGAGCTTTAAAAGGTCCTAAAGGATTTCTAGATGGATTTTTTTTACCTTCACAGCTTTAAGCTCGCGTCCCTGTCGATATTGCAATCGCGTCGTACAATATTCTAGGCGCTTGTGATGTTCTGTTGGCGTTTGCTCCATAATGTTAATATTTCAATTGCTATCTATATTTATTTTACTTAAAACAATTCCTACAGATTGTAAATAAATTTTGAATATTGCAGCTGCGCAGCCAGCTGTAGGGTCGCTTATTTGCAGTGCTGGATGGCCCAATAATTGAGCAATTTCAAACACTATTTGGCATTCACTTGTTGCGTGCACACAGCTGGTAAAATATATATATGGCGGGAAAAGAAAACTGTACGCCAGAAACGCGCGCCCTGCATATAAGGTAAATGTGCATTGTTAATTGAATCATTAGCCTGTGAACAACCGAGACGTCTAGAACAAATCACACCTGCAATTGGCTTATTAAATTTTAACGCGCATTTATTTCAAGAATTTGTGAAAAAATCAAATAAATTTGTAACAACATGGCTCAAGCTCAAATTGCCGGCAAAGAAAACATCACAGACAACATGGAAAAATTCTCTCTAAAGGTACGTGACACGTTTCCAATTACGCCCAGTATATATGCAAATATATTTATGGCTCCGTTTGCAGTTACACAAACAAATGCAAATTCAGTTTCAGCTAATTATAGCTTTCTTTTAACTTCTTATATATAAATATTTTATTTTTTTTTTTTTGTACAGAGCCCTAGCAAGAAAATTCTGACGGAGAACGCCAACAACGTTCGCAAAATGTCCGTAACAACGGAGGACAATGGCATCAGCAAGGAAGCCAGCAGCACCGGCAAGGGTGCTCAGACAACAATGGAGAAGATCGCGGCACCATTTGATCCGACGGTGGAGCCGCTGCTCCGTGAAAATCCGCGTCGTTTTGTTATCTTTCCCATACAATATCATGACATCTGGCAGATGTACAAAAAGGTATGGCGGATGGGTACATACACAAGTACATACGTGTGTGTGTGTGTATGTGCAGGGGTTGAAAAGGGCGGGAAAAAGTGTCGTAAAACGCGGCAAAACTGGTCACGTCGCAAACGTAACTGATTGTAAACAATTAGATTAGTGGGAAACTTTAATAAGTTGTGATTGCAACAATTGTGAAATTCTTATGCATGTTCCTCGACTTTTAATGAATTTTTCGCCCTCTTGTTACCCAGGCCGAGGCATCATTCTGGACTGTGGAGGAAGTGGATCTATCTAAGGATATGACGGACTGGGCGCGCCTAACGGACAATGAGCGTCATTTCATTTCGCATGTTTTGGCCTTTTTTGCCGCCTCCGATGGCATTGTTAACGAGAATCTGGTCGAGCGCTTTAGCCAGGAAGTTCAGATTACAGAGGCTCGTTGTTTCTATGGCTTTCAGATAGCCATGGAAAATGTGCACTCGGAGATGTACAGCGTCCTGATTGACACATATATACGCGAACCGCATCAGCGCGATTATCTATTCAATGCTATTGAAACAATGCCGGCAGTTAAGCGGAAGGCCGACTGGGCGCTGTCTTGGATATCCTCCAAGACAGCTAACTTTGGGGAGCGCATCATCGCCTTTGCTGCTGTTGAGGGCATCTTCTTTAGCGGCAGCTTTGCCTCGATCTTTTGGCTGAAGAAGCGTGGCCTAATGCCCGGCCTCACTTTCTCGAACGAACTGATCTCCCGCGACGAGGGACTGCATTGCGACTTTGCTGTCCTGATGTTCCAGCATTTGGTGCAGCGTCCCAGCCGAGAGCGCATCATTGAGATCATCTCCGACGCGGTGACCATTGAGCAGGAATTTCTCACTGACGCACTGCCGGTTAATTTGATCGGCATGAATTGCGCACTTATGTCCGAATATATTGAGTTTGTGGCCGATCGTCTGCTGGTTGAACTCGGGGTCGGTAAACTGTACAACACAAAGAATCCGTTCACATTCATGGAAATGATTTCGTTGGACGGCAAAACCAATTTCTTTGAGAAAAAAGTGGCCGAATATCAGCGTATGGGCGTCACATCGAATCGTTTAGACAATGTGTTTACGCTTGATGCGGATTTCTAGAGTCGCCAACGCTATCCTCACAGCTGCTGGTACCGGGTGTTATTTTTAGCGATTGCAATTACATTAAACCTTAACTATTTCTGTAGATTTTAAGCTCATTTTTTGACGCATAGGCAAATCATCATTGTCATTCCTTTTACAAAATTATAAACTCATTCAATCATTTTGTCTACTGTACTTCAAATTATCATTGTAGGTAACATTTTAAATAAATTTATTAAATATAATTATATATAAAATTGGTTTATAAAGACTTTTACATACGATAATCTAGGCATGCGTCATAGAAATTTATATATAGATATATATGTGCATATATATGGCATGTAAATATTTAAAAATAATCGAAATGGCGGAAAAGTATCGTTTCGATAAAAGGAAGTACATTCGACTGCAAGTCGAAACGCCCTAATTGGTATCGATATATATAGTCGAGAACAGCTGATTTTGGCTTGAAAATGCACAACTACATATGCATGTTACTGCATATCTGCTCGTGTAAGTGTTATCTAGACAAGCAATTACCATCAGCGATTATTTGTGAATGTGCCATTGCTAAGACCGGGCACAAAAACAATTGGTGGTAAAATTGACAACCTGTGATATAATTATAATAGGCACGCATCGTATTGTTGCCAGCATGTGCGCAAAATATACGGCTTGGATCAGGTGGAAGGCAAATTGACACAGGATCTGGCCTCGCATGTTAAAAGCAATCAACAAGAGCTGCCTCGATAAGCTGATGTGAATATATAGCATGGGTTATGTTACACGTGACGCGGTGGAGTTGGAGCAGCAGTGTACGCTACTCGAGGAACCAACTGGCGGCACGCCTGCTTCCGGCTCCGATGATGAATCTCAGCCAAAGCACAAAATGCGTGCCAAAAGAAATATCCATAGACGACAGAGTATGCGCTATTACCCGCCCAGATGCTTGAAGAGATTTGGCTGTTCCATGCGCTACCAACTACTCAGATGCTTTAAGAGATTCGGTTATTTTATGCTGTGCAGTTTCATCATATTAATGCTGTACACTATCGTGCAGTACTTTTGTATTGACGTGCAAAAAAGACATGGTAAGTGTAAAGTATACCATAAAAAACCATTTGTTGATTGCGCCTTCTCGCAGTTTCGCTGTCGGATTGGGCGGCTAATGCGTCGCTGGACATCAAGGACTACATACAGGCACAGCAGGAGACGGCACTCATAATGCCGCGTGACTTTTGTCGCAACAAAACGTTTCTAATCATTGCCGTCTGCACCGGCTTGAATAACTTTGTGGAACGCCAGACGATACGGGAAACGTGGGGCAATACAACAGAATTCAATTATGCCGCCTTTGGCAAGCTGCATGGCCATATGAAGGGTCATTATCTGCCGGCAATGGAAGCACGCCTGCAGCTCTATGCCGATTACCTAAGCGGCGAGGGTGAATCCCTAACGGCCCGGGTGCGCATTGTCTTCATTGTGGGACGCAGCAATTACGAATCGCAACTGGGCAACGAGACGCTGATACGTTTGCACAACGAAGCTGAAATGTACAACGATATCATTCAGGAGAATTTCATTGATTCGTACAATAATCTAACATTGAAGTCCGTTATGGCATTGAAGCACATCAGTAAAAGTTGCTCCAAGACCTGCGCCTACTTTCTCAAATGCGACGATGACACCTTTGTCAATGTGCCGAATCTTTTGCATTTTCTGCTCGGCGGAACAGTTCCCCTCTATAACGATACACTCGACTATCATGATCGTGGCTCAATGGTGGTCATGTCGCCGCAGAATCGACTGAATGCCACCAGCGGGATCATGCGTGGACATCAGTTCTGCAATGTGGTGCCTGTCAGCGATGTGACAAGCAAATGGTATATGCCCTACTATATGTACAAAGGTGAAGCATATCCCAAGTATCTGTCCGGTGCCGGTTATCTAATGTCCATTGATGTGGTCGAGCGTTTGTTTGAGGCCTCGTTGAATACAACGCTAATTTATCTAGAGGATATTTTCATAACTGGTCTCTGCGCGAATCGTGCCAATGTCAAGCGGCAGCATCATGCGCTCTTCAGCTTCGCCCACTCGCCGCATTTGTGCGCCTTTAAGGGCAGCATAACACAGCATCAGGTCAAGGAGGAGAGCATGGCGGACGCGTGGCGTTTTGTTTCCAATTACAGCATACAATGCCCGCCACCGGGACGTTACTTAAATCATATGCGATTCAGGAATCGCAATAATTGTTAAAGCACAAGCGCTGTGAATATGCCTCGAAAATGTTGGCCTCCTTCCATATCTAGAGTTTAGATTACATTTACAATATGATTTGTTGCATTGAATACTCCGACAAACACTTACGCACACATCTTATATAACGCGTAGCTATATACAACTTTTTGTTCCTGAGATTATTTGTAGTATCTAGTTTACAAATGTGAAATTTGATATTTTAGTTCAAAAGAAAAAGAGTCAAAATAATGTATTAAGGCCGCAATTCTTGCACACCTTTTTTGGGTGCTATATAAACTATTTGCAATATGATTTAACAAACGCACAGACTTGTTCAACTTGCACATGGTTATATCTGCTGCAATCTGTTAAGGCAAATGCACAAAAAGACCGAAAATATGCTCGTAGTTGCATAATTTCAACCTCCCAATACTCCACTTTATATCTTTTGGCAACTACATATGTTCGCGAGTTTTGTTTATCCGTATTAAATGTGAATTATTTATCAACAATCTCATTGCGCCAAGTATTTATTTTTTTACAACTCAGAAAAAAAAAATTAAACGATATTATTCAATATCAATATACTCTATGCATTACTTTTATTACTAAGTATGATGATGCTTGTTAATGGGCGTGTTCTGAATTTTCATGTTCCATGGTATATTATTGACTTGGGCTAGTTGCTTTTCGAAAACGAAAACAAAAACAAAAAGTTCGGAAATTAAATGCTTAATCCTCTTAAATCTAAGCTGTTGCATACGCTCTTTTTTGCGCTCTTCGTTTTTGAGTAGTTCATATGCAAAAATATTACTAAAAACTATAATAACAAATTACATTCGAGCCTACAATTTGAAGCAAAGTTAATTGTAGCATTAAAATGTGTTAGGGTATTTTGAGTCCAAGCTAGCACAGCAGTCACATTGCAGCGTCCGTCGTATCCGATGGCGGTTCAGGCTGTTTGCCGCTGGGGCTAGCTGGTGGCGATGCCCTGCTTGGACTGCTCTGTGTTGTAATCTCGGTCGCCTGCTCAGCTTCGGACGCTGGGACTGACTTGTGGACAGTTGTTGAATCATCCTCTGTCTGCGCCGTCGCCTCAGCAGCGGACACAGGCGAACTGTTTCTTGTGCCCTCGTCGCATGCAGTTGCCTCCGTCCCCTCAGCATCCGTCTCCCGGGTGTCGGCAACTTTTGCGGCTGTGTTGTCTTCATTTGTTTCAGCTGCTGGCGTTGCAGCATCAGTCTTGACACTGGCTGCAACGCCAGCTTCTATAGCTGCCTCATCCAACTCAGTTTGATCAGCTTCTGTGTATTTTAATTGTGGCATACTTTCATCGGCTTCAGCTGCTTCCGCTTCCTCAGCTGTTACACCAGTTGCTGTTGTATCCGTTTCGTCTTCATCTTCAACTTTTTCGTCATCAGCCTCAATTATTTCGGTTGCTTCCATTGCTGCTTCGTTGGACTTTTTATTTTCCGTATCTTCTGCGTCTTCTGTCACCTCCATAGGTTCCGCTGATTCTGCTATACTTGTTTTAATTGGCTCTGTTTCAGTTTTTTCTTCATCCGCAGCTGAGATTTCATTATCTTCAGGATTATCTTCATCTTCATCTTTCTCGTTATCAGCTTGGCTCGTCGTCTTCGTTTCGATGTTTCCTTCGTCTGTTTGAGATTTAGTTTCGTCTGTTGTGTCCATTTTCTCCAGCAACTCATCTTCAACGTGCTGCTCCTGATCCTTCTCACTGTCATTTTGCATGGTAATATCACTTTCCTCTTCTTTATTGGCGTCATTTGCTGCCTCCGCTGGTTCATCCTGGCTTCCAGCTTTCTGCATGTGCTCTTCAGCAATTGCCTGTGCTTCAGACCCTGTGGATTTCTTAGCGAGCTTCTTCGCATGTTCCATATCCACCCATTTGCGCGCCACCTCAAAGTCTTCCTCGGCACGCCTCAGCTTGACGACCACCTTCATTTTGAGCTTGGCATCATTGCGCTTCGTTTCCTCCATGCGCTGGCGCTCCAGATGCAGCAGCGCTGGATTCGGTTTGTTGGTCATCTTTTTACGCGGCTGCTTCTTTTGTATGGTGCCGCCAGGTGAGGTGGCTTGATTGGTTTTTACCTCGCCAACGCCCTCGGTAATGTCCACTTCCAGCAGACTGGCCAAAATGGATGAGCTAAAAGCCGCCACATCAATATCCATGTTTGGGTCCATGTTGGCGGTAACTGGATCAATTTTAATTATATTTGATGCCGGTGCCGTTGATTTTACAGATGTTATTTTCAGGCCCTTTGGTATGCTGACGTTTGAAACTGAAGGCAGCTCCTCCTCGTTATCTGAATCAATGGTAATGGTATCCGTTTTGGGCTCCACAATCTCAATCTCATTGTCCTCATCGTCGCTGGCTTGTTTTTCTATAAAGAGTAAAGAATCGATTAACAATGTGAGCATTTAACACTCAAACTTAATCACGATTATTAAAAATTTAATATTTATAGTCTCCACATTTGTTTAAAGGCTTTAAATAAGTTTATTTAAGCTTAGAATGTGCGGAAGTTTGGCATAATTTAACTTACTGCTAGATTGTAACTATGAAATCTATAAAATTCGTAGCTTATATATTAAGAAATCGCATTTCCTCGAGCGGAAAATTGGTGCGCAACTTTTGCAGAGTCTTCTCATTCGGCCTTGGCTGTCGTTCCAGCTCGCGACAGTAGCACTCGTAGGCAAACTTTGCCATTTGCCAGCGCAATTTGCAGGCGCGTGCATCACGCCGGAAGCGTGGCAATCGTCGGGCCAGCTCCGCCCACAGGCGTTCGCGGGCACCCACATCATTGTAGTCGACATGCCGCGGATTCCAGAGTGTGGGATAGGCGCGCATGGCCAGCACCAGTTGCTGCGCAAACTGCTTATCATCGGGCATATCCTTTAGCTTGCCAGCTGAATCGCTGGAGGCGCCACCGTTTGTTGCCTGCTGTATACAATCCTGCAGCGGTTCGAATTCATCGCGTAAGTCCTGCTCGTCAATTTTATACAGAAAATACAAATTGGCCAAATATTTGGAGTACTTCAGCTCAAGATTGGCAAATGTGCGCTTGTCCTTGATGGTTTTGAGACGGAAGGACTTGTACATTTCGTACATCTGCTGCCAGCGCTCCACAATGTACTCGCAGCGATAGTCTACAAAAGAAGAGCATCATTTAATTGTTTCCCATCATAAACATTTACAGTTTGGATTACTTACTGGGCGCTGATTTCCAAAAGTTGAGCCACAGCGATTTGCGCGTTTGCTCATCTATGCTGTTGAACTCGGGATCGGCGGACTTGCGCCACAGCACTGGATGACTCTTGGCAAAGTTAATGATGCGCATATCAATCGGACGCACCTCGATCGGACGCACTGGCAAACGTGGCGTCGCTCTCACTCCCTGTTGTCGCACATCGGCAAAGTCCTGTTGCTCCTTATGTATGGTATTCTCAATGGCGTCCAGTTGCTTGCGCTCAAAGCCATCGCCATCGCCTTCGCCACAGTCCACGGGCTGCCATTCACTGCGAGGCAAATCGCGGTTGGCCAAGTAATTGGTGGCCTTGTCGAAATAGCCTTTGAAGCGTTTACCCTGCTTTAGCAGTCGTTCGATGCGCACATAACGTTTGCGCACATTCTTCCATCGCAGCTTGATGTCGTCGCCGCGCGGAAAGTGGCTGGCAATGACGCGCCACTGTTTGCGTGTCACCTCCATTTTGCCATAGTCCGGATGACGTGTACACCAGATGGATGGATATTCGCGCAGCAGTCGCGTCAGCTTGCGATCATAGGCATGCGCCTGCTCATTGCGATTCATGCTCTCCTCGGTGCCGAGTGCATCGTACTCATCATCCAAATCATCGACATCATCGCCATCATCGGCCTCATCGTCCCGATCATCATCATACTCATACGGCTCGTCGTTCTCATTGTCCGCTGTCTCATTTGGTTCCTGCTCGTCGTCCTCGTCTTTGGGATCGCCTTCGGCGCGCACGCCCAGCGGCATTAGCGGTGGCAGCGGTTCAATGCTTTCGCCATCCTTCAGATTCGCCTGCAAACTCTTGCGATACTCGTAGACCTGGTTGTGAAAGCTATTGCAGCCCGTATTGAACAGATCCACGTCGTCCAGCTGGCCGTAGCACACATAATCCACGGCTACAATAAAACCAAAAGTGAGAAAAAGAAAGAGAGTTTAGCGAAAAACTGCTGCTGAATTCGATTCCATTGCCTTTTTTGGATATTTTTCACAAACACATGGACCAAGAGCTAAATCAAATCAATTTGCCAAACGCAACGGCTGAATTCAAGTGGAGCCAAGGAAATGGAACTCGCAGAGTTTTTCATAAACACAACAAAAGATACTTACATGCTTTCTTTTCTTTTCTTTTTCTTTTTTAATGTTGAGCAACACCCGTCCATGTGTTAAAATATTCACAAAAGACAATGTACACTAACTTAAAAGTGGCCTCTCAACGTGCACAGGCAACCGCAGCCTGTGAATCGTCGGCAGGAGCTAGGAATCCTATACTAAATCTTAGGCTATCTAGCTTTGTATTAAACGATCAAGACGTTAAGTTTAAGATAAGGTTTTATCTAACTTCTGAATAAGCAAATTACAGTCTAGTTATCTCTTAAACATATCTAATCAATACAAATTGCATACTCTAATATAAAATGGCTATTCAACTTATACAATTGCGGCTATCTTCTGCTGGCCGAAGATTAAATAGCTCCAAGGAGCTTCTGCAGTCTTGCAGATATATGAGCTGAATTCTGAAGCTTTTTTTTCTGACTTTGTTAAAAGATATATCGAAAATCAGACCGATTCAACCGATTCTTCCCATATAACTATGTCATATTGAAGTCTAATGTTGATAGGATTTGACTTTTATGTCACGTTTCGACAATATATCTTCAAAGCCAAATACGAACTTAGCTTTCGGACAATCATTTCTATGGCGCTCCGATTTGGCCGGCTAAACATCTTATGTTATTCGCGATCTTAAGATAAATATTAAATATTATAATTTAATGGTAAAAAACTTACCAGCAGCCAGCTGGCCGTTCTCCAAGCTGTTGGCATCATTCTTGAAGCCCATTTCGCGCATATCGACCAGGCACTTATCCTGCAGCTGTTTAAAGCGTCCAATCGCATAGGTCATCAGATAGGATAAATGTATGTAGAGCTCCTTGAGATCCATGTAGCTGCGAGCCTGATTGTACGCATTCGAATGGGTCAACGTTTGCACTTTGCCCGTCAGATGCGTGCATATTTCCATCGCATTAAAGATCTGCTCCTGCAGCTGGGTGCGCGCCATGCCAATGGGACTGTTGGGGAACACATGGCGCACCAGTGTCGGAGTCTTGTGCACTGCTGCTGGCGTCATCATAATGGTTGTGCCGCCATTACTGTTGACAGGCGTCGATGCCGCCGCGATGTTCACCGAATGCACCTGGCTGCCATTGTTGACGCGCACCACTTGCGGCGCGCGCTGCTGCTGATTGGTTTGCGGATTATAGATGCCCATATTGGAGCCAAAACTGGGGTGGACCATGCGCGGCGACGGCCCACCCGGTGTCTGTTGGCGTATGATGACCTGCGGATTCATTGAAATGGGGGTGCGCGTCAACGTTGTTGAGGGCTGGCCGCCGGGTGGCAACTGACGCTTGACCTATGGTGGATTTAAAGGTGTCTATTAATGCTATATGTTTGAGGCGGAGGGAAATCCCATACCTGTATGAGCCGACCATTGGGCAGACGATAGGAGTCCTGCTGCGCTGCGCTATTGAGATCGACACGAAAACCATTTATGGTATGGAAGACGGGACCCGCAGTGCGTACGGCATTTGGCACCACGGTGCGTCGCACCACAGAAGCTGGACCGGGTGTCGCCTGGCGGTAGCGCATGCCCGAGCTGCTCAACACCAATGGCGGGGGCAAGCTGCTCCGTGGACCAGCTGTGGCGCTGCCATTAGTACTCGGACTGGGTCCACTGTAATTCTGCTGTACAGTCACAATGCGCGGCGTGGTGGAGGTGATGCCGGCCGCTAGAGTTATAGGGGGCCGTGGACCAGGCTTTTGTGCTACTGAAATTTGACAATCCGGTTCCAGCATGCTGAGCAAATCGGGCGTACAGACTACCTCGTCATTGGAGGACTTGGGACGCTTCGCGGGCGGACACTGTGGCTTGGGGGACTTCTTGGCTGAGTGCACAGAGCTGGCATGACTGCGCTTAGAAGCATTTGATTCTAGGCTCTCCATGGAGTCGGACAGACTGTTGGCCTTGGCCTTGGCCAGGCGACAGCATGTGCTGTAGTCCTTGTGCATATGCCTGCGCATTTCCGATTCGGACAGCTGCAACGATTGCAGGCCGCTGAAAAAGTGGGTAATCAGGGTTAGGTTTATGTTGGGCTTTTCTTAGTGCACGGCACTTACTTCTTCTGCGTCTGGATGTAGTTAACAAGCGCCCAGTGCTGGGCGCGCAGCGGCCACAGTATTTTCGACGTGCACTTGAAGCAGTTCCAGTTCTCGTTCTGCTCAATGTCCACGATAACGCCGCGCGATAAGTTCTTAATGATGCACGACTTGCAGAACACAAATGGGCAGGTTGAGCAGCAATATACCTCGCCGCCCTGGCCGCACCAGCGACAGTACAACTCGGAGCCATCCTCGCCCTTGGAGAACTCGCCGCTGTTGTAGAAGTCATGGCATTTGATGCAGTGCGTCACCCGCAATATCGGATGCATTTTAATGTTGCTGTCCGCGCTGGCCGCGGTCCCAATATGCATGCGGCAAACGGTGCAGTGGACTTTACGCTGATTGACCACATCGACGGTGGGATACATTTTGAGATAGAAGCGACGCTCCTCCTCCGAAATGCTGGCGTCCATTTCATAGTTGCTACCTGGACAAAACACACACGTACATTAGACAAACATGTAGAGGGGGAGGCGTTTGCTCCTCTTACCCGTAAAGTCGAAGTCAAAGGCTTTGAGTGAAGGCGATGGCGTCGCTGGCGTTGCGACCGTCAGCACAGCCTCGGCGCTGGGCGTGCTGCTCATTTTGCCGGCTTCGATAGTCAAGACTATCCACACGTGGAATTGCAATCGCAATCAAGAAATCTCTTCTTTCTTCACTCTCCTACATACATACACACGCACACACACACACACACACACTCACACTATCAGACTACCACACTAGACTACTGCAAAATGCTGGCTAACCAGCAGCGGCAGCAACAACGCGTCGCGGTATTTTTTGCAATAATAAATAACACTAATACCAACGCATGCCCTACATATGTATGTATATAAAATGGCGGCAACGCGGTAAATGATCTCTGCGCCGTTTTGCAATTTAATTCAAATGCTCGTTTTTGATATTTTCTATTAGCTCCATTTGCTTGGGCGACAATATAAAAATGATTTTTCACGCGACTGCCGTTGTACTATCTCGTTTCCAATATGGCAGCCGCTTCGTGTGAGCCGAATGCACGAGCAAAACACGAAGTATACACAACAAGATTTACCTAAAGTCTGGGCCGATAATGGAAAAAATGTTATACATACACATTTCATGGATGGATATAGTTAAATGGTCGTTCTAAATTGATACTATAACATATATACTTTATACTTTAACTTAAAATCGGCTTTAAAGTAACAATCTTAACTACCGATCGCATATGATAATACTATTTTTCTGATTGATCGACATCAACACAGGCGTAATTTGAATTTTATTGGTTTTAACATTATTAATTATGTTAAAATTATATTTAATTTGCAAAGATTCTACCACAAATTATTTAAAAAGTGCGCAAATGTACGCTTGGCAACTCTATCAGCAACGTGTCGTCTTCTTCGCACTCATGCAACATTCCTTAAGGCACGAACATAACGAAAAGGTAAATTATCAAAAATAACGATGAGTATGTTTTATATTTATTATGATGTAATTATGTAGAAAAACAGCTTGAAACGCATATTCATTTGAATATATTTTTAAAATTTGACTGAAACAATCGTCTTAAAAGCACGTTTCACAGCACTGGTGCGCAAATGCAACACTGAGTTTCAAATTGCCGACACTTCTCTTAGGGATGATTGATGGTGTTATTTCTGTGTCACAGCGACAACTGTGACAGTTACAAAAAAATATCAGTGACAAATAACAGCGATTGTTACATGAATTTTGGGCGCGCAGTTTTTATAAAAAAAATTATATAAGTAAACCAAATAAAATGTATAATACATATGTTATTTTTATTATATTTTATTATTTGTATATGTTATTTTTAGTTTAGTTAGTTAGTTATACAGTATAATTTGCTTAGCTGCCTCGGTATTTAGATGCATCGGTAAGATAGCTGCCTGAAATTTTCTTTTCGCTGCAATAAGAGCCAATTTTGTATGAAAATAATAAAGTTAAGTGCATCTAACTTAACAGCCTCTTGCACTTATGCGCCTTATATGGGCAGTAATTTTTTGCTATTTTCTATGAATATCATGTAAGTTAACTGCGCCATCTTTGATCAGATGATTCGATTTTTGATTTGTTTTTCTTATGCATACAATAAACTGTATTGAAATAGAATTAAACGTAATTTAAAAACATATAGTTCATAAAAACTATCAAATTTATTTATTTAACTTATTTATTTTAAAGGAATTCAGTGCAACTTAATAAAAATAGAGGTTTCTATGAAATCGATTCATGAAAAAAAAAAAAAATTAAGTTAACTGTCTTTTTAGGATAGCTGCCTCTAATGTCCGTGCAAAGTACTCGAGGCAGCTAAGCAAATTATACTGTAGTTGCAAGTTCAAAATAACAGCCAATTACATGCCAGTTACACAGATCTTAGCTTGGCATCCAGAACGAAAAGAACAGCCTGAGTACAGATCTGTTATGCAGTACTCAGCTCTTCGTCGAGTACGAAATGAACAACCACAGGCCTGTGACACAGCACTCAGCTTCTCGAAGAGTACGAAAGTAATAGCCTGAGTACAGGCCTGTGACACAGTACTCAGCTTCTCGAAGAGTACGAAAGTAACAGCCTGAGTACAGGCCTGTGACACAGTACTCAGCTTCTCGAAGAGTACGAAAGGAACAACCTGAGTACGGACCTGTGACACAGTACTCAGTTTCTCGAAGAGTACGAAAGTAACAACCTGAGTACGGGCCTGTGACACAGTACTCAGCTTCTCGAAGAGTACGAAAGTAACAACCTGAGTACGGGCCTGTGACACAGTACTCAGCTTCTCGAAGATTACGAAAGGAACAGCCTGAGTACAGGCCTGTGACACAGTACTCAGCTTCTCGAAGAGTACGACAGGAACAACCTGAGTACAAATCTGACAAGACAGCAACCATCAAAATAAAAACTGTGCCAGATTTTGGTAAGACAGCAACCATAAAAATTTAGAAACTGTGCATGTTTTTGGTATGTATTGAACAGTATATCTTCGTGTAAAGTGAATACAAATTTCGCCATCAACATTGATTTGTTATATCGTCGTAATAATCTCTTAGTGAAATTTTCGGTGTCAATCTTTTGAGTAAACAACGACCAAAAATAGACCCTTGCTTTACTATCCGTGCATGTCATAGGATGATTTTTGTCGCTGTTACTTTTGAAAGGTGTAACAGCAGTAACTAGTTACTTTTAAATACTTGTTACTTGTAACAGGTTGAGTAAATATCGCTCATCCCTAACTTCTCTAGTTATTGTTTGCAGAGAGCAGACGGCAGTCAAGCGTAGTATTGTATATTTCTGGAAAATTGTGAACAAGGCCTAATTGGATATACCTAAAAAGAGCAAAACACTAAATGTGTTTAAATTATGTAAATGGCATAAAAACATAGAGATATTAAGCAACAGATATTCATCGGCTTACAAAAATATATTACACATGTTGCATTTCAATTGCACTGCGTAATTCTCAGAAATTTGTATTTCCACTGAAAGCGTTCACAAGTCGCGTTCTTCATAGAATTTGTATGTAAATTGCGAAGCCACAGCCAAAAATTAATATACACCTAGTATTTATTATGGTTATTTTTATATTCATTTTCACGATTTTCTACTATTTATTTCTAAAGGATTTTCCATACCTTTATATGAGAATATTAAACATGAGATGTAGTAAAACGCAGATGTGGACGCCTCTTAACTTAAAACACAGTTGTGGGAATCGATTATTTGTGTTCGATAGATAAAGTTTTTGTTTGATTTCATCTGTCATTGTTTTGTTTCGTTCTCCCGATTGAGAAAAAGGAAAGATTTAGGTTTCGTGTCCCTGTGAAATATGTTTCAATTTGATTTGTAATCTGTCCTTAAACATCTACAGTATCTACAGTCATTAACAAAATGGAGCCAACAACCTCCAGATCTGCAGTCGAGTCTCTAAGCTGCGACTTCTTTTACGGCTGGGATTTATTATACAAAACTGTAGATGGCATTATTGATAAAAAGGCAGATGTTCTGATGGTGCTCGTTCACTTTTTGTTGACCAAGCATTACAAATTCCGCTGCGTTGGCATTGGAGATGACGTGAGTATGATGTACTGCATATAGCTTGAACTTTAATTCGAATACGTTCGCTTGCTCGCAGAAAACTTTGCCCGAAGACGAGGTGGGCAGCGAATTGCTGCCGGATCATTGGAATGGCGACAGCAGCAAGTACTCACTGCGATATGTCCATAATAAGGTGCTCTATTTGCTGCTCGGCCATATTACTGAAGATGCTCTGATTGTCAATCTGTTGGATATTAATACCAAGAACGTATCCAACATTTGCATCACACCCGAATCCCTGGTTGCCGAGGTAAAGGGCGGCATTACAAAAATCATGCCAACCGCTACGGATATTGTTGAACGCTTTCGCAAGGAACTTTGTGATCCAGTAAGTGGGAAGCCTCCCAACAAATCAAGGTTCAATAGGAGCATGTCCATGTTGATTTTTATATGTTTTCATTAGGTGTTTACTGGAAACTCACGCGAGGCAACTACACAGACACAGGCAAACCAGCAGACACCGGCGAGCATAACTGATCCCTTGCGCATTGGTGAGCCTAGACGTCCGGGGTAAGCTACAAAGCTCTCGTTTTCTTATTACGTATCTAATTTCTTTTTGCCACTAACATTATAAAATTGTAGTTCGTTCATGCCGCACGGCTTTGAGCCGCGGCCATTTGGTTTTCCTGACATTGGTCGTGGGGATTTGGATCCGCTGGGTCGGGGCTCGGGTAATCTATTTGCGTTTCCCGCCAATCCAGGCTTAGCGCGCTTTGATCCGTTTAACCCATTAAATCCGCGTAATCCGGGTACAATGGGTCCCAGCCCAGATCATATGCATCCGCCAAACTGGAATCCCGATTACTATATGTGAAATCCGCACAGAGCAGACCTGTGGATATGATCTGCTTATAAAATCAATAGTTTAAATGCATTACAAAGTTTTCTGAAAATACAATTATAAATTGGACTGAAGAAATGCTCGTTAAATGGTTTTTATTTTAACTAAAATATAATTTTTATTCTTGCTCATATACAATACAGAATACATATATTATATATTACGATAAGAACAGACAAATCAGCCTAAACATTTATACTCAAAATGTATTGATTTTAACGTAATACAATATATGTATGTGACAATACAAAACATAAACTAGTCCTGTGAATTTTGGCTGCGGATCGGTGCAACAAAGTGAAACGCAATTCAATTTACACAAAACAAACGTAACTAAAAACTATACAATGTAATGGCTTGTTATTGCGCAAAAAGTCAATTTTCGGATATATATATATATATTTTTTTTGTATTCATATATATATTTATATGCGTATATATAAAGTTGCCAGTGCGCTGTCGTAATCTCAATTATGCGCAGCTTTTAAAAGTAGAATATATATTATTTTTACATATATGCTGGTATACATATTAAGTCTAGCCTAAGATTATTCTTTTTTCTTTTTATCATAATATTTTGCTAAATTAATTACTTAACGAACTTGGGGAAAAGTTCTTGTTCTTTCTGACTTAAATTATTGCTGCACTTGAATAATTTCTGTTTTAGTCGATAAGCAAAAAAAAAAAACCAAATCATGTTTTGTGCCTTGGCGCTTGGCTTTATATAGTGCGATTGTGTGAAGCAGTCGATATGTATATATATATATATATCGTTCTCTCTGTATCCTTCACCTCATCTCTCTCTCTCTCAGTCCCATTCCCCAATAAACATGCGTGGTGTGGGCACATAGCCGCGAGTTGGCAGCGGTAAATGGCGTCCATAGATGTGATTGTAAGGTGATTCGACAAGCTCCGAATCTACAAGAAGCGCAACAAAGTGACATTAGCATATATATATATATACTAGTTTATATGTATAGATATATTTATATAAAGCTCTATATATAATGGTAAGATGTTTGGTGTATGTACAATGTTAACGGTAAAGGTAAACTGTTTGCCGTCCAGGGTCCAAGTTAAAGTGGAGTTAGTACAAAAAATCGGTACAGGTTTTAGCTATAGCCGGGTATATAAGGTGCTACCAACAACAACAAAAAAAAAAAAAAACCATAGGCAATTCCGCATTTATATATATACACAGCGCATATCCAGTTCGAACCCAAATTAATGCTGTAAAATAACCTCGTTTCGCTCGCAAAGAGAGCGAACAAAATTGATATAGTTCCATTTTCAATAGTCAAGTATTTGGATTTTCTTCAGACTGAGGCTGCGCGGCTTGCGCGGCTTCAGGTAGCCATAAATGGACTCCATGTCGCTGATGTCAAGCCGGCTGGCAGTCCGCCCAGTTCTTTGTGCTGGCGGTGCATTGTTTATATTTGTTGCTGCTGCTGCTGTTGCTGCTGTTGTTGTTGTTGTTGCTGCTGCTGTTGCTGCTGCTGCTGTTGGTGGTGGCTGCTTTGATGTTGCTGTTGCAGTCACAGTTGTTGCTGCTGTTGCTGTGGCTAAGCTCTTTGTTGCTGCTGTGCCTGTTGTTATACTTTTGTTTTTACTATTGAAATTGTTTTTGTTGTTTTTCAAGACGTCATCGTTGTTGTTGCTGCTGTTCGTTAGCTGTCGCTTGTTGTTGCTGTTGCTGCTAGTATTGTCATATGGTTTTTTGTCAGCTTTTTGGAAATGTGTCGCCAACGTCGTCTGACGTTTGCCCCGCCAACTTGGCGCTGGCAGCTTGGGCTTATTGTAATATTGCGCACGCCTGCCGCTCGCCTGAAACTTGCCGTATCCAATGTCCGACTCCAGGGAGTTGGGCACACGCTCATAAATGTTAACCACCGATGGCGCTTTGGCCACTATGCGCCGGCGTCCACCGTACATGTACAGTGAGCCCTCCTCGTTGGGCTGCTCGAAGAAGCTCTCCGTGGACTGTGATTTTTGCCGTGCAGCGAGCAGCGCCGGCGCCGCCAGCTGGCGAAGCTGTGCCCGATCCACATACATGTCCGTCTCCTCGTTACTGTGCACCGCACGCGGTCGCTGCACGTGTCGCAGCTGGCGCTGTGTGTAGCCACTCGCCGTGGTCTCGTCCATGTCGTCAAAGTCCAGGTCGAAGTCATCGTAGTCGTTGCTGTCCTCGTAGCGCTCGTCTGTGGTCATTGTGTTGGGCTCGTCCTCCTGCACCTGCTCCAGCACCGAGATGTCGCTCTCGCTGCACCACTTGGCCACGCCCACATGCTGCCTGTCCAGCAGCCCGCCGCTCAGCCGCTGATGGCGACGCAACTGCTGCTGGCTGAGACTGCGCTGCGGTCGCGGTGCCGGCACCTGGCCACAGAGCGGCGCCAGCGCATAGCAGCTGACACAATTACAGGCATTCTCGGCCGGCAGCAGAGTGCGCCGCATCGACGGACGCCTGGCGCCCTGACGCACCGCCACCTCCTCCAGATCATCATAGTATTGACCAGTTGGATAATAGCTCGCCAGCGGCTGATGCTGCCGATGGCAATGGCGATGCTGGTGTCGATGATGCACATGACCATGTGCTGGATGTGGGTGCAGGTGCGAGTGCGGGTGCGAGTGCGGGTGCAGGTGCTGCTGTTGTTGTTGTGGCTGTTTATTGCTACGTGCTTTGTGGTGCGGATGCTGGTGGTGCTGTTGGTGTTTGACTGTCGGCGCCAGAGCGCTGCTTTGTGTCTTGCTAGTTGCAGTTGTTGTTGCAGTTGCAGTTGCTGTTGTTGTTGCTGTTAGGTCCGTTGGCAGTGATTGTGGTTGTTGCTGCTGCATTTGCATTTGCATTTGCAGTGCGTGCGTATTGTGTTGTTGCAGTTGATGTGGTGCTAGCTGTGCTTGATAGCCGCCCATTTTATTATAAATACCTATGCCACTCTCATAGCTGCGCGTCTGCCAGATCTGGTGCGGATGATGGCCCGCCGGCTGATGGTGCACGGCATGCGCTGCGGCCGCTGCTGCCGCGGCCATCAACTGTTGCTGCTGCTGTTGCTGTATGTGCTGCGCATGCGGATGTATGCCGGCCAAATGGTTGTGTATCATCGAGGTCTTCTTCTGGCTGAGCGTGCTCATGCCGTTGCCGTTGCCGTTGCTGTTGCCGTTCATGTTGCTGATGATGTTGTTGCCATTGCCGTCGCGCTGGTCCTTGGCGCTGGACTTGGAGGACTTGACAAAGTTGGGCACGCGTGCACGCAAGCCACAGTAATAAGGATCATCTGTGAGAAGAGTGCGAACTTGTGTTTATTTCAGCTTCCATATGCCAAGAGGGTTAAGTGTCTTACCATATTTCTTGTTGTCCTTGCCTTTGTCGGACTTGCCGCGCGACAATTTGATTCTGGTCTCCAAATCAATGTCATCATAGTCCGGCTGTTAGTGAAAAGAGGTTTAAATATATGATAATTAATATGTTCAGCTTTATTTGCAGCAAATAAATATGTATTGTTGCTTCTTTACTTATAAATATCCAAGTTTTTATTAGAAGCTTTAATGTATTTATTTTCAGCTTCTATAAAAGTAAACTTGGTATAATAAACATTTTAAGATATTTACTTAGTTTTCTTATCAATATAATATTTATACTTAATTTCGTATGTCTTCACAGCCTAAAATGTTAATTATAGTTATTAGCAAATAACAATTGCTGTGTTTAGTTTGCTAAATTGTTGAATTTAGCACACACAGACACAGACAACAAGGCAATTATTTGAAAATATTTGGTTGAAAATGTAAATGCAAAAAAAAACCCCGAAAAAAAAAAACAAAAGACTTAGGCAACAAACGCGTTGGCTACACTTTGCGCAAGGTGCGCCAGCAAAGGCGCTGCACACGTCGCCTCATATACATATATACATATATATAGATATATATATATATATATATGTGTGTGTGTTTGTCTGTATGGGTGCGCTTACAGTTAGCCATAACTGTGCAGACAGTGGCCCATAGCATTAGCCATCGGTCGTTGGGCCCATTGGCAGTCAGCCAACATTGGCAACATTCCGTGCATATTAATTACATGCGATTCGTTTGCAGTTATTTGTTATTGTTGTTGTTGTTGTTGTTGTTGCTGCTGCTGAAATTCGAATATTATTGAATGCAAGCCAAATGCTTGGTGAAGCTCAACGATGCGACGGTCGAAAAGCGAAATCGTCGCCGCAACAAGTGGCCTGGTATTTTTAGCCACTTTGTGTCTGTGCTGACAGAACTCGACGAGGGCTCAAAACCAGAGCCAGAGCCAGAGTCTGAGTCTGAGCCAGGGGCAGAGCCCGAGCCCGAGCCAGTGGCAGAGCCGTAAACCATTTTGCAAGTGCTCGCGTTGCGCACGTAGCCAAGCATAGCCAGGCCAGGCCGTTATGTTGTTATTGCTGTTGCTGGACTAGTTGCCACACTTCTTGCCCATATACATATATATATGTACATATATATTATATATTTTTTTAAAATTTTGTTTATAACTTTGTTTCAACTCTTGGCTACAAGTTAGGTGGCCAACAATTTGGCGCTTATTTGTCTCTCACCTTTGGAATCAGATCGTGCGCATAGACATTATCCCTGGGCGGCAATTTGGGCGGCTTCTCGCTGCGCTTGTGCGCCAATTGTTGCGTCTGCAGCAGCAGTTGCTCACGTGTGGCAGCCACATGACCGCTGCTGTTGCTGCTGCCATTATTCAAATGTTTGCCCAGTTGCTGTTGCTGGAGTTGTTGCTGCAGCTGCTGCTGCTGGTGGCCGCTGCCAAAGCCAGAACTGCCCGAGCTGCCGTTGCTGCCGGTGCCGGCCACGCTGTAGGGATCCTCATCGGGTATGGGTATGCGCGGGCGATTCTTGATGTCCACAATGGGACGTTGCACTGTATGAATGAAGAAGAAGAAGAACAGAGAAGCGTATGTCAAGGCAATTGTTGCTGCAATAAATCAATAACTGCCGGGCAAATGGGCCCACAATTACAACACACACACACACCCATACGAACGCACGCACACGCACACACATGGACACACAAACACACTCACACACATGGAACAATAGGATATTTCTGCTGCAACTGCTGAACTTTAACTAATGCGCAGCCTTGAACTGCATCTACTTTGTAGAGCTAGGGTTGGCAGATGGAAGCAGAGAGTAGGCTCTTCTACAAGTATAAAGCAGATATTTATGTATGTTTATATACATAGATGCTTGACTGTAGTTGTTGTTAATTCATATGGTTTGGTTTTAGTAATCGCAAACAATTACAAAACTTTAAGACAGGCAGAGAGAGAGAGAGAGAGAGAGAGAGACACACACACATAAAGACACAGACAGGCAGTTACACCTGCGCCTTGACTCACCTGGCGGCAGTTTGCTCTTTAGCATATCCATGGCTACCACATTCACAATGAGCACCCAAATGGGGCACTCCAAAATGTCATTCTCCGATTTGACAAAGGCCACTGCCGATAGGCATTGCGTCTCCAAGCGCCGACGATCTGGATAGGCACGGCGCAATTCACGATTTACGTTCGACTGGAACTTCTTCATGTCGAACAGCTGCAGGCGACAAAAAAAAAAAAAAAAAAAAAGTAAAAACAACAAAGCGAATTAGTAAACAATTAAACAATTTGCATACAGGCAAGCCGAGTGCATTAACTATATACGATTTGATTTCTATAGCATAGCATAACTTGCCTTGACTATTTTTTCGCTTTCGAGCGCCTGATTTGGCAGCTTTAAGATTTCGGCACCAATTGAGGTCTCCTCGTTGGGATTGCTGGCGGTGCTCTTAACAAAAACGTTGCTCTTCGCATAGCGACGCACGAGTATATTGCCAGCATCGTCCATTTTGATCTTGACGCCCTACAGGTGTACCAAGAAAAAACCAAAAAAAATTTGTTTTATATGTACTTCAATTTTAGCTGTATTTTGACATTTGGCCGCGTTAATGGCCGTTTCATGTAAGGCGCCGTCAAAGCTGTTTATTGTTATCAGTTTTTATGCAAATAACTTAGGAGCGTAAGCTCTTAAAGTCGCCAACAACAAAATCTGTGTCGCTCAATTTAATGAGCCATAAACTTCAGTTAACCAGCTTACCTGGCCGATGACGCGCTTCATTTCGTCCGTCTTCTGATCTCGCATGGGATTGTCAAAGCCGCACAGGCCAATGCTGCCAAAAAAAAAAAACATATATTTATATATACAAATAATTATAGGCACACAACACTTTATTAATTGCAAATCAATCAGCTGCCGCATTAGGCAGAAATAAAAGGGGAAAAAAAAAAGACAAAAATCAATAAAAATCAATATAAGCGCAAGCAGTTTGTTGTGGCACGTTCACTTTTAGTGGAGCATTCGTGTCGAGTGTTGCATGAGTCACAGACACAGAGGCTGCTGCACAAATTTTGTTACATTAAACGTTTTGACAAAACACGGGCAAAGCACCAGCCCAACATAACTGTGCATTCGCCTGCCACAAATTCGCATTGACAGTGATTTATGTGCTTGCCGCAATTTGTGGCAGCTGCAGCTGCCGCATAACAATTTATAATAAACATTTCATACGGCCTGTTTAATTGCCGTACGCGCCGCTGACTCATGCCAAGTTTGTTGCCTAAGTCTTTCGTGTTGGGTTAGCCTTGCCAAAAAAAACTCCCTTTAAGAAACTGTCAAGCCATTTGCACACTCAAATATTTATGCTTAGCTGCAGGAAGAGCAGCCGCCGCCGCTGCCGCCGCCGCCGCACTTGGCTGTTTGTGTTTAAGGTCGCCGCAAATGTCGGCTAAAATGCTAACAAGAAGCTGCAGAGGAAGCCGCCAGCCCCAGCGGCAGCAGCAGCAGCAGCAGCAGCAGCAGCACAAACAATGAAACGAAGCTAATTGTAATTGTCGTTCGCAAAAAGGCCACAAACGTTTGCTGCTGTTGCTGTTGCTGATCATTGTTGTTGTTATCTGCACTGCTCCTGTCGCTGCTGCTGCTGCTGCCAAGCTCACCTGACGCCGCTCTGTCACTATTATGTTTTATGTTAATTTGTATAATGAAGCGCTGCCAGACAACGGCAGCAACAGCAGCAGCAGCAGCAGCAGCAGCTAGAAGAACGGCAGCAATTGCCGTTGGCATTTGGCCATGTGCTTTAGTTCTGCGCGTAACATCTGCCGGCGTCGACGTTGACGTTGCGGCTGCTTGGCGTTGATTTATTGGCTAAATGCTTGTAAAAACCGTTGAAATGTGTGTCAAAGTTTTCCATGAAATGAAATCGACATGGACTAGTGCTGCCGCCGCCGCTGCCGCTGCCGCCGCTGCCGCTGCCGCCGCTGCCAGCTGATGTATGTGCCTTTCAAGGTTGCCCCTAAACGAAGCGGATTTGCAGTTCTTTTGTGTTTGCTTCCACTTTAAATGCTTCGTTTAGTTTTGGCATTATTAAAATTGAATGCAAGGCAAGGCGCTTCAGATGAACCGGTGTCTCGAAATAAACAGAACCCCAGGCCCAACCCCAGAAACAGGCCAACCCACTCTGCCAATCATTCAGCCACACATTCAGTTACCAATTCATGGCCTGACACAACAGTTGCATTCACTTCGATGTGGCCAACATGCGGCTAGTTATATCCACATGCATACATATCGCTTGCAAGGTCGTCCACTATAAAAAAACAACAAATAAAATGCATATAAAAAACTGGACCTGACACGCCTAAATGAGCTAAAAATGCGAAAGGCACAAAGGCAACGGCAGCAGCCAGGCAACAACGGTCTGCATTTTTGCGGCTGCCAATGAAAGCGAGAGTCCAAGCTGTAGCGGGTTTTTTGTTTTTTTGGAGTTCAAGTTAAACGTGTGCAGTGGGTCAAACCTTGCAACCGAGGGGAGCTGCTGCAGCAGTTGCTGCTTCTTCAAGGAAGCGGCAGCAACAATGCAGTTAACGGCGACTGGTTTCGGTGCGCTCCAAAACTGGCGCTGGCAACGCTTTGACCTGAGGCTAGTTTTGCATGGACAGGCAAAAAAAAATAATGAAAACAACAAAATAACAGCAACAACCGGTTGAGCTAAAAATAAATGCATGGCTTAATATAAAACACGCAGCAGGCAGAGCAACATTTTAAATAATATCAATAAAAACAAAAGACTTAGGCAACGAACGCGCCCGTTGGGCTAGCAGGCAGATCCACAAAAGACTCAGGCAACGAATCTCGTTAGCTCGTCGACTAGCTTCCAGTTTAGTTAGTTATAACTTGCTCGAATTAATTGAATTCTAGTCGCACCTTAAACGCTGCGAAGGCCGCGACTCGCTGCGGTTCTTGGCTGGAAAAGAAAACAAATTGGCACGTGTGCCCGACAAACGTTTTGGCTTTATGCTTCAGCCTATCCGGCTTCTATTGTGGACTAGAAAAACAAAAAAAAAAAAAACAACAACTGTCTGTTGATTAAAGCGTGGCCTTGGCCAGGCGCGAGTCGCGCCTTTTTTGCCTCACTTTTGATTCGCACGAAATGAAAAATGTTGCAATCAAACGGGCGGCAGTGCCCTGTTTATATCACGCTGCGCCAGCTATTGCCGCAAGTTGTATTTTGATTTGATTTCAACTGTTGCCCGCGACATGCAAATTTGATTGGCAACGCCCACGCAACAGCAACAGCAACGGCAGCAGCAGCAGCCGCTAACTGTCATAAGCAGCAAAATTTATATTGGCGCCATTTCAATTGTTGCGAAAGATAATGGCAGACATGTAAGTGGTCTGGCCCTGAGTGCTTAAGGGTTTGCCCATTAATTAAATGCGCTTGTAGCGAATACAACAACAAAAAACTGCGTTGCAGCTGCAACTGTTGCTGCTGCTGCTGCTGTTGCTGTTGCTGCAACAAATGTGTGGTCCTCGGCATCGGCTGCGACGCCTCCGCAGTCTAATTAATTAATTTACATGCAACGCAAAGCTATAGATAGCTAGGTGTGAAAATTGCCAATCGGCAGCATGCAACAGGCCAGAGCTAGGCAAAATACAGACACCGAAGCTGAGATACCCTTACAGCAAAGGCAAAACTGACGATGGTTCGGCTTACGGCTTGAACCAGCATCCTGCTATAGAGTTCAGCTGACGTAGCTAGTTTTAGACACGTTTAAGACTAGGCCTTGGCTTACATAGTTTTAAAATTTATTATAACTGCCCGCTGTACTGAAAATATTGTTAGCCTTAGATATTTTCACATACAAAATGCGGGCTACATTTTAGGAACAAAGTAATATGTACTTTGTGCTCAGATATTTTTAAAAATTATTTAGTTTCCGCTGTTTAGCTTAAGATTCGGCTTATAGTAAAGATAACCTCACAATCTTTCAGGTCTTGGCCATGCTACATATACATTTTGAATCCCAACTGCCCTACGTTGGGCGCCATGGTGTTAAATACAAGTTTTTCATGCCAAAGCATGACTAATTATTTGTGTACAATCAAAGCCTAGCCACAAGCAACAAGTAAACACGTTCAATACGCATTAACATACATAGTTCAGGAAGTTTTGATAGCTGCTCCAAAGTGAAAGTCTGACCGAAACAGGTTTAATAGATAAAAGTCGGTTTTGCGTTTAAGAATGCTCAATAAAAAAAACTATAATAAAAACTAATTTTCTGCTTAAATTGAAGCATTCAAAGCAGCATTTAAGCCCGTCGTTGAGCGCTGAGCCAAAGCTCAGAAGTGGTCTTTGAGGCTCTGCTGAAGAAACTGCATTCGCTTTCATTTGCATTTAGCCAGATTTCGCGTGAAAAACGTTGCGTGTGGAATGAAATGCGCCATGCATATGATAAACAGATCTATGTAGCATTCAAATGTGCTGCCTATTTTTAAATGGACAAGCAGCAAATGGCAAAAACAAAAAAAGGGAGAAGAGAAATAGGAAATACTTAAACGCTAACAAGGGCTGACAGCAGCAGCAATTGCAGCTAATTAAACAACAAGAGCTGGCTGGGCAACAGGCAAGGGCTAGGCAGACCACACACAAAAACACTAACAACACACACACACACACACGTAAACCCTCAGTTGTTTGAAGTCAGCGGCCTGCCAATTGATTAACTTGACACTTTCGACTCGAAATCAGTTTCAATTTTAAGCAATTTAGCCGCCTTGCCCCCCCCTACACTAACCCACCCGCGTGGCTGCTGTGCTGGGCATATTTAACCTGCAATTGACATGAACAAGTACCCAACAGCATTAGCAACTACATTGACAACAGCAACAATAACCACAGAAACAACAACAACAACAGCAGCAACAGAAACAACAACAACAACGACTGGCAAAAAAGAAAGAGGAGCCTCTGCCGCAAAATGACAACTGCAATTTGCATCTGCAGATCTTTGATGACCTCGTCACGAACGAAACGAATGACTTTCCTTATTATTTTCAATTTCATTTGACTTTTGATACCCTGTACACGTATTGGAAGTGTGTACACAATCAGGCGTGTGCATGCCAAATCAAAATGGAAACTATTCAGTTGGGCTTCTCGCTCTATACAATGTTCTCTAGGCTTAGAAAAAGCTTGCAATAGCTATTGAGATTGGCTTAAAGGGGTATAATAGTTTTGTGCATATATACGTAACAGGCAGAAGAAAGCATCCCCCATCCCATAAATTGTATATATTCTTGTTCAGTCCGTCCGTCTGTATGTCTGTCTATCTGTCCGTCTATATGTCTGTCAATCTGTCCGTCTATATGTCTGTCCATCTCTGTCTCCGTCCAGTCGTCTGTCTGTCCGTCTAACGTGTGGATCTCAGTACCAATAAGATTTGCAATCTTGAACTCTCGTAGTGCCCGCTCCATCCGAGTATTTTACGACAATCGATAAATTCCAGTTTCCGAGCAATTGATAAACTCTGGCAACATTATTCTGGGCAAAAATGCATGTGCATGGTACGCTTAAATATCATATATAGACAAGGAAATTTCCCATCCCCAAAACTCGTTCAAAACTCAAAACCCCCATAACTCAGCCAAACCTCATCCGATTCTCACGAGGTTTGGGTCTGTGCTTATGGCTGGGTCTCTTCATCAATTTGACATCTAAATCTGGCATCATAGTTCTTGTATATTTATATATTTATATTCATTAAAGGGTATTTATATACCAGTACAGTCGCAGCTGTGCATGCCGTTACGTGGTATCTGCTAGTCGCACACACTCGCAACTTTTACCTAGTTTTCTTATCGCCTGAAAAATATCGAATACACTCGGCGATGGCAGCCGTAAATTTATTTAATTTAATTTTTGCGCCAGAGACATTTGTTGTTTTTGTTTTTGTTTTTGTTGTTGTTGTTGTTGTTATTATTAAGTATTATTGTTGCCGTTGACATTTTACTGGCAGCGCATCTTCTGAGTTTTTTGTTGTGGTTTTTTTTTGGGCTACACAAAGGAAGCCGCCGTGCAACACAAATGCAAGCGTTGCCCTTTTTTGGGCTCAGTTGTTGCAGTTGTTGCAGTTGTTGCTGCTGACCAGATTACGTTTTACGAACTTGAATTGTTTTTTTTGTCTGCGCTTTTAATCAGCACATTTATGGACTAATACATTATGCATTCGCTGCGCATTGAAGTGCCTCATATTGAGGTATATATACATATATACGTTAATATCAGATAGTTGTAAGCTCCACTCCATTATGCAGACTTCTTGACATTTGGCCGGGAGTCGAAGCACTCGCAAGCTGCTTGCAGTGTGTGGGCTGTGCGGCAAATTGGCCACGGCAATTGAGTCAAAAGCGTTTGGCATTTGCAATTTGTGGCACGCAACGACGAAATCATTTTGAGACGGAATATGCTAATTAGCCTCAAATGCAGCGGCAGCAACTGCAGCTAAAACCAAAACCAAAACCAAAACTGAGCAACTGCTTGCCAAAAACTAGAATTCTTGGCAGACAATAAAAGAAGCACAGCTCAAATTGGCGCGCAACGGAAATCGCTCATTTTATAAAAATACGCGCAATTATTAAAACATTTTCACTTTGTTGACGCTCGTTTTATTTTCGGGCATTTTCACATGCTACAAATTGCCGCCAGCGAGTGAGGTCACAAATGTCGTAATTTGCATTCGCATAGCTCCACAATTTAGCTGAAGGTTCTCTTATAAATACAAAAGCTATTTTTTTTTTTCTATGATAAAACTCTTTGGCATTACAAGTTCGGATTGGCAATTAAATCGTAATATGCCGCACCATCAATTTAATGGGCGTTGTTGCCGGCGCGCAAAGTTTCATTCGTTTTGCCCATTTGGGAGCAACATCTGGTGTAATTTAATCATTTGCTTTATGCCAAAGAAAACAAAAACAATGCCTCTCCTGCTGATTTGCGCTTGGCACTGGGTCAAGGGCAGCCGATTTGCGCATAGGTTCAAAGGCAGCATATGCTTGTGGTTTTTTTTTTGTTTATTTGTTTTATATTTATATATATTGCTGGGTAATTAAAAAAAAAAAGCGCAGACCAATTATTTGCATACTTACCGCATGCCGTCGAAGCCATCGTCGGAGCCATTGATGGTCAGCACCGGAGCACGTGCGTATGCTTTGGCCACGCGGCGATTGCGCTCGAAGACAATTACTTTGGCCCAGATCTCATCATCGATTTGCGTCCATTTGTCCAGCACTTCCTGTATGTGTTCCTGCGAGAGAGAGAGACAGAGAGAGAGAGAGAGAGAGGGGGAGAGGCAGTGTGAAAATGCGAACATGTTAAATGGCAAAAAACAAAAGACTTAGGCGAGCAACTTGCTGCAGACAAAAGAAAAACCGAAAAATATCTATGTATAACGGCTGCAACTGTTGCAAATGCAACTAATGCCAGCAATTTTCACTTTCCAGCAGACCAGCTGTGTGTGTGTGCGCATGTGTGTGTGTGTTTGTGTGTGTGTGTGTACTTTTTGCCAGCCAAAGTGAACGGCCTTGTTGGGCGCTTGCGTTTGTGCTTTTATTTTTCACGTTGCTGTTTTTCACTCACTTTACTTTTACTATTGCTTTTATTGTTGTTGTTGTTGTTGTTGTTGCTGCTGCTGGCTGCCATTACAAGCGACTCGCTTGATGTTGTTGTTGTTGTTTGTTAAATAAAAGTTAAAATCAAATCGGAGCAAATGCTTGGCACGAAACAAATGCTGGCGCGCCAGCGAGTCGTGTTGCAGCAAGACATATAAAATTATAGACAACGGTGTTTACGGCTTTTATTTGTTGCTATTTTATATCTCTACTTACATACAGATGGGTGTGTGTGTGTGTGTGTGTGTGTGTGTGTGTGTGTGTGTGTGTGTGTGTGTGTGTGTGTGTTCGTCTGTGCACAGATATTTAAAGTGCTGCAAGGCTTTCGATTGCACTAAGAAATGAAAATGCAACTCGCTTGCGCTTGCGCTTGCGTCATGCCTAAGTGCACCGCGCATATTTTACATTTTGATATAGTTTTATATATATGTATATCAAGGCATTCATATACATATATATACATATATATATGTGCACGTATCTAAAGGGGCCGCTTAATAAATACTTAAATCGTAATCACATAATTTGTGCAATCAGCTCTAAAATCCATTTGGTAACTGCAGAAAAACGCTGTCGAATTTATAGATTTTGCTTGGAAATAATTTATATAATTTATAAAATTTAATATACATAAATATCTTGTCAAGATCAAACTACATTTAGAGTTATTTTGAAAATAATTTATATGATTTAATATACTAGCGAGTCCAAAGGGTCAAATCTTTTCAAGATCAAACTATATTCAGAGTTATTTATTTATTTTTTTTTATAAGTTTTTAGATTTTATATCTCACTGACCCGAATCAGTGAATGTAAAGACATGTCGCATAACGAGTCTTGGCGAAATAGGCCTTAAATAGCTCAAAAATACAAATACAAATATTTTTTCCAACTTTATTTTCATATACCCAATTTAATGAATGCAGAAATAGCTTCAAATTCAGCATTTAGCATATTAAATTGGCTTTCTAATGAATTTGTAAAACGTTCGAATTAATTTGGGCCGGAAAAAATGTTAATACGCAAGCCAAACTTTCAAGAAATCAATTTAAATAATAAAAAGTATAAAAAAATTTAACGAAAAATATAAAAAAGGATTAATGCTTATGAAAGAAAACCTTTTTTTTTAATTTACTTTCAATGCCGCCTTAATAAAGTGTTGTAAAGTTAATATAAAACTTTCAGTGTTGCCAAATGAAGATAAATTAAAATATTAAAATAAAGCCCAAATAAAATGAAACAACAAATTTAACGAAAGGATTAATGAAAGCTTTTCTTTTATTCGTTTTCAACTCCGCCTAACTGCATTCAAATAAAGTGTTGTAAAGTTAATATGAGGTTCTTGGTGTTGCCAATTGGCGCACACGGCGTTGCCACACCAACTCAAAACGAAAAAACCATGTTGTTCCATATGCAAAACAATTTATTTGTAAATAGCACAAATTAATAAAGAACTGGTTCATGACTTCACTTAATTTAAATTGTGTGTGTACTTTTTGTACGGCTCTCGCCTAAACACAATCAAGGCTGCGAGCGACGCACAGCTGGCCGCTTAATGGCGCCACAATATCATATGTTCAGGCAAACGGATAAGGCAAAATACAAAAAAAAAAAAGAGTTCAATTAACCCGAACAAAGAACAGGGTCATAAACAAAGCCATTAGCCCAGTAACCAACATGCCCACAGTTTCGTATACTTATTTGCGGGCAGAGTTCAGAGCTGCCTTCAAAATGTATGAAAGCCCAGGCAGGCAAATATGTATCTAACGTCTGTTAGTTCTACATGGAGAGGAGCTATAGTTTATATGGGAGTACAGAGCGGAGCGTGTGGTAAAGTTGTCTAGGCAGCTCGCTGGATCAGATGCTGGCTGCCACTTCATGAGCGGGCCAGGCCGCCGCACATTAAAAATGCAAATAAATCATGTAGTAAAACTTGTTAACCTTTTCGTATGCTTTTGGCTTTGTGTCTGTTTGTGTGTGTGTGTGTGTGTGTGTGGCGTACTTTAGCTTTAATTTGTTGCTGCTGTATGTGCGAGTCGACAGCACTTTTGATTTCACTTCAAACTCGCATAGATTCTGTTGCTCTTCAAGCTCTTCAAGCTCGTCGGGCCGCTCGGGCAGATTCACTTTTGTTGTACAGGTTTTATTTTGGCTGCTTGGCTAAAGAATCTTGTAGGCTCAAGTGTGGCCAAAACAAGTTACAACTTATTGTTGGTTTTATTATAGATCTCTAGGCCGACATCTTTGGCAGCCAGAAATTTTTATGAGACGACCTCAAAATGTCGAAGTTCAGCTTGTGCTTGATACTTTATGCTATGCACTATGCAGTTCTTTTTGTTTTGCATTTGTTGTTGTTGATTGCAGTTGATTTTAATTAGCCCGCTTCGCCTGGGCCGGGCATGTTGCACGGCGCTGGCGCGTGTTTGCTACGTATACGTAATATTTGCAGTGCCTGAAAATTAGCACAGCTTTGATATACACCACATATATGTATGTATGTATTTATATAAATGTGTGTGTGTGCGTGTGTATTGGCCAAAATGCCAATCGATTCTTAAAAAGCAACTGAACTGGTTTTTATAAGCACACATTTGTTATGCAAATTATTATCGAACCTATGTATAGCATGAAATTTTAAAGCAACAACCAATATACATATATATACATACATATGTATGTATATATGTATACAACTTTTTTACTCGTTGGCTCTGACGCAAATGGCTAATCAGGCATTTTAGTTAGTCTACAACAGAGGCGTTTTAGCTGCTTTAGCATATGCAAAAAAATAATAATAATTATGAAATACAGCCACAGCAAAGAAATTAAAACAAAGTCAACCGTTGAGATTAAAGAAAAAATCCCGTTGGTTTAATGAGCAGCTGCCCACATTCTAGAATTTAGCTCAATTAAAGCAAAGTGTGCTGCAAAAATGTTTAATTCAGGCGAAATATGCAAATGGCGTGACTTTCACAGCGTGTGCGAAGAGTTAATTAGAATATAGATCTAATGAAATGAACATTTACTGAAACTAGACTTAAGTGCAAAACGAGAAAGTAAACCTTTTTTTTTGGTGTGCACTGAAGATTTAATACCCTACGATTGTACAGTTCATGGCTCTTACCATGCGTTTTGCATATCGTGATAAAATTATAAAACTTTTAAGGGTATAATAAAAACTAAATATATCATTAAATTGTATCCTAAAACGAGGCAACAATTTTGGCCTGCAAAGATGCGATCTATTAAAGGATCTTTCGGAATTCTGATAATATTTATGACATATTATATGTACAGGGCATCATTCTGTCACGAGATATGACAAGCATAGAATACCTATTAGATCCCAGCGGGCATATTTATAACTGACTATAATAATTATCCATTTCTCAAGCTGGGCATATAGCGTACATTCCTCATCAGTATCGGTCGCAGAATGAGTTTTTGTTTGAAATAATTATCTATATTATTGATCAGCATCTTTTTCAAGTTGGGCATAAATATGCTTAATTAGTATCTTACGAATTAGTTTTCGTCTGAAATAATTATCTATTTCTTAAGATAACTTGACTAAACTCAGCTTCACAATTCTCAACGTATATCTACAAAAAACGGCAAGGTGGATTTTTTTTTTTTCAATTAAGATTTCCGCCTGGCGACCTTTTAATGACTGAACGAATACGAGCGTAACTTTTAGGTTGATGTGCTTTGCCACGCCTCCAAGAGCATGTCACAAATGTTGCACAAACTTTAGTTTAGTTTTGTGTGTGTGTGTGTGTTTTTAAAGGGCACAAATGCCATTAAGTTGTAATTAAAGCAGCTTGGCTAACGCTGCGCCTGTGATGCGGTTTAATAAGTTCTATAATTGACACCCGGCAGCAGCAAAAAATGAAATAACAGCGACAGCGACAACAAAAAAAAAAAAGAAAAACACGTGCACAAGTGCAATCGGCACGGAAGTTTGTGCAGGTCGTCAGTTTGGTGGCACTCTTGAGAATCTTTTTTTAAGTTTATTAAGTTTGCACTTTTTGTGTAAAATGTTGTTGAACTTTTGCAGTCACGACTTTGCCGCAAACCGAGCTGTGCAGTTGCAAACGTTGGGGATGGCAACAGATGCGCCGAGCGCTCAAAGCTGACATTTAATAAAATGCATTTTCGCTGGTGGCTGCGCGCGGCAAGCTTTGTTGTAATAGACATAATCATCATTTCGAATTATTATGAAGTTGATAAATTTATTTAACTGTGACAGGTTGCAATCGCTAAAAGAAATTGCAAACGAAGCCGGCAAAATAAAAAAAACTGATGTTGATCATTTGAAATTCGAGTGCGAACTTCAAATGTCGTCTGACCCATTTCCAAAGTCCGTAAACGATGGCAAAATAAATATTGTTTTTAAGCGTTGCGATCAAGTGGATCGTTTGTCTTTGCTTGGCTTCTTCTTATCTCCTTTTTGGCCAAACAAATTTATGCTAATTTCATGCATAGCTTCGACGTCGTCTAACTGGGAGCTATAATAATAGCTGGCGGTGTCTTCCGTCAGGCGGCGCACAATGCAAATCAATCAATATGTTTTCGCCAAGCAGGAAATTCAATGCAGGCAGGCGTAAGTTTTTTTTTTTTTCCTTGTAATTTTCTTGAAAAAAGGAAAAATGCCTGTTTATAAGGCATATTGTAAAGAGACTCTTGATGAAGTGGCATGAAAAAGCGAGGCGGCAAATTTTCCATTCAGCTGTGGGCCCCCTCGTTTAAGAGTTAAATTACGCGCCAAGTGACATGTGTGTGTGTGTGTTGAGTGTGTTGAGTGTGTGTGCTGTGTGCGGTTTTTCCTGCTTGCGCCAACGCGTTTTTGGCGGCGACGACCAATCCTGTTGTACAACTCTGGCGAACGTGCCAGCGAAACCGAAACCAGGTGAACGAGTGGCCAAACAGGCGCATGGAAGTGGAAGTGGAAAAACGGCAAAGCAACAACAACAACAACAACAACAACAACAACAACAACAACTAGTGAGCGAGCGAGCGAGGCGAAGCGAAAACTTGTCAGCTTGCCGAAAATGAAACTTTCATTTTCATGCCACTTTCGACTGCGTGGAAAAGTAGCTAAAAGAAGCAGTAGCCGAAGAAGAAGCAGTGCACACAAAGCAGTAGCGGCAGGCACGTTCTATTTGCCAGGCCGAAAACAAGTTCGTTGCCTGAGTCTTTTGTTTGGCTGCATATGCAGAAAACGCAAGCCATTTACGGCTTGCGCTGCGTTCCCAGCTAATAAATTTGTAAACAATATTGAAAATAGCACAGGCCCAATAACAACAACTACAACAACAATAAGAAACACAGATTGCTCAATAAATGCCTGGCAGCTAAAGACAACAAAAACAACAACAACAACAACAAATGGAAAAGAAACCAAACAAAACTTTAGTCAGCCCAATTCAAAAGGGCCCTCAAAGCTAAGCAACGACAATAGGAAAATACTGCCATAATTTGTGTTTTTTTTTTTTGTGTTTTTTTGTATCCATTTTCATGGGAAAAACTAGACGCCTTTTGTATGGCTAAACGGATTTATATAGACGCTCACGCCAATTGCACAATGCAGCGGCGTTTTCAAGCCAAAAAGAAACGCGTGGGCGTTCGCATTTTCCAAGCCAAATGCTGCATATGACACACACACACACACACAGACACACACAGAATAAAGTGTCGCGCGGCTTTTCACTTTTTGCGTCACATTTTGATGAACTGGGTGAGGCTTTATGCAAAACCATTTGAAATGAAAAAAAATGTTAGCAGCCATAAATTTGATGGAGGGGCGCATAAAGGTGCCCGGCTTTGATTGGTTTAAACTGTTCACTGGCTGCAGTTAACCCAGTTAAATAATAAACATAATATTTATGACAACAATGGCAAACTTGCGGCCCAAATGTTGTGTGTGTAGGCAGCAGCGGCGGCATTTGCCAAAAATAAAGCTGAAAAGCGGCGACAAATTATACGTTTATGCGCGGACAACTAATGTGATAAAGGAATATCGTGAAGGCATTTTATAAAGTTATTAAAGGAAATTGAAAGCATTAAAAATACTCGAATTTAATTCGGCAAATGAATTCAGCAACATTTGAAGAAAGCTCCACATTCGACCCTCCCATGCCTAAATCTTCAGGAAACTCAATGTCAGGACTTATATCGAAAGCAATTAATAATAAAGGTTAATCATTAAAATTGTATATAAGGCAATATAAAAAACTTATCATGCTTTAATGATGATAATCGATGAGTTTTTTGCATCTTCTTGATTTGCTTTGAACATACTTTGTTTTTAATTTTATATTTATTTTTGTATATGTATTTTAATCTTTATTTTTTTTTTTTAATATTTATATCTATTTTTGTTTTTATATATGTATTATTATCTCAATTTTTGCTTGTTATGGCTAATTTCCTCTGAATTATATATGTATTTTGCATAATTTTATGCAAAAATTAACTTTTGTTTTGTATAATAAATAGTTAACTCTTTATATAAGAGCGTGTGCTGTCTGATTTACTTATTTAAGCACTATTTCAGTCTTCATATAAGGCTTATTATAAAGTCTAAAGTTATTTTAGTAAATACATTATTTTACCTAATGCCTGGACTTGATTTTCCTGCAGAATTTTTCACTATATACTCATATAGAGCTTAGTTATAATATTAATTAAGTCATGTTATAAGATAAACTATATTATCATATAAAATAATATTAATTGATTCATATTAAAAGACAAACTATAAACATAAATTATATCGTGATAAGCACATTTATATATCTGAATTTATTATGGTAAAGTCGAGAGTGTGCTTGGATATGCCAGCTGATATGCTAACATACTTATGCACTTTGAATTCATGATCAATAAATCATGTTATGCTCCGCATAAACGTGACAAGAGTGAGATGGAGATATTTAGCGTTGATTTTATTGTCTATTTTGTTGTTTAAATGCCGAAATCAATGAAATGCCCACACACAGGCAGACGAGACACACACACACACACACACACACACACACACACACACACACACACACACACACATACAACACACACACTCAGCTTAAGTCAAGCTCGTGCTGGGCTTGTACATTAGGGTTACGTTTGCATTTGTTTCGTGTTGTTTTTGCTGTTAGTTGTTGCTTTTAGCTGTTGCTTTTGTTGTTGTTGTTGCGGCAACTGCCAAATGGCCATAGGCAAATTAAAAATGCACAACGCAATGCGATGGCCTAACGGTAATTAATGCAATTGGTCAATACAACAACAACTGCAACAAACAGCGCCTGCGGCTAAGGTTTAGTGCGTTTTATGCTGACGCTGACCTCAATGCGGCCGCTGCACGTGTCGAGAATAAAAGCCACAGCGGAGAATGGCCACAAATCATAGAAAACCAAGCAACTGGCCAAGCGGAAGTCCAAACTCTTGAGCTGTCAGTTGTTCAAGTCGTGTTCATGCCATGGCCTCCATTTGGCTCTTTCGGTAGCTTCTACTTCTAACTAACATAATTGTACATTGACACACACACACACACACACACACAACATTCAACATATCTATCCATCTCTTTGGTATGCTAATGAATTGCATTTAATTATTGTTGCCGCATCGAACGGCCCATTAAATCATCTGTGCTCAGCAACACTTACCTTGTAGAGTTTATCTTTCTGATACCAAACATCCTCCTCCTCCTCCTGTTGCGTGAACGTCTGATCCAGGTTTAGATCATCCCGCGAACGTGATAATATTTTTCTTCGCGAAACCATTTTTTAAAATTATTTTTTTAATTTTTTTCTGAGTCCCCAGTCCAGGCGCTTCGAGGGTGAGAGTCTGCAAAGATACAAGACGAGTAAGTCATAAAAAAATGCTGTGAATATGTTGGCGATATTATGTATTTAGCTTTCAAGTGTGCCGCCCATTTGTGGCAAGTATATTTAACCGTCTAACTGTACATTCACGGACGTCAAAAATTCTTTTTCGGGCAAAGATCTTTTGGTGCTGACAGGCCTCAAACTGTGCAGCGTCAAATTGCAAACCAAACAGCGGCAAGGTTCAACGCACCCAAGCACAATAATAACAGATATTGTTTATGACCCGACTTCCTTTTTACAAGTCATCCCCAGGCGGCCTCAGCTGTGTAAACTTTATGGGAGCTGCTCTTACCCAATAAAGCTCTGAACTTCAGCCGCAGTTGAACCTGCCGACTGCATAATACAACCTGCCTGCTATTTGCGTTTCGACCAGCTGTTATGCTGCATTTCTGGCAGTGTACTCAAAGTAAATATGAATATTCTTGACATGCATGAAATACGAAAAAGTAAAGGCTTTTAGAAGAAAGCGGGAACAGTGGGAATGAAACAAACAGCAGCGAAAATGGAACAGAAAAAGAGAAATGAGATCGAAACAGAAAATAGTCGGTTTGCTTTTTGAAACAGTGAGAATGAAACAGAAATGGGAACGGTCGAATTGCGACAAAACAATAAACAAATGTCACTTGGAACAGTGAAAATGAAACATAAGCAATAAATTTCAGTGTTTAACAACGATTGAATTTTGACTTGTTAGTAGCAAATCCTTCGACAATTGAACACACACATCCAAGAAGTCACTTTTTCGTCTCATTTAGAATCAGTGTGCACTATGTGACTTTGGCATTTTTATGGCCTGCCAACAGAATTTATGTAAAACATGCAATTTTTATTGAATTACTTGTCGTTTTGGTCTGGCTCTCAGGCTACGCACTGTAGATACAGATACCGATACCGATACCGAAACGCCGGAGACAAATGAAAATCACCTGTAGGCAGAGGCAGAGAGGCAAGAGAAAATAATAAAACACAATGGTAAAACAAAGAAAAACGTGTAGTCAAGTCGTTTGTTTTTTCACGGCTCAGTTTGTCAAGTTGATGAAAAAAACGCTCATTGCATAATAAACACCTCTTGGGGTCTTTTGGGGCCTGGAATCTGGCCGATCGACAGACCCGCGTAGCGGCAACTCTTTTTAGCCGCGCTCTTTACGCTCTCTTGCGCCCTTTCTCTCTCTCGCACTTTTCTCTCTCTCCCTCTCTGTATGCAAATGTGCGAGGTTCGCTAACCTGTTGTCATATTTATACGCTTTGTTTGCCGCTGTTGTTGCTATTATCATTATTATTAGTGTCTATAATTGTCTGTCAGCTTTCTTTTGCCGAAATGCCTGAGTGCCCGATTGACTGATTGACTGATTGACAGTCCCGACTTTGGGGGATGCTGTGCTGTGCCGTGCTCTGCTGTTACCGCCATCCATAAATTTTCAACGCCTTTTGCGCAATTGCAGCCAGCTAGTGCCATTTGAAATAGTACTCGTACTCGTACTCGTACTCATACTTATACTCATACTCATACTCGTACTCGTACTCGCACTCATACTTCTACTCATGCTCATACGGATACTCGATTCGCATTGTCAACAATCGGCGGCATTTTGTGCGATAGATTGCAATCGCATAACAAATGTTGCCTGCTGGATTTATGCAACAAAAGCCGTTAAATTGTACGACTGTCTGACAATTTTTTACACCGTTCGCTTGTCTCCATCTCAGCGTCTGCATCTGCATCTGTAAATGCATCTTGTCGCCAGTTTTCTGCTAGTTTATTGAGCTGCATTTTTCTTTGCACCTTTCAATTTTGGCTGCCATATAGTAGGATGCAGCCCGTCCAGACTATTGTTATTTATAGATCCGAGCCAACTTACAACCACTTTAATATATAGAACATAGTGTCTACTCCCGTTCGGTTGTTCTGACATGGCACGTACGCCGTGTACAAGTACTCCGGGCAGACGTGTTCTAGTTTGTGCTCGACGAGCAATTACGTGTATGGCTTGCCAATGTGATATGAGCAATTGGCTATAGCATAGATGCATATATTAACATACCCTAAAAGCGGCATAGCTGACTTTATTATGAGGCTAGAACTAGCCTTGTTTTTCAGCACAACTGCTAGACAACAGTTGGCCAGCAGTTGAGCGCCAAAAGTACCTGTTAATTTAAATTAATTACAGCACATACAAGAGTCTAAGGACTTTCTTCTGGAAAGAGTATTACTCCTGAGACTTGCCAACTTACAGCTCATTTGGCCGGGTCTGAACAAGTGGCAACTTTTGATTATTACGGCCCGGGTCTGCCAATAAAGTTGCCCGGCAATTTCGGAGCAGATTTTATGTGACATGCCAAATTAAAATGCCTTTACAGCAGTTTCTTCTTGGAACATTTCTGTACAGCTGACAATGCTGACATAACAAAAATTGTATATGACACACTGAATGGGGCCGAGCAGAATTCTCAGATAACCTCGCTGTAGCTGGGCGGCTGGAGTGCGGCTGCTGCTAAGTGGTGCTCAAATATCCTGCATACTCATAGCGGATGAAGGCATCGGCATGTTGGCATATTTCTGTCAAAAGTACAGCTAAGGCAAAAATGCAACCTGTGTTTTTGCTTACGAAGTTCTGGATCTGTTGTTCTTGCTGTTGCTGTTGGGGCTTCTGTAAACAGTGAAGGCAGCGAAAGAGCCGTTGGGACTGGGTGTTGATGGGCACTTGATGGCTTTGTGTGATGAATTCATCATCATCAGCTGCTTTTCTGTGTGTGTTGACTTTGCTGATTTGTCTGCATAATTTCAAGCGCTTTTACTGTTATATTTCACTGTTGACTGCAGGAATTAAAAAACGAACAAAAAACGAAAAAAAAAAAAGCAACGATTGTGCATTTCTCAGAGTCATTGCGAGTCGTCGTCGCATTCACTTTCAAATATTTTTACCGATTTTTATTTAGCTCTTTAGCGCACACGCACAAAATTCAACGACTTTCACAAAAATAAACAAATATATATATATATATACACATATATATAAAAGTAATAACAATAACCTTTGTCTTTGATGGCTGCCAGCAGCCAAATTGGCAACATTTAAATAACGCCAATTAATCTAACATTGATATATATACTTGTATATATATAACTACTTGCCATATTGCCAAAGTTATCCGCTAAACCTGAGACAAACTGAGCCCAATTTGTATGTTAATTGCCGTGCGCTGAACTTTCACAATTAAAATTGTCTATCAACGCAATGGATTGCACATTGCTGCGTTAATAAAATCATCAGCAAAACTTTAATTTAATTATAAAATGTTTGCGCTTTTCCGCAACAAGCGCGCAGTTCATTAACATCGGCCGCGGCATCTGCTGACATTTTGTCGCGCTGCAAGCTATAAAAAAAATAAAATGCTTTCGCTCTTTGGAATATTTCAAAATTGTTGATTATCGAAATAGAAAGCATAATATTTCGCAATTCGATGCTGGGCAACTGTGAAAAATCAACGAAAACGTCAGCGTAACAAATGCTTTAATGTTGCGCCATGATGCGCCAGCGCCAGTTCGTTGCCTCAGTCTTTTGTTTTACAGAGCCGACTTTCGAAGAGAACTTTCTATGCCTAGGCCAGGCATAAAATGCATTATTAATAAACCAAACTACACTGGCCGCATATTAAGCGCTTCGCGGTTTTATGAATGAAAGTCTGACGCGAGTATTTTCGCTGTTTACGAGAATCAATAAAGAATTTTTCATATTAACAATGATGACAAACAGTCAGACAGTTAGCATTGTAGTCATAGACACAGGCACAGACACAGACACAGGCACAGCGCTTGCATATTAATTATTTAGACATGTAAATTTACTTTAAATGGGTGTGAAGTGGGCCCCTTTGGAAATTCTAATGCGCTGCCACAAACGTTGTCGTTGTTGTTGTCGTCGTTGTTGTTATTGTTGTGGCTGCAACATGCCTCGGTCATTGGCTGCCGTTGTCGTCGCTCACATTATGATGGCCACTTTTTCACTTAATATTTGCCGGCTGCCGACTGCAAATAGTTTTCAGTTCGTTTACCCAACGTTGTCATTGTTTGAGCAGAGTTCAAATGCAATGCGAATGCGTCACGAGATTTTGCTGTGCCGTATTTGTTGTTGTTGTTGTTGTTGTTGTAAACAGACAGCACGTGTGCTTTTGCGCTTTTGGCCAGTTAAAAGGCAACAGCAGCTGCTAGTTAAAGCTGCGAGCACTTGTGTTTATGTATAGCTGATTTGTTTACATGCGACAAATGTGGGCAGCAGCTACACAAAGTGACTAGTTGACGGCTCAAAAAATGAGTGCGTGTGTGTGTGTGTGTGTGCGTGGGCGTTTGCATTGAGCCCCATCACATTTGGCAAATGACAACCACGCAGTCGTCAATTTAGTTAGCTGCAACAGGTTTTTGTCTGCCCTCAGAAATATGCCAAATCATTTGCCAAATGTGGCTCAGGCCCCAGAAAAAATGTTAAGGTCATTCGAATTTAAGGCTAGAAAGTATTTTTGCTTTTTGTTAAATTTATATTTCATTAGCGCTTCGCGTTCATTATGTAACCAGAACCGACATGAAAGTTGCGCTAATGAAGCGCCCCTTTGGCTGGGAACGCAATCATGCGATACTTTCGTCTAATGTGCGCTTCTCTCTCTCTCTCTCTCTCTCTCTCTCCTGCTGCTGCTTCTTCTTTGACAGCTTTTGTGACTAGTGACATGCCTCAAGAATTTTGTTGTTGGCATGCTCTGGCAGCAATTTGATTGATTGGCCACGGCCAGAAATAAACAAACCCTTTTCGTTTTGGCAGGGAGTACGAAGAAAATAGCCTGAACGAAATTGTTTTCACAGTGTGCTCGAAATTCCCGCTGGGGGTCAAGCGTAGAAGTTCAAGAGATTCACCCAGACGTTCGGCCATTGGCCATTGATTTCTAAACAAATTAAATTAAGCAGTCATTGACTTTAAAGTGTGTGCGACTGTGTGTGCGTGTGTCTGCGTATGTGTGTGTGAATTTAACGCACACGCATCAGATGAAATGATAATGAAAAATGATACGTAATATTTAGCGCCTTAATGCGTATTGTTCGGGTACTCGACATGGCAGCCACAGCAGCTGAATATATGGCTAATCAAATGCTTTAATTTGCATAACAACGCCGTGAAAGTGCTCAACAACGGGGTACGGTTCAGTTAATAGCACGTGTGTGTGTGTGTGTGTGTGTATGTGTGCGTGTTGTTTGGGGTTAAGGTTTTCATTATGCAAATTATATATAGTACATATATGTTTTGTGTTGTATCGCGTGCGCAAATAGGAAGCTAATAGTGCAAATATCAAAGAAAAACAGCAGCCGAAAAATTAAAAGAAAAACAAAGCTAAAGAAAACAATGTCTTGCGGAACTTGATACCTGCTGCTATTTAACACCTGAGCGCGCCGCGGCATAGAAAGCCCGATTATCACCAGTCGTACATATATCAGACATATATACATACATATCATTATATGCATAAATATTGCATTTCGCAAGCATATTTCCCTTTTGGCAGACACCACGCACATCTGCTGGCGCGCTCATCATTCACGCAATTATTGAATGAATTTATGTTAAATCATAAGGTTTTTACAGTATTTTTTCTCGACGTCATGTAACTGTCAGTGCGTGTGTGTGTCTGTGTGTGTGTGTGTGTGTGTGTGTGTCTGTGTGTGTGTGTGTGTTGTGCAATCGGCGACAAAAAACTGAAAGAGAGAAAAAAAAAACAACAAACTAAACGAAAATCCGAGAGTTAACGTTTCAATTTTTGAAGATTTTTCGTGGCTTGTGATGATTTTTTTCTTTTTTTTGGGTCTGTTGCAACTAGATTTGATTGATTTTTATGCTTTTGTTGTTTTTGTTTCTGTTGCGTTGTCGTGTCTGTTCATTAGGCAGACGCTCAAAATGTTAATTTACAAATTACTTGACACGTTTCCATATGCAAATGGCACGATAATCGGCTCAAATCGAATGACTTAAGACACAAACTTCACTTCAGGCCTGACTTATTATTGCTGTTGTTTTGCTATATTAGGCCATAAATGCAGCCAAAAATAAAACAAAACTCTTTTCAACTAACTGTAAATAGATCGCAAATTGGCCAAAGACGAATGACTTAGGCAACGAACTTGCCGGGCCAGAGACAAATGAACGTAAAAGGCATGTTGTCCTGCTTTGCCAGTCTGTGATTGCAGGCGAACAATTCAAAAATTGCTTACAGTGCATTTAAAAAACATAAATGGAACGAAAATCGCCGCAAAACGAATGACTTAAGCCACAAACTTGTGCGGACAAGCCCAAAGAGAGCACCAGCGGCATGTTTATTAGCTCAAAAATGCTGCCTAAATTAACAAAAAAATTGTTTTAAAAATGTTTAGCTTAAAATTGATGTATTATCTGTTGCCTCATTAAGTTATCTGGATTGCATCACAAATACTTTAAGACTGCCTGCCTAATGAACTAAGCTCACACTATTAATCAATGTGATGGATGGACAAAAAAAAGAAGAAAAATAAACGAGTGCAGTTGCAGTTGCTGCACTTGCAACACACAGCCTATCGATGTCTCTGTGGCAGGTGTTATCAAAACTGGTTCAGAGGGCTGTCGACGTTTTGCCGCAGCAGCCAACAAGTTGACACTTTCATTATGCGCTGCAAGAAATATTTGGTATAAACAAAAACAAAATGTTTTCCGCATTTTTGGCGCGTATTTTAGATTCGTTACGTTTTGGCAGCAGGCAAAAAACTTGAGCGGGCCAAAAGCGACGAGTCCAGCTATTGGCAAGCCAAAAAACACAGTTTATCAGATGTGTGTGTGTGTGTGTGTGAAGTGAAAAGCAAAGCATAACAAAAACAACACACACAGAAATTACTTGCAAAAAGAGCAGCAACTAAAACGACAACAGCAACATTTGGCGGCTGCTTTCGTTTTCAGTTTTCATTTGGCCTGCACGCTTCAACTGGCTGGAGCCTGTCTGCCAGGCAGAGCGTTCGCTCTGTGGCGTGCAGCCGCTGTAAACGTAGCAATTTGAGCGTACCTACAACAACAGCAACAGCAACGGCAACAACAAGAGCAGCAACAAGAGCAGCAACAACAGCAGAAAAAGCTACAACAACTTTGAGCACTAAATTTTCCACGAGCGAGTGAGTTTGAAAACGAAACTGAATTTCTTTCTTTCAACATTTCAAGAAGCACAAAAAAATTTACAAAAAATTTATATGCATATATATTTATATGTATGTATATTTATATGTATATATGTACTTATATATATGTTTATATGCTTGTATATATATAAATGCAAAGAGAGCTGCGCGTTACTCGAGTTACGTTGACCATCATTAGTTGGCTTAATAAATGTAGCCACAGCTCAATGAAAGCCGTGGCTATTTAACTTCTTTTTCTTTTCTTTTTTTTTTTTTTTGGCGATTTGTGCTTATCACACGCCTGCAATCAACAGCAGCAGCAACAGCAGCAACAACAACAGCGGCAAATCTGGTCTTTTTTGTTGCGCGCTTTTCACTTTTCAAATGCCCTATGAAAGCCACGAAAGTTTTGGCTTTTATTTATTACACATTGATGATGCTGCTGACGAGCGGAAATGTGAAGTAATAGCGCATACAGATCATAATATTTGACTGTCTGAGTGCTTGTGTGTGTGTGTGTGTGTGTGTTTGTTTAACAAGCGTTTTGTTTGCCTGATTGCGGCTGTATAACAAACACCTTTTGTGGCCTACGCGCGCACTTAAAATACAATTTATATGCCGCGAAACAATGCCCCATGATTTAATGTTTTAATAAAGCTGCCCGTTACCGTAAACTGAGGCTGGGTATCCAGCTGCTGCCGCTTCGGCTGCTGCTGCTGTGCGATAAGCAATTAAAGGCCATCAGACACCGTCTGTCTAACTGGCTAACTGGCTAATCGTTAGCCGCACAATAATCGTGTAAAAACACGTGCCGCAGCACCATCTAAGTAATGCCACAATAACAATTTAATTAGCTCTTGATGGCTATAGTGCGGGCGTTAGGGCTTTCAACGTGCAGCAAATCAACTGCGTGCGTCGGGCCCTTTTTTTTTTTTTTTTTTTTTTTTTTTTTTTGTAGCCCAATAAAATGTGTTTTCACACCTGCGCCCGGCTGGGCCACAACCTTGATGGCTGCCAGTCCCAACTGTGAGCTAATCAAGCTTCAAGTTGAAAAGAGTAAAAGTCAAAGTAAGATGTAGCTGGTCAGCTGTATCTAGCTGCTGTTGGAGGCATTCTAGCTGCCCTCTATGCATGCACATACCGCTTCTTCCCTTAGATCCATACTATAGAATGCATTCTCTATTAACTTCGGTGTTTATGGTCAGATTTTTCTGAAATTTTCAGGTCTTAAATAGGGCACAGAACAATGTGCACATTCGAAATCGCAGGGCCCTACCTTTAAAAGCTACTCTTTTAGCAATTCCCAGAGGAATGTGAAATGTGAACTATATTTTATATGTATATAACATAAAAGCAACTACATACCAAGTTTGGTCAATCTATCGCTTATAATCTTCGAGTTATACAAGAATTCATTTTGGAAAGCATTGATTAAAAGGTCAAAAAAGCGACCACCATAAATATTTGCCATGGGGCGTATGTCAACACTTGGTAAGATCTGCAGAGATCCCATCCTCAACATTCTGTAATACTTAAGAATACTCGAGCATATTGGCTATACACACATTCCCAAATGTTGGCATGTGCTCAGCATCTGATTAACCCATTTTCCGCTAATGAACAAAGCCCATAAATTGTGCTTTGGCAACACACACACAAGCGCACACACCCAAATCGAAGCCAAAGTCAACGGAATTGACAGCTCATAAAAATGCGGAGCGCATTTGTAAACAGAATCTGAAGAAATGCCAGCTAAAGAATGAAATGTTGGCTAGACAAAAGTGTGACACCGTTTTTTTTTTTAATTTTGCAAAAAAACAAGTCAACCCAGCTCCGTGTTAAGCTATATGAAACTGACAATAATATATTGGCAAAAACTTGGCGAAGTGAAGGGAGTTGTTGTTTTTTTTTTTTTGGCAGTCATGCACTTTGACACGCTGCAAGTGGAGCTCAACAGCAATAGATGTGTGCATATACATATATATTTAAATATGTGTATATATGTATGTATATGTGTCGATTGTGTTGTGCATTGCGCATGCGCCGCGTTGTGTCATTGTTGTTGTTGTTGCTGTTGTTGCTGTTGTTGCTGTTGTTGTTGCTGTCATTGCGTTTGTAAGTTTGCCACGACCTTTTTTTATGTCTGCGCGCACGAAAACTCATTTGTTCATGCATATTGTTGTTGTTGTTGTTGTAGTTTTTCTTTTGTTGCTTCTGAGAAAATGAAGTCAACTGTTGTTGTACGCCTGTGACTGACATTTCCCATTAAATTGCCACGTTATTGTCTAAAGCTGTAGTTTTTCTGTGCTTGCTTTTTTTTTTGTTTGTTTTTGGTTCTTGCTCTCAGCTTGTGCTTTGGGGCAGGGCGTGAGTGAGGCAAAGTGCACTTTGCATATTTTGGCAACTGCATTTTCAACACGTCTCGCGGATTGAGTGTCTGTCGGTCTGGCTGTCCGTCCGCCTGTCTGGCTGCAGCTTCTTCTTCTACTTAGGCACTTTTATGCGATTGTTTACATTTATGGCTGCATAATTGGGCGCCTCTCGCGGCAACTGTTGCCAGTTGTTGTATACACTAATTGACTCCCACCAAAGAGCCGACTGTTTGCCAAGCCGTGCACCGCGACTTCCTTCCTCGACAATTGTCGCAACACCTACTGCAATTCTTTGCTGTTGTGCTTTTTAGGCACGTCGCAGCTTTATTAACTGCATTTGGTTTTTGGAGGCGTGCTGACGACTCATCAGCCGGTTGTGCGTGTGCGTGTAGGTCTCTCTCAGGGCCAACCAGCCAGCGCCTGGCTGACTAGACTCGCGGCCCTAGTCACAGCTCTTGACATTCTGCACTAATAGTTTTAATTAAAGCTACAAAACATATCCAGTTTGGTTGCGGTAACTCATAAATATACATTTAGTTAAAGTTTTTGGACAGGTTTTCTTTGTCGAGCAGCAACAACCTTGAGCCGCGTTTTAATATTGAAACACGAAAACGAAACCAAAACTTCGCCACATGAATAAAACGTAATCATAAAAAAAAGAAGAAGAAGAAGAAGCACAAAATGAGCGTAGCAGGAAGTGCACGGCAGGGCATGGCTGTGGGGCGTGCGAATAACTGCATGCCGTATGCCTTGGGCTAAATGTTACGCATACGCCGTGTGGCCCGCGTGCGAGGGCCGTGTTGCATGCAGCTTTCTGCATATGCTGCATGCGTGTCTGACATGCTACTCACCTTTTGCTCAATTATTTGCTGCTGCAGTTGTTGTTGTTGTTGTTGTTGTTAATGTTGAAATTGTTGCAAAATCTGTAGATATTTTCCCAATGATTACGTTTGCAGACGCCTGGCAGCCGCTCTTGTTGCACTTTCAATGCTGTAACAATGATTTATTTTCTATTATTATTTATATTATTTATATTGATTTTATAATATAACTGTGCGCTTTTCACTTTGCCACCTGTTGCCTTGTTGACAATTTAATTGTTGCTTGCGTTTCACTTGTTTTTTTCTTTTTTTTATATTAATTTTGCCAAAACTGGTTTTTGTTAAAATTTCTTAAATATTTAACTTGACATTTTTTGAACGTATTGAAAAGTTTATTAAATTTCTTTCAGCGTACTTTTTGTGTGTCTAATTTCTAATGCTTATTGCTTTACTTTGCTTTGCTTTTATTTCGCTTTTTTGTTTAACAATTTCTTAATAAATTGAACTTATATTTGTTTTGGAACGCACTTCAATTGCATAACGACTGCGCGCACTAAAAAATTATATTTTTGGTGTATGCGAATGACGATGACGAAGAAGATGAGGCTGCTGCTGATGAGCTTGGCTTCTTCTTCTTGTTGTTGTTTGTTTGTTTTTGCTTTTAGCCACTGTAACACGGCACCAGCTAACTCGACGTGTATGTGTGTGTGTGTGTGTGTTTGTGTGTGTGCCGCACCGACAGCAACAAAAGCAACTGGCAAACGCACTCGACGACTTTCGCGACACGACTGACGACGGCCAAGACGGTCTTGGCTACAAGCTGGGCCCGGCTGGTTGGCTTGCTGGCTGGCTGGCCTTACCGTAAGTTCGGTTACGTTGGCCGTTTCTCGTTTCGGGCTTCGGCTCTTTCTTGTTGTTGTTTGTTTGAAACTTTTGCCTCATGTCTTAACTTGGCTTAATAGCATTTAGCGTGTCGAAGCTTGCAGAGCGCCAAAACTGAAGCTTTTCAAACATTGCTCAGCTGAGCCAAGCTTAAGAGTGGCTGCTGCTGCTGTTGCTGTTGCTCTCTGCGTTTCGCGTTTCGCGCTCTTAAGCTGTTATGGCACATGCATGTCTTGGACGGGTCAAAAGGCTGTTAGCCAAAAAGCCATAATTCTCAGCAGACGGCGCTGATTTGCATATTTCTAATATAAATCAACTGAGCTGCGAATCGCAGCTTTCTATGTGATAATTACATCATCTGCAGATGCGACGATCTTTGCCATTTCTTTTTTACAAATTAAGTTCGGCCTTTTCTGGCCGTGTACGCGTATTTATCATGTTGCTACTTGAAAGCTTTTGCCGACAAGCGCCCAGCAACCGAATCGGCCAATAACCAGTAACAAAATGATATATAATATACATTATAGTATATACACAGATTTTATGCCCGTAACGGCATTTTTTTTAAATTAAATCTCGATGCGCTGCTTTATTCTAATGACATTTTGAAGGTCAATTGAGCGCGGCTTGTGGCTCGTAAAATGTCAAAATGCTTTCAGTTAAATGATTCTTACAAATACGCCCACAACGTGCGGGCAAAACGAAAGACTTAGGCGACAAACGCAACACTAGACAAAGCCGTAAATCAGAGCAATCAATGCTGCGGCTTCAGGATTTATGTGACAGCAATTAAACGAGCTGAGCAATTGCGCCTTTGTTGCAATCAATAATACATATATTTATATAAATAAATAATAATACAAATAATTATATGTTATGTGCAATGTGCAACAAGTGCAGCGCATTTGCATACAAATTCAAAGAACTGCTGCACAGCATTTGGCTCCATCTCATAAACCTGCTCAACTGCACAGAATATAATTACAAAATCAAAGCAAATATATGCTGGCAGCGCGTCAATTAAAAATGCCAGACCAAAGTGCCAGCCACTAACTAGTTGCCTTACCTGATCATAGTTGCTGCTGCTGCTGCTGCTGCACCATTTCATGAGATTAATGAATTTTTGAGCCCTGTAACTATATGCTGGGCAGGGTATATTATGTGGGGTGTGCTTGTTAGGGGCAGCAAAGTCTTTCTATAGAAGAGTCTGAGCTTAAATTATTGAATTATCATGGTTAATGTTTAATAAACATTTTCTAAATAGACTCAAGTACTATATTTCCATGTAAAGCTTAACCTGGAATCCCAGCATATAATATTCCCCGTGCCCAGGGTACCTGGCAGTCTTGCTCTTACACACGCTTCATTCTAACTAGTTAACATTTTGCTAGCGCCTGTGGCGGTGGTTTTTGTTGCTGCCCAATGCTGCGCCCAACCGTTGGTCGCCAGCTGGGGGCAAGCAAAGATATCCAATTGAAACTGAAAATCAAATGAAGTTCTGGCCAGGCATGATTGACGCAGCAGCAAGCAGCTCGAGCTCAACAATGCTGGGAATGTCTTGAAATCGCAGCTAGTTAAATTATAATACATATATAATACATACGTTGGCTGACACTGGCTGTGAGCTGCGCCAAGTTCGTTGCCTAAGTCTTTTGTTTGCCTCGCCTGCCTGTCCATTGTTGTGCCGTATCAATAACAAACACACACACACACACAGACACACGCGCACAGACATTTTTCACACACTTTTTAATTTGTTTAAATAAATATCAAACACACACAACTAAATGACTTCATTTTTTCGGGCATAAAACATTACCTAATACACGAACCAGACGGAACAGAGCATGATTCTCCCAGCCAATGGCACTGTTTGTACAAATCTGTACGGTTTTTTTGTTTTGGTGTTTTGACACCAAACAAAGCGCCGCCACTTTATAAACATTTAGTTGGGTGCTAATTAAGACAACAACAACAACAGCAACAAAAACAACAACAACAACAACAGCAGCAACCGCAACTAGCAGCTGTCCAAGTTTTTATGCGCACTTTTGTTTAGTTTTAATGGACGCTATTATCAAATTATGAGCAACGCACTCATGATGGCATCATAAACGCTGCGAATACCCGCTCGCTGTGTGAGTGGGCGACGTCTCTGTTCAGCATACAAATAAATCTACGAAATGGCCTGCATTTAGCTGGAAATTATGAAGAATTAGGCATGCAGCGCATGGCCAACAGAAAAAAACAAAGAGAAGAGAGAAGCAGCAGCTCGCAATTTGCACTTGTTACACTTCAGCTTTAGCTGGGCGTTATAGCTTCATGAAATCCCATGTTTGGCATTCATCCCAAGTACATTTATTGTAATAACATTGGCATGCGGCATTACATAATGCCAGCCAAAAAAAAAAAAAAAACCGATCGATTGGACGCGTTCATGAAACGAAAAGTGAAAGATTTTTTTTATGTCTGTGTCAAGTGAAAGACAAAATAGCCTTTGGCTTGTGCCTCGGTCTAATTAGACATAGAGAGAAATACATAATTGTTTTTTATTGAAAGCCAATTAAAGTCAAGTTCAAATGGCGCACCTCGTGCCGTGCCACAACAAAGCTCCCCATAGCCTCGTGTATTTGTAATTAAAATTGGGCGAGCGTTGAAAATTTGCGAAGGAAACACACAAATATTTGGGTAAAGGTAAGCAAAGCAAAAAAAGCTCTGTACATTGCCTGCGGTTAAACTTGCTAAAAGCTAAGACAAGGCAGCTTGTAATGTTTTTTGTTTTTTTGAATACTTTTTAATATCAAGCTAGTGTGAATTAAACATATAAACAAAACTTTGTCTAGCTGTACCAGAAATTAAAATTTTAGTTTCTCTATTAAGTCATTTGTTTTTGTGCCATTTGCAACGCTCGGGTATGTGTTATAAAAACTTGGCATATATATATATAATGTATTTATAGTAGAAATAATGCGGCTATCAAGTATTTAAGCTCTTGTTCTTATACTTCCTGAGTTCAAGGGATACGAAATTAAAACCAGGGAAATGTATATAAAAAAAAACCTGTGCATAAAGAATCGATAAATAATATGTGAGCTCTAGTTCTAGTTTGTAAAGCTTGTTTATATAAATATTGATAGCACAAAGAACTTGCATACTAATATATATTTGAATATGTAATATATTCCTAAATATACTATATTTTAATATATAATATGTTTATATTATATATTTTCAACTTTTATATCATTAAAGACTTATGCATTTCTCTGCTCTTGTTCTTATAGTTCTCGAGATCATGGGATACGTTCTAAAGTCTTGGAAAATATATATACAGCTCTTTGAGTTCCCGGGATTCAGAGGTAAGTTATTCAAGCATGGGATACATTTTTTAAATATTGATATCATAAGGAACTTTGCATACTAAGTATGTAAGCTCTAGTTCATAAAGTTCTCGAGTTCGATGGGAACTTCATTAAAATTTGGCAAATATATTTTAAATATTGATATCATAAGGAACTTGCAGACGGCCTGTAAACTCCAGATATTATAGTTCTCGAGCTGGATGGGTTTATCAAGCTCATCGGACACAAATATAACCCAACCTGTTGGTGCTCCTCCTCAGTATATAAGCCTTACAGGGTCATAGTCTCCATTTGGCCTGCTTTACTTTTTGTATCATATTCCCCTTTTTTTATAACAATTTGTAATGCTTACAGAAACACAAGCAATATGCAAAACACTTGAATTACATTTTTTAGGACTGTAATTTTGGTATTTTGTAAGCTGTCAGCGACTGTCATTAGCGTTAACGCGAGCCTTGGCTTTACCCATCTTAACTCCATGTTTGCACTTTGTAAAAACAAATAGAAGAAAACAAAAATAACAGAAAAAAAAATACACAAGACGAAAAACCAAAATAATAAAAAAAAGAGATACAAAGTTCAAGTCCACAGCAGATGTGGGTAACATTGACCCGACGCGCCGCTTATCGTCAAAAGCCGCAGACGCTGCAGCTCATTCATAAACCCAACGCAGCGTGTACTTCTATATATATATATATGCATATACATGTATATTTGTGTGCGTGTGTGTGTGTGTGTGTGTGCCCGATCAATGCCATGCGGCACTCATAAATAGTTGCTTGTTGTTATTAATTTATTTTACGTTTTTGGCAAATTATTCTTTGGTCTGGTCCAAACAAAAGACTCAAGACACAAACGCGCACTTCCACAGAGCAATCAGCATTTGGCAAATACACAATTACAAAACGGAAACGTGTGTGTGTGCGTTTTCTGCGAAATGATATGTGATTTGGCGTCATATAATACGCATATTCATAGTTTTATAAGCCGCTAATAAGTCAAGTGAGTCGAGTTCTTGTGCCGGGCCTAAGCCAGCGCCGGGTAATCAATGTCGCTCGATCAGCGCCACTTGGTCGCCTTTTGTTCGATGCCGTTGAGGGCTGGCTTGAACTTGATGCCAATATGTCACACACTCGAAAAGCACTCGACAACACACACGCGCACACTAGGTACATACAAATGGTTGACTGTTTAGCTTAATTAAATCATTTAATGAAATGATTGTGCGCTATTTTGGCATTTGATGTCATTGGCTCAATGCGAAGGCTAACACCAAATGGACCAACTGCTGTGCTAGGAGCAGCTTCCAGCTCGCCCGGCGATTGCGCAATGGGACATATAAATAAGAAAACGAAAAGCCAACCCTTTCGGCTTGGATGTGGGTCAGTGCGCTGCGACTCGGCGGCTAATGTGGTTAAGCGCCGGCAGCTGATTTATGCATGCCCCCTTTTTTTTTGTTGTGTGTGGCATGCCACAACAGGAAATCCAAGCAAACGGGTTTCGCCAGCTGCAGCCAAGACGCAAAAAAAGGGCGAGGCCCAGCAGCAGCAAACGGTTGCATTCGACGCACTTTCGCTGCGACGATGCGACCTTTGACAAGCCGCCGCCACTTGTGCCCCAAAGTGTGGCATCTTTTTGCGGCAAGTTGTGCGCCTAATGGTCTGTTCGGCTGCTGCTTAAGTGGCATTCCATGTAACTGCGGCAGCATTCTTGACCAAGTTTGTCGCCTAAGTCTTTCGTTTGCGCAGCTACTGTTTGGGCCACTTTTTTTGTGTGTAGCGCCAAAATTTGCTATCTGATCTGCGCTTTGTCGCGTGCATGTTATTTTAATGTGTTGCCGTTGTTGTTGTTGTTGTTGTTGTTCCTGCTGCCTTTTGGGCCATGCGTCGCGGCATGATATCATGTAATTTGAAACAATGTGCGCGAAAACAATTCATTATAAGCCGCCAACTGGTTGCCGACAGCTGCGCTTGTTAAGTGATATTCAATAGTTATAGCCAGATACATATTTGTATATCTTTCTATATATACATATATATAGCTCATGTTACGCGCGTGCGCTGCTGCCTGATATATAATTTTTTTTTGGGCTTTATTTCTATCATGTTGCGGCCGTTCATTGTCTTGCGTTTTTTGGCTAGACAGGACTTGTCCGGCTTATGGAATTTGGTTAAACAATCCACAAATTTACTTTGTGGAGCACCGCTGCCTTTCACCTGTGCTGCCGCCGTGTTGCATAGTGCACGCTGCACTAATTGCACAACTTTTTGTCAAGTGCTGTACACATTTATTTTTTTTTTCCTTCTTTTTCGGGGGTGGGCGTTTCATTTTTCTGAACCCATTTCAACGTTGCGGCCGCACACAAATAAAATAATAGCCAAAAATGAGTTGGCCTTTTTTTTTTTTTACGTTTGCCTGTTGCAAGCAAGTGAAAGGCCTGCGGTCCATTACACAATCAACAAATGGGCAAAAAAAAAAAAAAAAAATAGAAATAAAAGTCGAGCAGCAGCCTAGCGCTGACCCATGTGCCCGGAGTGCAATTAAAAGCAACAACGGCGCCGGCTACAACAAATTGTTATAGAAAATTATCGTTGAACAATGCGCGGCCGCCCGCGCCACAAATAAAGCCAAAAAAAAAAAAAACAACAATAAACAATTCGAGCAGCTGCAAATAGTTGCAGCCATATGGCAGCAGCAGCTCCTAGGCCCATATCCATTGACTCTGCACCTCGTTTGCTCAATCAGCGCCAGCCGCAAAATGTAAGCCAATTAATTTGCCGCGTTTTTTTTTTTTTGTTGTTAGCTGCTTTGTGTTGCCAATTTGGCTGGCCATAATTGACCAAAATATGGGCTTTTAATTACATATTGTGCGGCAATTGAAACCCAATCGTTAGCCGCTCTAAATACTTAAGAAGACTGGCAACAGCTCAATGGCTCGACAGGTGGGCCCTCTGGAATCTAATTACGGCTCGGGCTAAGGTACAAAGCAATTAGATAGATGTGCGCGCGTGTGTGTGTGCGTGCGTGTGTGTGTGTGCAGTTGTGCCTGCATTTTCTATGCTCCACTCAAGCAACGAAAAATTCAAATCAAAAGCCGAGCAGCCACTGTGAATTTCATTTTGCTCAAGGTTAACACGTGGAAAATTATAAGCGTCGGTTTTTTATTTTTCTTGTAACACCTTCAAAAGTGTGTAACAGCTAGGAAATGGCAACAACTTATTTTAAAGCTTCAAATGTCGAGTCAGTCTGGCTATTAAGTTTGGCCAGCTGCTCGAATATCTTGCTGGCTTTAAGCTATAAACTTGCGTACTGTGAGAATATGAGAATCTTATCAACATTTTAAAATAAACAGAATTCTGTTCAAGTTCTAGTTGCTGACGTTAAGCTGGAATATCTCGAGAATTCTAAGAGTTGGGTGCACAAACTTTCGAATGTGGCTGTAAAATAACTTAAAGCGATCAAGTTTTAAAAAACAGGCAAATATTCCAGCTATTAAACAAGTTATTGAGGGAACATGAATGAAGTCAAGGCAAAAGCTTAAGTTTAAATAGCATAAAGTCTTATTATGTTTGTGTGCCAATTACAGGGTATGCTCCAGTTAGCTGCATTTTCATGCTGTAAGCATTCTAGCCGATTTCTGCTGCTGTCTAAGCAGAATATGGGTTGGGCTGTGCATAGTTAACGCCAAACAGACAAAGCGACAGCTCGCTCAAGTTGGCGACTGTTGCGGCTCTGGCTGGCTCTTTGTCCAGATCTGTGGCTGGTAGTTTCGTTGTGTGGTGCAACCTCTGGAGATTTGAGCAGTCGCAGCAGTTGCGGTTAATTTGCTTGTCATTGCCCAGTTGAGTGGCGGTTCACAGCCAAAAAACTCCGAGGCTCTGTGGTCTGCTATTTGAATACAAATTTAATTTGAAATTGAAACGGCTGCCGCTGCCGCTGCCTAGTATTATTACTTACTTACTTCTTTTTTTGGGCTTTTTTTTTTTTTTTGTGGCAGCCTAAGCAGGTATTTTGGGCAGCTGTTTTGGCACTTGAACGTGCTGTAAATTAGCCGCTGCAACCAGTTAATTGGAAAGTGAGCGCCTGATATACACACACATATTTAGCTCGTATAAAAAGAACAGGCAAACAGACGACCTTAGGCGTCTTTAGAGCCCGCATTAGCTAAGGCTTTTGGCCTCATGAGCAACAGTTCGGCCACCGCTTTTGGCTCCAATCAATTCATATCAAATTTAACCCGCGTCGCCTTTGAACCATGGTTCAACCGACAGTCCACAAATGTTAAACAATTTTGTTTAATCAACTTTAAGTTTGGTTTTTTTTCGCGTATCTTGCGTCCATTGTCTGGGCAGGCGGCACGAATCTTTATGGCCATGGCTGCCAGTGCCAGTTCCAGCTCCAGTTCCAGTTCCAGTTCCATAAGTGAGCGGCGGGAACAGCGTCTGAAAATTGTGGACATTTTGTTGTAACTCAGCTTGCCTATGCTTATCTTGTAGATAAATATATAAGTAACCCAGCTGCGGGCTGGGTCTTGACTAGAGCTGAACGCGATTCCGGTTCTTGCTTATAAATTAATATAGTCTATAGCATGTATACATAAAACTTTTTGTCCAGACTGACTAAAGGATATTCCAGGGTATTCCACTTTTATTTAAAAGAAAAAAACTTAAAATTACCATAGTTTAAATATATTAAGATAGATCTTGGAAAAGTTAGGCTTTTTTTGCAGAATCGATTGCAATGAAAGTTTTCTGACTTCAATTGCGACCCCTTCTTGAAAGTTTTATCTTTAAGAAATTGGATTATATATACCCGAGATATTCAAAATATATTATTATCTTGGGCAAATGAAATCTGTTGGCATAATGACTATATCTTGTGTAAATAAGACCCGATCTTGATGGGTTTTTGCGGTTTGAAATTGTGCTCCAACGATTTTTGATTACAAAAGCGACCCCTTCCTTGCAAAATTTGTAACCTTTCCTTGAGGTTTTTGTCAAGTTTCTTGTCGTAGTTCAGAATACTGAATTTTCAATGGCAATTTTTATTTTAAATGTATCGTAGGGATCGTTTTTTATAATAATCGATAAAACTGATCTCTGCAAGTTGAAAGAGCTGAACCCCTCGAAGATCAGACTTTTTTTATCCGGGATATTGCAACTATACGTGTATATATACTATAAGAGCTAGTTACAGTTAATTCTTTATTAAAGCTCTCCGCTGCCATTCTTTTAAGCCTTTTTCCTGCCCCACACAAAACTCGGTGTAAAGGCGAAGGCTGCTTAGCCGTTTTCAGGCTATCTTCTAGTCAAACCCTCGCGACTAGAGTTTACCTACTTTCAATTAAAACATCGTGTTCCACGTCGTATTGTGTTTTGCGATGTTTTGGTTCAATTAATTAACTCAACACGCACACGTCGTGTTCTGGCCGTGTCACGCTAGAAAACACGACACGCGCTCAACCTCCAGCCAGACTGGACTATATAGTCGAAGTCTAATATATGTGTTAAGCTCGCCTTGTTTAGCTATTTTTGCCAGTTTTGCGCAATTATCGTGCACAAGTCAAGTTTTTTATTTTTCTGTTTCTGTTTCAGTTACAGTTCCAGTTCCAGTTGCTGTCCAGTCGCAAAGTTGGCGGCAACTTTTGCTTTCGCTTCTAGCGCAAATGTTTGATTTCTTGTTGATTTGCAGCACGTTTATTTTCAGCTAGTTGCGGTCGGCGGTTTGCTGGCGGTTTGCTGGCGGTTTGCTGGTGGTTTGGTGGTTAGCAGCGCGCACTTGTGTCTGCTCCAATTTGCCACGCTTGATTTAAGCAGTGATTAGAGGCGGCAACACCAGCCTCTGTCCAGCCTCGCTTCGTCGTTGTCGTCATCTAAACAGACGTCTAATTTATGTGAGATTGCGTAATCTTTGCCGATTTTTTGTAATGCTTTTTTTTTTAGTTTTATTTCGGATTTCATGTGAAAATGCCAGAAATGCGTTGGCCATCATATAAAAAGGCAGTTTTTTCTTCTTAGTTTTTGTTACAGTTTTCCTATTTGTGCCGCCCGCCTGTGGCTGCTGTGACTAATTTATGCGCCAAGGTTTTATTTGGGCAGTCGTCGAGTTGGCTTAAAATGGGCATTGATGTGTTCATTCAGCGCGCTTGATGGATGCGTGTGAGCCGAGCGGCGGCTCTGGCCCTCAAACTAAGATTTCGGCGCACAAGTTCGCTGCCTAAGTCTTTTGTTAATGTGCGCATACAATCAAGCGACTGTCACTAAATAAACTAATTAGAGCGACTTGCAGCACACTTTGCCATTTATATTGTTGCAAAGCAAATACTTGACCACCCGCTGCCCACCCGCTGCACCCCGCATGACGCACTAATGAAGACGAATCGCGCCAGCTGCGAATTGATATTTATTTGATTTCAGCTCTAGCCAAGTTTTTGGCTCTGCATTTTTGTGTTTAGTGTCTGCTATTTGAAATTAATCAAGTTTTATACTTTAATTGATAATTAATGCAGATAAGCGGGGCAATACGAACTAAACTACAAAACAACCAGTTGTTGTTCAGCGCAGATCTTGCCGCCGCCGCCGCCGCCGCCGCCGCCGCCGCCGCCGCCGCCGCCGCCGCCGCCGCCGCGGCGCTCCGCAGCTCGAAACCGAAACCCGTTTCTGTTGGCCAAGTGAATGCGGGTGTCACTTAACTCATAAATCTTTTGCGGCCTTGGAATGGCCGCCGCACATGCTCCAGCCTTCCAGCCGCTTTACAGATGCCGCTCTGGTGGTGTCCTGACAAAAAGAGCGCTTCCCTGGAATTCGAGGAACGCTTCAGTTCACATCTCAACTTGATTAATTGCGGGCTAATGTCAAAATTATATCTCTGACGTGAATAGCGCTAATTCGGCATATGACGTGGGCAGATAAATATGTACGTTATGTATGCACATATAAGATATGACTAATCAGCTGGCCGATCGGCGCAGAGATTTGCGCAATCGGGCATTATCGATGTCTGTCAATTGAACTCGCCAGCGTGTCGTTTGTGTCACAACAGCTCGAAACGGCAGCTAACGGTAGTGCTCCCATGTTCCGCTGTCAGCCCCATGTCGACGCAACTGTCAGCCCAGGCGAGCTTAGAAAAACATCGAGTAAGTGTGCTCTAGTCGGGCGTCGGACCGACTACGAGATACCCTGCAGCGATACTTTTTGCGTTGTGAATTGAGTACTGTCTGGCGAAAACTAAAGCCAACTCGGCCATATCCTTGCGGATTTTCCAAACACCAAAAAGATTGCCAATCCCGTATGTGAGGCTCATCTGAGGATCAGAGTCTTTCAGTAAATAGGACCTTATTGTTTTGTTTTGATTCGAATGACCTTTGAATTGTTGCACATTTAACTAGCCAGAATCTTTAATGATTTGGCCTGAATATGGCCAAAAGTGAAATGTCCTTATTGGAAATATAGCTCCAAGTCGGCCGTGTCCTTGCAGATTTTCGTAGGACGTCTTTCGTTAGGATCGCGATGCGAAACTTTATCGAACGGCATTCAAGGATTTTGGGATCATCTACGAATACAACACAAGGACATTCGAAGGACTTTCGTCCTTCTCAGTGCATATGTCGAATCTGCAGGATTAGAAGTTCCTTTTGGCCAGAAGGACATCAGGATAGTCCTACAAAAGGCCAAGATATTCAAGTTCTTTTATAACAATCGCGGAGCCAGCTTGCTTTTCCTTACGCTGCCAATTTAAATTAAACGAGATTATATTTGGTGCCCTTCTACTCGATTCTCAAAAATGCAAGTAAGCCACGCAGGTTTCAGGCTGTGAACACAAGTATTTTTTGGCGTGTTTTTTTTTTGTGTTTTTTTGGTATTTTTTTATGTGTTTTTTTAGTCGTATGTATGTATGTATGTATGTATGTATGTATGTATGTATGTATGTATGTATGTATGTATGTATGTATGTATGTATGTATGTATGTATGTATGTATGTATGTATGTATGTATGTATGTATGTATGTATGTATGTATGTATGTATGTATGTATGTATGTATGTATGTATGTATGCATGTGTGTATGTATGTATGTATGTATGCATGCATGTATGTATGTATGTATGTATGTATATACATACATATATGATGCCTTCTGCCTGTTACATACACTTGCACAAAAACATTATGCTCTATTCAACGAATGCACAGTATAGCCACAATAAAACTCTGCTCGCAGCGCGTTTTTAAATTATGCCTGCATGTCAACAGGGCGAGTGCAACAACTGGTTCATAGTCACCGTTGCATATGCCCGCTTGGCTAATGGAAGTTCAAGGTATGCGTGTGTGTATATGTATTAAAATACGTGCCTAACTGTATAATTAAGCCACAGGCCACAATTAAATGCTAGGTCTTTGCTGCTGTTGTTGTTGTTGTTATTATTGTTGCTGTTGGCACATTTAATTAGCATGCGCGTTGCTAAGCAAATTTTATGGCAAATATTTCTAACCAAGCATTGGCCGAGTTTGTAGTGCTGTCCCCCGCACACCCTTTGCCTTGCGAAATTGCGCAAAAATTAATATCAAATCGATAATGTTAAAGTGTTCAGCAGCTGAAACAGGTAAAACCAGCAAATGCTTGCGCTCTCGCTCTCACTCTCGTCGCTGCAAACGCGGCGTGGCCAACGGGAACTAAAGCTGACACACACACACACACACACACATACATTTATACATATATAACATAGCTAGCCAAAAGCTTCACTCTTCGTCTCCATCTTCGTCTGCAACTGCAATTTGAAAAGTGAGAGTGGTTCGGCCAGCTCTGCGAGCACAAGAGAGAGAGAGAGTGAGAGCGAGCGCGCGATCGTGGCCGCAAGCTTAAGGCAAAGCTTTTGCGCTCTTTCGTTGTGCTCTTTTGGCTGTGCTTTGCGTTGCAGCGCATTTTGTCTTCGCTTTTGCTTAATTTTTAATTGTTTGCATTGCAAAATTAACAGTTCGCAGCGGTCGTTTGGCCATTTTGATCGGCCATTTGCATTGCATAGTTTTAGGCGGTGTATGAATTTTGAATTGGCTCATGAAAGCTGTAATATTTATTTAAATTAGTTAGCTATTTGTTGTGTTAATATTTACATGTAAAAGAATTATATATATATATTGTACATATGTATATAACAAGCTTTGATTTATTTATGGTTTTCATAATTAAGCAGGGGGTAAAAAACACTAAGCCTTTATTCTACTCGTAGCCGAGTCCATTCTGTTTACAAGATACCACCCTTCTATGCGATTTTCATGAATTCAAGCCCTGCCTATTGCTTTTGATCTACATAAAATTGTTTTGTGAGTGAAAGACAGAGATGAGATTCTTATAGAGCTACTGATAATAAGGGAGCAAGAGAGATAGAGTTATCGACAGAGTGCGAGTGAGAAAATGAATGGGAGAAAAAGAAGGATGAGAAGGATGATAGATAGATAGACAAATCAACATATGGAGAGAGAGAGAGAGAGAGAGAGAGAGCAAGTAGGAGAAAGAGCGAGTGAGAGAGAGAGAACAACTGTCTATCACATATTTACACCTGCACAACTTTATAATGCCCTTCGGCCTGCAGAAAATGTTTCTGTCTTCCCATTTTGGCCACGTTATTTTTCGCTTTCATTGTTGCTGTCGCTTTCTAATAGCCGTTAAGCGCCTGTAATCCCTGTAAACAAGAAGTGTGTCAGCTTATTTTTAAAAGCAACGTGTCAATTAACACATGACCGCCATTTACCATTCGGGCCAGGCCCAGAATGCTCGACAACGGGCAGCCAAGTGTAACTGGAACTGTAGGTGGAAACTGCAGCGTGGCGACTGTGTTCAACACATGTTCTTGCAACTGATTACAAATTTACGATTATACGATTAAGCTGACTGTCGATTTTTGGCCCCAGGCTTTAATGTGTTTTTTTATTGCAAAACACACTCGCGAGCAAGTGGAACAAAAGCCCAAAAGGAACCTCAGCCATTCAGTTACAGACCTCAAAGCGTTGAAATCGAAAACCCAAACAAAAAGAATGGCATCTGAAATTGCATTTGGTTAGTCATGCGCAAAATAATAGTACACAAAAACATAAAATATAATAATAATAATTGTTGGGTGCAAGAAAAAGAAAAGACAATTGCGTTGCTGCCGCTAGCTCTGGTTGTTGTTGTTATTATTATTGTTGTTGTTGTTGTTGTCGTTGTTGTTGTTGCTGCTGCCTTTGTGCTTGTTACACTTGCCGTCAACTTGGCAGCAGCAGCAGCAGCAGCTTTTTTAGTTGCAGTTTTTTTTTGTTTCTGGTATCTCCTTTGTTATGGCCATTAATAATGATTTAATTTCCATTGTTTTTCCCGCCAAATTCTGCGCAACTGCGTCAAGGACGCGTCCATGCGTCAGCTTCACTTTTTGTACCCTAAACCCATTCCAACTGTATAAAGAGGGCATATTGTTTTTGTCTGAAATTGTGTTACAGTCAGTTGGAAGCATTTTCGAAACCGTAAAGTATCCAACGTCGAGCTATTTTTAGCCATGTTCGTCTGTCGACAAATATCGATCTTCAAAAATTATCTTTTAAGCGTTGCTCAAAAATTATATGACCCATATGTCCCAAGCTTTGTGATTAAGTTTTTGGTATACATCTCTACTATAGAGAGATGAAGAATATTTTATACCGTCGTGATGCCTTCTACATGGCTATACCAGCCATGTCCGCTTATCGATAAATATCGATCTAAAAAAACTGCCATTTATAAAGATAACGAGATAATTATAAGAGCCAAATACCCAAGCTTTGTGTATAGGTTCTTGTTTAGTACATACAGATTAAGACCATTTTACTCTTTGGATACTTTTCCCATTCCTGCCCAAAAGTGGAAAAAACTCAAAGCGAAAGTAAATCCCGGAACATCAAAAAGATCGGACTATAAATACCAATGCTAATAAAGAATGCATTGCCCACAGTCTGGGAATTGGTAAACTAGACCCACAGCCGCTGCATAGATATAAAAGGAGGCTAGAATGTTTGTAATGGCAGAGTATCTGCCAGTCAGGCATGCGCTCTAACTTGTCAGCAATGATTCGGCTGATTTGGCAGCTGGTTGTGCCTCTGAGCAGACTCTGCCATGACGCTTGACGTTGACTCAATTGACCTTGCAGTCGGCAATTCCTAGTTAAATATCGATATGCACTTTACTTTTTACTTTTAAGCAGAATATATGTCATATTTGCGTTGCCTTCAAAGTCGGTTCTTTCATATCAGCAGCACAGTTTGCTTATCATTAACAGCCTGGCCGCCACTTCACCTGCTTTTTGGCTGCATAAACTGTAATCCGGAGCACTGCAAGTGTCTCATCTTCAGAACTTTCACCCGCTCGCCGATGATTCAGTGGTTCTTCACCAAACCAAGCAAAAAATCCCATCAGAAAAAAACAAAACTTAATGAGCTCGCGCGCCATCATAATACAAGCATGCAAATAAACAGTGAAGCTCTGAATTAAGCCAAAACATTTGCGGTTAGAACAGCGCCAATTGGGCTTTCCAGCTGAGCAAGAACTGAGTTGAGCAGAGAGGGGGTTGCCCCCTCCCCACCACTATGCTGACTGTTTACAAAAGCCAAAAAAGCAGGTCAAGTAAAGAAACAAGCGCCTGCCCAATGAAATCATTTACATTACACAAAACATTATTGACAACAACAAAAGCGAGAAGTTAGCGCGTTCTAGTTGAGAGTGCCAGACTGGTAGATGCCCTGGATGGAATCAATTCGGGGATCGATATTTTTCGATTTGGCAAATCACCACATCGATATTTATCGAATTTGGAGCAGTATTAATCGATTTGGCTTAAGGCCTTTAAATTATCCGAGATGTGCCGAAAAACATTACCAACTCTAATCGATTTTTTGAGCAATCCTATCGATTTCCAAAATCGATATTTATCGATTTTTCAAACTTTCTCAGATATTTACTCATTTAGACAATCAATCGAATTCAATAACATATAATATTTATTTATAATATTTACAAAGTCAAAGCTGAATCCTAATGCCTGTGGCACACGTTGCCACAACCGCAACATACCCCACTTTTATTCGTTTGCAACTGCTACAGGGTATAACAATCAAGAACATTTAGATCATGAACAATTTGTTCTAATTTCCTGCTGAGCCATTGGTTCAATGGGTCTAATAAACGGGTCGAACGGTACTCCTCCAGCCTCGGCTCTGCCCCTGTCTCCGGCTCCGGCTCCGGCTCAGGCACCCCGTCGTCTCGCCGAATCAATAAATCGATTTCATAATTGGCGCGCATGATGCAGCGCATTCCCCCCAAGCAGCAAAAAAAATAAGACTGAGCAACGGGCACTGTGTTCAAGCCTGTTGATGGACCCGATCCTCGCCAGCTTCGCAGCGCCCCGCGCCCATTTTTGGTGTTCCTGTTGACCTTGCTAGAATTTGCATAACGGCAAATGTGACTTAATTGCTGCCGGCCCATGACACAATTGTACAATTTTGGGCCCTGATTGCTGATTAGGCAATGCAAACATTGCCGGCAACACACAATCGTGTCCACTGTGGTGTGTGCTGTGTGTGTGTGTGTGTGTGTGTGTGTCTGTGTGTATGTGTGTGGGATGCGGGCGCCAGGAGTTCAATGTCAATAATTGAGCATGGCGCACACAGCTCATAAATAACGGTGCAGTGTCATTGTCAACCGGCTGCCCAAACAACAAGTAGGACGACGACGCGGACGACGACAACAGCGACGAATAAAGTTATTAACAATGCGGCAACATGTACGTGGACTCTCAAAATGGATGAACGTGACAAATACCAAAAGGCAGACTCCAATAGACCCGGCCAGAGCCGTGCCCTGCTCCAGGCTTGCAGCAACAGCAACAACAACAACAACACCAACAACAACAGACAACAGACTACAACACATTGTCCATCATCGAGCCAGGCCAGGCTAGGCCATGCCAGGGCAGGCCAGGCTCAGCTCGGCTTCATGTTGCCAAAAGGGCAAAAGCACGTTGCCGCCAACGCCGCCAACGTAGCTGCCTGCTGGATCTGGCTCTGGCTTTGGCTCTGGCCCGGCTCCAAAAACACCGTTAACATTTTATTTGACTAAAATTGCCTTTAATTTATTGCTGACGTGGCCGCATTTGCATGTGGCATGTGCAGCTACACAGCACAAAATTAAATATAAGAAAGAAAAAAAACTATCTTGAAATAAGTGCAAAATAATTGAATTTTTAGTTAAATCTGGCAGTTCATTCATTTTAAATTCAGCACAAAAGTCTGGAAATAAGCCAGAAATTTCAATTTCTAGCACAAAACTCAACTTAAATCAAGTCGTTAAAATCTTAGTTTAAGCTCGAACTAATTTAAAATCAAATACATGTAGCTTAAACACAACAAATAACAGCTAAAAACCGTTTGAAAAGCACAAAAACATTTTAACACAAAATGAGAAATTTTAAAAAACAATAATCATGTGCTTAAAATCTTAAATTAAGATGTAAATTTAAGTAAAATTTATTTCTTTACATCTTTTACATCTATTTCATGCAAGTGCAAGCATCTTAAAACTTGTTTCAAGAGCACTAATAAAAACAGTTTAAAAGAAAGTGCAAAATGCTAAAATCGAAATAATATTCAAGAAATTCTTTTTCTAATCACAAAAATCGACTGTAAATCAAGTAAAAAATCTTAAGGCCAACATAAAGTTAAATAAATCTTAAATTAAGTCGAAAAATCGTTTAAAAATGAAGTCAAATAAATTTTAAATTAAGTAATATTTTGTTTAGGCATTGAGTACAAAATAATAGGCAGCAAGTGCAAGGCTAATAGCTTGGTCCTGTTTCATGAAGAGTTTCTGGACTATCATTTTTTTCAGTGTAGCTCCAGCTCTGTCTGCAGTTGCGGCTGTTGCTCTGGATGCTGTTGCCTCGCAATGTTTTCATTGTTGATTTTGCAGCGTTTGCTGTCAAGTGGCACTTGTTCTAATTTTTCCATTTCAAACCCAATCAGCGCATTGCATAGCTGCCCCCCCGATCCCCTCTCTAGCAGCTTATTCTTCTTGTTGGGTCAGCGTTGGTGCCGCAGTCAATGCCAGGGCCAGGCAGAGGCCGAGGCCGAGGCACAGGCACACAGGTCTTGGTCTAGGAAATCGATGCCCGGGCCCTGTGCGCCGCGCTTCACATCATAAATAATGCCAAGTCTGGGCATTTAAATAAATCAATTATTGTTTAGCTTGTCGCTGTTTTGGCTGCTACTCAAGTTGCGGCAACAGTTTTCTCGCGGTTCTAAATTGTCGCTGCCAGGAAGCAACAGGTACATCCATGATGCTGACTGCCAGTTAAGGACATGCATTGGCCCGCAGTACAGGAACACGTGTTAAACGAATCGCGCAATCTTTCATATTCCTTCTGGCACGTACATAAACATATTACACCAGATAAGAACAGGCTGTCGCCGGCGCGTGTTTGCTTTCGGGATTGGCCCTGCATATAATATCCGCATTTCGAGTGGCCGGCGCGAACGAAAAAATTAGAATGCGGCGGTAATTAATGCCAGGCCGGAGCGAACAACCTGTCAACGCGGCTCAAAATCAAAATGACAAGAACTAGTTGCCCACGCCCACGCCCACGTACACGCCCACAGCGGCCAGCTCATACCTGACAGGCGTCAGCCAACAGACTACAAAGTGGTCAAGAACAACAAGTAAGAATGCACTTCCGACTAAGAGATACCCTACAGCCAGCGAGGAGAAGATACCCTGAACAGACTTCCTTCTAAGCCTGAGCAGCGGCTGTGCTTGTTCTTCCCCTAGTACCACACTATCCTAGTTAACTTAGGATCTTTAAGACTGATCCTTATGAAATTTTCAGTGCTTAATGATGGCCTATAAATTTGTCTTCATACCAAATACCAATTCTCTAGCTTCTGTAGTTCTCGAGATCTATGCGTGCACCCAGACAGACAAGACTAAATCGACTCAGGTCGTCAGGAATATACACATAATGATTATATTCTACCTTCTTCTACCGACAAAACCATCATACCCCAGTTACAAGCCTAAGGTATGACGGCAACAGCCGCAGCTATGCAATTAGCATATTGTGCGGCAGCAACAAGTTGCTTTCAAAGTTCAATACCAACTGCATTGGCCCGTTTCGACTGCTCCAAATCCTGTTGCCAGCTGTTAACTTGGTCAAAATACTTAAGCCAAGTTATTGCATTGCTCTTTGCTTTGTCATTGCAGAATTGAAGCCATCGACAACTGGCCAACTGGGTCAAACATCACGAGGCTGTCAGATGCTAAAAGAAATCTGTGGAGGAGTTCTTAACACTCAGCAGCAGCAGGCTGACAGGCAGGCAGCAGGCGCCCTGTTAAATATTTGACATGCGCTTTGACAGTTTTAACACCAAACGGCATTCATCAGCGCAATCAGCTGAAGGTGTTAAGGCCATTTGCATATTCTCGTTTTTAGGCCAATGTTCATTTATGGCAGCCTTCAGAAAGTGCCTTAAATCAAGGTTAGTTGCAATTCTTGTATTTGACAAATTGCTTTTATATAAAGAATCCCCTCATTTGTCTTCTAAACTGTCAGCGACTAATTCATTATGATAACTTGTTAAATATTATAATACATTTTATTTATTTTGTGCGTTTATGACAATTATAATCATAAGTAGCTTATATACTGACTCACAAGCCGAAATATGTTAACTGCTTGTCAACATTTTGACTTGTAGTTTCGCAAGCCTCAAACTTACAGACAAGATTCTCTTGGGAAATACCTTCTTGTTTGGAATATAATACCATAATATCTCCATGCAGGGATCAAAGCTTGCAGTGTAATATCTTTATCTAAGTTGAATTCATTATCATTAGAAAAAACTCTTTTTTTGTGGTTTCTTATCTAAAATAATTCTGTATTCAAATGAAAAACACATTTTTGGTCAAAGTTCATGTCAAATTTGTATCCCATAGATTAGGTCCAAGTTTTCCATAGCCACAACTCTACCAAAACTCAACCTGCTTTTACGAGCTAGATTTCTTAATTTATGATTTGTCCTGCTGATTAACTGTGCATAACTTTGTTAAAACTGAATCGACTTTCATGGCAATAGCCTTTTTCTTTATGGTTTTTCCTCTGGATGAATTCTGCATTTTAATTAATTTTTGGTCTAAAGTTTGGCTCAGATTGTAAACAGTAATAGTACATGTAGTTTGAAATTCATTGTACAAATTGTTAATTTAAATAAATTAAGAATCAATTTCAGATTGTACTCAATTACATGCCGCAGATATGGAATATTATCATATTACATAATTCCAATTTTGGCAGCGAAAAACCTTTGAGGTAATATATTTTTGCCCAAGGTTTTCTCCCTGAGATTCATTTGGCACAATCATTTTAGCTTAACTCCCTTTTTGTTGATTGTTGTGAGTAGATTTCGCTGAGATACTTTTTGCATTTGCCTTCGAGTGCGCCACACACACACACACACTCACACACACGGCAAGTACATCGCCTGCAATGAGGCCCTAAATAACCGCAGGCACATTATCGAGTACATGGCCCAGCCAGAGGTGAAGACATGGACTTGGGCAGCTATTGGAGGTGGCAGAGGCAGAGGCTGGCCACGACTGGGCGAGTGCCATGGACATGGACATGGGCAGCAGTTGCAATTGGGCTGACCTCACAGCGAGCTGCGCTCCGCCTCGTTGTGCGCCTTTGACGCCTCGCTGTCTCTCTCTCTCGCTCTCTCTTGCTCAGCCTCTCTCTCTCTCTTGCTCTCGCTGTGCAATTTCGACACTTTCAAGATTTTAGTATAAAAATTTGCCATAAATTTGTGCCGCAACGGGCGTCTAAATGTATTTGAGTCTTATTGCAGGCTGTGCCCTTGCTTGTTGCCAGTTGTTGTTGCCAATTGTTGTTGTTGCAGTTGTTGTTGTTGTTGTTGCTGCTGCTGCTGGCCCGTGAAAACCTACACGCATGTCCAGCCTGATGATATGTACTTTCGCAAACATAACTGACATGTTTGCCTAAGAGGCAATAAAATAAATCCCAAGCTAAACACAAAGCCCAACGGACAACGTGCCAGATGCAACAATGCACACACACATACACACACACACACACGCACGAACACAAAGGTAGCGCACGTGTCGTTGTTGGCAAATGAAGTTAACTCAATCATGGAGCAAGGGGCTGGGGCAATAGTAAAAATGTTAGAATAACTTGTATGAAACTTATCAAGGCTACCAGAGGGTCCAACATTCGCGCCGTGTTGCAAAGGGCAGCAGCAGCAGCCGCAGCAGCCGTGGCAGCAGCACGCTCGAAGGGAGCAGCCAGGTGATATTTATGCCAATTGCTGGCTTATAAAACTGGCCAACTACATGCGAATGCGAATGCGTGTGTGTGTGTGTGTGTGGGTCTTAGAAGTGCCAGTAGGCTCTTTGGGTTTTTAGAGTCCAGGCCAAAAAGGGCCGGAGCTGAATTCAATTTATTATTCAAACTCGAAGGTTGAAGTTGAGCTGCATGTTGTTTGTCGGTTTAGACTGCCAGCTTCTCACTGCCCGCTTCTCTCTCTTCAGCTTCTCTTATCAGACGCGCTAATCCTTGGCCCAAAGTAAATGCAATTATGTGTTGTTTATGCGCTCGCTGGCTGCATACGTTTGCCTGATTGACATATAAATTAGAGATGCATGCGAGACGATAGCCCAGTCGCTCGACTAACTCTAACGAGCTGCCGCACTGAAAGTGCCAGCCTCCCAGACCTCCCAACTCCCACCGACCCCTGCTCGTTTCCACTGATAAGCTTTGATTGTTTTCCATTTCATTGCCATCAGTCAAGGCGGCTAATTAAGCGGCCCAATGCAAACGTTGTTTTCACTTAAGTGCAAGTAAATATCACAATCAATGGACGATTCGCAATTCTTTGGCTGCGATTTCTCCAGCTGTGACAGCAGGAAGAACCAGCATTTGTTTCCAGTTAGAATGTCAAGACTGGGAGTTGCTTGCATTTCGATTTGCAGCCGAATGCATCTGGCATCTGGTCATTAGTAGTTGTCAATGGCACGGCGTGATTTGTGCGCCACTTCCTGAGGATTACGTGCGGCAGTTCTACACACAGTTGTCGCCAGACTCTCTCCTTTATGCCCTGCACCCATTGGAATTGGGTTAAAAGTAGGGTATAATAGGGTTGTGCTTGTGTATGTTACAGCCAAATGGAAGCAGCGAATCGAATCACTTTAATTATATAGATTATTGATCCCATTTTATTTTTTAATTTATTTTATTATATATTAAACATCCGATAACTTAGATTATCTATATTCTTGATCAGAATGGCGATCTGGCCAAGTTCCTGTCATATTAATGCATGTATATTATAATATTTATTATATTTTATTATACATTAAAATCGCATCCCTCGACTCTTGCACATCGATAAATATCGATTTTCTTCATCCGATTTTGGCATATATCTCTGAGATTTAAAGAGCGATTATTAAGGGCATATTATTCCTCTCTGAGCAACAACGGATCAAGTATTTCTTTCTCTCGCGAATCGATAAGTATCGATTTTTCGATTTTGCATGTTCATTCTCTTGGACCATACGTAGACCACGAATATCTTTCTTTCTATATACGTTTTCATAAACCCCCAAAAATATATATAAATAATGAGAGATATATCCCAGATTCTTCGTACATACATTTGTATTCTATCTTAAAACTCTCCTCCATTCATCTACTACTACTGAAGAAGAATTCTTTCTTCATAGCCGGCGGGCAAGACTAAAGAGGAGCACAGCTGCTGCCAAAAGTATGTGTACATGATAATATTTTTTATGCCAGCTGCTTACAGGGCATCTGCAAGTCGTGTACACGCGACAATCGCACTCGTCACCCTGTTTTTAATTACATTTACATATTTTTGCGTACGCATTGACAACAACAAGTCAAAGTCAAAGCATTTGCCGCCTGCCCACGTAGCCTGGCCATAAGGAATTTATAGACAATGCAACTACTTCAATTATGGCGATAAGGCGCTGGACTCTATAGATGCCATACCAGCCCACCCCCTCCCCAACCCCCTCTTAGCAGAGCAAAAGCTAAGTCCATGTCTTTTGCATAAAAATGTCGAATGTCGTGCGGCGTTTGTTACTTATTACATGCGACGACTGCGACCGATATCGATATTGTACGCTATAAAGGCGATCACACACATGTCTATATATATATAGAGAGAGATTTATATGTATGTATGTAGGTATGTATAGCTGTATGTATACCCTCTATAGGCTGGGCTGCTGTCTGTCGCCGACCTTCAACTTTGTTTGCAACCTTGTTAGTTAGTTGTTGTTGTTGCTGTTGTTGTTGTATGTTTTGTGTGTGTTTCGGTTGCTGTTTCTCTGATTTTTGTTTCTTTCTTTCGCTTTGGAGTTGAGCGCAATCGCGATCACTTCTGTTGATTGCAAGCGGCAACAGGCAACGCCTCCAACGCCGCGGCACGCAACTGACAGCAACAACTGCAACAACAGCAACAACAACAACTGCAACAACAACACCCGCAACAATTGCAGACGACAACTAAAACAGTGTCACAACTGACGGACAACAACAGCAGCCTCCATGCTGCCTGGCACAGAACCTGCCCAGAGTCCGTGCTGTGTTTTCATTTTCGTTTGCCGCAGCAAATTTGTTGCGCCCCAAATGAAGCCCAATCAGGCACGGAGTCCGGCTAAGGCCGATCATTAAATTGAAAATAAAATAATGCGCCTTTGGGCCAACGCCTGTCACGCCTGCTTTAATAACTTTGTTCGCGGCCAAGGAGCTGCTCCTGCTGCTGCTGCAGCTGCTCGATATCGTTGTCCACGCATCTGTGGCTGCAACTTATTGCTCTATTTTGGCGGCAGGAGTTTCGATTTCAGTTTCACTTTCAGCATTTCATTGTTTGCCAGCCAGCAGCAGCCGCAGAGCCCCATTTGCTGGCCATCAGGTTAACAAGCCTTTTGGCCATGCTCGACGCCAACTCAACTATGTAAACGAGGCCCAGGCTAGGCTGCAATGGGCCCAACATAAACAACCTAAACGACATTTCTTGTTTAGGTGTGGGCACAATTCGCACAAATCACACGCCAAAAGCCACATTCTCAATCAAAATAAAATACTTATAAAAAAAAAAAAATGAAAAGAAAAACGAAATCAGCCTTGGAAATTCTGAAAAAAAAACGTTTATTGCTGCAGTTGCCCTGTGACTCAGTTGAGCAGAAGAACGGGCAGAAGATCAAATCATATCGCAGCAATATCTAAGCTTGTGACGTCACAAGGTCGTCAGCTTCGCTTGTGGAAATTCCTGTGAGGTAACCACAGCAGCAGCAGCCCATACTTATATATGCACCATAAATATAAAACCCCAGCTTTATATATACATATATATCAATTTTTATTGCACCTGATCAGTTGCCAGGGGATTCAACCGCGTCGAGCAACATTCTTGATATTTTTTTTTTTTTTTTTTGGCTAGCCGCAAAGTATTAACTGAATCGATCTGGTTTAACTTGTTTGACTTGTCGCGCATTATTATTATTACTTTTTTGTTTTTTTTTTTTTTTTGTTTAAACTGTGTGTAACGGTAAATCTAAAATACATTCTGCATACTAATGAAAGGCCGTTTAGCTCTTAAACATATTTATTGTTGCATTGACATTTGGGCTTATCGACAATTTTGGGCTGCAGCCCATTTAAATTTATAATTATTTTTATAAATAGATAAGAAAAAAAATATATGGTTTATTGAACTTGTTGCGTGCGGCGCGTGTTTGGCCACAGGTCACAAAACTTGAACTTCAGTTCTTGGCCCAAAATATATATGTATATAAATATTATATATATAAGCCCGAGTGCTGGCCAGCTTCAGTTGCCAATTGCTCGGCTATCCACACCCTAAAAAGATAATGTGCTTTCAACTTTTATAATTTTGGCTGTGTTTTTTGTGCTTTATTCATATTCACATTCACATTCACATTCACATGCACATTCACAGGGAACTGGTTTGCGATACTAAATGAAATACTAAACACTTTTTAGCATTCAGCATAAAATTTAATAATTAAATTTTACGTATGCCTTTGTGTTGCGACTGATAATTTATATGTGCTCAAAGAAAACATTTCAAATCGGACTCACTCGGCAGCAGGTCCAGGCCTGAGCCGGATATACGCTAGGTACAGGTCCATATGGATATTATGTCATGTCTGCCAAAAAAAAAAACTACTAAAAGTGAAACCGCTTCCACGTTCTTGAGAAAAGTGAAATTCTTTATAGTTGTATAATAATGATTGATTAAACGCGCATGCAAATTTGCTTAAATGCAGCATAATTGTTTAGCGTTAATTCAATTAATAAATGTGGCCGTTAGGCCACAGGCCAAAAACAATAATAATAATTATATAGTATTTGTGGCCAGCAATAACATTTTACTGACAAGTTCTTTGTTTTTTTTTTTTGGCAAAAAGGGTATAATGTTTGGTGCATATGTTTCTAGGTTGAATATCAGGTAATGGGTAAGTTTTTCATTTCATACGCCAAGGTTTTTTAATTAAAGCAAAATTTATTAAATGAAGCATTATAGCATGCGCTTAAATCTTTTATTGCATAAAGTTTACTTTTCTTAGGCTTAGAACAACCTTCTTCCTCTTCTCAATCAACGATTAATTCTCTCTCGATAACTTATCTTAGCGCTGGTCGATTAATTCTCTCGCGATAACTTATCTTACACCTACATGTAGGTATCGATAAACATCGATTTAAGACTTGGTTTTTAAGTATAACTCGAAGACTTTAAGCGCTAGATATATCCAACTTGATATGTTAGCTCTGTTAGTATGTAGGCTCGAGCCATAACTGGATGAACTTACAATATAACTTACTCCTACATGTGTATATCGATAAATATCGATTTAGAGACATTTGTTTTTAAGCATAATGCGAAGTCTAACAGCTAGATATACTAAACCTAATTTGTAAGTTCTTGTAGTATGTAGGCTCGCGCCGCAATCATAACTCTTACATGTATGTATCGATAAATATCGATCTAGAGACATGGTTTTTTGAGCATAACTCGAAGACTTCAACAGCTAGCCACACAAAACTTGGTATGTAAATTCTAAAAGAGTATGCACAGCTTTAAAATGTTTCACCTTTTGGTTAACTATTGCCATTTTCTTCGGACAGCTAGCTTTAGGGTATCTTCGAGTCGGGCACTCCCACGTTCTTACTTGCCATTTATCAAATTTTTTGGCTTTAAACAATCATCATTTCAAATGTTAGATGAAAATATTTTTGCAGTTATTTTGAAGGGATCGACAAGTAATGCTACTTGAGCAGGCCTACGAGCAATTAATGTCGCGCCAAGTGTGTGTGTGTGCAGAAAATAATCGACAATTTCAAATCAATTAAACAATTCAAAAACTATAAATAATATGCGCTAACGGAAGTAAAAGCCACAGACAGACAATGTTTGTTGCTTGGGTGGGTTAAAGCCATTAACATTGGACTCTCTGACTCTGGCTCTGACTCTGGCTCTGATGGTACAGATATGTACTCGAGTTTCATTAATCTTCCGTTGTGTTTGCTGTTTTTGCTTAATTTGGATGGCAATATATGTATATATAAAAAACATTTTAAATATATATAAATAAAGCCAGCGCACACCCGTTTTAATTTTCTGCATATTAACCAAATAGGAAATCGCGCTAATTGTTCTTTCGTTTTTTGTTTTTGTTTCAAAAAAGTCGGTTCAATATGCCCACGCCTAAAACCAAAAAAAAAAAGTCTCGCATCGATCATTCTATGTAGATTGCGTTTGATGCTTGATGAATTCAGACAACTAGTTTGGATTTTTGTGGCAAAACGTGCTGAATTTTTTATTTTACATATTATGTGCATATTAAATTATGCCATTAAATAGTAACAAATTAATAACAATTAAAAAGCTGAGACCGGCGCGTTCATCAAACAGTCAAAACAAGTTAATGTTGGTGCCATCAGTTTTATTGGAAAAAAGACAAGCTAAGCTGTGCTTAGAAATCGAAAACAAATCACTTTTATTTTCAGTTGCCAACTAAATACCGCTGTCAGTCGAACGGCATTTAAATATATTAATAATGCCCACAGCTGGAGGTTCCAGTTGCCCATTTGGGTTTATTTTTAAGCGCTGTGCTCATGTGAAACCAAGAGTTAGCAGGAGCTCAGGCTCCGACTCTCAGTCTGAGTGCCACAATACACACAATACACACCTTTCGGTTTCCGAGCTATGAACTATAAAGATTGATATCATTGCCCGTTGCCGGATAACTAGCTGCCATCATACTACAGCCCCAACTCTTGACGTAAGCAGACACCAAAAAACAAGAAAAACCTAAAACTGGTTACAAAAGCAGACAGATTCTAATTGTAAGATTTTTTAAATTTGGCCACTGTCGTGGATGTCATAAAATTAAAACTTTTGTCGCTGATTTTCATAAAAAAAAAATGTTAAAAATGGTATTGTATAAGATCTCTTCAAGGCCAGCCCGGGCCCGGCTGTTTTCGGCCGCACAACATTATTTGCATACTCACACAGCGGGCTTAGACCCCGACTTACACAGTATTTAAGCATATTATAGATCAGATTTAGCCCGACCAGTATGCAGATGAAGCAATCGATGGCTTAGAACACATTAGCAGCCAGCCGCGACTCGTCTGATCCGGCCAGTTGGGGTACTTAGTGGCGCGGCACCTGAAGCTCTGTGTGCAGTAAATGCAGTAAATGCAGGCTGCATAAATCAAGCGTCTATAAATAAGTCAAACTTAATGGAATAAACCTATGGCAAAGTCCGAGTTGATAACACGCCATAATCACTCACATAACTATTTATAGCGGCTGGGCGGCTGTGAAATATTGCTGGCAGGTTCAAAATGTCCTTGCTCATAATTTCTTGGTCAGTTTGCGACTGGGACAGCCTAACGCCAGGCAATAATATGCATAAAGCATATATAACTACACTGCAAGAAATTACAAGCAAACTCCCAAATTGATCTGGTTCATTCATTATTTATTTACTGTTTATAATTATGGATACACTCAAAAAGTGCTATCAATTAAAATATATAATAGAAAATAATAGAAAATTTAAATGTTTTTTAACGTTTAGATTGGATCTGATCCAACCGACTGAGCCCTAATTTATAATATAATTGTATATTTTATATATCAATAATAATTTAATATTTATTTTCATTTTCTAATATTTTATTTAACTATTTTCACACGCATAACTTGTAACTTTCCGGCAATATTTGCTTGCATCTTTCGGTTTAGCCCCAACAAATTTCTCTCAGTGCAGAGCATATTTATTTATCGCCTGCTACTTGTAATTGCCACAAATTGTATGACATTTTTATGCCATTTGCCGGGCTCGCTGTGCATAATTGATTTACGCGCTGTTTGTGTATTTGCCAGACCAGTAATAAATTTCATATTTATGTGCAGTAGCCACAATTCTTGAGGTGCCTTATCGTTTTCGCTTTCTGTCTGGACCCCGGGCCCACGGGGGCAACGCGGGCCACGCGCAAGTGGACACATTAATCAGCTGGACGCTGGGCCCCCAACTAAAAGTGCGAACGCCCACACTTGCCCTTGGGATGCGCTCTAATGGCGTAGATACATTTTTGCTGCTGCAGTTGTGTATATAAATCATACAATATCCCTCCCTCCCCCTACCCCTCCCCCTCCCCTTGGACCATCAGATGATGCTGTGGTGGCAGCTACTGTGGCCGCCCCAGCTATCTTTCAATATCGCGCGATGGCAATCGCCGTTGAGCGTTGAAACTGCAATTAATGCAATCTGCCAGCTTTATCTTAGAACATTAATTAGTTTATTTAAAGTGACTGGCGTTTGGCTTCGAATGGCATTGTGGGACAACTTAATTGCCTTAATTACGTATTAGCCTGCTTGAAATGAGGTTCAGCTGTGAAAAATTAACAGCACTGAAAGCTGCACACACACAGACACGCACACACACACACACAAGTAGCTAGTTCATTATATGCTTGCTGAACTAAAATTGAATCTTATCGAATCAAATTGAATCCCATCGAACTAGTTCTTTGCGAACACACACTGAAAGCGGCACACACACACACATATACACACGCACATACACCCACAAGTGTGCTTGCTGAACTAGAATTGCATCTTATCGAATCGAATTGAATGTAATCGAACTAGTTCTTCGGGAACTAGCACAACACTGTCGCAGTGCATTCTGCATTCGCGTTATTTGCCTTAATTACATCATTAAAGCTGACATTTATTATAATTAAAGTTACAGCGACAGTCTGTTGTCTGGTCTCAGTTTCAGGGCTCTCTATATGTGCTAATTTGCTTGCCACTTGATTAATAAGCCGCCATAAGTTGCTATCGCAGGAGAATAAAATAAAAAACAGCAGCCACAAACTCGCGACCATTCATCTTCGAGACAAAAGAGCAGCAACTACAAGTTCTTTTGAAGTTGTGCTCTTCGTTCCAGCCTCGCGGCGAGGTGCTGAAACTGAAATTCATTTGGCCGCTGCAACGCGGCCGCGCGGCCTTGAGCATGAATTATGTGTGCAATTACTCTTCGGGCTGTCATGACCAGTTCCCAGCTCCCAGCAACAGCTCCTGCTTGCAGATCGTCTTTCGTGCTCGATGCTCCGCTTCTGTTCTAATGCCCGGTAAAAGTGCAAGTTGCCAGCTACGATTATGGAACTGTGCCACTTGTTGCATGTGCTGCTGCTGCTGCTGCTGCCGCTGTCATCGCTGTCTTCTTTCTAATGGGGCGCCATATGTGTGGCAGCTACTATATAGAGTTAGCATCGTTGGCACTTAATTACAGCTTGTTGCAGCCATGTTGCAAGTCAGCGTGCTGCCTCGACTCTTTCGTGTGAAATGAATGTTGGCTGTCAGCGCGCTTTGGTGCATGTTGCTGATATCATCGAACATCGGTGCTGTGTTGGCCCGGTTGCAACCTCTTGTGCCGCGATAGCCATCGCAGTTTCAGCTTTGTGATATGTGAAAAGTTGAATTGCTGACTCAGCAACCTAATCCACGGGCGACTTTTGGACGAGGCCCAAGCCAAGGCCACAAACTCCAAACATGTTAGAACACTTGTAAGCTAATTAATTAACCATTGCGGCCAGGCCACACACATTTTCATCAATTAGCCTAAGACTCCATTTGAGCACTTTCAACATTGTGCGACGTCATCGCCATTGGCTATGTGCATAAAACAATTGTTTTAACACGTTTAGCTAATGTGCCAAGCAAATTGAGTTTTAAATTATAACAAGATGGTTTTACACGCGCCCAGATACCTGCCCAGAAACCGAAGGTATTTAGCGTGGCATATACCTTGTACATTTCCCAAGCGTCAAGGTTAAGTGACCAGCTAATAAGTTGATTTCTATATGCGGAAATTGCGAACAACTTGAGGCACTGGAGCAAAGTGCCTCGCAACTTAGTTCAATTAACGCCCCAAAAAATCTGTTTCCCACCAAAACAATTCCAGCAACTCATGCCAATCACAAATGCTACTGTTTGAATACTCTGTACAGAAGTCAGACAGCGGGTATACCCGATTGAGCTAAGGAAATATGTGTCACAGGCTGATGGCAATGGGGTTTTTGTGTCTAACAAATAAAAACTCATGATCAGTTAGCCAACATCTATTTTGTTGCTTTACAACACACATTAGTTTAAGTTAATGGGCTATCAAGCCAAAAGTTGTTTTACAGCACTGTTTTTTTTTGTTGATATTTGCGCCAAGTTTAGCATAAATGTGTGTCACAGGCTAAAGGCAATGGGATTTTTGTGTCTTTCAACTTAAAACCCAAGTTCAGTTAGCCAACATCTATTTATTCTAGTAATAATAAGACAAACATAACATTTTGTTGCTTAACAACACTTATTTTGACAAATTATCGAACCAAATGTTATTTTACAGCACTGCTTTTCTGTTATTTGTGCCATTTTATAGGCTAACTTCAAGGTAAACCCTTCATAAATGCTTATCTTCATTGTAATTGGGCTTGGGAATCGAACACGAACTTACATACCTGACTTTTTAGGCGTAAACAAACCCATTTCGGCTCAGAAGCCGTCCAATGCAATGCGTCTTGCATGCCAAAGAGCGTTAATATTGTGAAATTACCAGCATCAAGGTCTTTGGACTGCGGTGACAACAACGATGAAAACATATCCAGCAGCGTTGACCTTTACTTTGGTAACTCTTGCCGTGTATTTTTGATGGTGTCGTTGACACTAGCCTGTTCATTTTGATTTCAACTCAACTGTTTTAGTTATAATTTGTGTGACGTCATTGCTGCTGGGCCGTCGTGAATCATTTGTTGTTGCTGTGCTTTTTGCTTTTTGCTTTTCATTTTCAATTCAGTGTAAAAAGCATTTCCGTTGCGTTGAAGGACTCCAGATTGATCGATCAATTGGGGCGAGGCGTGAAGAAACCACGAACGAAAAATAAGGGACAGGCGTGTCAACATAAGAAGAATGCTTTGTGGCAAACATGACGTATGCGCAACATGCGCTCAAGATCACATTTGCTTATCAATCATACGCAGCGTTGTCTGCGGCAGCCCACGCTGCTTGAGAATTTTTTTTAATTTCTGTGTCAGCGCCGCACGAATTACGGACTCAAAATCGCAAATAAACAAGATAAATACAAAAATAAAAAACAAGACGAGCAAATACAATGCTCATATAAGAGCAACGCGTAAAGTGTTGGAGCTGTTCTAGTGCCATGCGGAAATCGCTTGTAGTTGTAGTTGTCGTACAGCAACTATTAAACAAAGAGCTCCAAAACACGCGCGCCAAAGAACATCCAGCAACAATTCATTATTATTATTGTTATTAATGCTGCAAATAATTAAACACAAATCGTCGTTTAGGCGCCGCTTTGCCCAGCGGCCATTGCCAAAACACACACACACTTGGCGTTCAGTTTTCGATTGAATTATGCATTGGCTACACTCCCTCCCTTCCCTGCCTGACAGGCCAGACACGACGTTTAGAATTTACAAATGTTTTCAACTTGTAGCTACAAAATATCGACTGACAGCCAGTCGGCCAGTTGGCGAGCTCTTCTAATTTGCATATGCAACAAACATTTGTTTAATGCGCGAGTAGCGCAAATTTGTCATGAATTCGTGTTACGCATTGCAGTCAGCATCTGTCTTATAGTTTTTATTAATTTTATATACTCTGTTCACACAGCCAAACGGGCTATGTGGGCTTGGTGCCAGAATTGAAGAAGAAAAAGTGAAAATATATAAACTTGTGCTAATCTCTGCCTTAGAAGGCGTTAAAATGTTATGGCCACGCCCATTGGGGAGCGGTTAATTAGCAGCTTTTAACAATATAAAAAAAAAAAACAGTTTATATCAACATGAAAACCCCAATTTTAAGAGCTAGAGTCAACTGAATTAACAGCTGATCTTCTTTAAAGATCCAAACTTAATAAACTATATTTTCTACGGTTTGTCAAGCACTGCCTTACAGTTTGAGCATCACAAAGGCGCATAGTTAAATATGTTCTCATTTTAGACATCTACAGAGTATGGCGCAGTCGACTACAACTTTGTTAATTCGTTTTCATTTTGTTTTGGGTTTATTTACAATTTTACAGCACTGCCTTACAGTTTGAGCATCACAAAAGCGCATTGTTAAATATGTTCTCATTTTAGGCATCTACAGAGTATGGCGAAGTCGACTACAACTTTGTTAATTCGTTTTCATTTTGTTTTGGGTTTATTTACAGTTGTATTTCTACAGTTTGCCAAGCATTGCCTTACAGTTTGAGCATCACAAAAGCGCACATTTAAATATGTTCTCACTTTCAATCGTGTTTTTAGACGGTCTACAGAGTATGGCGCAGTCGACTGCAACTTAGTTATCTTATTTCCAGTTTGTTTCGTGTTTATTTGTATTTCTTTATCAAAGCCCGAGCCGATCGTTTTGCTTGGCCAGGCAGCTCGCAAAGCTTTGCTAAGCTGTCATACTTATCCCTCACCCTTATCAACTTAACAACAGCTAAAGAGTATCACGGTTTCGTGGTGCGCATGCCAGCTAATTGTTGTTGTTCTTATCTATTTCGGGCACTGAGTATCATATCACTCAAGCTGACGCGTCGTGTTGACGTTTTTTATACCCTGGGCTCGGGGATAAATGTATAAGAAGGGTATAATGTAGTTTTGTGCCTTGGCATTTGGTTTTGCTCTGCGCCTATTTCCCAAGCAGTAGCCAGGTTTTTTTGGCTTGTAATTTTACGAAATCTTTTTCTTTTGGAGTTTTACGTAGTTTGTTTTGGCTGTCGCAAATTTGTGGCCGCTTCCCTCTCTCTCCCTCTCTCTCTCTCTGTGTCTCTTTGCTGTATGTTTATCGAGCTGCTTGTGTAGCAAGGTCGTTCGTTGGTCTCAAGTTGTTGTTGTTGTTGTTGTTTTGGTTGTTGTTGCTGTGCGACGCCAAAGCAATTTGTAATGATTATTAAAACAACGGGGCCCCACTTAGCATGGCCCGACTTATGGCCATAATACCCATGCAAAACGAGCCACATTTCTGTACAAATTTTGTACACTTATTTCAGTGTTAACCATTCACCAAAACGCAAAACTGTTGTTGTTACCATTTTAATTGAGAACAACAACAACAATAACAAACAAAAAACAAAAAAAAAAGCAAAAGTCTAACAAAAAGCCAGCGATAATAATAACAAAGCAGCAGCTGAAATTATATTGGATTACAACATGACCAGTTCAACAAACGCCCTGCCCACCCGTTACCGAACACCCCTCCGACCCTCCGCCCCTCCCTCTACGCCCACCTGTGCGTGCTATTCTTGAGCAATTATTGCCACATAGTTTCATGATATATGCCTTGTGATTGAATATCCATGAACATTGATTATGACAGCCGGTCACTCGAACCAATTGAAAAGTTCTATTTCGAGCAACAGTTAACAAAATTCCAAAGTTATTTGCTCACTTTTTGTATTTAAGAACTGTTACACAAGATGAACTCAATGGGAGCTATCAAAAATATTGTTATTTGCGAAAAAACTAAAGAAATTAGCAAAAGCAAATGCTAACTAAAAACTAGAAAATTAACATTAAAGTTGTTAAATTTTGACTATTTTTGGTATTCAATTTAATTAAGCAACACATATGTATAAAACTTAAAACAAAATGCTAAACAACGTTTTTTTTGGTGACAAAGAAAATAAACCAGATTCTTAATGCATATATTAAAAGCATTAAGAATGCGTTAGTCTAGACAGCCCGACTAGGCGATGCCCTGTGAACTGTTCTTGAATGTTTGCATAGGAAAATGTGTTAAGGATAATTTATCTATAATGTTTTATTATGTTTCTATTATTCTTGATATAAGCATGAACTTTAGGTAAGATATTAGGGCTACCAGAACCCTTTCTAGGTTTATTAACTACAGGGTATAACAAAAAGGGGCTACCTCATACAAAGCCTTTAAATATCCATAAAAATACACACTTCTTGCTATTGAATTGCAAATTGATATGCTCTTTTATTCCTGTTTGGTTTTGTTTGGCTTAAATTGATTGAGACTGCTTTCGAAAAGGCTGTTTAAATATTAATTAATTTCCTTTTATGCACTCCGGTGACAGAGAATTTTTTAATGTTTGCTTAAGGCGTTTTACTTTTGAACTTTTAAGAGTTGTTGCATTTTGTCTGAGGCATTAGAAACAAAAACAATGGCAACAATTACCACACCCACCGCGGCCAAATGAATCATGCAATCAATTCAAACATAACTAAACCATTTTTTGCATAGTTGGGCTTACGAATTGAGCAAATAAATTGCATTTAGCCACATGCCATATAAGACAATTGCCATAAGTTGAGCCGAATTATGTCGCTCGTTGAGTTAATCTAAAAAAAAAGAAAAATAACAAAACAGAAATCGGCTGCCAAATAAAGCAGCTTGAAGTGGTTTTGTGGCCAGAGAACCCAACAGCCGGGAAATACCCCGCGGCAGTAGCAATCGCAATCGCAATCGCAATAGAAACAGAAACAGAGAACTGAAAACAGAGAATTGAAAACAGAGAACTGAAAACAGAAAACAGCGGCACATCCGCAAACTGTTGCCGAAAATATGATTCAAAAACTAATTCACACGCCCAAAATAAAACGAGCAACAACAAAAAAAAAAAAAAAAACGAACGTATTTATACAAATTGCGGGCCAATTGAACAAGCTGTGAATTATTTATGTTAAATTGAAGCTACGCTATGCTGCCTGTTCTTGTTGTTGTTGTTTTTTTTTTTATTTTTTGGGGCGTGTTGGCAACGTTCTTAATGCTCCGCACATTAGCATAAATGCTGAATTGCTTGCGTCATTCGGCGTATGTCTTTTTTTGCTTTACAGGCTGGCAGCCACACACAACCAACGCCTGGCAGTGTTGCCAATCGTCTGAAAGTCAAGTCTGGGCAGCAGCCAAGACTGCAGTTGGGCGACGCAGCGACTCGGCGTTCGGCTGCGTTCGGCTCGGCTCGGGCACTTCGGCTTTCGGCTCGTCTGGCGGCTTTCGTGCTGAAGCGCTCGTTGCGCTCGTTGCTTTTGTTTTTTTTTTTTGTTTCTTTCTTCGGTTTTTTGTTTTTTTTTCGGCCGCCTCTGCGTTTTGGCGCTGTCTTGTGGCCTGGCCGCACCGTTACTTGGCCAGTCGAAATACGCAGCTTGGGGCGAACGGTTCTAGCGCGCGCTTCTTCAAGAGCTAGAGCTAACAGCCAAACGAAGAACACACATACTAAAACACTAACAGAGCCACAGCAGCCGTTGTCAGAGTCGCGTCGTCACGGAGAGTGTTGTGCAAATAGAAAAAAAATATAAAAATATAATAGACAGCGTGCTAAACAAACATAACTTAAGCCCACAATAGATTTAAACAAATCAGCAAGAAGTCTAAAAAAAATTTAAAAAAAAAACAAAAAAACATATAGCATAGACAAATATACACTTTGAATGATTGTGGGCGTTTAAGCCAAGTACGCGTACTGAATCAGCAGCCCGGCCAAAAGCGTCGCGTCGCCTCATCTTTGATTGGATAAACGCACATTGCGCATACGCCGCATTGCACAGTGCACGGGTAAGTGCTTGAATTGATTTGGATATTGTATAAAAAGCAGTTGCAGCTAAATACAACAACCTTGGCATTTGGCTTTGGCAAAAATAAATAAATAAATAAAACGTTATTTGTCATTCTTTGCTAATTAAAAGCACAGCACGTCCAGCGTCCATTTGATTGGCAGCTAAATTGTGCAATAATTTTTTTTTTTTAAATTGTTAAAGACATTGTTGCTGGCCGTTTGGCGCTCTGGCGTTTAATTAGCGTTCGACTGTGGCTTATAAATATACATGTCTGGGCTTTGGTTTTAATAGTGCATATGTGTTGTGGATGTGCTAAACGACAAAGGCCAACACATATTACCACAACAACAACAACAACAACAGCAAGATGTGGCTGTTGTTGTCCGTGAATGTGAAACAAAAACTAAACAACAACAACAACAACAGGCAGCAAGAACCAACAACAAGCACAGCTGTTAGGCATTGTAGGCATGTAAATTACAAAATCAAGTTCGTTGCTTGAGTCTTTTGTTTGGTCAACAGGCACAAAAGGTTCTTAAGCATGAAATAGAAACTAAGCCAACGCATTCAATAAACATAATAATAACCACAATACACACTGCACACAGCTACAACAATTTTTTGTGCAGCATTTATTGTTGTTGCCGGGCAACCTTCAATGGTAAAAAAAGAAAAAAGAAGAAAAAAAAACGTAAACCCGTTCGGCATTCACATGAACTGCGTGTGCTTAATTTACGCCCAGATTAGCATTTACATTAATATAATTTCACATTTTATTATTAACGCAAAATGTCAGCCGAACTTTTTCGGTTTGCCTTGACAGCAAGACCAGATGTAATCTGCAACCCGAACGCAGTCGAAATATACATACATATATCCCCCCAAATAAGAGTCAGGCACACAAATCAGATGCGTAACGCTCGCTTTGGAATATCATAGTGTCGTTTTTTACCTGTGACAGATTTTTATCGTATTATCCAAGCTGGGGTCTTTGGCCTACGCTTTGGCTTTATTATGAAAGAAAGCCGACTCTGGGTTCTTGCCGCACACAAACATGTGACAAACACACACACAACAAAATTGGGATTTTTGCTAGCAAATAAAATAAGAAAACAAATGCATTTCGCATAATATATTGTTTAGCTAAGGTCCACGTTTCTCTCACGCTGATTTGCATGCGACCCAGTTCTTAAGTTCGTTTATCTATATAGATATTGTCTGGCCCAAGCCCTAATGAATCACATTTTAATCTAGTCTCTGGCATTCGATTGCGATTTATTTTTGGTTGAAGCCAAGCGAAACCAGTTCGGGTCTTAAGTCTTTTGTCCCTGAATTTGTGGCCAACTATTTATTGATTACTCGCTAGAATTTTACACGCAATTCAATTACAGCAACTACTCGATGTGTTTATAATGATATAGCTCAATAATTTGCGGGCCATTTCGTATTTAATTTGGAATTTCATTGTGCGCCCAGCTCAATTTCAATTCGAAGCCAAAATTAATGAACTCCAATTAAGCGTAAAGCACAAAACCAGAAAGAAACGAAGAAAAAAAAACCTATTTCAAATAAGACTTCAGACATGGCTTTTGTTGTTGCGACTATTTATATATAGTTATTGTAGTTGAATATATTTAATTAATTGCCGTCTGCATTGCCTTTGAAAAGTTGTTGCTGCGCTCAGTTTATGATGTAATTGCGCTTGTAACTGTGTAACTGAGCACCTGAGCACCTGAGCACCTGAGCACCTGAGTGTGCTGCAGGTAGCATCAAACTGTGCACAGATCGTGAATCATATCGACTACTATAACGAGCAAACAAAAATTAACATAGGCCAATTGATTGGATGAGTGACTAATTGTGCTGAGCTGCTGTCAAAAATCAAAAGCTTGTAGCATAACGAGACACATTTAATTAACATGAACAAACATACACGCTCCGAAATCTGCATTGTTCTGGCATGATACTCAGTTATTTCATCTCTTATTTTTGTTTATAGATTTGCCACTTGTCGCAGTCTAAGAATAGCCGAAACACGAATCGTGCAGGTTATTTTTTGTTTTTTATGCCGTCGCGGCTATAATACGTGTATATTTATGTATATATATATATATAGGTATATAATCACTCAATAACAATAACAAATAAGCGTATAAGAAAAATAATCAAAAAATAACAAAAGCGGAAGTCAAAGTCGCAGCACGAAAGCGCTGTGTAATTTTTGTCTTTTCTCTTTCGCGCCTTCCTGGCACGAATACCAAATGCGAATATGAATATTTTTGTGAGAATTCTCAACGGCGTTGCAACAGGCAGGCGGACGGACGGACGGACGGACGGACAGACAGTCGATAGACAAATAACTTAGCGAAAATATTATGAAAGCCCGGCGCGCTGTTGAGACGCGAACTGAAAATGCAAGTGAAAATTGGAATTTATAATTTCGTGCCATGCAGCGCGGCCGATTTTCAACCGCAAAAGATTTTCGCCCGCGACCCCGCCCCCTATAGCCATGAATGCCATGAATTTGCCGACAGGCAACGGGGCACTTGTCACTGCGGCTGCTGCCACAGTTGCCTCTGCTGCTGCTGCTGCTGCTGCAGATGATGATGATGATGATGATGATGTAATGAGCGACATGCACATCAAGTGACAGAGCACAAGTTGCGCATACGCCGCATTGTACAGTGCAACAGAAGCTGAAACAATCTAAAGATAAAAGCAAATTGTTGCACACACTAGAACTGACCTAAAAACCTTTGAAATGAGCGCAACACAATTAATAACGCAGCTAAAAGACGCTTGGCATGAAAAGATTGCATTTAAAAAGGTATTCGCTAAAGCAATTTTTACTGAAACGATAAATAATAATAGCTCATAGCATTAAAAGAACCTGTTTGAAATACTTTAAAAGCATTTTCCAACATTGATTTCAAGCTATATTTATAAAAAAAATTAAACAATTACACATAGAGCTTACAAAGGGATAAAATGTGTTAATGGCATTGCTTTCAAAAATGTATATTAATTATACAGAAAGGGACAAACTTTGGCCTGATAAAAGGTACACACATATCGATAGATTTCAGTATTTCAACTTATACCACATTGCAAGTTTACTACTCAACACTGTTTTTGCTATTAAAGTTATTTTTATAAAAAATCATAGTAGGAACAGCTCTTAGCATTAAACGAATATGTTTAAAATACCTTAAAAGCATTTTCCAACATTGATTTATTTACTTTTAATTTATAAAAAATCAAAATAATTAAACCAAAGGGTTAAATTGTCTTCACAAATGTATATTAATTACATAAAATGAGACAAACCTTAGCCTGATAACAATTATACACATATTGATAGATTTTACTCTACAACTTATGCCACACTACAAGTTTCCTGCCCAACACTGTTTTTGCTCGCCAAGCACATGACATAAGCAGAATACATTTGCCTGCAAATACGGCGAAGTGTGCAACTGGCTGCTGCTGCTGCTTCTGCCACATTATTTTGACATCTGCACGTGCCGAGCGCCGTCCCCGCCCCCGCCCCATATAAAAGAGACTATAACCTAACTAAGTTAAGTATAGCACCTAGTGCTATGTCGGGTAGCTCACATTTTGATGATGTTGCGTGCCCCTTTTTATGCGGCAGCCAGTGCCAGTTGTAATTTGCTCACATGAAACAAAAAGGCAGCAGAAAAAAGCCAACTCATAAAAATAATGTTAACCACAGTTGTTGTTGTTGTTGTTGTTGTTGTTGTTGTTGTTGTTGTTGTTGTTGTTGCTGCTGCTGTTTTTGTCATTGTTGTTTGTTACAGTTGCGCTGCAAGCAAAAACAATAAGCCCAGCCATTGTGCAAGCCGTAAACAAAGACTATCTTTTGGTAGTCCGCAGCTCTATATATAGTACAATATATATATAGGGTAATAATTGAAAAATAAATAATTAAATAAGTATTGATTGTCTGGCTTGGCAACCAGCTATTATTATTATTATCACACTTTAATAGAAATCTCCAAGGTACTCGAAACCCATTTAATATAATACTAAATCAAGTATATTAGCTAATTAACTTTGCAATATATTCGCGCATTGTTTACAAAATTGATGGGTCACATAAAAGAGAAAAAGCAGAACCCAGAAAAAAAATATACTTAAATAAAAAAGTGAACGCAATGCATAGAATTTGGTTGTATGCGAACAAAGCAATTTAATAAAAAGCCCAAACTCGTTTATAGCCGGAGCCGGACATGTAAGCACACACACACACACACCCCCTCCCCTCCACAGCCATCCTGCCCCAGCAGCTGGCCAACGCATGAGGCATAAATGCGCTCACAGTTCAAGTCGTTTAGGTATCCACTTTCAAGGTTGCAGCGCGCGCCAAGAACTTGCGCAAAAAAAAAAAACATAAATACATAAAAATAAAACAAACCGAAAGGCGGCAGCTGTCATACATTTAGCATTGCATTTGGGTGTGGGTCCGCCTGCCCGTCCGTCCGCCTGTCCGTCCTGTCCGTCCGTCCGTCCGTCTGTTTGCCCCACTTTTAGTTCACTTGAGGTTGACAAGTCAGTCTCAAACGTTTGGAAAGGCGCGCGCAGAGCGCAAGCTTGCCACCGTGTGGCACATGCCAGTTGCGCAATTTGCGGCATGATTCATAAGCAGCAATTAAAACAATATACAAAACGTGGCAAGAGTGCAGGGCTAGCAGATACCCTGTAGCCAGCACTAATATGTCTAGCTTCTCTACTCTGCGAGTTGTGCCCAAAAGAAGTCGCAGAGGCTTCTATCTGGCTATTACAACAGCTGCACAAAGCCTTTATAGACCCCCTTTAATGGCTTTAATGGCAGGGTATTAATGGCTGTGTGGCTAGTCAGCATGTTTTTTGCTTTTTTATGCGCTTAAGCCGCTTAGCAAAGACTTCCTTCTGCGCAGGAACGGGCCGCAGCGAACGGCCTTGGCGAAGTGCGAGACGTAGTTATACGCACGCCGAGAACAGTTTCAGAATGCGTCTGTGCTATAAATAAAACTGGCAACTGGCAACGGGCCTTGGCCAGCGTGGAGAGCGCAGCTTACATAATTAATTGCAATAAACAAGTGCCTTGGGGCTAGGCCACGTACGGCTGGCATGCGGAAAATCGGCGCGTGCAAACGAAAGACTTAAGACACGAACTTGACTGCAACTGTGACGCACATCAATCGCCAGCGACGGCGTCTCAATTAACACTTAATGCACTCTTAACAGCATATTGTTAGTCAATTTCATTAATTATTTCGTTTTTTACATTTTACTCGAATTCAACTTTCAACTGGCCGCTCGACAATTTGCCCAGCTGATTAAGAAGCGCGCAAAAGACAAACGAAAATGATTCAAATATTTGCTTAAATCTTGTACATTGTTCGCAGCATAAGGAATATAATTGCGTTAATATAAATAAATAAAAGTGTGTAATAATGGGTTGATTTCAATGCACTTAACATTTATATGGATAAATGTGGCCAGCAAGATGGCCAAAAGGCCAGCTAGCTAATTAAATTTCATGTTCGCATGTGTGTGTGTATGTGTGTGTTGGTGTGTGTTGGTGTGTATTGGTGTGCCATGTGATCATCGCTAAAAAATAAACAGCACGTTCGGCGTACAAAAAACTTTTATACACAATATATTAGCAAGCCAAATGCCAACAACAACAACAACAACAACAACAATCAAAGCGGTGAAAAGAACGAAATGTTATGCGTTGTATAATATACAAAATTCAAAAACAGTTGGGCAGAGAGAAGAAAACAACAACTACAACAACAACAAAAAGCACAGACTTTTGGCATTCTGCTGGAACTTAATCACAGCACTCTAAAATAGAAGATGAAACAGAAATCTGAAGTTTCGGGTTTTTTTTTCTCTGTGTGTGCTGCGAGATTTGACACTGAATGATAACCATGGGGCCAAAGCATCATTAAGAGCCGGCGTTGACTCATGAATGAATATGAACTAAGGTACAAATTCTGCAATGCAGAACAAACTAATTGAGCTTAGATGGATTGCAGAGGTGTCTCCATGTGTCTCCAGATGTGTCTCCAGATGTGTCTCCATCTCAGGCCGTGCGTCTGGCACGGGGCTGAGATGTTGTTTGTTTAGTGGGCGTGTCAGCATTGGCGTTGTCAAACATATCGGCAAATATGCAAATATGAAAACAAATGAAAATATTTGAGCAAGTCGAAGTTGAAATACCCTAGCTTGAATATGATACAATAGTTTGATATGAGATACATACGAAGACCTAAGCCAAGTTTTTTCAAGAGAAAAGAAAGAGCATTTCAGCAAGTCGAAGTTGAAGTACTCTAGCTTGAATAGGATTAATAGTTCAATATAAGATATATAAGAAGAGCTAAGCCAAGTTTTTTCAAGAGAAAAGAAGGAGCATTTCAGCAAGTCGAAGTTGAAGTACTCTAGCTTGAATAGGATTAATAGTTCAATATAAGATATTGTATAAGAAGAGCTAAGCCAAGTTTTTTCAAGCTCAAACTAAGGGACAGCCAAGTCTGCCAGTCCCAGCTTTTGATACTAATCGGGACTATATATATATACTTGGCCTAAAGTTGTCTTCTTTAATGCGTTACACATTACGTGACAAGACTTGAAGAAACACTCTGCGAGGGTATAAAAAGTTCTAGACGACAGAGAAAAACCCGTTGAAATTAGAAATTTATTATTGGCCGCCCGTGGCTTTTGTGGTCTTATGCGTGACATATATCAATTTTATGGCCATTCCGTTTGCTAATTAAAGCCCACGCCAACGCAAATAGAAAGCCCAATGGCATTGACTTCAATGGAATTGACCGATTTGACCGCTGCGATTAAACATGCCGTGCGATCCGCCAGCCATTAAAAGCGAGCACTCATTTGGTTTGCAGTACGCAGCACGCCCTTAATTTGGTCACCCGGGCTCCCTTGAGGCGGGGGCCATTAGATGCACGCCTGAATGCTGCTCGAAAATGCCACAGAATGAAGCTAGGAAGTGAGCAGCTGCTTTGGTGGTTCTCAGACTCACTTTCAAAGCGTGTGACACACATTGCGTACCATGTGTACCATGATATATATATATATATATATTGATTAATCGCATTGAATGCCAATCACGTGCATGACCGCGAATACACCTGATATGCCAAGCTGGTAGCTGGCATTTTGTCACAAGACGTTCGCACAATGCGCATAAACAAATCAGCTTGACTTTGAAACTGTTTTCAACACAACGAAAAATTAAATACAATAAAATTGAAGAAAAACCAAACTGGCAATTGAAATGCAATCCAAGTTTGGCTGACGACAAATGCAAAATACAAAATACAAAAAGAAAAAAAAATGAGGCACACACAATTACGCGCAGTGACATTGGTTAATTTTCGGCATACCAAATATCAAATATCTATCAAAAACATCAAAAAGCAGAGTTACAAAATCAAAAGACTTAGGCGACAAACTGCGCAGACAAGTTCATTGGCTCGCAGATTGATTGGCTGATTGCTTAATAATCTTATGCCGGATTAAAGTTTTTACAATCCATGCGTATATGTATATATATATATAGAGAATAATTTGATTCCTTTTGCACGCCAACAATTTAATAGCCCGGCCCAGATCTAATCATTTCAAATGGCGCTCAAAGAGTCATTCGCACGAGCAGTTAATTGTTCTTGTTGTTGTGTAGACTCGGCCGCCAGCTGCTGTAATTATACTTATAAATAAATAAAAAAAAACAACTGAATAATAATAATAATAATTGGGGAACTCGGTCTTTTCAGTGCGAGCATAAACACCTACACGAAAATGATTTCGCGCCGCAAGATCATATCGCGCTCCCTGGACAATTTGGATGCGATCGGGCAAGACGAGCAAGAGGAGGATGTCTGGCACGATCGCGAAAAGCTCTTCCGCGTAAGTACACAACGAATTTGTATAATAGAGAGAACATGCTAAATCTCTTGATTCATCTTGCAGGATCACATCAACGAAGTGCTGGCCAAGTGGGAGCAAATCGACGATGAGATTTGGGCCAAGATCATTGTCTTTGAGAAGAATCGGCGCGTGGCCAAAGCCTATGCGCGCTCCAATGTGATAACCATTAACGGCTCCAAGCATGGCTTCGATGGCGTACGGTAAGTGCCTCAGCTCAAGCTCATCCAACTCCTTACTAACTGGGCCCAAATAATCTTCTGCAGCATTGGCCTGAACGGCTTTGAGAATCCCATGCGTGATGCCGAGACAAAAGTGATCAAAAAGTCAATCGGGGATGGCTTCAAGATCAAAATGGACGACACCGGCAACATATTCATCAAGCGCTACGGCAAGAGCAGCATCTTTGTGAACAACACCTCGTTGGCCAACGAGGAGACGGTCATAGGAGCCGATATTATGCAAATGCCGCAAATGTCGCTCACGGCTGGCACCTCGTCCAAGCTGTTCGACATGAAGAAGTTCCAGACGAACATAAACCGTGAATTCGCGCGCAGCTATCCGGAACGCAGCCGTCTGGAGCGCCAGTGCCTGTCGGCCGTCTCGCTGGTCAAGTCAAACAATAATCTAATCAATTCGCCGCTGTGGATAATGGTCGTCAATGTGGTTGCCATGGATATGCTGAAGAATCGCCTGCAAACGCTGCCCAAATCTCTGGATGCGCTGGGCATGCGTGTGCCCCTCACACAGAGCAGCGAGGATCCCTACTCCACCATTGAGAGTCAAGTGGGTTTAATCTATCCCACGCCAGCTGCCTCCGATGATTCGCAAAACTCGAGCAACTCGAGCAAGGGCAGACGCAGCGTCTTCAGTGCGGCCTTTCTCAATGAAAGCCCCTATGTGCCAAAGGTGAGAAGAGTTTTAAAAGTAGCTCTCAGCTGAGACTCATTCCATTCTTTTTTAGCCGGACTACGAGGTGGCTGCATCCATGGCGCCTGTTTATACGGAAAAGAAGCGCCAGAAGAATACGCCACATCGCAAAAAGCAGGATGATCCCTACTATTGCGGCCTACTGGCACGCATCCCTAATTTCATTAAGTCCAGCAAACAGCAGTGCGCCAGCAAGCCCAAGAAGGAGCCGAAGATCTCGCGCAAGATATCGGCGCAGCATCATCAATTCCTGCTCGCCGCACAGCAGCAGCAGCAGCTGGCGCCACAGACAACGACGCCCATACCCATTGCCACGTTCCATCACTCGTATTTCCCCTATAAGCTGTATCCGCCACAGCATCGGCTGTCGCAGTCGCAGCTGTCGCTTTGGGATGCGCGCAGTCTAATCAGCGCACATGGTAGGTGTCCAAAAATATGCCCAACCCCAAGGAAAGTCTCTCTAATTTTCTTTTAATTGCAGAATGAGCTGGAATTGGAGCTGGCCCTAATTTATTCATCGCCTAGCATTATATTACAATTATTTAGTCAAAGCATATGTTTATTCAATTTGGTCAGAGGAGTGCATTTCGCTCAGTTTTGTGATGATAAATGGAGCGAAATGCAGCCATCTTTGTCGAGCATAATTTTGGGCGTATTGCCAATAATAGGCATTAACACTTTATACTAATTAAAACGCAGTTATGGATTAGACACCGGAGATGAGATTTAATAATTATGCAATTTGTAATAATTGATTAAAATTTTGCCATAGTTTTTAAATCGTTTAAGACTGAGAACGTCCTAGAGTCGAGTTGTGTGCACAAAAAAAAAAAAAAAAAAAGAATAAGCAAAAAATATGAAATATATAAACGCAATAAATGCGCACATTTTGATAGCAAAGAAAGTATAAGGATTTGTTGTCATAGGCAAATTGTTTGCTACTTTAGGCGATTAACTTTTATTGTTTTATTTCCTGTAAATACATTTTCATATGTAAATAAGTTCGAATATAACACACATGTGAACACTATGTAAACGTTTATACATTAAAAGAAAGTTTTCAAAACTGTGTTTATTTAACTATATTTAATCCAACAGCAATATATAATATATATAGAAATAATATGCACGAAATAGCTCTATTTATCGTCATATATTTGTGTAACATGTTTGGCTGCTTTTGAATTATATTTGAAAAGACAATCGGGCCGCCAAATGCCAGCGAACTATCGATAACATTAACATATGTTAACTTAACAAAGCTTACATATGTTAACTTAACATAGCTTACATATGTTAATTAACAGTAAAAGATCGATACATTCAACTCGATACTTATTCTGCAGCCCTAGTTATCTCGGTTGCCCAACGCCAAGCGGCCGCGTAAAATTTGTAAATTTTAACAATTGTTAGCAAATATTCAATATTATTACACAAAGAGCAAAACAAATCAACAATATTAATCCATAACCTAAGGAAAACACATATGTTTGACAAATCGTACTAAATACGGTGAAACAAATGAAAGTGAACGAGTTCCGTTGGCATTCAAAGGCAACCCAGGCAGAGTCAGCAGGTTAGCTTTGTAATTCAGCTTATTTTTATAAATAAATTCCTGTTTAATTTTGGCGTGCTCAAAATTTTCAGTATCAGCTGAAGCCAGTCTTGAAATATGTGGAGAACACAAATAATGGGTGAAAGTGCGTTTATACAAATTTAGCCCCAACCTCAGTCCAATGTACAAATTTATAATACTCTTAAACACAATGCAGATAAAAATAAGCAAACGGATCTTTGTACTTCAGACAGGGCTGCCACAATTGAAACCTGTGCGTCGGTTACTTCCATTTCGACAACACCAGCAATAGCCCACATGATAATGACGCCCAAACCCAGGGCTGCAGACTATAACCCATCAGCCAGTAGTCCCAAGCACACGCCTGCCAAGACGCCCAAACAGGATCCCAGTCTCAGCCATTTGCAACGTGACCTCAACAGCCCCAGCGCCGCGCTGCGCATGCGCGCCATGCGTGCCCTCAAGTGAGCAAAGAAATTGAACTAATCTTTATCAGAAATGATTGTGTGTTTGTTTCCTGTGCAAGCAGAAGTCCCACCAGAGCCGTCTACAACAACTTCGATGTGCCACATGCCGAAATAAGCATCATTACAGCCGAGGAGCGCAACCCGCCAGCGCCGCCAACGCTCTCGGAGATTTTAAAGGAGGTCTTTGTCTACGTCGAAGTGCGCACTGGCAATGATAATCGTTCCGAGGGCGTAAAGAGCATCATTGCCAAGCTGGGCGCCCAAGTGAACGATCGTCTGTTGCGGTTAGTTTGACTCTGCCAAAAAGCGTATCAATATTAATGTGTAAATTCAAATTCATTTTGGCAGCAATACCACACATGTGGTCTTCAAAGACGGCCTATTGTCCACATACAAGCGCGCTCAGAGCTGGAACATACCAATTGTGTCCATATTGTGGATTGAGGCCTGCAAGGTGCAACGACGTCTGTGCGATCCACAACAGTTCCCCATTAGCAATATTCACATATATGAATACCCGGAGCTCTACGGTAAACTGTCGGTAAGTATGCCAATATATATATTATGCTATGTTTATAATAGTTAGCAGAAACTGGTTTAGCCTAAGAGTTGTAACACGTGTTTGGACGAGCCTCCATCTGCATTTATATCTATGCAAATTATTGATGCTGCTGCCTGCAAATGTGTAAATTATTATAAGCACATTCTGTGTCATGTCTCAAGCACCGATTGTTGTTGCCAGCCAGCGCGAGCCATCGGGCATTGTAAATAACCCAAGTTTTAATTGTTTCGGGAGTATCGACTCCACTTAAAACTAGTGGCTATTTAATTGGTTTATTGTTGCCATAAAAATAGTATAAAATAAACAAATTGATTAGTTGTTTGGTTCGCCCCACATTTCTGATAAGACCCCACGACAATGACTCAGATAAAATCTCTTGTCCAAGAGCTAACAAAACGCAATTGTGTGCTAGGCTGGCAAATACCCTGTAAGCAGCTGAGCAACACGCTTCGTACACGCATGTCTGTCGTTAGAGCCTGCCTTTAGGCTATCGGACGACAGTTGACAAAAATTGCAAGTCTATGGCCTGCCCTTTTTGATTAAGTTTGAGCATTGTTTATGGCCAAAATGGCAGCACAAATCCCCAGAAATGGAAACGAAACGTTCGTAGAGCCCCGTTTTGAGTGCCGTCCGCAAGTTCACGTATTTTGTCGCTCGACAGATTCTTATCACAGACAACAAATGTCAGGCACTTTAGCTGGGCGTTGTTGTTTGTTTGTACGCGTTGGGTTATCTAATTCAATTTGCGTGTAACACAACGTGTTTTTGTTTTTTTTTGCGGCGACCGTTCTTATCAGTGCCCAGGAAGTTGGTAACAGCAAAAGGCGCATCATAGCCAAGTGTCCCCAGGTTGAGAACAAATGCAATTCTTAATACAAGACATTATGTTTTATTACTTATAAATATTACGACAGTTTTAAAGAAGAAAGACACGCTGACAACTTAAAACCTATTGCACATGCATACGTCTGTTTACCGCCGTTTCGCAAGAATTTAAATTATAAATATATATATTAGTTAGATGTATACATATAAAAACGTCTCGCACATTTACATAACTTGGTTGTACATGGCAACAATAATATTAGCCAAGTCGCTTATATAAAAATACTTAGTCGCGGGTTGGGGTTTTTTTCATTTTCCTATTTCTTCTGCTTTTTGGGCTGGCGTTAAACGCGCTGCAGGCAACGTTCTCTGAGATTGTAACAAATACATAGACATATGTACATTTGCAAAAAAAAAACAAAAACTAACAAGACAATACGAATATCATAAAGCCCGGTTCCTTTTAGCTATTTACAAAACAAGACAAATGCGCATTAAGTACGTGCGATAATTTAAATTTACACTAAAATGATTTGTGAGTCCTTTGCTGTGTGTGCCCTGGTGGAATGCTGCTAGGAACAAGTGTGTTGTTTGCTTCGCTGTCAAGTGGCCACATCATGAGAGCGCCACCTCGAGGCACATCATTATCAAGAAGCCAGAGACTGTGCCCCATGTGGCGATTGTGCCATTGCCGCTGGCGTGCGCCTCCGGCAGAATATCGTCGGCCACAATATAGATCATGGCGCCGGCCGCAAAGGACAGCGCATAGGGTAATATCAGATTGGCAAATGTGACAGCCACGGCGCCGAGCACACCGAAGATGGGCTCCACCATGCCCGATAGCTGGCCATACCAGAGCGCGCGCATCACACTAAATCCGGCTGCATGCAGCGGCAGGCTGACGGCCAATCCCTCGGGAAAGTTTTGTATGCCAATGCCAATGGCCAGATTGCGTGCACTCTCGAATGTGGAACTGTTTGTGGTGCCCACGGCGCCAAAACTGACACCGACCGCCAGGCCTTCGGGTATATTGTGCACGGTAATGGCCACCACCAGCAGCATGATGCGTTTCCATTGCGACAACGCCTCTTGCGCGCGCTGCTGTTCCAGTGTCGCCTCCGCTGTGTAGGTGCACTGCTCCATCTCGCTTATGCTGCCCTTCTTGCGGCGACGCGACTCGCCACTGTGCTGCACGCTCAGGCAATCCGAGAAGCTGTCCAGGCTCTTGGACGCATGTCGTGCACTGGCGGCGTTACCGTTGCGCTTCAGCTCGTCAATGGCAATGTCCGCCTTGTCCTTGCTCTGCGTCATCTGTATCATCATGTTGGTGCTATTCAGGCCCAGATACGACATCAGCTTGTCACAGCCGTACACAAAGATTGAGCCGAGCAGAAAGCCGCCAGCCACGGGCAGGAATGAGTAGACGCCATACAGATGCGAGCTCTCGGCCATTTCTATGGCCGGTCCAAGCAGCGACCAGAACGAGGCGGCGATCATGACGCCCGCCGCAAAGCCCAGCGCCGCATCCAATGAACGTCGCTGAGTGCCCCGCACAAAGATGACCATCGCGGCACCGGCGGCCGTCAGGCCCCAGGTGAGCAGCGTGCCCAGCAGGGCCTGCGTGACAGGTCCATAGCCAGCTATCATCTTGGCAGACTATCTGCTTGGCTTTCGCTTTTGGTTTAGTGCCTGTCGCTGGCGTTCTTGTAATTATGTACTCGTGTAAGCGTTATCGCGATCTCTTTTAGAGAAGAAACAAAAACAAGTTTTGATTGCTTCTTTTTTTAATTATTTCCCAAGCTACTGCAACAGACGCTGACGACGACGACGACGACGACGACGACTCCGGGCAGAGGGGGGCAGGGCGCGCGTTTTTGTTTACTTGCTGCAAAGTGCCACGTTCCTAGTTGCTCTTCGCACTGATTCTGTGTTTTTGTTGTTGTTGCTTATTTTGTTTTTGTTTTATTGTAGTTCCGTTTGACAATTGTGGCAAAACAAACAATATTTTCGATCTGTTTTGGCTCTCTCTTTCCCTCCGCTCGCAGCAGCTGCTGCTGCTGAATGAATTTCGGCTTGTGGACGCTGCGGGGCCGGGGTTGCCACACTTGTTGCTTATCTATCGCGGATGCGTGCTTTAAGTGGAATTGTTTATACTTAGTTTATAGATGGTTGTACTATCGCATAATACTGCTAGTTAAAAGTTGTTGTATTCGTTGTGTTTGTGTTTTGCGACAACTGTTAATTGAGCGCGACCGACGCTGAATGAGCCGCAGACTGAGGCTGTCGGCTGTGCTGTAGCAATTTTTATACAACGGCGGTGGTTGCTCTTGCTCTGCTCGCTGCCAGAACGGCGCAAGCGCAGTGAGCAGAACCAGGGCTGAAATACCACGGGTCAGTGTTGCCACACCTGTGTACGTTTCAATTCGAATGAAAACGTAAAATGCATTTAAATCAGCTGAAACATTAAAGTTTGTTTTATTTCAAGACATATACATTCAAATGCTTTTTTAAAATGTGTTTTTTATGCATATAATTGCATTGAGAGAGCAGTAAAAACTAGTTTTCAGCACTTGCGGACTAAAGAGAGCGCCCACAAGAGATAATATCGCGCTAATATCAACAAACGACAGCAACGGCTGAGATATCACGTACATTATAAACAAATAAAACAGTGGTTTTTAGCTAAAAAGTGACTGACAGAAGCAGTTGCGAAAGCAGCAGACGCAGCAGCAGTAGTCGCACCAGCACTAGCAACAACAAAGACCTTTATTGTCTTATCAGTTGACGTTGTGTTCGGCTAATCAGTGTCCGCTGTTTATTTCATGCCCCATTGCAGCGCGTGCGTTGCATGCAACCGGATTCCGAGCTCAATAAGCGGCCGCGCAAGCGCCAAGGCACGCCCACCAGCACCAAGGACAAGGAGAAGGATACCCAAAAGCGATCCGCGCTAACGCCAACAACCACGCCAAGGGTAAGTATTGTTTTGTCTGCCATTAACCAAGCCAGATAGATATTTAGGTATTCGTATTCCAATCTTGCAGAATGACATCACGCGCTTCTTTAAGACACTGAGCCAGACCAAGCACCTGGCCGAGGGCGAGCCCACTGAGTCACCGGCTACCAACCTACTAAATAGGTAAATTTCAATCGCATTAACTGTCAAGCATTCCGACTCAAATCATTTTTGATCAATTTGTTGCGTTGAAAATGTCCAAATTCTAAATGTGTGTTTCTTTCTTCTTCTTTTTCACCACAGAATAACTAACGGCTCTTTTACGCCGCTCAAAACCCAAATCCAGGCAGTCGACATTACCCCCCAAATGGACAAAACAAATGAAGTTGATTTGGATCGCATTCGAGATGCCACAATTGAAAAGCCAACGGCCCAGAAGAGCCTAGACTTCGGCGACGGAAAACGTGTCACCATGCGCCGGAGCAATTCCCTTACAGTGCAACCAACTCAAGTATCCACACCGTTGCGCGCAAGTCGTCGTCGGAGTTTAGCGTGCAGCTCCGCTGCGGCAGTGAATGTTGAGCATAAAGTGCAATCGGAGCCGCGTATGACACGGCGGCGCAGCAGCTTATTGAGCATGTCCCAAAAAACAAGCATTGAAGAGGAGAAGGGGCCAGAGCCAACAGCAGAGCCCGAGCCCGAGCCACGCATGACACGTCGCCGCAGCTCCTTGCAGCTAGCTGCACCGCCAATTGCCGAAGCAATGCCCGAGCCGCCGGTGCAACCGGAACAATCGATTGTACGTCGTCGCAGCGTCTCCACTATGGAGCCCAGCACGCCGAAGCTGTTGAAGAAACCCACATTTCAAGCCATTGCCGAGGAGCCATTGGTCGAGTCCGCTACTACCAGCTCGATGGACATGAGCACGCCTGTGGCTGAAGCCAAAACGCCGACGACAATTAACAAAACTAACTATGTGCAACAAACGATGGAGATCTGCATGTCGCGCGCTGTTATCATTGGCAGAGCAACCGAACGCCGCACGCTGTACACGACCGACCACATGGAGATAAGCGAAGTAAACGATGAGAACAGAAATCCCTACCTGGCGCAATCCACCGAAAATGTGACCACACAAACATCCCTGGACAGCTTCGGTGAGCACACGCCGGTGCCGGTGTTCAGCTCAACCCGGCTGCCAGGCAGCGGCGGTGGCAGCTCCGTCAATCGTCGACGCTCGCTGTTCAATGTGGACCTGGAGCTAATTCATGAGCGCATCAATACGATAAATACAACGTCGCAAAGACGCTCGCTGGCCTTGGCCAATGAGGCCGAGTTGGGCGAGAGCCGTGCCCTGGCGCCACTGCAGGCAGTGGCTTTGGATGCAGCGAACAAGGAACCAAAATTGACTGAATCAAAAATGAGGCGTCTCTATACGCCAAACGAGGAAATTGCCGTTCGGCCATCATCATCATATTGGAGCATTAAGTCACGCCAAAGCACCAGCAGCACCAGCAACGCCTCAACCGGAACAGTTAAGCGACGACGCACTTTGTCGGTGCTGAAGCCAACGGCAGCGGTTGACCCAACTTTGCAGAAAAGTGATCTCGCCGATGAGGAGCTTATGACAGCGTGTGGATCAGAGACAATAGTAGATAGCGCATCCGAGTCGCATGGCGATTGCGTCAGGTCGTCAAAGAAGCGACGCACAGTCTTTACGATGGTGCACACCAATATGCACAGGGATCAGGTGCAGGTCATCCATAAGGTTGGTAATACGGCAGCGCGGAGTTAAACGACAGACTTTTACCAGATATTTCTATATTGCATATATATTTGTTTATTGTATAGATGGGCTAGGCCCTGACTCTTGTACCCGCTAGTTTGTAGTCTCGTCCCTATCCTATGCAAAGTTCAATTGTGATTATAATGAGAGAGAGAGAGATTTATTCAAATTCTTTAGTTTATAATCACAATTGTGTCATTCGTTATAATTAAGCCCTAGCTCATGAATTTCGTAATTATTGATAAAACATGGTTAACCCCGCAGTAGTCGTAAAATTAAATTAATTTCTTGAGCTCTCACACGAATAAATTACACATCGATTATTTGCAATAACAAAAAATAAGCGAAAAACAAAGTTAAGTTTGTATTTGTGTAGCCGATTAATGGCTTTGCCATTAATTATCCAATATCTTCCAATTGACCTTCTGTTTTGTGACACGCCATCTCAGGCCATACGCAAACTGCGTGGAATGCGCCTGGATCCGACGGTCACCAAGCGCACCACCCATCTGGTTAGCCTGGAGCCGCGTCGCACGCTAAATCTATTGCGTGGCTTGATGCGCGGCGTCTGGATTGTCAGCTACAAGTGGGTGCTCGAATCGGTGCGTGTCGGCAAATGGGTGAACGAGGAGAAATATGAACTGACCTCATTTTCGCGAGCCGTTGAGGTGAGTTGGCCATAGATATGCATCAAAAATGCACATTGCTTTAATTTATCATACCCAATCCTTGCCAGATTTGCCGCACCGAACGTCAGGCGTTCGGCTTATCCTATCGCTGCGAACTATTTCGCTACATGGAGACCTTCTACGTATCATCCCTGTGCCAACCCATAACATTCAATAATATCAAGGAACTTTTGCTGCTGGGTGGTGCCAAGTTAACTGAGAATCGATATAAGGCAAAGTTTATTGTGGGCGACAAGCGACGCGCAGAGGACGATCGCGTCTACCTGTCGCCCCTTTGGGTGCTAGATAGTATATCGGCTATGCAAGTCCAAAAGTTTGGCAAATACTTGATGAAGTGCGCCATCGTGACGCCTTATGGAATACGTTACGAGGATCCGTGTCAAGAACAGGTGGAGAAACCACGCCGACATCTCAAGGTATGCTATAAAGATCCTGCGCTGGTGATTAATAAATAGGTAGCCTCGCTGCAATTGAAAATGGCTTTGCTGAACCATTTAATTAATTGTTCCAATGACTTTCGACGAGGTGAACAAATTGTGTTTGTTCACAAATTTTTCATTAATGTCATCGTCAAGAACTAAATTAAAAAACCGAGTCAAGTGTCCCAAGTTGCAATTATATGATTTATTTCAAAAACTCTTGTATTTTCATTTAAATGAGGTAAAGTTCTGTTGTATAGTTTCTGCAGTTCCTTGTACTTCGCGTCGTAGTTTGTACTTTCAAATATTTTTGGCAGGCAAAATGAAAATTCAAAAAAAAGAAAGCTGAAAAAACGAAGACAAAAAAGCAACCCAAAATAATTATGTGGAAACAGAATAAATACAAAATGTGTTTATTTGTTGTAAATAAAGTTATTTATCTTTTTGCTTCTAGTATTTGTTTTTTGTTTCTTGTTTCAAAATTAGAGTGTACAAAGTAGTTGTGCAAAAAAAAAGGGATAAGATATAGGAAAATCAAAATTTTAATTTTAACGAATACACAATATATAAATGCTATACGCCTGCGCGACTGCTACACAAATTATACGAACTATGAAATATGATATCATTATAAAATCAATTTAGTACAATATCATATATATATGTAGGTAAACTTAAGATCGAGGGTGTAAAGTTTTCGTATTCTGCGGCTGTTTGCTCCTCCACTCAATCGTCTAGGCGGCGATGGCGTTTAACATTCGTATCCGACGAAATTCTTTGCGATGGAAAAAATTAAACTTTTGCTTTTGCTGGAACATCATCTTATCATTCATCTTGCCCAGGACAGGTGTTTGTTGTGTTCTACTACTGTTGTGCTTATCATCATTGTTGCTGTTGTTGTTGTTGCTGCTGCTGTTGTTATTACTGCTGTTGCTGCTGAGTTGTGGCTGCTTCATCATGTTACTGTTGTTATTGTAGTTGACGTTGTTGTTGCTGCTGTTCTCGATGGAAACTTGCTACTTCTTGCCCTTGGTGGCCTTCTCGGCGGCCTTGGTGACCTTGCCACCGGAAGCGTCCTTGAAGTTGACAGCCTTGATGACACCGACAGCGACAGTCTGTCTCATGTCACGCACAGCGAAACGACCCAGAGGAGGGAACTCCTGGAAGGACTCAACGCACAGAGGCTTGGAGGGCACCAAGTTGACGATGGCGGCATCACCAGACTTGATGAACTTGGGGTTCTCCTCGGTGGTCTTGCCGGAACGACGATCGACCTTCTCCTTGATCTCAGCGAACTTGCAAGCAATGTGAGCGGTGTGGCAATCCAACACTGGAGTGTAGCCGTTGGCGATCTGGCCAGGGTGGTTCAGCACGATGACCTGAGCGGTGAAATCGGCAGCACCCTTGGGGGGGCTGGCCTTTGAGTCACCGGCAACGTAGCCACGACGCAGCTCCTTGACGGAGACGTTCTTAACGTTGAAACCAACATTGTCACCGGGAACGGCCTCGGTGAGGGCTTCGTGGTGCATCTCCACGGACTTGACCTCAGTGGTGATGTTAGCTGGGGCAAAGACAACAACGCAGCCTGGCTTCAGGACACCGGTCTCAACACGACCGACGGGTACTGTTCCAATACCGCCAATTTTGTAGACATCCTGCAGGGGCAGACGCAGGGGCTTCTCAGTTGGGCGGGAGGGTGGCAGGATAGCATCGAGGGCTTCGATGAGGGTCTTGCCATCGGCGTTACCCTCCTTGCGCTCCACCTTCCATCCCTTGAACCAGGGCATGTTGTTCGATGGTTCCAACATGTTGTCGCCGTGCCATCCGGAGATGGGCACGAAGGCAACGGCCGCCGGGTTGTAGCCGATCTTCTTGATGTATGAAGACACCTCCTTCTTGATTTCCTCATAACGGGCCTCGCTGTATGGTGGCTCAGACGAATCCATCTTGTTGACACCAACAATCAGCTGCTTGACACCCAGGGTGAAGGCAAGCAGGGCGTGCTCGCGAGTCTGACCGTTCTTGGAGATACCGGCCTCGAATTCACCAGTACCAGCAGCAACAATCAAGACAGCACAATCAGCCTGGGAGGTACCAGTGATCATGTTCTTGATGAAATCTCTGTGGCCAGGAGCATCAATGATAGTAACGTAGTACTTGGCAGTCTCGAACTTCCACAGGGCGATATCAATGGTGATACCACGCTCACGCTCGGCCTTCAATTTATCCAAAACCCATGCGTACTTGAACGAGCCCTTGCCCATTTCCTGAGCCTCCTTCTCGAACTTCTCAATGGTACGCTTGTCGATACCACCGCACTTGTAGATCAAGTGACCGGTGGTGGTGGACTTGCCAGAGTCGACGTGTCCAATCACGACAATGTTGATGTGAATCTTTTCCTTACCCATCTTGCTTTATACGAGCTGTTGGGTTCAATTGTTTGTTTGTGGGATTCACAGCGTGCATCAGGTGTGTATTTTTGAGGGTGTGTGTGTAATAAATGGGTTCACACAGGTAGAATCGGCAATCGGGGGGAAAGAAACAGAAGGGTAAACAAAATTTGTTAGCAAAAAATAATTAGCATGGGAACAAATATTAGTAAATTGAGTACAGAGAAATTCTTAAAATGGACTATAATTCATTTTTGCCAACGTTCATAAAATTTGACTCTAATTCGCATGCCAGCGATTCAACCTAACCTCAAAACAAAACGTGTTTGCGTTCGCATTTTCCACACTTCGGCTTCACGAGCGCACTCTGCTTTGAGGTTAGGTTTAGCCGCAGCCGCATGTCGCGGTGGTGGAAGTGTGTCTGTTTGTGTGTGTAACAAAGGCACAAACGAAACTGGCAACAAAATGGAACGTGCAAAGGAAAAAAATAATTATACAAAAAAAGTCCAATTCGTAACTAGTATTATATATACACTCGATTTTTCAGTGATTTTGGTATTTTTGCTTTCGTCAAAATTCTTCAGTAGCAGAACTGAATAAATATCATCATTTAAAATCGAGAACTAAAATTTAAATGAAATTCAATATGTATACATGTCATCCATACACATATACATATTCAATATACATATATGTGCAAAGAAATTTCCAGCAATTTTAATCTAGCCATGTGGCTGTGTGTATGTATGTGTGTGTGTGTGCATGACGCTGTTGCCGGCTGCTTTAGTGGCGCAAGTGAGCGAGCGAGAAAGCAAAGTAAAATGGCGACCGGGCAATACGAACAAAGGCAGACGATCAGGCAGTGGTTAGCTGCGCGATAGAGAAGCAGCGATCGAAGAACTAAAGTGCATTGCCGACTGCCGGCCATCTTGGTCTAGAGTTTATGCAAAGCTAACATTATTCACATGTGCTGGTATCGTGACATTTCTGATTTCGCAATATTGAATAAAATCAATTCGCATACATAGACAATGCCGGTGAGGGCAACGATTGACATTTTGTTATTCCAAGCACTTTTCCTCAGTCAGTCACACCATTCCTTTGTGAGCCGCCATCTTGAAATTCTATGCCCATACGTATAGAGAAAGGCGGAAAATTTCGCGCATGCAAAAAACCACGTTTGCTGCTGAAATTGTGCAACTTTCTTGCATTTGCAACTGGTAAAACAAATTTTTGTTTTGCAGTGTTAAACATATTTGACCGATACAAATTGACTTGTGTGCGCTCTAATTAGCCATAGCTAACAATCGACCATCCACATGTGCCACGCACATGTGGGCGTGGCATCCGCAGCAATTACACCATATTGCAGAAAACGAAGTGACTCATTTGAGCAATCAAATACTATAAACAATTTAGCCATGGTGAAATTTTCATTGTGCTGTTTGCCACGTGTTTGCGCTTCGGTCATCGTCACCACCTTTCACTTTGCGCCGCCTTATAGGTTAACTTTCAAGTGCACAGAAACACATACACATCACATTTTAACAAATATGCACTTTTGTAAAGTCCAATTGCATATTTGTTTATAAACTAATTGTTTGCTGCACTAGGCTAGTTCGTTGCACATATTTGATTTAAACAGGTATGCACCTAAATTTTTTCACTTGGCAACAGAACTTACTCTCGAATAAATTGAATGAGAAATCACAAAGTCTATGCTATTCCGGCGACAGACTTGAACAAAGTGAACGAGCGTTCGGCGTAACAGGAAGCTTGTAGCCTCGTTTCTGCAAGCGTGGCGTTACAGAGTTGCACCGCGAATATCGAGTGCATAGCGTACAGTGTGGCCGTTTTTACGCGACTTTGTTGTTCTATAGTAAATATTCATGTTAAATGGTGGAGTGGTCTATGTTAAGTGCGCAGTCACTCCCCCAACAGTGTTATAAAATGTCAATGACGTGGCTTAACCCATCAAAACGAATCCAATTCTCGTAAAGCATTTGACCGGCCTGGACGTACATTTTCATAGCAGGCGGTTGAGAGACAGTATTCATAATATACATATATATATAGATATATATATATATTTCTGATTTAAAATAATAAGTAAAGTGAAAAACAAAATAACAAAATGTGGCGCTTAGTAGCTGCAGTGCTTATATACGGTTTTATCGCAACTGTCGCCGGCGCCGAACATGATGTGCTGGAACTCGGTGACGACAATTTCGTATCCACTTTGAAGCAGCATGAGACGACATTGGTTATGTTCTATGCACCCTGGTAAGTGGGCTGTGGGCTGTGGGCGTGGTCATTTACATGTGTCGCATCATAATTGTTAATATAAAACTGCACTTGTGTCGCAATTAATCGAATTAAAAGTACACGTCAGCGCTACCGTGCGAAAAAAAGGGCACGTATCAGGATTGACATGTCATAGTCGGCCATTTTAGTAGAAACTTGTGTACATACATACATATGTACATATGTGCAAATAGAAGCTTTTTATGTGTGTGTGCGGGCTGATAAAGTAAGCTGTAAACTTGTCTGTGCCTGGTTCATGTACATTTGTATATACACATGTATGTGTGTGCATGTGTGTTTGTGGTTTGGTATTTGTGTAGACAAAGAAGAAAGCAAGTCTTCCAGCTTTAAACGCCGGCCGGGCCGGCCACATCTCAAGCGAACCTTATCAGCCGGAGCATAGGCACAGAACAAGCCATTTAATTGAGTCGCTTTTCGGTTGTACGATAAGACACATTAAATGAACGCTGATAAAAAAGGCGCAACTAGTTTTCTAATAATTCCCTGTAAAAAAGCAACAATTCTGAGCCTATGAAGATATGCTCAACGTCAGCATCTAGAGCCGGACGATCTTGGCAACAAATTTATAGCAAATATCCTCTATGTATATAAATTCAAGGGTATTTCAATTTCGGCTCTCCGACGATAAGAGTTCTCTCATTAATTTCAGGGAACTTGTAGTTTGATAAACAGCGACAATCAAATTATTTGGAGAACTATGTGACGTGTCTCAAAACATTTAACATTCATTTTTAAGGTGCGGACACTGCAAACGCCTGAAGCCCGAATATGCCAAAGCGGCTGAGCTAGTCAAGGATGACGATCCCCCAATCAAGTTGGCCAAGGTAAACTAAATGAAAATTCAACTCAATTAATGCGCATGCTACAAACTCATATTCTCGTGGAACAGGTTGATTGTACCGAGGCTGGCAAGGAGATTTGTAACAAATTCTCGGTCAGCGGTTATCCCACGCTGAAGATTTTCCGCCAGGATGAGGTGTCGCAGGATTACAATGGACCACGCGAGGCCAATGGCATTGCCAAGTACATGCGCGCCCAGGTGGGACCCGCTTCCAAGCAGGTCCGCAGCATTGAGGAGCTAGCCAAATTCCTGGACACCAAGGATACCACAATCTTTGGATACTTCAAGGATATTGACTCTCAGTTGGCCAAGACCTTCCTGAAGTTTGCGGACAAGAACCGCGAGAAATATCGCTTCGGACACAGCGACAACGAGGCCGTGCTGAAGCAACAAGGCGAAACGTAAGTGAGGGACGAGTGCATGCGCAAGAATCAAGATGGGGTACATGGATATGGGATATCCATGTATCTATAACTACATATATATTTCATAAGTTTAATAAATAGTTTGTAATCTCTTGTTTTATACATTGCAATCCGAGTCATATTGCAATTTCCAAACCAGATTTAATAGTTTTCTAATTTCTATTACTTGGAATATTGTATTTTAGTCGTTTAAGTAGATGGAATCCAATTAATCGCATGCAATTTATATTATCTTCCATACAGAGATAAGATTGTGCTGATACGTGCCCCACACTTGAGCAACAAATTCGAGTCTTCCACTATTAAGTTTGAGGGCAGCTCCGAGTCCGATCTGAGCACTTTCATCAAGGACAACTTGTAAGTTACTCTTATTTTTAGTCCGTTTACAGCTCGTTTAGCTAATGTTCCAATTTGCAGCCATGGCTTGGTTGGGCATCGCACCCAGGACACATCCCGCGATTTCCAGAATCCTCTGATCACTGCTTACTATAGCGTTGATTACCAGAAGAACCCCAAGGGCACCAACTACTGGCGCAATCGTGTGCTTAAGGTGGCCAAGGAGTTTGTCGGCCAGATAAGCTTTGCCATCAGTTCCAAGGATGATTTCCAGCATGAATTGAACGAGTATGGTTACGATTTTGTTGGTGACAAGCCCGTCATTCTGGCACGCGACGCCAAGAATCTCAAGTATGCGTTGAAGGAGGAGTTCTCTGTGGACAGTCTAAAAGACTTTGTTGAGAAGTTGCTGGACAACGAGCTGGAGCCGTACATCAAGAGTGAACCGGTGCCAGAATCCAATGATACACCTGTTAAGGTGGCCGTGGCCAAGAACTTTGATGAGGTGGTTATTAACAATGGCAAGGATACGCTGGTCGAGTTCTATGCCCCCTGGTGCGGTCACTGCAAAAAACTGACCCCCATCTACGAGGAGCTGGCCGAGAAGCTGCAGAACGAAGAGGTGGCCATTGTCAAAATGGATGCCACGGCCAACGATGTACCGCCAGAGTTCAATGTGCGCGGCTTCCCCACGCTCTTCTGGCTGCCAAAGGATTCAAAGAACAAGCCCGTCAGTTACAATGGCGGTCGCGAAATCGATGATTTCATCAAGTACATTGCCAAGGAGGCGACCACAGAACTGAAGGGCTACGACCGCAGCGGCAAGCCCAAGAAGACCGAGCTGTAGACGCCGCCAACTCGCCGTCTGCGTACATCTAAACTAAATTAGCGTGTAACTCAAGTAGCATTTCCATATTTTTGTAAAATCGAATGCATTCTCAGCCAACAGCCAACCGCAAAAGCAACAAAAAACAACAAAAAAACACATGTGTATTAAATTATTTAATAGTGTGATGATTTCTTGAAATTCAATTAATGCTGTCAATAAACGTAATAACTACTTTCATCTTATTAACATATTGTATATACACTTAAATATTGTAATACACTTAAATATTGTAATACACTTAAATTTGATATCGCACTTGTGCATTCAGATGTTCCATGTGCTCCTCCATCAGAATCCGAAACCAGTCGGGTATAAACGAATGTTCATTACGCTCCTTCGAGTACTTGTAGGTGATATTTCCATTCTTTGAATCGTATTCCAGCAGATAAACCGTGCTGGCGCTGTCCACGTTCGCCAACAGCAACTGGATTGAGCCTAGAAAACGTCGCATAAAATTTCCACATATATTTGGCGACCAATCGTTATCCTGTAAGTACTTCGTTATAAACTGATTGATAAAGCTTTAAATCATTTCGACTACTCACGCATTCCCGCCACAGCTCGCGAACCATTGTGTGCTTAATCTTTTGCACGTAGCCCTCCTTATCGTGGTAGGCAATGTAAACCTTCTCAATGCCAACTAGGAAGGATTCGACCCACCATTTGAGCACATCGTTGCGATTGTGAGCTGACCATTCGGTACGGCTCATCGTATCCAGGCGCATCCTTAGATCCACGAACGTCTTGGGCAATCCAATGCTATGAGGAACAAGTACATTTATTAGTGGGCGGCCTTTTTACAAGGGTATGTGTGCACTTACAATGGATTTGGACAATGCTCAGCCAAGATGGGTGCATCGAATAACACATCTAAGCCACATATTTCCATACAAAACACACAATAGTATTGTCCATCCAGCTCCTTTTGCTGATAGGAACCAGGCTGGACAATGTCGTCATCTGGAATTGGAACTGTATAGGGCGTTTCATTGCGTAACAGCTTGGTTTTTATAGTTACCCATGGTTACCAGGCAGCGCTGTCGCAGTTTTTTCATCCAATGGTCCATCATTAGTTTCTTTAACTGTTCGGGATCAAATCTCGATTGTGGCCTTTCCGAATTGGGCACTGGGCATATGTATATGGTGTTGCGATACTTGCTAACGGCAATTGTCCAATTATTCTTGTATTCATACGGTGCGCACATTATTAGCTGTAATGTCTCCCGGGTGCACACAATATCCGCGTCCACCTGCAGAAGTCCGTTTTCGTGGCGTTTAATCAATTTTTCCATTGAGCATCGCAAGAAACTGAACAAATTATCCAAGTATCTTGGCTTTGAAAAGGATTGTTCCGAATTCATAGACTCCCCGCTTGCGTTTAATGAAAACGGAAATGTGCTTGGCCCCAGTTGGGTTAGGAAACAGAGTCGTGCAGGCGAGTCCTCGAAATGGCCCTCAGGTGATAAGCTGTATTCGCCAATACGATTTGGCTGCTTAATGGTGGGAAACGATTCCTTGTCTTGCGGCGGTGATGACCGTGCATTAAGATTTAAAATTTTGTAATTTGAATACATATTAGCACTTTTAAAGCGAGATTTTCGCGTGTGAAATTTGATGTCGTTAATTATTTTGAATGGTGCGCGAAAAACAGTTAGATGCCTTGCTCTTCTTCTATGCTTAACATTCGCCACGAAAATGTAAACAAACTGTTGCGCGGTCAGCTGAATGTATTATTGTATATTTAGTATTTTTGATGGCTGCGGTCACACTTCAACCGGGCAGTTGCATTGCACGTGTTTTAAAGTTTCGCATTGTTAATACGTCCGCTTAGATATTGTGCTTTAAATTAAAGTTTTAATGCAAGCCAAGACGTAGTTATGGACGTGAATATTAACAAGCTGCGACGTGGTGTACAGAAGCTCCTACAGCTAACCGCCAGTGAGCCCCAGGATGATGTGTTTATATTAAATTTGCAGAAGTTCCTAAAGAAGAAAGTAAGTTGATCAAAATTACAAGTAATTAGAAAATTCGTCAAAAGAATTTAAATTTATTCAAGATCTACGTGGAAAAAGATGTGGACCGATTGCTTAACAGTCTAAGCCAGCAACTTACGCTGCCTGGGTACACCCTGCCCCTAGCCTTGAGCTTTGAGGAGCACCTGCTGCTCCTGCTGACCATGTCGCTGCGCTGTGATGCAGCCACTCAGGCTCAACAATACAAATTGGAGTGCATTGCTTTGTCCAGGTTGTTGCAGATTTCAGTTGCCGCAAAAAGGTAAGTTTCTGCCCAATAAGCTAAGCCAGCATTACATATTTTTATGCCACATGCAGATTTGCTAAGAGCTACTTCCGTAATAAGCCTGCGCCTTTCGAGGCGACTCAGAGCAATGAGAGCGTGCAGACACCCAGTAAAAAGACCAAAAAGACACTTACAAATGGCTCTAAGGAATCGAAAGATCAGCAACTGGATTTGGAGATCGTCAAGTGCTGCTACCACCTGTTGAAAAGTGATGCAGTCTACTATCGGGAGCTCTGGGACTGGTCACAGTTCCTGGCAAACTATACGCACAAACAACTTGAATGTCGGCTGTCGCAGCTGTACTGCAATCACATCTTGGCCCTGCTGACGGATATGACCACAACACAGTTGCATGCGCTGAACTCGTCTGTACCCGTCCAAGTGCAGCTGCGCTTCGAGGAGCAGGAGACGCTGCCGACATACACCAAATGTACCTATTTACCAGATCTGCCGGAGCAACAGCTCACGCTGAAGCTGTCGCAGGCCAACCAAACCGTTACCAATATCGAAGGTGTGCTCCTGCCCATCTTCAACCAGGACAATCAGGAATTCTATGCAGAAACCGATGGGTGTTACGATCGCATTGTCATCGTGGACTCGACCAGTGTAAATTTGCGTAGCATAGCGCTGGGCGTGGCTGCTGCAAAACCCATTTGCCTCTCCGGTCCCGTTGGCTGCGGCAAAACCACTTTAATAGAGTATCTGGCGCGCAAGACTGGGCGCATCTGCCCCAAGCCAAAGGAGATTGAAACACGTGAACAAGCGCTGCGGCAAGCGCAAGAAGAGGATGAATTACTCAAACCGAAAAAGAAACCAAAAGCGCTGAAGAATGCTGGAGAGAAGCGTAAAATTGCCGAGCCTCCACTAGAGGAGCTGATGGTGCTGGAAGATGGAGATGGGCTGGCGCAAAGGAATGGTTTCTTGCGCATACAGCTGGGTGATCAGACCGATAGCAAAATGCTATTGGGTCAATATCGTTGCACGGATGTGCCCGGCGAGTTTGTTTGGCTGCCCGGCGTGCTGACACAGGTAAGTACCAAGTCATCCTGTTAATATATAAGTATATCAAATATCTTTTGATCATCATTTGATAACAGGCTGTCATGCATGGCTACTGGTTGCTCTTGGAGGATCTAGACGCTGCCACGCAGGATACCTATACAATATTGAGCAGCCTCTTGGAGCGCAACTATCTGAGCGTGCCTGGCTTTAGGGATTGCGTCAAGATTGAGCCCGGCTTTCAGCTGTTTGTTACTGTGCGGTAAGTTGGCCAACTCTGCAGCTTGGAGTTTTTAACTATTATGCTAAATTCTTTATGGCAGCACCAACAAGTCGTCCAGCAACTCCAGCCAGAAATCGTTGTACTCTCTGCTGGAGAAATATCTGTATACCATCAACATATTGCCGCTGTCCCGCAACGAACTATGCAAAGTTGTGAGCACAAATTATGCCAAATTGGCGACCGTTGCCAATCGCATTGTCGATGTCTTCTTGACTTTCTCCAGTGGCAATCACACGTCTGCCGATAATTTGCGCCAACAGGAGAGCAACGACAAGGCAGATACCACGGAGCATTATGTAGCGCTGCCTTTCGAGCAGGTGACACTCTCCAGCATGCCCAATTCGGGTCGTCTGGTATCTACGCGGGATCTAATCAAGCTGTGCCAACGCGCAAATGCTCAGTTCTCGGTGACCAGCGCCGAGTGCGCTTACTTTGTCTTCCAAAATGCCGTCGATGTTTTCTGTTCGTATCTGCCGCAGAGCAAGGAGAAGACAGCTTTGATTACAAACATTGGCGCCAAGTTGGGCATCATCAGATCCCGCTGCGAATATTTCGCCAATGAATACAAGCCCGATGTGGAGTTTGGCAAGGAACGCTTTAAGATTGGACGCGCAACGCTGCCGACAATAAAAGCAGAGGAGGAGACAAGCAATGAAAGCCAAAGCGGATCGAAGAGACAGAAACTAACAATGCAGTCCACGAAGACAATCTTTAAGCAACAACCGAAGCGTGCCACCTTCTCGTTTACGCGCCTGGCCAGCTGCATAATGGAACGCATTGCGGTCTGTGTCAGTCATTCAGAGCCGGTGCTGCTGGTGGGCGAAACGGGCGTGGGCAAAACGTCGTCGGTGCAGTTTCTAGCAGAGCGCACAGATCACAAACTGGTGGCCATCAATATGAATAATCAATCGGATGTCTCGGATCTGGTGGGCGGCTTTAAGCCCGTCGAGCTGAACTATGTGCTCGCTCCGCTGCGCTATGAGTTCGAGCATCTGTTTCGGCAGACCTTCAATGCCGATAAGAATCTGCAGTTTCTGCGCATCTTTGCCACCCACTTTAACAATGGACGCCACAGCGTCATCATACGCACCATGTTGAGTGTGACGAATAGCTTGTTTGGCAAGCGGGAGCACATGTCGAATCCGTTGCTGCCACGCTGGCAAACGCTGCACGAGAAGCTGCTGCGTCTGCAAATGCAGCTGGACAAGAGCATAAATATATCGTTTGCCTTTATACCCGGCTCGCTGGTCAATAGCATCAGCAATGGAGATTGGGTGCTGCTGGATGAAATCAATTTGGCCTCGGCTGAGACACTGGAGTGCCTGTCCACCATATTGGAGCCGGAGGGTTCGGTGGTGCTGCTGGAACGTGGCGATTTTATGCCCGTGAAGCGACATCCCGATTTTCGTATATTTGCTTGCATGAACCCCAATACGGATATTGGCAAAAAGGATTTGCCCGTGGGCATACGCAATCGCTTCACCGAATTCTTTGTGGATGAACTGACGACAGATGCGGACCTGGGTTTGCTGGTGGGTGATTACCTAGCCAATACGGGCATACAGCGCAAATCGGTGCACAGCATCGTGAAGCTATACAAATCTCTGCGCCGTCTCTCCGAGCTGCAGCTCAATGATGGCCTCGGCAACCGGCCCGTCTACTCGCTGCGCACGCTCTGCCGCAGTCTGCGCATATGCGCCCGGAATTTGTGCGGCTCGATTGAGCGTAATCTGTACGAGAGTTTCTGTTTGAGTTTTCTCACACAATTGGATCCGGAATCGCATCAGCTGGTGTTGCTGCTCATACGCGATGCACTGCTGCAGAATCCCAAGGCTGTGCTTAACAAATCGCTGCCTCAGCTGGGCGAGCATTATCTGCAATTCGAGGGCTATTGGATACAGCGTGGCAGCCTGGAGCCGCAGTCCTGCGAGCATTACATATTAACTGGCAGCGTTAAGAAGAATCTGCAGGATCTGGCGCGCATCATATCCATTGGCAAGCTGCCCATTTTGCTGCAGGGACCCACCAGCGCGGGCAAGACGAGTCTCATCGACTATGTCGCCCGGCGCAGCGGCAATCGCTGTCTGCGCATCAACAATCACGAGCACACGGATCTGCAGGAGTACATTGGCACCTATGCGGCCGATGTTAGCGGCAAGCTGAGCTTCCGCGAGGGCGTTCTGGTGCAGGCCATGCGTCATGGTTATTGGATAATTTTGGATGAACTGAACCTGGCCTCTACGGACATTCTGGAGGCGCTCAATCGTGTGCTAGACGACAATCGTGAGCTGTATATAGCCGAGACGCAGACGCTGGTCAAGGCGCATCCCAATTTCATGCTCTTTGCCACACAGAATCCGCCGGGTCTTTATGGCGGACGCAAGACGCTGTCGCGCGCCTTTAAAAATCGTTTCATCGAGCTGCACTTTGCGGATATACCACGCGCGGAGCTGGAGATTATCTTGGAGCAACGCTGCCTCATACCCGCCTCCTATGCGCGCAAGATGGTCCAGTGCATGACGCAGCTGCAACAGCATCGCAGGAATACCTCAAAGCAGGTGTTCACGCTTCGCGATCTCTTCCGCTGGGGCAATCGATATACGCTGGCGGACAAGGCACTGCAGCAGGATACCAAATACGATTGGAATCAGCACCTGATTGAGGAGGGCTATCTAGTGCTCTCCGCCAAGGTGCGCACCGGCGAGGAGCTGCAGCTAATCGAGCAAACTTTGTATGGCAACTTTAAGAAGCGCATCGATCTGGAGCTGCTCTTCGATATCAACACCCAGCGCGAGTCCTCCGCCGTCAGCCGGAGCATACTGGATGCCATACGCAACTTTAAGCAGCGCGGCGACATTGTCTGGACCCGGAACATGACACGCATGGCGGTGCTCACGGCCAAGGCGCTGCAGTTCGACGAGCCTGTGCTGCTGGTGGGCCCCACGGGCTGTGGCAAGACCACAGTCTGCCAGCTGCTGGCGAGCATTGCTCAGGTGCGTCTCCGCATACTCAATTGTCATATGCACACGGAGGGTGCCGATTTCCTGGGCGGTCTACGGCCCTGTCGCGGCCAGGACAATGCGCAACACTCACAAAAGCTATTCGAATGGGCGGACGGACCGCTCATCTATGCCATGCAGGAGGGCTCCTACTTTATGGCCGATGAAATATCACTGGCAGAGGATTCGGTGCTGGAGCGACTCAATTGCATACTGGAGCCGGAACGCAGCGTGCTGCTGGCCGAAAAAGGTGGCGTGGTGGAGGAGCAAGTGGCAGCCGATGAGGCAACTGCTGATGACAACAAGCCCGATCCCAGCCACGACTTTGTGGTGCAAGCCAAGTCGGGCTTTCAGTTTCTGGCCACCATGAATCCAGGTGGAGATTTTGGCAAGAAGGAACTATCGCCGGCGTTGCGCAATCGCTTCACAGAAATCTGGTGCTTGCCCTCGGACAATAAAGCGGATCTCATCGAGATTGCGCACAACTGTATGCAGCGCGGTGCCAGCACCTTGAAGGATGTCCATAAAATAGCCGAATATCTGGTGGAGATTGTGCTCTTCATACGCGACTCCAATGAGAAGTTCAAGTTCTCCGTGCGCGACATACTCGCCTGGGCCAACTATATGGTCAGCAATTCGCACTTGACCTTCGCGGAGCAGGCCATTTTCGGCTTGGAGACCATCTTCCTCGATGCACTGGAAATGCTGCCGCACGAATCGCAGACACAGATCGAGGCGCTGAAGACCAAGATCATAGAATATGCCATCCAGCAAGCGGCTACCATTCTGGGCGAGCACTTTGAGCTCTCAGAGTTGGCCCAGAAACGTGGCCAACAGGTGCAGCTGGATGAGCAGCGCTTTGGCATACGTCCGTTTTACATAGCCGTCAATCCGGAGCGCCTGATGCCAGCCAATGCGGATTTCCTGTTCGATGCGCCCACCACCAAGCAGAATCTGTTTCGATTGCTCTCAGCCTTGTCGCTGCAGAAGCCCGTGCTGCTGGAGGGTCCACCTGGCGTGGGCAAGACCTCCATTGTGGAGAGCATAGCGCATGCCATTGGCTATCACATAGTGCGCATTAATCTGTGCGAGCACACGGATCTGGCTGATCTCTTTGGCACTGATCTGCCCGCCGAGGACAATCTGCTCGAGCGTGTCGAGGCTCAGAGCCAACTGGGCAGCTTTGTGTGGCGCGATGGCCCGCTGCTGGCCGCTCTCAAGGCACCCAACACTTGGATATTGCTGGATGAACTGAATCTGGCGCCGCAATCTGTGCTGGAGGGTCTCAATGCGGTGCTGGATCATCGTGGCGAGGTCTACATACCGGAGCTGAACAAGAGCTTCCAGCTAACGAACACCACGCGCATCTTTGCCTGCCAGAATCCATTGAAGCAGGGCGGCGGACGCAAAGGCCTGCCGCAGTCATTCCTTAATAGATTCAACAAGGTCTACCTGCGCAAGCTGAGCACCGAGGATCTGCTGCATGTGGTGAATGTCAAGTATGCCGCCTACTTTGAGCAGCTGAAGCAATACTTTGCTGAGCTGCTGCATGTGGCACAGTTGCCCAAGGGCAATCTCTTTGAGCTGAACGATGGACAGGCCACCGCCGCTGACGTAGTCGAGTTCGATTTGGCCACCCGCCTGGTGCGCTTCTCGGAGCTACTCGATCGCGGTGTGGCCAGCATGGAGTTTGGCTACAAGGGCGGACCCTACGAGTTCAATTTGCGCGATATCTTGCGCTGGTGTGATCTGCTGCACAATCCGGAGACGGGCTACCTGATGCTGAGGCGAGCCACTAGCTTCCAGGTCGCCTTCCAGGAATTTCTGCTCACGCTCTACGAGCGCATGCAGCTGGTCTATTATCAGCGCATGCGCTGCGACCAGGACAAGCTCTACATACGCAATGCCTTCGGCAGCATTTTCAACTGCAATGCGGAGCAGCTGAACGCTATTGCCGAGGATGTGGCGCTCTACTGGACCACGGACAAGGTGTATCTCAACGATGTGGTGCTCCAACGCTCGCAGCTACCGCTGGGCGCTGCGGCTCAAAGCCAGGAGCAGGCGCCTCTGCTGCTGGGTACACAGCGACAGCTGCTCAAGCAAATTGTGGAAACGGTGCACATGGAGAAGCCGCTGCTCCTGTGCGGCGCCACGGACAGTGGTAAAACCAAGCTAATCGATGCGCTCTGCGTGCTCTCGAATCGCATTTGTAACTCGGACAACATTGATGATTCCGTGACGGGCAGTTTTCAGCAGGTGCGATTAGCTTCGATTCTAATTCTCGACACATTTTGATGAATCTCTTTGCCATTTTAGGTCGATCTCAATCGTCATCTGGAGGACATATACAAGGATGTGCAGGTGTTGATTTTTAACGTGGCTCAAAGGGCCTTTCTTCAGCAGAAGGAACACGCTTTTGTCCAACAACTGTGGGCCACGTGGAGCAAGTACAACCAGCTGGTTAGAGTGAGCACAGGTGAGCAATCTCCAGTTCATCCTCTATTTCCTTTCCTAACAAACGTTTATCTTTTCTTTTTCAGAAACTACACAGCACAGCGTTGCCGAGGAGCTGCAGCTGTTTGAGCAGCGCTTGGCTGCTCTAGAGCAGATCATTGCCAAGTTGGCGCAGACGCCACAGAAATGTCGCGTTCCGCTCTTCGAGCAGCTGCCGCAGTACAAATCGCAGCTAACGCTGCTTCAGGCCTACATCAGATCCGCCGATTCTCTCAACACGGGCGGCTCCTTCGAGTGGGTGGATTCGCGTATTGTCACATCGTTAAAGTGCGGCCAGTACATATTGCTGGAGCACGTGAATCTCTGCTCCTCGGCTGTGCTGGATCGTCTGAATCCCGTATTCGAGCCCAATGGCAGTCTGTTGATTGCGGAGAAGGGCATCAGCGGTCAGGATAGCGCTGAGATTGTGCGCAAAGCGCCCAATTTTCGCGCATTCCTCACCGTGGATCCCAAGAACGGCGAGCTCTCGCGCGCCATGCGCAATCGCTGCGTAGAGCTGTCGCTGTGCCCGTCCAAGGATGCCTACAGCATAGATGATATGCGCGCCATTGTCCATGGCCAGGGCGTCCATCAGCTGTCCGCCATTGACTGCATGCTAGCCATTCACCGGGGCATCGTTCAGCTGACCGAATTTAATCCATATACCATATCGCATCTGACGCAGTTTGCGTTCCTGAGCGCCGCCTACAAACGCATTGGCTACGAGCTGCGCCGTGCCATTTATGTGGCCGCCATGGAGGTGTATGTGTATGCAGCCAGCATGGATTTGATGGGCTACGGTCTGTCCTACTATCAGAACAAGCTGCGCGAAGTGGTGCTGGCTCAGACAGAGAATTTCGAGGAGGATGCAGTGCAGCAGTTGGATTATCTCAGTGATGTTATATTGCACACAAATCAATTGGATGAACTGGCGCTTATAAAACTGCAAGCGGCCGCCTTGAAGCTGCTGCTGCAGGCGCCCACTGAGCTGCAGGAGGTGCCCAAAGCACAGCTCGTATCGCTATTTCAGGCCATGGATGCGCTTGACCTGAGTCAGCTGAATGTGCAGCAACTGAGACGCTATTTTGTACACATGCTGTACGAGGTGTGCGCCTTCGATGAGCTGCAAATGCGGCATCTTTATCTGCAGCAGAGCCTACGGGATCAACCCGAATTGTTGGAGCTCTCAGCCAGCTTATATGACTGCCTGCTGCAGCAGGGCAAGCATTTCCGAAGCAGTCTTACCGAATTGCCCTGGCATAAGAAACTCTTTCCACGGCTGCGTGATTATGCCACACAGCTGGAGCCAAGCAATGGCGGGCCCGACGCCGCTTTGGCGCTGAGTGCTGCCTTGTTGGCCCAGCTGCTGCTTGTCAAGATACCCAAGCGAGCTGTTACCCAACTGAAGCACCTGGATGCGCTGCAATACTCGCAAGCCCTGCAGGAGCAGAAGATAACGGACAAGTATAGCAATGATTTTCTCTGGCATCTCTCCGGCTTTCTATCGAGCCTACAGCTGGCGCTGCAGCAGAATCTGAGCCTTGCCAGGTTCGAGTTGCCGCAATACGCCCAGTTCCTGACCAAAATGAGCTGGTTTAATCGTCTGCTGGACACGGCACAACAGCAACTGCTGCAAAATAACGAGCTGCATGCTCCGTTGATGCACAAACTCGTGCTGCACTTCAAGTGGCTGGAGAAGCATCTTATCTCTGCTTTAGTGGAGGCGTGGCCTGACCTCCTCGATGTCTATGATGAGCTACGCGGGAGCCTGGCGCAGCTGAGCTCCTATGTGCAGCAGACCAAGCGACCCATAAACGTATCCTGCAAGATTTATGCCAAACAATTCACACAATTTCAGCCTTACTATCTGGAACAACAGGTCAGTCGGGACAAACTCCTTAATATATATAGATTCAGCTATATAAATATAATTCCATTTACAGATAACGCTGCATGAGAAAGCCGCGCAGTTGCAGCAGCTGCTAAATGTGGTGCCACAATATGGCAACATGGACAGCAAATTGTGGCTGCACAAATGGCTGGCCCTGCAATCGGATGAGGCGCACAAATGGCGCGCCTATCTGCGCAGACACACGCCCAGCTGCAATCTGAAGCAGTTTGAGCTGCCAGCTGATGCGCTGGTCAATGGAGAGTTGCAGGCGGCCTTGCTGCGACTGCAGGCGCAGCTGAAGGAGCAGCTGCAGCAGGGAGAAGTCGCAGCTGCGTTAGAACTGGATCTGGCTCAGGTTAGAGAGCAGCTAGCAGCTGGCCAGGAAGAGGCAGACGATGAGCATGTGATTGATTTAAATGCGCCTCAGCTCAAGACCTACCAGCTGCTGTTGCCCGCGCTGCGTGACTTCTTCATGGATCGTGCGCTAAGCAGGACTCTGCATGCGGATTTCGATGAGCAAGTGAATCAGCTCTACAGCGAGCAGCTGCCCACGCTGAACGGACATCTCTGGCAGTGCCTAAACACGCTGGACAGTGCCACACACGGCAACATAATGCTAGCCTGGCGTGAGCTGTCCTTAGAGCTGCAGAAACTGCACAATCCCGCCGAGTTTGAGGCGCTGCTGCAACAGCAACTAGGCGGCAGCAGCTGCTACAAGGCGCTGCGCAGCTATCAGCGCCAATATCGCCAGGCGCTGCAGTGCTATCAGCTGGAGAATCTGGCCACGCGCTTGGACTGCGCCCAGCTGCCCAGCGAGCCGGAGCTCTTGTGCCGCTATAGCTATCAGGGTGCTCCATTAACCAATGCGCTGCTAGCACTGCTCTGCCAGCCCAATGGACAGCTGCTGGCGGTGCCGCTCAGCGAGCTGCAGCCCTGGCGTCAGACGCTGCAGCAGACGCGCCAATTGCTCTGGCAGAATGCGCAGCTGCTGACTCGTCGACACAGTCCGGAGCACAACAATCTGCAGCTGGTGGCAGCGAGCGGCAGGCAGCTGCTCAGGGAACTGGAATATGTGCAGCATGTGCAGCAGCAGCTGCCACAAACGAATGCGGGCTTTGATAAATGCAAGCAGGAATTGCAGGAGGTGCTGCAGCAGTTGCAGGAGCAGCTGCAGCTGCCGGAACAGCAGCCATCTTTGGCCAGCTGCTTGAATGCGGCGCTGGGCAATACGCTTATCGGCGTTCTGGAGCTGTGCGTGCTGACGCATGCGCCGTTGATCGATCCGGTGGAGAAGAATCGCCTCAAGAACCTGTATGTGGCCGAGGATATCGACTGTCTGCAGCATCTGAGTGCTGGGTACGATTTCATGCGGATCATCATGAGCTACAAGCACTTTGGCCAGCAAATCTATGACCAGCTGCGGCAGCGTCTGCACGCGGCGCTGCACCAACAGCAACAGCTCAATCAGAAGTTGGCGCTGCGGCCGGCGCAGTGTCTGTACGCCAGCCTGGTGCAGGATTTGGTGCACTTCTTAAATTCCAATGGCGACTGCATTGCGCTGCATAAGCTGATTGTGAATATTCGTGAGAGCTGGGCGCACTTTACGGGCGCCCAGGCGGCCAATGAGACGCAGCTGCGCCGTGGCGCGGAGCTGCTCAACAAGCTGGACCTGTGGCTGGCCAATGCTCAGCGTTTTGTGCATCATACGCTGGCGCGTTATGCGGCCTACTATCAGGACTTTGTGAAGCCCATTAAGTGTGCCGTGAATCAGATGCGCTTCGGCCTGGAGCAGCTGAAGCAGCTCTTTAGCCGGCTGCTGCTGGCGGGCAGCGCCAAGGAGGCGCTCAAACTGGAGCGGACCATCGCACAGATTGTGCAGTTCCCGGCACAGCGGCCGCTGGCTATCAGAAATAGCCATGTCTATGGACTGCTTTCCAAGCTGCCGCACAGCGAGCACGAATACTTCCGCCTGCTCAAGGCGAAGCTGAGCGAGCTGCGCAACTTCATTGGCATCGCGTCGAGCATTGATGAGACCATTTTCGCGGCCTACGACGATGCGTTGAGCATTTGCAATCGCACCTGGCAGCAGGAGGAGCAGCGTCGCAAGGAGCAGCGCGCCGAGGAGGAGAGTCTGTACAAGACGAAAACCTTGGGCGGCATCGAGGATGAGGAGCTTGTGGAGCTGCAAGAGATTGAGCAGAACTTTCCCACACATCTGGACGAGGACTTTGCCGAGTTTGTCGACAAGCCAACGCTGGAGCAGGTGCTCAAGCTGGACAAGAAGGCGCACACCAAGGCCAAGCTGGCGCAAATAGTCAATGAACAGGATTATGTATTCCTCGCACGCAATTTCATAGACGTAATGAGCACACACACAACTGTCAACTACAAGGAGCAGCCGGAGCAGCAGACGCCGCAGCAGCAACAGCTGCAGCTAATCCAGCCGTACCAGGCGCGTCTGCAGGTCTTTGTGCAGCTGCAGGGACACTACAAGACGGCGCTGGGCGTCACGCTGGACGAGAGCGTGTACAATGCCTTAAGCTTTGCCCTGGCGCTGCAGCAGCGCCAGCTCAAGGATCTGGAACTGGAGGAGATGCAGTCGAGCAGCAGCAGCAGTCGAGCCTATGACTACTACAAAGATTCCAATATAGCAGAGGTCAGTGGCTGCCTGAACGTATTGGAGCGCATCGAGCAGCGGGTGCTGGCCCAGCTGGAGCTCTATCCGGAGCATGCTGGACTGGCGGACATCAAGCTGGTCATCGCGAGGATACGCCGGCTGCCCGCCAATGCGTGCGTGGTGCGCTTCAACACGGGCTTCCAGCTGCTGCGCCAGAAGCTGGCCCTGTGGAACGAGGTGGCGCACAGGAACAACAATCTGGTCGCCGAGGAGATTGAGGTGGCGGAGTTTGTGCAGCGCTGGACCAAGCTGGAGCTGCAGCATTGGCGCAATTGCCTCAATCAAACTGGCCAGCTGGTGGAACTGCAGGCCTATCGCTACTGGTTCTTCATCTACAATCTGCTCCAGACCGCTGCCGAGGCCGATCAGCTGCCCGACCTGATACGCACGCTGCGCCAGTTTGTGGAGGCCGCCTGCTTTGGTGACTTCCATGTGCGTCTCCAGCTGCTGCATGGCTTCGAGATGTATCTGCATCATGTGGAGCGTGCCGGCAAGCGGCACCAGCCGCTGCAGCCGGTCATCGCAGCGCTGCACAATCTGCAGCTGTACTTTGCACAGTTCGCGCCGGAGGTGGCGGACACGGTCCGGGCACGGCGTGCGCCCATTGAGAAGAAGCTGCGCGAGTTTGTCAAAATCCAGAGCTACAACAAGGATCTGAGCTACTTTAGCATGCGCAACAATGTGGCCAGCGTGCATCGCAATCTGAACAAGTTTCTCAAGGAGTATCGCCTGCTGTTGGAGCAGAAGATCAGTGAGGTGTTCCAGCCCAAGGATGCCACCGTCAAAGATTACAGCATGGACAAGAGGAACAAGACACATCAATATCTCCTGGACAGCCAACACTTTGTAGCCCCCGAGCAGCTGCGCGACAAGTACCAGCTGAAGGATCTGGCCACTGATGAGCTGCCCCTGCTCCAACAGCTGGGCAAACACTTTGGCACCGCACGCAACATTGTGCGCCAGACAGTCGAGCAGGCGTGCTATGGCACGCTGCTGGCTGAGCTGGACGAGCAGGTGGATGGGCAGCTGCAGCGTTGCGAGCATCTGCGCAATCTTAATGTGGATCGCAGCAAGGAGCGACCGCAGCAGAAGCTGCAGGCCAAGCAAATATTGCAGCAGAAGCGCAAAGCTTTGACAGATCTCTTCAAGATGCTGGCACGGCTCGGCCTCAGCTACAGATCCGGCCTCATGGAGCTGTCGCTGCGCACGGAATTCGAGAACTTCCAGCTGCCGCCGTACTGCATCAAGGCCATGCTGCCGCAGCTGCATGGCAGCTGGCGGCCGCTCAACCAGCAGCTGGACTTGTACTACATGAAGAGCGTGTTCAAGCTGAAGCTGCTGCAGAACATCATGCTGACGCCCCTGTCCGAGCTGGGACCGCCCAACATAGAGCGCATCAAGGGCTTTGCCGTCGATCTCTTCCTCCAAGTGCAGCAGCAGCGCGAGCAGCTCTCCAGCGCGACCAGGCAGCTGCAAGAGCTGCGCCTGGCACTGCAGCAGCTGCAGCAAGCAGCGGATATTGTGCTGCCCCCGGAGGCAGCCGTGGAACAGCTGAGCTTTGCACGCAATGCGGATGAGTGTGTGCAGCTAAAGCATAAGCTCTGCCAGATCCAGTATGTGCTCCAGCAGTGGCAGCTGCTACTCAACTGTGCGCCACTGCAGCAGCTCACGGAGCATAGCGTGCTGCTCAAAAGCCATCCGCTGCCTCAGGTCGAGCTACTGCTGGACCTGTGCGGCCTAATCTTGCGCAGCAGCCAAGCGCTTCTCCTCGAGCTGGAGCGTTCTCCCACAGAGTTCCTGGACAGCAACAAGCTGCTGCACTATCAGCGCAGCTATCAGAAGATTTTGGACCACATTAAACAGGCGCTGGATCAGCTAGACGCTGGTCACGCTGAGCATCTGCCACTGGCACAGCCGCTGCTGGCGCTCCTCGAGCAGCTCGAGCACAGCCAGGATACAGATGCCGACGCCATGGCGGAGCCCGTTGAGCTAAGCAATGTGGATACGGAGCTGTCCAACATAGCGCATGGCGTGCTGCTGGCGCTGCAGAAGATCTACAAGGAGCATAACAAGCAGCCTGCGCCGGTGGATGGTGACCAGGAGGAGGCACTCAAGGAGCAGCATCTGAAGCAGCATTTGACTGGCCAGCTAAACGCGGACTGGCAGCTTTTGGGAATGCCGCGCACCCTCACCAAGCTGTCCAATGTGCTGCTCGTGCTCAAGCACGCCCAACCCAGCCAGCAGAAGTTGCTCTGCCTGCGCCGGGCGGTGGCCCTGGTGCCCGTGTTGCAACAGTATCAGTTGCTGGCGGATTTCATGCTGCTACAGCAGCTGGGCACGCACAAGGTCTCCGCCAAGATGTTGTCCATTATGCTAACCGCTTTCGTGGAAATTGGCAGCAAAGGTTTCTGTGTGCCGCCGGATCTGATGCAGGATGAGGAGGGTCAGTCCAAGCAGGATTCCAAGAATGGCGAGGGTTTTGGGCTGGAAGATGGCACCGGCGAGAACGATGCATCGGATAAAATCGAATCCGAGGATCAGTTAGATGATGCCAAGCGGCCTGAGGATCGCAAAGATGAGGGCGACAAAGAGGAGCCCGACTGCAAAGAGGAAAAAGGCATCGAAATGAGCGACGACTTCGATGCCAAAATGCAGGACGTGGAGAAGCCGGAGAACGAGGAGGATGACAGTGGCGAATCCGAAAATGAAGATGAGCTCAACAAGGAAATGGGTGAAACAGAGGAGGGCGCCGAGAAGCTGGATGATCAAATCTGGGGCGATGATGAGGAAAAACAGCCTGAAGAGGAGCAGCCCGATTTGAATGAAGAGGATCAGGGCAAGGGCAGCAAGGATGAAAAGGATGAGCACAACGATCTGGACACCAAGAACGAGGCTGCCAAGGAGGATGGCAAGGATGAGCACGAGAAAGATGGTCTGGATGCGACAAATGAGCCAAGTGGCGACGACAAGCGCAAGGAACAGGCCAGGGATATTGATGACATGAAGGATCCAGAGCTCGACGAGGAACAAACGAATGCCATGCATAATGAGCTGGAAGAGCCGCCAGAGCCAGAGGAAATGGATTTGGGTGATATGAACAACGTGGACGAGGGTCATGACAACGAGGCCGATGAGCCGAATGATGAGAATCCCTTCGACATAGACGCCATGAAGGAGAACATGCAGCCAGCCGATGAGCCAGAGGAGGAAGATACGACTGAAGAGCAAGCCAAGGAGGAGCAGCCCATGTCGGATGACAGCGAATCCGACGCAGAGGAGGAGGGTGCGGAAAAAGAGCATACACAAAAAGCCCCAGATGAAGAAGACCAGGAAGCGTTGGCTGAGGAAGAGAAGGAAAATACAGAACCGGAAACCCAAACGCGTGGCGATTTAGATAAGGAAGAGGAACAGCCAGAGGAAACACCCGCTGAGCCTGAGGCGCGTGAAGAGAAACCCGAGCAGCACACACAATCCAAGGACAAGTCCAGCAAGGAAGAGAATGTACAGTCTGTGCCCGATACGGAGCAGAACAGCTCAGCGGATCAGGTGCAGCAAGAGCAACAAGATGAAAATATCAAGCAGGACCAAAAGATGGATGAGCAGGAGACGGGCGAAGAAAAAGATGGCGTGGGACAGGCCGAAAATGATGTGAGTCTTACAATTATTCAATTTAATATAAGCCTAAGAATTCCTTTTCCTTTATTCCAGACGAACGACGGCGGCCATCAGGGCATTGCCGAGACCAAGGAAACTGTATCCCAGGAGGAGCGCAAGAATGAGAAGCAGACGCAGGAAAAACGCAAACAAGGACGCACCAATGAGGAGCGCACGTTAGGTAGCTACTCGTCAAGTACTTTCCCAATCTCTAGACTAAACTTCAATCCGCTATTCTTTCCCAGGCGAAGCTGAGCAAAACAAATTGAAGCAGCTGAAGACAATCGACCAAATGAAGGAGTCCAAGCAAAACGAGGGCGAGCAACAGGACCAAACGGATGAAAATGCCGAGGCGGAGGAATATCAGCATGTCAAGGAGCCAAAGAACAGCGATAAAACCACCCTGGATAATGCCACAGAGGAGCAATCCAAGCAAATCAAACACCAAGAGGACGAACAGCCCAAAGAGGATGAAAACGCGGATGCCGAAAATGCAGATGAGCTAATGGCAGATGAGGAAACAACAACAGCGCCCGAGGAGGAGGATGCACAACTGGAGCAGCTAAGCTCGGAGAGAACGGATCAAAAATCCGACAAACCCTCAAAAACGGAACAGGCAAAGGAACGCCTGGAAACGCCCGAGCAAATGGAAATCGAGGGCGAAGTGGTGCCCACAGTGACAGTGCCACGCAGCGCTGAGACCACAGCGCACAGCAAGTAATGAACGGCTATAAATACCCTATAAATATGTTATATTCAATTGTCAACTATTTACAGCATGGAGCTACTGCTGGACAAGAGCACACTGGCCCAGGAGCTGAGCACAGCCGAGCAGATTGAGCTACGGCAAATGTATCAGCAACAGTTGACCAGCGCAAATGCCGTAAGTAGAATTCATAAGCTTAAAAGTCAATTGCTAATCCCTTGAAAACCGAACAGATCTTGCCACAGCATGAGGATTATGAGAGCTGGTCCAGCATATCGAATCGCATGACGCAAAATGCACGCGAGCTGTGCGAACAGTTGCGTCTCATCTTGGAGCCCACAAAGTGCACACGGCTCAAGGGTGACTATCGCACAGGTCGCCGCATCAACATGAAGAAGATTATTCCGTATATAGCCTCACAGTTCCGTAAGGACAAGATCTGGCTGCGTCGCACAAAGCCGGCACAGCGTGATTATAAAATAACTATAGCCATCGACGATTCCAAGTCGATGCATCATAACAATTCCAAGACGCTGACACTGGAGGCCATCTCCTTGGTGTCGCAGGCGCTAACGCTGCTGGAAAGCGGTCGCCTGAGCATTGTTTCCTTCGGCGAAGCGCCGCAAATTATCCTCAATCATACGGAACAGTTCGATGGACCGCGTTTAGTTAGCGCACTCAATTTTGCCCAGGATAAAACCAAAATTGCGGGCCTGCTCGACTTTATACGCACCGTGAACATCGAGGAGAGCGGTTTGGGCGGTGACAATGGCCTGTTTGAGAATCTGCTGCTTATATTGAGCGATGGACGGAATATATTCAGTGAGGGCAATCAGAAAGTCAAGAATGCCATCAAGCTGGCACGACTGCAGCGCATATTCCTTGTATACATTATCATCGATAATCCTGAAAACAAGGTTAGCTTCTGATTAAATATAAAACATTTATATTTTTCTAATTGCCATGCTTTGTGCTTGCAGAACTCGATACTGGACATACAACACGTGGAGGTGAATGCTGATGGTTCGGTCAAAATCAATTCATACTTGGATAGTTTTCCGTTTCCATATTATGTGATTGTCCGTGACCTAAATCAGTTGCCTCTGGTGCTCAGCGAAGCCATGAGACAGTGGTTCGAATTAGTCAATAGTGAATAGTTGTTTAATTTGTATATAGTAGGTGTATTGGACGAACCTTTATGCTAGTTTTGACCTACTTGTTAAGCGCACAGGAGTGAACACTTTTTATTTTTTTGTAACATTTTGCAAATATTTGAACTTTTATATTATTTAGTTTAAGCGGAATTCAATTCTTTCTTTAATCGTTAAGCCGATTAGTCGTGCATTAAACAAATTTGTATATTGCATCATATTAAAAACTTACTGATTGCTTACTCACAATTCAGTAAAAACAACATGCATGCTTTTTCTTAAACAGCGACATTTTAAAGTATAACAACTATTAGGAACCCTAGTACCTTATGGGTATGCAATGAAATTGTTCATTCGAAAAAATGTAGTGCGTCTACTTACTGGACATTTCTGTTCGCCTGGTACTTCAGCCGAAGTTGCTTTGAAATCTTAGCACCCAGTTGATCCTCTGGGCGCCCCGTTTGGGTATGCAATGAAATTGTTCATTCACTAAAATTTTTAGCTCGTCTACCTGCTGGGCATTTCTGTTCGCCTGGTATTTTCGCCAAATATTCGACAAAATCCGACGCCCAGCTGCTTACAGTGGTCTGTTAAGTAACAGCTGTTACTTAACAGTGGACTGTTTAAAACTTGCAAGTTACCATTACCTTAACATTTTCGCTCCTTTTGGACCACGTTTAAAAAAATTGCTCTGTGCAGCTACCTGCCATTTCTGTTCGCCTGGTATTTAGGCTGAATTATAATATTTAAATCGTGCGCCGACGGCCGGGTCCAGTGCAATGAAATTTTGCAACCGTTAATTTTTAAACCTTGACAAACCTGACCGATTTTTTCAAAGATTTGGACATTTTGGTTTACCAGGACTACAACAATGGTATGGTATAACTGGAATTTTGATCATTTCGGTCGTGTTAAACAGTATATCTGTGACGAATAAAGACTTACCAAAGACGAGTTCAAAATTACATAAGATTCTTAAGTCGGACTTAATTTATTCTATTATCTTGCGCATTTGTCTTTTATAAATCCTTTTAATAACATCATCCAGAATGGGAAAGCTTGAGGTAGGTCGGGTATATTTACAATCCGATTGGTAATACGATCAAAGTAATTGGTAATTGTTCGCGTTAATGCAGTACTAGCTGCAAATCAAAAGGATATTCCCTTGAGTTAAGGCTCTGTCTAAAGAGTTGAGTATGCTGCCAATTCACGCCACTCAACTTGGCCACAATCTGGAATTCGCTGGCGTTTTCGATGCAATTTTTGCCATCACTGGTTTCCACGCTCACATTAATTTTGCCCTCGCCAAAGGTTTTCGTTTCGAATATGAGTTTATAGGATTTAACTTTAAGATTTGATTTGCTCAAATTAAATTTCCAAATGATTTCAGCGCTCTCCGTGTCCTCTGTAAACATATATTTGATATTAGCTCTACAATTCGGAGAGTTTGTTATATCAGGAGCCTACCTAGGCGCGCCAAATAGGCCATTTTCCAATCCTGCTCCACCTTGCGGAATATGTTCTTCGATGAGAATTGCGCACTTTGCCAGGTCTTGTAGGTCTCGACGATGTTCAAATGCTCGCCATCTATAAAAAGAAAGCAATCGGTCATCAGCAGATTTGATAAGAGTTTGCTGTCAAACCTTTGGTATATCGCTCGTACGTATCGCTGGCGCAATTGTAGCGTAGATTGAGCTGACGTCGCTCCAGCTCGCTTTCATTTGGCGTAAATACGAATATCTGCAATTAAATAATGCCACAGATCGTGTGCGATTCAATATAGACAAAGACAATTAACGACAACAGCTGCTGACTTACATTGGTGAATGTGTGCTCGCCACGCGACTGTCGCCACGACAAGCTGCCCGAGCTTCTACCCTTCAGCTCGCCCTCGGTTGGCGTGCTGCGTAGTTTATAAAGAATACGTAAAGAGCAGCTTTAACTACAACAACAACAACAAGAGCAATTAATGAATTTTTAATGCATACCGTTCCACGGTCATTGCAATGACCTCGCACATGTAGCGTTGGCTGAGGAACTTTTTGCGTTCGGCGCTAGAGAATTGCTGGCGCTTGGTCCTGATCACATTCAGCGTTTCGATTAGCTCCTTCTCGGAGCACAGCCTGCGCAGCTGCAATATTTGCCGATGATTGTTGGTATAGCGCCAGGTCACGTCCTGTGCATCGTCCCGCGAATAGGCAAATATATAATCAATTTTGCGCTTCCAGCCGTGCTGATACATCAGCGGTGAGTCGACCACATTTTCCGATGGATCCACGTGCAGCCAGCGCATTTGCGTCTCCGAAAACACCTCGGTCCATACATGATCGAAATGGGAGTGCACCAGGCGTGCATCATAGTCCAGACACCGGCACAGGAATGTAAAGCAATTGGCAAACTCGCCGCAGCGTCCCTTTCGGGTTACCAACAGCTGCGAAATGTCATTGTAGCGATGGAATTTGGTCTCCTGGCCACAGCAAACGGTGACCTCGACGCGCACATCACCCTCGGTTTGCGTGCGACGCAGTTTGCCGTCTTCACTGCCGCACACTTGGCAAGGTATATTATTGACCCACTCGAAGAACTGCGTTTTGAACCAATTGACCAACTCAACTAGCAGCAGATCGCGTATACACGGCTCCTTCTCCTGGCACTGGCCAGAGGCAATCAGTTCCTGCATCGCAAGTAGCTTGCCGCTGGCGTTCATTGTTAGCTCATCGACGGGTATGAGACTGCGTCCGCTGGCCAGCAGCGCCTCATCCTCATACTGCATGACCGCATCGCTGTAGAGCTCCAGGGATTGCAGAAATCGATTGGGCGTGCGCTAAAAATGCAAATTCTAATTACTGAATGCACTTTTCTCAACTTCGTAAACTAACCAGCATGCGCGGAAAGGCAATGCGTTGTCTGTAGGGCACTGAAGGCTGTATATACAGAGGCGTGGTACAGGTGGTAGCCATTTCTGCATGGGATTTAATTGGACCTAGACACGATAAGTTAAGTTTAATAGTGAAGTAAGATCATTTATTTTGCTCACTTTTTGGCATTGAGCCGTTTAGCCAGGCCTCGCGTCGCTTATTTAATACGTCGCGGTACTTTTGTATCTGCTGCAGCGGCACTTCGCTGGGCAAAGTGTACGCATTGGAGCTTGGCGTGCGTTTGAAGCCGATTGCATCGAGCAGTCGCTCGCTGCCCTTCAGCGAGAGCAGCTTTTCCTTGATCGCTTTGTTCTCCAGGTGTATGGTGCGAAACTTGGGGTTATTTGGCTGACTCAGCACATTCTCGAGCAGCACGAGCAAAATGCGCGCTGCCTCTAGATATTGCTGTTGCTGCTGCTCTGTGGTTGTTGTTGGCTGTGGCTCAATCAACTTTACGCACTCCAAGTTAATGTCGACCATGTCTGATAAATGCGCGGCTATCAAATAAGTCGGCGCAATGGCGCTATCGTCGGGTGGGTGGTTGGCTGGCTGGCTAGACTAGAGATGTGCAATGGTTATGCAAATATATCGAAAGCGCCTGCGTATTAACTTAATTTACTGATTAAACAATCAGTTTATTGCACATTTAAATCAATGACAAACAAGAAATGGCAAGAACAGGCACTTGGCGGCTTGCGCAGCTGTTGCGTCTTATCGCTTATCGATAGACACATCGTTATTTAGGCATTTTCTGTTTTGTGTATTTTTTTGGTATTTTTCAAAAGAGTGGCAGCGCCGAGCGCTCGGCAAATTTCAACCACTTTTGAAAAAAGTAGGCGTCGTTTCAATTGTGAAGCGTCAGTCATTGTGCAAAGTTTGCGCAGCGGTAAATTCAGAGAATCTGAAACAAAAAAACTTCATTCGTCTCTTATATTTCCTTAAAAGGTAATAAATTCAGTCTTTCTTTGTGCGTGTCCGACTCGAGTCTCAGCTCAAGTCTGGGCAGCGACGGCAGTCGTAAGCCGTTTGCCGATTCGAGTGTACATATTTGGTTCGTCTTTTCTCTTCAATTGCAGAAACCAAAACCAATCTAAATAGCAAAATGTGTGACGAAGAGGTTGCCGCTTTGGTTGTCGATAACGGTTCCGGCATGTGCAAAGCCGGCTTTGCCGGTGATGACGCACCACGCGCCGTTTTTCCATCAATTGTCGGCCGTCCGCGCCATCAGGGCGTGATGGTCGGCATGGGTCAGAAGGACTCGTATGTGGGCGATGAGGCGCAGTCCAAGCGTGGCATCCTGACTCTAAAATACCCCATTGAGCACGGCATCGTGACCAACTGGGATGACATGGAGAAAATCTGGCATCACACATTCTACAACGAGCTGCGTGTGGCACCCGAGGAGCATCCCGTGCTGCTGACCGAGGCTCCACTAAATCCCAAGGCCAATCGCGAGAAGATGACTCAGATCATGTTCGAGACCTTCAATACCCCAGCCATGTACGTGGCCATTCAGGCTGTGTTGTCCTTGTACGCCTCCGGTCGTACCACGGGCATCGTTCTGGATTCTGGCGACGGTGTCACCCACACCGTGCCCATCTACGAGGGCTATGCCCTGCCACACGCCATTTTGCGTCTGGATTTGGCCGGTCGCGATTTGACCGACTATCTGATGAAGATCCTGACCGAGCGTGGCTACTCGTTCACCACCACCGCTGAGCGTGAAATTGTGCGCGACATTAAGGAGAAGCTGTGCTATGTCGCCCTGGACTTTGAGCAGGAGATGGCCACCGCCGCCTCTAGCTCCTCGCTGGAGAAGTCCTATGAGCTGCCCGACGGACAGGTCATCACCATTGGCAACGAGCGCTTCCGTTGTCCCGAGTCACTTTTCCAGCCCTCGTTCCTGGGCATGGAGGCATGCGGTATCCATGAGACTACCTACAACTCGATCATGAAGTGTGATGTCGATATCCGCAAGGATCTGTATGCCAACACTGTCCTGTCCGGTGGCACCACCATGTATCCAGGCATTGCCGATCGCATGCAGAAGGAGATTACGGCTCTGGCTCCGTCCACCATGAAGATTAAGATTGTGGCGCCACCAGAGCGTAAATATTCCGTGTGGATTGGTGGCTCCATTTTGGCCTCCCTATCCACATTCCAGCAGATGTGGATTTCCAAGCAGGAGTACGACGAGTCCGGCCCATCCATTGTTCACCGCAAATGCTTCTAAGCAGCATAAAGAACAACAACAACAACAACAACATCAAAAAACAAGAAGAACAAGAACTGTGACTGACGCTGGGCGTGGTCCTGTCTGTGTGCGCTACGCCCCATACACACACACAAAATTGCATTGTATTGATTTCCTCTTTCATATAAGGATAGGTTAGAGAACAGAGAAGAAGAGAGAAGTGCCGGGCGGCGGACAGACGCACACAGACAGGACATATGCATCAGCACCAGAAACAGGAACAGCGAAAACAAAGATAAACTACATTTTTTTATAACAATTTTATACGAACTCATACCATATAAACGCACAAACACACACACACACACACGCCCACCCACACACAGACAGACACACACACATATTACACATAAGAAATTAGCATATTTTTGTGTTCTATCGAAATTCACGAGTTCATACGCACATTGGTATTATTATAAAATATACATATGTATGTATTATTCATATTCGGCATTAAACATTAAACATTCCCAAGCATTCCTACATATATTATTATGTATTACACATACTCAAAAATACCCAAAAAAAAAAGAAACTAAACTAAAAAGTATTTGTAACCGCTATGAAAAAAAAAAAAGGGAAGAAAAAAACAATAAAAAGCGATGAAGAACTGAATATGGCTAAACGACTTTTTCATATTGTTTTGTGTATATTATTAAATATTAAGCGGGCATTTTGTATATGACTAAGACATAACTGAATGCAAATGAGATTTGTCAACGCGCGGGCGTCGGCCGATAAGGCGTCGGCTTACTAATGCCCCAAAGATGTTCGATTTCGGGCCAAAAATAAACAAGAGCTCAGTTCGCAGGAAGTGTTTGGATAAACATATGATATACTTCATATATATTATTTTGTTTTTATTCTTTGTAGCTGCTGTTGCTGCATATGCGGGCCATGATTCGCCGCCGCGGCTTATCAGCGTGACGAGCCGCGGCCAGCCGATCTCCCGCCCACCCCTGATTGATTGCCAGCACCAAAAATAACAACAAAAAAAAACAGCTGTGGTCGGCACAGCCGTTTACCTTAAAAGGCAACAATTACAGTCTAGCTAAACGTATATGTACCTGCGCATGTCTGTCTGTACAATTGTAGAATCATGTGTTTCTCTTTTGCAAATGTGTCTAGTTTATGCCCGAATTAATCGACAAGACAAAAGTGAGCAATTGTCGGCGGCGTGCTGCTCGACTGACTCAGCGGCAAACATTGGAAAACGGAATCGTCATCAATTGGCAATTGTTTTGTGAGTGTATTTGTTTGCCTGCTCGACCACAATGTCAGGGTAGCGCGAAGGGGTGCGGTGCGGTCCGGTGCGGGCAGCCAGACGACATTTTAGGCAGGGCTTTCAATGCGTTTCGTTTTGTTTTGTTTTGGTTCAGAAACTCGCATTGACCAAAAATTCAATCAACTATTATTGACCAGTTTGGGACCTCACACACGCCCATATGTGGCAGATCAAAAGCGTTGGCCTTTTACAAAATTGATATACATATATACTTATACATATATATACATACATGCTATACATAGACAGGCATATATGCGTCTATATTTATATATGCTCGCTTTATTATATCATCGAAATTGTCAATTTGTAGCTCAAAAATGATTTGATCAAACTTATTTTATTGCAATCGTTATACATGTATATATTTATATTTGACACGCCCACAAATTGTTGTAACTTGTTTAAACACATATATATATAGTTTTTTTTTTTTTTAAGACAGTTTTCTAGTTACACTTAAGTTCTGACAGTTCTGCATAATTTGGTTTGAAACGTAAAAACGGTTTGTTGAATAATTCGCTTTGAGTACAATTTGGAAATGTTTTCTACTTATTTGTTTTTTTTCTTCTTTTTTTTTTTGATTACAGTTGCTTTTAATTTGTTATTGTTTGAATACTTTGTGCATTGTAGGTAGAAGCAAAACGCATAGCGGCAAAAATCATTTGAATACATACTAGATAAGAACACATAAGTACTAGGGTTAGATTTATAAAATCAGCCTTCAATTCATGCTTCTTGGTTAAGATATATGTACGTAGTTTAGGTATTTAACTAAGTTCGGCTCGAAATTGTTTATAAGTTTAAGCAGTTTTTATTGCACTTCAGTCAAGAGGCAAGTAAAAAGAAAGGTGCAAAATAATACTCACCAAAAAATAAAATATGAGTTATAAAAACTGAAAAAGTCAAAATTGAAACCTTAGCAATAATACGTGAAACATTTCTGTTTGTTTGTTTTTTTTTTTTTTTTTTTTTTTTATATAAATTACGATAATAGATTTTATTTTGATGTTTTTGTTCACTAAATGTACATGGATTCGTGTTTGTATGCGTGTGTGTATGTGTGTGTATAATTTAATGGTTAAAAATTACAATTAAAATGTATAACATTAATAATATGGAGTTTACTTTATTGCATTGCATTACTAATTACTTTTTATCGTTTTACTTGGCTTTTTAATTTTTGTTTTTTGTTTTGCATTTTACGATTATACGATAAAGATAAAACATATATGTCGTTGATTATGTTGTGTGTGCGCGTGTGTGTGTGTGTGTGTGTGTGTTTGTTTGTTTTGAATATAAGGTAAGACACGTAATGTTTTTAACTAAAAGCATAAATATATAAGTATTTAAATATCGTTTATAATGGCTATATAACTAAAAAGAACAAATATGCATATGAAGATCCTATAAAAAACTGTGACTTTATGCGTTTCGTGTATATACTTATATATGTATATATATATATATATATATATGTGTGTGAACTATATGTATATGTATGCGTGTGCCATGTGATTAGTAATACATCCGATATATATAGATATATGCACAATATATAAATCAGCGATTGCGTGAATCATGACGATATATGCTACACACACATAGCTATATAAATGTACATGCGGTTAATGAAACAAAAGAAATGTTTTGTAATCAAAAATACAAATATTATTAATACACATACATATAATTATATATATATATATATATATATACTTTCATTCTTAGCACACTGCAATCCGCCTGCCCTAAACACTAAAATCTGCCTGCCTTAAACGCTAATAACATGTAATTCCTATATATTTATATATGCTTGTATATATATATATATATATATATTGATACCTAGACGTACACTCAGCTCCTGGTGGAGCATGGGATTACATATTTGCCTTTCCTTTGTTTCTTTATGATGCCATACAAAATCTGTGCAAAACTGAAATAAGTAACTAAATAAGAATTGTCCGTTTTGGGTTGCTTCATGTTTCGTTCTTCTTCTTGTTGTTGTTGTTGTTGCTGCTGCTGTTGTTGCTCTGCTCCGCTTGGCCGGCTGCAGCGCCGGGCGCCACCTTGTTGCAGCCAGTTTGCCAATGTTTGGCAGCGGGCGCATAAAGCATTTATCAGTAGGCCTGCGCCTCCTTATAGTCACTCTGATCGGATGTATAGAAGTCCTCGAGCTTCCATTGCAACGTCTCGAATGTGGGTCTGCGCATCGGATCCTTGTGCCAGCACTCGAGCATAATCTCATACAGACGCTGTTCACAATTGGGCGGCATGGGCATGCGATAGCCGTGCTCCACCTGGGTTAATACTTCGGCATTGGTCATGCCTGCCAAAAGGGAGGGAATAGACGGTTTTTAGCATTGCAATTAAATTGATTATATTTGTGCGAAACGCACCTGGATAGGGTATGCGTCCGTAGGTGACCAGTTCGGTGAGTAAAATGCCAAAGCTCCACACATCCGATTTAATAGAGAATTTACTGTAATTGGCCGCCTCCGGCGCTGTCCATTTGATGGGGAAGCGTGCGCCCACGCGTGCCTCGTATTCATCCTCCTTGATGAGCCTGTGGATGGCAAATAAAATTCGATTTAATTCAAATTCAAATTAAAATTTCAATTGAAATTAAATTTTGTATTCGTTGTATTTACCGTGCCAAACCGAAATCGGCAATCTTTACGATATTCCCATCGCCGACGAGCACATTACGCGCCGCCAAATCTCTGTGTATATAGTTCTGCGATTCCAAATAGGCCATGCCAGCGGCTATTTGGGCAGCCATATCGATCAGCGTTTGCATTTTGATGCTACGACATTTGCCTGCAATTGCTAAAAGATATTAAAAACACATACATCAGAAATATTTAATGACACGATGGATTGGGATTGATAAAGCGTTTGTCGAGAGGCGTGTTCATGAATCAAATGCAATGTTAGTCAATTTTGTGAGATTATCTTGAAGAATAGCCCATATCTCGACATACCTTGCAGATATTCCAATAGGGAACCATGCTTCATGAGCTCTGTGATAATATAGATGGGCTCCTCGACGGTGCAGACCGCATATAGCTGTATGAGCTTGGTGTGGCGCAGTTTCTTCATGATTTGAGCCTCGGCCAAGAAGTCCTTGGGATCCATTGTGCCTGCAAGACGGCATTCGAGAAATATTTTTAATTAGATTAAATGTTCTTTAAAGGCAGTTTTCATACTAGGGTGCTAACCGAAGGAATCTTAGAGCATGTAAAAAAATGGGTTAAAATGGGTTTGTGCAGCCAGAAGAAAGCATCTACGACCCCATAAAGTATATATATTCTCGATCAGCATCAATAGCCAAGTCGATCTGGCCATGTCCCTCTGGCTATCCGTCCGCCCGTCTATCTGTCCATCTGTCTGTTTGTCTGTTCTCTGTCTGTCCGTATATATGGATGCGTCAATCTCGGAACCTATAAGAGCTAGCCTTGCAATTTTCAACGTAGATCCTTCTTGTGCCCGATAATCGATAACTTGCTCCTTTTCCAAGCAATCAATAAAAAGCGAACTCTATTTTTTGATATACTCTATCTACAGCTACAGCCATTCCCCGCCTTTCCCTTTCATGATGGTAACAGAAGGTTCAGGGTATCACAGAGTCGGGCACTCCCGACTTTGATTCTATATTTAATTTCAATAAGAAAATCGCGTAGGACAATGTTCTATTTCAATTTTTAGGCATATTTGGATCAGGTGATCTCTTTCAACTCACCCGACTTGAGAGTTTTGATGGCCACGGGCGTTGTATTATTCCATAGACCCTCCCAGACATCGCCAAACTGTCCGGAGCCCAGTTTGCGTACGAATTTCAACGAAGTTCTGTCGATTTCCCATTGATCGCGTGTTCGATGCGATAGGCCCTCGGTGACAGGTTTTTCAATCTGCGATAGAGTACAAATCAATTAGAGTCTTACAAAAGAACAAAAAGTGAATGCTATATATATTTTAGGAGCTAATTGTTTAGATATGGTTGTGTGCTTTTGGGCTTCGTTTCAATGAAGGTGCCAATTGAGAGTTGGTTATAAATGTGGCATACATTTAGGCATTATGTACAAAATTTGTTGGTTTTTAGTCATATTCGATTGTTAATTATTTGTTGTTGAAGTAGAGCGAAGGAGATGTTAAAAGAGCAATAAACGTTGTAATTTGGCTATTATTGTTATTATTAATATAATTGTGTGTTGGCCTTTAGCCAAAGTCAAAGTGCATTTAGCTGTAGTCGGTTAATTTAATTTTTGCCATTGTTTAAGCCAAACGCGCTGACTCACGGGGCGTTGCAAATTTGAAAGTGCATTAGTTGGAAATTTTTTGCATGCCCTTCGCAGAGTTTTGTGCTCTTTTTTTTTTTTGCATAAATTAGACACGCGATTTGGCAGTTGCACCAAATACAATGCGCATATATGTACACGCGATGAAGCAAGATTATATACACAAAGTATATATATATATATATATATATAAATTAAAGTAAAGTTAATTACATTATAGGTAGAGTCTGGCCTACAACAGATTATTCAAAGTTTTGGACAAGAAATTGGATTGCGCAGCTGCAAGCATTGGGTTATTTATTTACAATTGCCAGCTTATAATTCTCAACTGGTTTTAGTGCCGCATTTTGTAGCTGACTTAACAATTTGTATTTCCACATAAATATCTTAAATTTTGTGTATTTGAATATCCCGAAAATAACTGGCATTAATTTTGTTTTAATATGTTATGGGATTTTTTTCTTTTGCATTTAATTGCACTTTGTACTTTGGCTATTCATAAATTAAATAAAATGAATGGGTTTTTTTTGGTATAAATTTTGGCGTGATGGTGTTTTTTTTTTTTTTGGCAGTGGCAAGTACACACACACGCATACGCACACACACATTAACGTTTATGTTTAAGTACAAAATCCTACCTCAAAAATACCCGTAAATGTATTTGTCTTTTATACAGTTAGTATTTTATTTTTTTTTTTTTAATATCGTTAGTATATCAATTAAAGGAAAAAATACAAAAAAAAAAAAATATTTTAAAATCGTTTTCGTTAAGTTTTTACGTAAATAATGAGAAATTATAATGAAAATGTTAAATGTTCAATGTAAATATGCCATGTTAATGTTAGCAAGACGTAATGTTAGATGCATGTTAAGTGCATGTTAAAATGCATGTACGAATAAACAAAAGGTAATACCATGAACTAAGGCATAATTCGGAACATTTATGGCTTACCTGTACACAGGGTTTGCAGAGATTAACGCACAGGCCATCCGAATCCTTGGAATAGTGCTCGACAAGCTCTTGTAGGGTTCTGTTTAAAGTTAATTATAGACGAGAGCAGATTATCAGAGTTGGCTTAAAGGCAAACATGAATATTTTGAAACTAACCTGAATGTTGTGCGTCTGGCAATGAAGAAGCCGCCCTCATCCAATTGTCTGATGCGGTAATGCTTGACCGTATCGCCATCGCGCACTGCAATTTAGAAATATATATATATATATAGATATGTCGATATTGTATATGCATTGTAATTCAGAGAGTATAATGGCATTACGCCTGCCATTTATAGCCTGCCCACCCACCTGATAGCGAGTAGTCATTGTGACGGCTCTCGGAATCGCGTATTAAAAATGCGCCGTGCTCGTTCTCCGGCAGTAGCAATTTTTTCTCAGCCTCAATGCGTTTGATTTTGCGGAAGTACCAGCTGCAATCACAATTAAAATACAAAAGGAAATTGTCGTTAGCAAAATATATTTATGCCATGTAAATGCACACATAAAATAAAGTTCAAAAAGCTAGTCGTAAAATTGTAGGCTTTATTAAGGAAACTGCTAAAGCGAGGCCATAACAACAAATTTCATATCAATGCAGTTCGGGCACAGAAGGAGGCACGTGCGTGGGTGTTGCCTCTTCCCCCTGCCCCGCCACCTCACACACCTCTGCCACAACCCAGCTGCACCTGGATTGAGCAATTTTCTGGGTCTTTAGCTACTGTATCAGCTTTGTGGAACGTGTTTTATTCTATTTTTAATATTCAGATACATTTCATAGGGTAATTTCTAGCTGAGTTTATTGTTTTGGCCGGCGTGTAATTAAATTATTATGCAATTAGTTTAATCTGAAACGTGCACAATTTATTTAAATTATCTACCTTTTTTTTTTTTGTCAATTATTAACCACTTTTTTGTTGCTGCTAAATATTGCAAATGTTTTGTAATTTATGCAACAATTTTATACTATGCACCACTTGCTTTTTTTTTTCACTCAGCTTTTTTTTTTCCTTTCTTGGCGACAAATTTATTTTATTTATACATTTTGCGCGCATTTTAAATTCAACTTTAATTGCGCTTCCGAATCGAAAATTGCGGAAATTGCTTGAAGTTTTTTCTTATTTCATTTTTTGTTTGTTTTAGTTTCTAATATTTATGTGAAGTGTTGCCGCGAGTTGAGTGTGCCATTATCTAGATGAATTTATCTGAAAATTAAGCTGAACTGTTGAGAGTTCCATTTGCCTTATAAACTATTGATTGAGCTATGGGACTCGAATGATCTATGCAATTCCTTAGTTATATAAAATGATATTTTAAATTATCATTAATCATTGGTTTAATTGATCAATGCTGAAATTGCAAGCCTTTTAAGCGGCCAACGCACGTCTATCTATTGTCAATTTTTGCTGGATTTGAACCAGCGACCTTACATTTGTCAGTTCAACAGTCAGACTTCTAAGGCAGGCAGTCTCTTTTAACGTCACGTTTGACAGCTTTGTTGTCGATGGTTTTCCTATTCCTACTCTAGTTGCTCAAATTTTGCAAAATTCCATCCCAAAGCTCGATTCGAAAAGGTTTTAACTTCTCAGTTGTCCCAGTTAAAGCTGCGCATTGATCATCCATCAATCAGTCAGAAAAAGCTCTTTTAAAGTACATCGATTCGTTTTGCCAGGTGAACATCCCTTTTAACTTAACTTAACAGTCTCATGATAAATACTCCAAAGTCTCACATAACATGATTGTATTTGTTACAAGTAGCTGTCAAATGTATCTTGTCTGGCATTAACATTGACCTTAATAAACTAGCTGCTATTGTTGTTGAGTTCATTTCTCTTTACCCCTCTCTCTCTCTCTCTGTCTCTCTCTCTCTCTCACTCCTATTATCTCTATTTGCCTTTTATGCTGTTTCATCGGGCAACTGTAAATACAATTAAAAAAATAATTTTTGTTATATAATCGAACCGCAACGAAACCAATTCACATTTTTGAAGTTCGTGACAACAGAGTGTTAAAGAGATGACCAAATCTTGGATCAAAATGTGCCATATCATAAAAATGCATGTAAAATGTGTTGTAAAAACATAAACACACACAGATACTCACACATATATGCACACACACACATATACAAAATATGTATCTGACAGTTGCATTGCAATAATTGACACACACATTTGCATATGTATAGGTATATATAACACATCGTAGATGAGTCAACTTTTATGTGGGTTATGTGTAGAAACGAAGCCATTTGCGATCTTTTGTCTAAACATTGAATTGCGGTTGTATTTTTTTGTATGCGCCCCTCACGATTTCACTGCCCAGCGGCAGATGTTGGCGTCAATGCGATAAAGAAAACTCATCAGCAGCAGCAGCAGCAGCAGCAGCAACAGCAGAGAGCATTTTCCGGACGTACAAAACTTTTCATTTCAATGGATGCGACGGCCACAAACAACGACACAGGCCCCGGCAGCTGGCGAGGGGCGTTTTAAGTCTTGAAACGTGGCGAAAACAAAAAGTGAAAATAAAAATGTTGTGCACAAGGACATGCTCATATGCGCACACAAATACCAAGGCAACAGGCTCTTGTGCATGCACAGGAATCACCAGATAGCCAGGAATGCCCCAAGCCACACAAAAGCATTTGCATAAAAGAGAACTTTCAACTCCAGCCTCTGGCAGCCGGGGGAGGGCCCCCGAAGTGCGACCAGGTGAGCGAATAGCCTGGCCTAGCCTTAACTGCCAGGGAAGAAGTAGTGCAAGGGTGTGATATACTAAAAGGGTAGCCTATAAAAAAGGTGGCAACACTTAATTAATAGTGCTGTAAAACACCAACTTAATTGAGTACCGATAGGCATGACAATCGATGATGATGATGAATGCAATTAAAAACAATCGATATAAAGCCCGATCCTGGGAGTTGAAAAAGGTATATCACTGCGAAATAGGAAGCGCTTGATATAAGAAACTGTAAAACTTTTGTGCTAGCCATATATACCCTTTGGGTAGGCACAGTTACGTGGTATAGAAAACATGCACAGCCATTGGCAAGACAGGATGGGATGCGATTCTAGATGGGCTTCACGGAGCACAAGCACCGCTCGCAAATGGCATTTGCCAGTTCTATTGAATTTCACTTTGGCTTAGAATGCAAACAAGCTCGCGGAGTTGGAGGCAGGGGGCAGATTGAGTGCTGGGAACGAGTTGAGTGCGTGTTTTTATTCCATTTTTTTGTTTTTGTTGCTGCTGTTGTTGAATATTCTGCTATTGCCTGGAGCCATTTAGTTAGCTGGAATTCAACGGGCAAAACTGCAAGTAATCTGATTGCGCAAAAGCCATTTAAAGCTATTATTAAAAGAACTTGCGGACCTGAGCTCGCACTCGCACACGGACTCGGAGTCGATTTCAACTCGACGCAACTCTTAACTTGGCTGGCACTTTTAATTGGCTGTCTGCTGCGTTAGGGGAGTTGTTATGCTCGTTCACAAAGTGCAGATAGGGTATATTGGTTGTGTGCCAGGTGCCCATTCGTGCGTTCGTATAAACTTGGATATATATACGGCCATGTCCATTAGGAGAAAGGGTGCAATCTGTATCATCCGTAGCTTTAAAGCTGGAACTAGCAAGTTTTAAATGCAGAAGGTCCAATAATATCCCAAAGTTCCTCTTTAAATAGAAAATATATACTGTAAGGATTCACAGCAGAAGCAACTCCTCTTGAGATTGATTCAAACAACCAGGAGGCAGGATCAAATAAATGGATATATCTTAACTATTTGGGCAGTTAGTCTGCTTAAAGCTGTTCTTGCAATGTGATTGGGTATTAGGCAGTCGGTTAGACCCGTTTGCAGCATTTATACGTGTTCACTTCTTCCCATTGCTGTTGCTGCTTTCTTGATTAGCACATGCTGCAGAGTTGTCATCGGGCAAACGGTTGTCTGCCATTGCCAACATCATCAACGAGCTCTTTTGCAACAAAGTTCGTTCGGTCGGTTGGTAATTTGCCCGTCAACAGGCAGCAGGACGACAGCCAGCAGCTCCTTGTGAATGAATGTTGACTCTCAAGTGCGAGCACTTTGATTGATCAATCAATCAACTCATTATTAATGTGCATATGCCAGTTTGGAGCACGTGTCTATTATGCCAATGAGCATTTATTAGACGCCATTAAAGCACATGCATTTTGCCTTTGCACCAGCCAGTTAACCTGGCCATAACATTTAGCCTATTTATAGACCACATCGTTGCCATTTAAGCTGAATGTGTGTCTATTTGTGTGTGCCTGCATGACTTTCATAAATATGCAACACTTTAATTACACACTGTTTGGATGGCTGCACATGCGCATCCTTTTGGCCCGCTGCAGCTGCCAGGCGTGGTCCATGGTGCTTCTTCTTTTCTGGTTAGGCGGCTAATGGGAAACGAAACCACAAGCCATCGCACCACTGCAACACAGCACCACCGCTGGCTATAGACGACTCAAAGCTGAGGTACGGCATTGGAATTCGAGACTTTTGCGATTCAATAGACTCTAGACACGCAGAACATGGCTATGGGAAAGTATTACACGTAAAAAAATGTTCTTCACTTGGGAAAATTGTATTGGACTTCAGGAAAAGCTTCCTTTTTATATAGTATAGCTTGGAATTAGACTTTATGCGAGTATACGAGAGTATTTACGAGTACATGCAAGTACAAGCGAGTACGTAGTACAAGCATGTGCGAATACTTAAAAGTATGTGCGAGTACTTAAGAGTACTCATTTTTGAGTATTCAGAAGTATTTACGAGTAATTACGGGTGATTACACTTTCTTACGAGTATTTGCGGGTATTTACGAGTTGTCATGCGTACTTTCGAGTACTTGCGCGTATTTACGAGTACTCATAAGTACTTACAGGTATTTACGAGTATAATCAAGCATTTAAGATTATAGGCAACATGTTTTTAGTTTCATAATATGCTTCTGCTCTTGCCTAATACCAGATACTCACTAGCAGCACAATTTTTTGCGAGTGTACGCGTTTGATGCGTGCATATGAGAGTATTTATAAGTACGTGAGAGTATTTATGAGTATATAGACAACATATCTCGTGCCTTGTTATGTGCTCAACTGCCAATTGTAATAAGTTCTGCTCGGCTAGACATATCAATATCAATATATTATGCTCATGTAGAAGCAACACCATGATTACAGGGCAAATGCACTCAGCGGCCTAACATGAAAAATTGTTCTAGAAAAAGCGTAGTGATATTTATAGATGTGGTTGGTCTCTCTGTCTGTCTATGGAGAGCCGCCTGGCTGCGCAAAGCCAAAGCCAAAATCAAATGCGCTGCGACTGCGCAGCCTTTTACAACAACAACAAACATAGTTGGCTTGTGGCGACTGGGGCGCAACTATTTTTAAACAACGCAAACGCAACGTAATGTCTAAAAATATACACACCAGTTGATGTTGCAGTTGCCGTTGATGTTATTGTTGTTGCTGCTGCTGCTGCAACAGCGAGCCAAAGATACTTGCTACATGTTTTGGCTTTTTGTTAACTTTATTATACACTTGCAGAGGGTATTATAACTTAGTCACGAAGTGCGTAGCACACAGAAGAAGGCTCCATAAGGTGCATATATATATCCTTGATCAGTCTATCATTTATCATATAGCTTGATATACAGAATGAGGTTTTGCAAGGATTATTCTGATGTTTACTTCAAGATCTCCTCCTGAATCTACAAAGCTGTAAGCTGTATTTCTCAAGTATAGGGTATTTAAGCTTCGTTCTTCCTTGTTTCTTATATTCCACATATATATTTTTTCTACAATTTTTCTACGTCAGCCATGGCTTAGTGGCGAGTTTTTGGCCATGGTTAGTGGAACGATGCGACTCTGTTGGCGGCTGTTGCCGCTTTTGCCACTTGCCACTTGCCACTTGCTTTGGGGCAACATGTTTGGCTTGTTTTGGCTGTTAACTTAATTGCAGGCGCTGCATTTTATGCACAAACAAGGCGCTTCGACATGCACATTTGAGTTAAAATTAGATTAGATGCAACAAGCTGGCCAAAATAGTGGCCAAGTGCTTGGCTAGTTGTTGCATAGTTGAGGCTGTGTCCGGTCTGCACTTTGCACATGTGCACATGTATTCACAGTGGCGTCCAAAAAAATAGGAACAGTAATGTTTGAACTGCTTAAGGCAGCGTATGACTTTTTATATCATATAATTATTAATTATATTATTATTATTATTATTTTGTTGAAGACACAATTTGATGTAGCTAAGTAATATATCAATAAAATATACGTACTCTTTTAAGCTGTTCGAGCTCGTATGCCTGCCACTGTAGCTTGACATATGGAGGGGGTTAGTGTAGGAGGGGGGAGCTCCAATCTTTCTACTGGATCTGCTACAATTTGCCTGGCCAACACTTGACGTGCCCACTGGAATCCCAGTGATTGACACAGGGGTGTGTGTGTGTGTGTGTGTGTTGTTGATGTTGTTTTCACCGTGCCCAATTCTAGACAATTGAGGCACAAATTGTGCCACTAACTAACTCTGGCAGCAACAATAACAACAACAACAACAGCAGCAGCAACAAAAAAAACGAATCCAAGCAACGGGTTCAGACGTTCCACTGTCAATTGTTAAGCGGCTGCCCCAATTGCCAATTGGCAGCGGCAGTCGCTCAATTGCATTGGGTTTTGGGTTCGATTTATTGAAGCAGGTCATGATGTTGCTTCTGTTGCTGTTGTTGTTGTTGTTGTTGTTGCTGCTGTTGCTGTTGCATTGTTTGTGCAATTAGCCATGCATTATAAGCCATATACACAAAGATATATATAAAGATATATGTATGCATATGGACATGTAATTTGCGCTTTCAGTTAGCGTACGTCTGGCAAACGAGTTTTTTTTTTTCGTTGTTGTTAAGAAACGTCACGCATGATTCAGAGGCTGTGAATTACCTCAGAAGATTTTAACTCTGACACTACGTAGGCGACGGGGCTCAGCTGTTGTGTGTGTGTGTGTGTGTGTGTTTGGGCCGGACCAAAAGCGCACAAGCTGTTAATTTGGCTGAATTTTAACTAAAAAAACTAAACTTTTCCTCGAACACGAGGCCAATTTGTTTATTGTCTTTGAATGTGTCTATTTGTGTGTGTGTGTGTGTGTGTGTGTGTGTGTGTGTGTGTGTGTGTGTGTGTGTGTGTGTGTGTGTGTGTGTGTGTGTGTGTGTGTGTGTGTGTGTGTGTGTGTGTGTGTGTGCATACACACACATATATATGTTCGGTCAGCTTTAATTCCTGATTTGGTTTTTCACTTGTTTCTGTGCATATTAATTGGAGTATGCGGCATGTAGTTTTTTTTTTTTTTTTTTTTTTTTTTTTTTGCGGGCAACTGCGCTGTCACTTTCTCTATAATTGTTGTCTTGGTCATGTTTTGATTTTATTTATATTTATTTGCCGTTGTTTTTTTTTTTGCTTGTTCCGATAGCCGCCGCCTGTCCACATGCATGTTTTTATTTTTAAATATTTTTAATTAAAAACATTTATAAAACCCGAACGCGACGCGAAATAAACAACAAACAATACGTGCAATATGCTGTCAACAGGCCAATTAAGCGGCCTGTGCAGCGCGGCGTATGCGTAATATCAGAATAAAGCTCGAAATGCATTGAAAACAAACTTAATAATCTAAATACTTAGCCAAATTTGATTTTGCTTTGGTTTTCGCAGCGCTTGTCAAGTCAAGCTCAAACTTACCTGCAAGAAATTGTGAAAAAAAAATGCAATTAGTTATCATAAAAATGCATTGGTAATTGTTAATAATTATAAATATTTAATATATCTATGACTGGCAGCACTTTTGACACGCGACATTTGTAGGTGAAACAATGCAAATAAGAAAGCGAAATGAATTATTTATTATTTATGCATCTATTGCATCTATTGCAGCGCGCACTTGTCTTGGCCCAGACACTCACAATAAATTGTGCATATTGATATTTGATTCAGCTGTGGAATAAATGAATGAACTTGCCACAGACTCAACTGGCCCGAACAGCTATGCAAATAGCCAGCTAAAGCGACTTCCAATTGGACTTGAAATTGCCCGTCATGCTGGGCAAATAGTGCAGTTAGTTGTAAAATGCATATTTAATTAGGGCAAATACGTGATGCAGAGGTCGGGGGGGGCGGGAAAGCTGAATATGCTTCATTAAGGTCGTATATATATATATATATATATATATATATATATATATATATATATATATATATATATATATATGCCCAAGCTATGTCTATTTAATATTATTAACATATATATGTTATATGCCACACTTGACAGTTTTCTTATGCATGGTATTCATACAATAACTATGCCGAATTGTAAATACCCTGGATTTAAAAAGTTTCTACATATAATATATGTACATAGAGAATATATTTGTAGGACTAGCAGAAATTTTTACTTGATTGCAGAGGAAATTTTTCTAACGTTGTGTTCAGTGTGTCAATTTCTAAGCCGCAACTTTATATTATTTAAGATTCACATAAATATATGAAGGCAACATGTTAATCGGACTAGCAGAAATTAAACTTGTCTTTAACGGGGGCTAGATCCTCTAGCATTCCGATCTGCATGCTCATTTATCTATTATATGTTAAAAAGTTTCTTTAACAAATGATTTAATTACGTGAACTAAGAGAACATATTTATGGGACTAGAAGAAATAAAACTAGCTTTTCCGAGAGTTCGATACCATACTTTATATTAAATAAAACTGAAACTGTTTTCGTTCTAGTTAAATCTAGTCTAGATAATGTGCTTGTCTTCTCAGCAGGCAGCTACTGTCAGCATTTAAATTGGGTCAGTTAAAGTTTATCTTTCTTATTTTTGACAATTGCCGTACTTATGTAAGCGTTGCTTGAGCAGCTGCTACTTGAATGCAAAAAGTAACTTGATTTCTATATAAAACTAAAATCGAAAAACTTGTATTCTTGAACATAGACCAAAAAAGCGAGATACGAAATGCTGATAGAGCCAACAATTGAATTTTCATTTCCTGGCTGCCAATCACACAAGAGCTGCAACTGGACACAGCACGCACCACAAATGACAGTTGTGGACCACAATGGGAGCTAAGTGTCTATTTATAAAACCAAACTAAACCAAACCAAACCAAATCACAGCACAGCACACACATAATTGTTGCTGGCGCCAATTGAGGAGCAGCCGAAGCTGGTTGAATAAGCTTTGGGGCTACGGAAAAAAAAAGGAGAAAAAAAATAAATGGAATAATAATAAGAAAACTGGCCAATGGCCAGTTATTGTTAGCTGCAGAGCAGCACTTAACCAGCAGCAGCAGCAGCAGCAGCAGCAACAGCAATTGCCAGCAGCAACAGTTGCCGGCGTTTATTTAATTGTTGTTTGCCAGCCAGAGTCTGTGTAGCTGCTGGGCATCCTGTACTGTGTGGCTGCTGCTGCCTAACACGACTGGCAAACGACATTTATTTATTTTAGTGGCACGTATAAGGCAATAGGCGGGGCGTGGCTGCAGCCTATTGCAGTTCGTGCGAAACAAATTTGAAATCAATGCAGAGACGGCCGGACAACGCCCGGCTATACTTAATGGCAACAAAATTGCCAGGAGAGCCTGCTGGAACTCTGGCTAAAAATAGACAAAGTTGCAGCCAACTATCCAACTAGCATTTACCAGTTGCCAGCCAGCCTCTGCCTGTTGCATGCCGTCCGGTCCGGGACGGGCCGGGCCACAATTTTATGCAGAAATAATTTGTTAATGCCAGGCTTTCGATTTTGCGGCAGTGCAGCTAATGCCTGCTAATGCGACGGACAAACGTTGTTGTTGTTGTTGGCTATTTTTTTTTTTTTTTTGTTATTCGTTTTTGTTAAGAATCTGCTCAGCAATGTGGCCTGGCTAGCAGGTTGCACGTTGCCATTTTAGCAGTGAAAATGTGCAAATAGAAACGGCCACAGGCCATAAAATGCATTGTAAGTAAAAGGCCAGCGACAGAGTCGGAGTCGGAGCCAGCGCCAAGAAAATTATCAAGTTCCGGCAACGGGCAACGGGCACCGTTTGCTGACCATTTTCTCAGGCGTTCGGAAAAATGCGCTTTCCAGATAACATCACTTGGCAAAAAGAAATATAAAATTGCCAGCTTCGGCATGCCGAGCATTTAATGCCCTTCTAGAAATGCTTTTATAATACAACTTTGTTGTTTATAAAGTAGATAGTAGACCTCTTTGATAGGGTTGAAAGTACGTTTTGGAAGAATAGTAAAGCTGAGTTTGGTTAACAAAAGTAAATATACGATATACTTTTCCTATATATCTATGAGATAAAGTAGTTTTTAGAGCATTTTAAAGCTCAAATATTCCTAGATTGATCAAAATAAATTGGTAAAGAAAAAAGTTGTTCCCAAAAGAAGTTCATGTTCGACCTCTCATATCTATGACAGCTCTATGATATAGTGGTCCGATATGGCAGCTATATGATATAGTACTATATATGTACGTACCACCTCAATGGAGAGACGGAACGAGGCTTTGTTACATGATGACAACTTTATAGCTGAGAGATTAGTTTACAAAGAAACAGACAGGGGGACATTCTGATATCATATATCTATATGTACGTATCTCCTCCTATGCATTACATATTTGGTGACAAAATTAAAATACCCTTTTTTTTGGAGGCATACAAATGCTGTCTGCTTATAGCACATGGGCCACACCCGCCACCCCCTCTCGAGTTCTATCTTTCCTTTTTTCTCCCAGCACGCAAACGTAATTTAAGCCTTGACAATTTGGCTAGCAAATTATGGCTAGCTAAAATACTATATTTTTTTTTTATTAAGCAATTTGTGTATCTATTTGAAATCAACTGCAGCCGGATTTTTAGCTACCTACAGCTGAAATCAGAGCCAAGCTGCATGCAGTTCAATGTCAATTGCATTGTCTGTGCCCGTCTGTGTTTCGATAGAAAGGTAAAACAGAAATCATGAGTTTATTATTGTATCTATGCATAGTATATACATAGAGGGGTCTGAGTTTATTGTTCTGTGCATGTACACAACTGTAAACAATGGGAAATTGATTGCATTCAGTTTTTTTTAATTGTTAAGATACCCTGTAAATGCGTTTTAGAGGATATATGTGGACTTTTTGACTGTATGGCAACTCTACTGTGAATGCCTATCGATAATCGATAACAACTGTGTATGTGAAGCTGTTTATAATAAGTGTGTGAAACAACACTAATTTGCTGGTTCATTTGGTTATTCAAATGAACTTATAATCTAGTTTACAACTTCCTTTTAGTTTACAACTTCCTTGTAGAATGTTTGCTAGTCAATTGCTTGCTTGAGGTTCACAAAGTTTTTGCTTACTTCCGAAATGTTTCATCTTAAGAACATTATTTAAAATTTACTAATTTTTTTGGTTGACCCTCCAGTTTTTCTTTAAACTTAGCATTAGAATAGTGATCCCTACGCAGTGTTTAACCCTCCATAACATGCATTTACCCATGTCCAGCATGACTAAACCATATAATTTCCACAATTGCCATGAAGATAAAAATTCTATCTCAAAATTATAGTAATTATCAAATGTATCGCAGTTACGAGTTTGATATCTTGTTCACAATTGGGCAGTTGGTCCGAAGTACGTATTTATCGTTATGGCAACGCTTGAGTGCAGTTCCAAAATAATTGTCAAGTATTTTGAGTGTACGCACGCCTTATAAATTGAATTAATCACGTGCTGCACGTTGCATTTGCTGCGCTCTTATATAATAATCCGATCAAAAGCCAAAGCAAACGCTGAAAGCTAATGATGAGCATTTGGACGAGTGGGCGTTACAATTCCAATGCTTAGTTGGCCGACTCGACTAAACCACACACGCACACACACACACACACAAGACCAACCACACCCATGCCATTTGCAGTCGGTGCAAATTAACGGTTCGACATATAGAAGACGTATAGAGAAATGTACAATAGATATAGCCGGGTCGGGCGGAGCTTATGACGATATACGTAGTATACTATATACAGATATATATACTATGATATATAAATTGCCGTCTGGCATGCCGTTGCCTTCTTCGCCTTCTTCTAATGTGTTTTTAATTTGCAAGTTAAAGTCATTTTGGACTTGTCCATGTGGGTGGCAAAAGTCATTGGGCGACTAAAATATGCGCTTGCAGTTGCAAATTGTTTTTGACGAACAATAGAAGAAGTCATTTTGAAGATAGCCAAGTTTAAATGTAACAGATTTACGAGATTGCCTTACTATCATAATCTATATTCAGTTGTTCCCTCATAAATCGATATATAGAAATAAATCTTGAGCTACAGACACAATATTTGGTATTTATGTTCTTGTAGAGTTCAAGCACATTTTGGCTTTTGTTTACCTGGCCAGACTCGCTTGCAGTATGCAAAATTTGTATTATTAGCCCATATAATATTTGGATCATAAAAATAAAAAGTTGTTCGAGAATAAAGTGTGTTACTTTTCGACAATATACCCCATACTTCGTATTTTATCAAAATTTTCCTATTAAATAATGTTGCATATGATCGATATCTATGCAAAATCCCTAAGTTGATGCCACTTTAAATCTTGGTCAAGCCCTGAGTCGATGTTTTCTCATTATTATGCAGATATTTGTTGGATGTAGCTGCACACACACACACACACATACACACACACACACACACACATACATGTACTCTAGCATACTCGTCAAACAAATTGAATTCAAGTCAACTTCAAGGCCAAAAGGCATTTCAAATTGGTTCAGTCCCCCAATTTGCATATCAATACGAAATTGTACAAACATTTTGTACTTGTTTCGGGGCACACGTGTTGAGGAACTCGAGCAAAATGCCCGAAAGCCCCCCAAATGAAACAAGCGCCAGACAAGAAGCAGCAAACAACAGCAAAAACAGCAAACCTGGTGATCAACTCAAAGAAGAGACACAACAAAATATAAAATAAATAAAAAAAAAAAAAAAAAGCCAAAAATCAAAATCCAAAGAAACAAAGTTTGAAATGTGTCGAGCCATGTTTGTTTAGCGCTTAATTAAAGCATGTCTCGAAAAATGTCACGACTTTTTTTTTTTCTACTCCCATTCATTGTGCTTTTTGGGGCATGGCAACAGCTGAAAACAAAACGGTACCAAAAATACCCGAAGGTATAATGAGGAGTAGCTGCTCTGCGGGCCACGTACCTGACTGATTTTTGATAGTCAAATAATTGGCAGGTTAATAACATAAAGACGTGACATTGCCGACGATTACAACATGGAAGCGAAAGATCGCTTAAAACAAAAACAAATCAAAGAGAGGGAAAGAGGGAGGCAGAGAGAAACGTGTGGGAGCAAGACACACTGGCATAGTTATTAAGCAGAAGCTGTTTCATTATAAAAAAAATATTTACCAGGCACTTTACCATCTACTTGTAAACAAACACAATACACTAGAACGTCTCCGAACTTGGGTGTGTTTTGCGTATGTGTGACGTTCTTTTTTTTTTGCATTTGTCATACATGAACGATTATTTTGTATTTCAATTATTGCTTGGTTTTTTTCTCCCTCTCTATTTTTCAATGGTCAAGTGCCTGGTTATTGCTAATAGCATTCTGATTAGTCACTCCTTGGTTTATTTTTTATATATTTTTTTTTCAAGATTTTCTACAGAATGAAAGTCATGTCATGTACTGTACATTTTTACATACGTTTTTGGCCTACACATTTGCGGAATGAAAACAGAAAATAATAATAAAAAAAAAATACCTGACAGCTGTGTCTGGATCTAATACAATTAGTATGGTGCCCCGGAATGGGTGTGTGACGCCTATTGGGCACCATAAATCCCACAAGTGCAAATGCACCAAACATGACGTCATTTGGGAAGTTTTACACGCTTGCAGAGGGTATATTTGAGTAAATTTTGCATGGGAAAATTGTAGAAGAATTTAATCAAGAAGATTCATTGACAGATCTTTAGAAAATTTGAGTAAATTTTGTATGGGAAAACTGTTGAAGAATTTAGTCTAAGATTCATAAAGAGTTTTGCTTTGATTTGCCAGCAACTGTGCGATACTCTAAATACATTAAATATATCACTCAATATTTTAAATACATTTTTTAGGTTTCCTGCCAGTTTTTTTTGGCGTTTGCACTTTCCAAGTGCCATAAAAAAGCTGCTGAATGAAATGGCAAATGGCAAGGCAAAGTCTATAAAGCCAAAAAAGAAAAAAGAAATAGTATAAAATGTTATTGTCAATAGTCTAATCATAAGTTAATGAATATAAACTGTGTGTGTGTGTGCGGGGCGGAGCGGGAAGGGTCTGGAAACTTACGATTTTTCATTTAAAAATTCACCACGCGTAAATTCCGAAAGTCGACGCGATTTGCCTTTCTTGACAGTCAACGTTGTTAGCTGTGTTGTTGTTGTTGTTGTCGTTGTTGTAGTTTTCGTGTTTGTTGCTGTTGCTGTTGTGGATTTGCTGTTAGACTTGGCCGCCGCATCGGCGCAGCCGGGGCTGAAATTTACGCACGTATGCGAGCAGGCGGCGGGCAGCGAGCGGCACTTCTCAATGACAGACAATCCATGAGAAGGCGGCGGCGGCGGCGGTGGGGGCGGGTGCGGGCTGACTGTTGTGGGCGTTGGGCAAGTGCAATGGCTATGGCCGGGCCGATGGCTGAGCTCCTCCAGCGTGTGGCAGGTGCATTTGAGCAGCGTTTGATTCGACCAGCGACGTTGCGGCTGTTTGGGCACCGCTAGGCAATTGTCCAGCGAATGCTTCTTCATCAGCGCCGGCAGCAACTGTTGCTGCTGCTGCTGTTGATGCAGCTGCTGCTGCTGTTGCAGACATTTGTGCTGCTTGAGACTGCGACGTGGACGTGGCGGCGAGGGCGTGGCTGGCGGCGAAATGGCCACGGACATGGATATGGCATCCAGTGAATTGGATTTCGTCAGCGCCATCTGACAGTCGGCATCGCTGCCCGAGCCGTTGCTGCTGCCGGTGCTGCCCGCGCATCGCTGCTGCGCTATAATGCGCGTGTACAGCTCCTCGGAGTCCAGCGGCAGCAGCAGATTGCTGACACCAACGCGACGCTTGGCCTGGCTGCGTTTGGCCAGCAGCTGTTGCTGTTGTTGTTGCTGCTGCTGTTGCTCGCTGCTGTCATTGCTGGCCGCTTCCTGCGGCGTTTGGCTGCTGCCTGATTTGTTGTAGCTTAGAATATTGGACAAACGTCGCATTTTGCTGCATTTCGTGTCGGCCGCAGCAACAACATTGCTGCTGTCGGCAGCATGTTGCTGCTGCTGCTGCTGTTGCAGTTGTTGCTGTTCGTCCACATGGCTGACCACGAAACGCGTTGTGGCAGCAACTGGTTTCGTGTTGGCTGCCTCCTCGCTGGTTTCCAATTTCTCTCCTTGTAGGATGTCATAAATTGTGCCATATTTGTGCGTGACATGCGTGCCCAAATTTGTGGCAGCGTCTGTTGTTGCATCCTGTTGCAGCAATTGTTGCTGTTGCTGCTGTTGTTTCAGCTTTTGCTCTTGACGTTCTTTTTCGCGCTTTTGCTGCTGCTTTTGTATTATATCATAAATCACATCATTTGATTTATGCATTTGCAGCGCTGTTGATGTTGTTGTTGCTGCTGCTGCTGCTGTTGTGCATGTTGCTGCCGTGTCGCGTTCTAGTATTGAGCTGAGGCTCTTGCGCTGCCATTTGTCGGCGCTGCCTGTGGTCAAGGAGTTGCTGCCCTGCATGGGCGTCGCTTTGCGATGCAGTATCTCATAGATGGTGCCATAGGTCATGTACTTGTCGTACTTCTGATAGGTCAACTGATAGATATCGTTCTTGCGCTGTATTATGTCATAGATGGTGCCATAGATGAGCTTGTCGTAGATTTTAAAATTACGCTTATAGCTGGCACTAGAGCTCACGCTGGAGCTGCAGCTGTCTTTCCTGCTGGCCATTTTGGCATACGATTGCAACTGCTGTTGCTGCTGCTGTTGCTGTTGTTGCTGTTGCTCTGGAGCTGCCAACTCAATTTGCTCAGTCTTTGGCTCTTTGGCTGCCGAGTTGCGACGCGGCAGAAAGTAGGAGGCAAAACTTTTGCGCTGTCTCGAATTCTGACGCTTAAGCGGCGATGTTGCCGCTGCTGTTGCTGTTATTGTTGCTGCTGCTGTGGGTGTGTCCAGCTGACATTCCAGCGTTTGCTGCTCCATGTCGCTGCTGCTGGCATCGATTTCGCGCACAAGACGCTTGAACTCCTCGTACGATGTGCGTCGCTTGTGCGCTTTGGCCCGCTGCTCCTTGGCCGCCAACTGTTGATCAAGTATTTGCGATAGAAAATCTGAATTCTTGCGCATTGCTTCTGTGGTGGCGGCGGTGGCAACAGTTGCCGTCGACGTTGCTGTTGTTGTTGTTAAATCGTCGCCGGTATCCATTTCATCCGCAAACTCGTTTGCGCAATCCGGTTTGCTGTTGTTGCTCTTGTTGTTGTTTGTGGTTTCTTGTTCTGATATTGAGGCGAGCGTTGTCAACACGCTGTTATTGCTGTTTGTAGTTGTTGTTGTTGTTGCTGCTGGCGTTGCGTCATCTGCCGCCACGGGCATGGCCGCCGCTGCTGCCAGCTCAACACTTGCACCCACTTGTTGCTGTTGTTGGAGCTGCTGCAGTTGCTGCTGCTGCTGTTGCTGCTGCAGTTGCTCCTGCATGGCACCGCAGCGTCGCCGTGTGAGCCGCGCCAGCGCTTCCGGCTGCGTCACCTCGGCAAACATGGCTTTGAACTCTTCATAGGATTTGCGGCGATTGCGCGACTGCGTCAGGCATTCCTTGTAGTTGCGTCGCGCGATCTTCTCACCGCCAGCAGCAACAGCCGCCGCGGCAGCCAAAGCATCCAATTTGTTCTGCATCTCCATAAAGCCCGAGTCCAGCGAGCTGACCGTGCAGGTGGAATCAAAGCTTGTCTTGCGACTGGAACTATTCGAGCCCGGCGAATTGGGCTTGGGCGGCGTTGGCGGCGGCGTCACCAGCAGCGTGGACAGCAGCCCGGCCACATCGTTGGGCGCGCACAGCAGATCCACTTGCTGTTGGTTATCACAGTTGTTGCTAGTTGTAGTTGTTGTCGTGTTTGTTGCTGCTGCTGCTGCATTGGCTAAGCTGGCATTTTGTTGTTCAATGGGTTCATCATCCTCAAAGCTGATTAGATCTTGAACCGTCGTGCTTGAGGGGCTGGGCTCCTCGGGCACAGCAGCTAACATGACGTTGTTTGAGTTGTTGTTGTTGTTGTTAGTATTGTTGCTGTTGCTGCTGTTGTTGCTGTTGTTCTTTTCATAGTTTTGAATGGTCGCGTCACGCTTTTTGCTCACAATCGCATAGAGCGGCGTTCCGCTGGGCAGTTGCTGCGTTGTTGACAGCGCCGCTGTCACCGTTAAACTGGCGCTCGCGCTCGCGCTAGCTGCTGCTGCCGTCGCCGGGCGACTATCACTGGGAGTCGTCGTCGTCGCTGTCGTCGTTGTTGTTATTGTTGCTGGCACGCCCACGCTCGTGGTAGTGTAACTGCTGCGATTATGAAAGATTTTCACACTGTGCATGGGTAATTTGCCATGATGACGACGGTCATTGGGCCGATTACGTGCAATGCCCATTGAGATGGTCGCCAGCTGTTTGTGACGCAGCTGTTGCTGACGTCGCGCATATTTGCTGGCAATGCTGCACACAGGATTCACATTCAGATTCAGATCCAACGCCAGTTCATTGAACTGCGGCGGCTCCGTGTTGCCACTGTTGCTGCCACTTCCACTGTTGCAGTGCCGCAGGAAGCGCTGCAGTCGCCGGCTGCCGCAGGTGCCGTTATGACCCGCACGCTGCTCGTTCATGCACTTGGCGCAGCACAGAAACTCGTACAGAATCTCTTGGCCCGGCTCCGAGCTGGGCGGTGAATTGGGCGGCGATAATGTTGAATATTTTGGCTCCAACAGAAATTCCAATTGTGCCGCGGCGGCAGCAATTGCCGCCGGTGTGCACCGGGCATGGCCACTGCCCGTCGTTGTTGTTGTTGTGGAATTTGTTGCTGTTGTTGTTGTTGCCGTGGCATTGCCTGTGCTCTTATTATTGCTAACCGGCATCAGTATATATGTGTTCTTGGTATTCTTGGTGGTCTCCATGTGGCTGCTGTCCGCATCGGGCGTCTGCTTGCCGGCCAGAATGGAGCTCTCGATGCTGAGGCCGCTGTCGAGCAGCATAAATGTGCCATCCGAGGGCAGTATAAGACGTCCCTCGGCCGCCGCATTGACCAGTTCGCGCAAAGCATTCACCTGCTTCTCGGTCACATTGCCCTGCAGCTGTATGCCGTGCAGGGCAAACGCAGTCGGTTTGTTGTTCACCGAATTCGGATCGGTGCACCACACCACCGGCATGGTGGTCATCCTGATGGGAATGGGAATGCGCAAAAGAAGTCTAACGTTAACCAAGTTAACAGCAACAATAGTTCAATGTACGCTCTGGACAAGTGTTTTGTCAATCTCCGCTGGGTGGAGAGTGTGTGAGCGAGCGAGCGGGCAATTAACTGTTAGAAAGAGAAAAAATAAAGCATTTCAATATAAAAAAACACTTTTCTTTCGTGTTCAACTTTCTCGCTGCGCTTGAACTTTGCTGTTTTACCTTCAACTGTTTCGTACTGTGCTTGGGCTTTTACTTGTTGACACAATGTTTTCGGCTTTCAATTTTCAGTTTTCCATTTTTCTGCCTTTTTTTGGTTTCTTCTAGAAGAAGTTTCTATGCAAACACCCAACACAAGGTAAGAGATTGTGCATATTCATAGGTAGAAGCTTAATTACAGTGCCTCACGATATGTACTAGGAATCTAGAGTCGAAGAGGAGAATACCCTGTAAGCAGTCGTGGCTCATAATATGAAAAACAAAACTTGCCAACTTAGTCGATTGCTTTGCAAAAGGTTTTTCTGGCAAAGATTTGATTTGACACTCAAAGAAATCTTTTCAAACTCTTTCAAAATGTATACAACAATCAATATACCCCACTGAGTACAGGGTATGCAAATTGCTTGGCTAATCTGCTCGTTTATTGCAAATTTTGTGGCTCGCAAAAACTGTTGATAAAATCAACTAAAAAATAATGTCGAACACACGCCCCAAAATCCGTTCGATTTGGTTCGATTTAAATCGACTTTTCGATAGTTTTTTGAAACACTTTCGTTTCAATATCCAATTTTTGTAGCGCATACAACTCAATTCCTAGCGAGAGACAACCTTGAAAAACAAAAACAATAACAAAACAATTGCAGTGAATGCACGAGAGATAAACGAGTACATTTCACAGTTTATGACAAAAGTTTTGTATCTATTTTGTATTTTATTTGCTTGTTTGTATTTTGGTTTTCGTTTTTGTTCGACTTGGCATAAATTAAAAAACAAATTCAAATGGTTGTGTCGTGTGGATGCCATTCAAAAATGATGGCGCTCCGTCAATTTTGGATTGTTTTATGGGATTTGCATGTGATGGAATTGGGTGTGCTATGAAACGAGTGAGCTTATAGTGAATGACCCCAAAGTAGAGTATTTTCGCATCATTAAGTTTAGTCATTCGAGTTGAAATTTTAATAAAATAGAAAAAATATGAAAAAAATTCGAGTGGAGCGAACATTTGAACATAAAATAAAATGTAAAATAACATAAAAATTTTACTGTAAAGGCAGAAAATGTAAAGCATTACATTTGGTCTCTTCTACATCATTTACATAATTAATAAAACAACAGACAAATTTTTAACATGACATAGAATGTAAGACAACATAGAAATGTTATCGAAAGAACGGCACAGCAATTTTAGCCTTTAACAGATATTCAAAGATAGCATACACTGTTAACTAATAGAAAACTTGTTTAGCTAAGCGGCGCAACAGCTGCATTTGCTAAGAATAACATAGATGTGTTACAGAAAGAACGCGACGTATTCTTAACGCTTAAGTTCCAGCTTATTTCACATGGTCGAACAGATTTTTGCCAAAAGGTAAAATAAGCTTCGTTTTGCACAAGAATTGTTCTTGGCAGCAAAAAAAAAAAAAAATATGTTTTCATGCGAAATGCTATTTATAAACATATAAATTTTCAAATTGTAAATATTTTTAGCACATGTTAGTTATGGCAATTAGTTAAAGATAAATAATATATATATATTGAAAATATTGCCAGTTGAAAGATGTCGCAAAGACTGCGTTCTGGTGTTTGATTCCGAGAACGCGAAATATGCAAGCAGCTGAGAAAACAAGTTTTATTTTTGGTTTATTGGCTTTCTTAAGAGCTATCCATATATAGCGGTAAGCAAATATAATACTGTGATTTATGTCTGAAGTTTTATGATTGATGTCAAGTGACAAATTAATGGAAAAATTTCTAGTTTCTAGTTTCGCAACGGGTGGGCGCAGCTTTGAGCTTGAAATAATTGGTAACAATTGTGTCAGAGGCGCAAATTAAGCCCAAGCCAATAACCACAACAACAGCAACAACAGCAAAAGATCTGAAGGTGGGCTTCATTAGCTGACCAATGAACTTTTTTAATGCTGCCGTGCCATGTAAGTGCATAAGAGTACGCACATGCGAGCGTGTATGTAAATAAGTGTGACTTCAAGGCTGTGGTGCCGCAAATGGAAATGGAAACAACTTGGACTTGGCAGCAGTCGCAGAGCAGTTCAAGTTTACGGTGACTGACTGACTGACTGACTGACAAACTGACTGACAACTTGCCGACAAAGCAAACAAACTAGCAGCCAGGGAGGGGGGGGGTACATGTTGGCCAGATGGGGCGGCAACTTGGGCACTCGAGACGAAAACGATTTAGAGGGCAGCTCTCCAGGCATATGCATCGAAGTGTACATCCTGGGAGACAGACTGGAGACAAATGGCTTTAGTTACACATATCGCTAACCCTCCAAAGACAATAAACAGCGACTGGCGGATCATAAAAAGCAGCAGCAACAGCAGCAGCAGCAGCAGCAGCAGCAACAGAGGCAACAGCATCAGCAAATGTCAATGTCAGGCCACAAAGAAACCGAAAACAGCAAACAATACAAAAAATAAATAAAACAATACAGCAAAAAAAAAAACTGCATCAAGGCGTCGCAATTCTTTTTGTTTTTTCTTCAATATTTGCATTCAGCCATAAATTGAGAATCATTTCGAGTCCATTAACAGCATTTGATTGGCGCCTAACAGCTGAAAGTTTTGCTCTGATTCCATTTGCATATAACAAAAGCTAGCTAAATGTGCTTAAAATGTGCTCAAATTGTATTTGAGAATGCCGAAGATCTTAATACACTAGCCCACATATTTCTATCTATCTAAATTGTATTTAAATTATAATCGGCTGCAATCAATCTTAATTCATTTTGTAAAACAATTCAATTATGTCGTAGCTAACTTTATAATGAATTTCTATTATGCGCTTCTACAGCAAAGATGACCGAATTTGATTAGTTACGTTTCTGGCACATCTTGATTGTGATCATTCGAATGATTAATAGAACTGATCCGATCTCTAAGTTCTTATACAATTTGTAAGCATTCTAAAGAGCTGTAACTTCATGTTTGCCTAACATAGGTTACAAACAGTTATGGAATATTTTGAAGACATCTAACAAATTAAACAAAGGCATGAATAAGGTCTTTCAAACGATAAATTTACTTATCAGTTTCTCTATAAGTTCATAAATACTCTGATTTGTGTTCTTTTCTGATTAATAAATATATTTTGTTATTGATTTTCGAGTTGAGAAACTTGACCACTTAAAGAATTTATCAATTTATATATATATATATATCGGTTAATCGATTAGTTAAGTTATCGGTAGAAGAATATAAATTCCATTATTACAGTTAAGATTTCTTTAAATATTAACCGCAGCTTAAGTGTTCTACAACTTGAAAAATCGATCAATTTTGTTTATATCGATTAATCGATTTCTTCACTTATCGATACAAGAATAAAATTGTACTTTTAAGATAAGTTAAGTTGCTTTTAATGTTAAGCGCAGCCTGAATAACTGTCTTAACTCTAGCAAAATATATATTTTTCTACTTTACTTTCGTTTTAATGTTTTAACTTTTAATAGTTATCGATTACTGCTAAAAGTGCAATAAAGCGCAAAATGTATATAAAAAAAATGTGGTCACATGAGAACTGTTTCCCATAAAACAGCTGTGCTTAAAAACAACAACAACAAGATATAAAAATATTCTATATAATATTAATAAAGCACGCACAAACCTGTCGAACCAGACCTCCCAGACGAAAGTCTGTGTGTGCCGATAAGACAAGATGTGCGAGTGTGTGTGTGTGTGAATTAATTAGCTGGATATTGTCACAAGAACTAGTCAGGCTTTGTTTTTTATTAAAAAAGCAAACTCACAGTTATGCACTTTGGGCTCAATTAGAGCAAAATATATGTATAAAAGAAACAAATATATATTGGAAGGCTAACGCTAGTCGCGAGAGCTGTGAGTATGCAAAATGCCCGTTAATAGATGTTTAATAAGCGATTTGTTTCTAGGTTTTTGCTTCGATTTGTCAATGGAATGCCATAGCTTTGGCATTAGAACCAGCAAGGTTAGCAGCGGAAGGCCTTAAGGGAGGTGACCCCCAACCACCCCGCCACCCCCTCTGCAAGTCTTAAAGACTGACCTATGCTAACCGAATGCGAAATACATATATTACAAAATGTCCAAGTGTAGGCGGCGGCGGCGGTTGTGGGACTCTGGGCCTTAAGGCGCGTGCCAAGAAAACTGAAACAAGACCAACATAATAGCCAGCCATAATGAGTGGAGTGTTTGGCTATTGTTGTTGTTGTTGTTGTTGTTGCAGGAGCTGCTGCTCAAAAGGTAACAATTGCACTCAAAAGTACTACGACCCAATTTGAACCGGTTTGTTTTTTACCATTTCAGCTCATTGTCTTTTGCCTGTGTGTCTGTGTTTGTGTTAGCCAAGTTAAGAGCCGAGCGTTTGCTGTTTGTTGGCAACTTTGTTGCCAAGCATTTGTTGCCAAGCAAATTATGAAACCCAACCTGGACACGCCCCAGACGAAATTATTGATAATCAACTAATTTAACTCACAAGACAAACAGCAGGCAATTCGAACTGAAAAACCAAATACTTTCTCCATCGAAAAAATAATATATAAACATTTGTTTTTAGTATGCCCAGCTTCCAATTCATGTGCAAATTAATACTAACTTTGAAAATGGCCAAAAAAACGTAGGCAAAAAGAAACACAAACAAACACACAGCAAATGAGTTTGGCTTTGATTTGGGTCATTGCACAATGGTAACGAGAGCGTCGACTAAATTTAGTAGCTCCAAATAACGTTGGCCACGCGCAGCGAGTTCACCAGCTCCCAAAGAGCACATCCCACAAAAAAGAAGGAGATAGAAAAACAAGTGAGTGCTTTAGTTGGGCGTGACCGACTAGCAGTTGCCCTGTACCCAAGCCGAGCTAGAGTAACAAGGGGGTAAATATTCAAGAAGTGAAAGATTTCTTTGCTCTGCGAGAACCTTTATACAAAGTTTGGTGTATTTAGCTCTTATAACATTCGAGTTATACTTAGAAAACCAAGACTCCTAATCGATATTATGAATACTCTCTGGCTTTTGTAACTTCGCAAAAGCGACGCATTCAAACAGAAGGCTATGGCTGGATGAACTCCCCATATTGTATATCATCCCCATTAAACCGTAAACCTAACCAAAGCCGCCATTACAAGGGGGAAGATATCAAAAGCGTGCATGATTCTTCAGCTGTGCTTACTATTTTAAAACTTACATACCAAGTTTGGGGTATTTAGCTCTTATAATTCTCGAGTTATGCTTAAAAAACTATGTCTCAAAATCGATATTTATCGATTATCGTGAATATTTATTTCAAATCTTTGGCTTTTCCGCAAGCGAAGCACTCGCAGTGAAGGCCATGGTTAAATGGACTCCCCATTATATATACTTCCCATTATACCCTGAACAACCCCCAAACTCCCATTAAAGGTGAGAGATATCCAAAAGGTGAAAGATTCTTAAGCTCTGCAAACTATGCAAGAACACGTTTGCCAAGTTTGGTGTATTTATATTAATATTAAAAAAACCGTGTCTCCCAATCGATATTTATCGATGCCAGGAAAATAGAGGGAAATGAGTACTAGTACTATGAGGAACTAGTTCTAGTTATAGAATATCTGTTTCTGATCTCTGGCTCTCAAATTCAACAGCCTCACAAAGCCTTGACTGGATGTACTCCCCATTATACCCCTTATAAACACTTTCAATGGGTTCAGGGTTCATAAAAAAAAACCCACAACATTTTGGCAGCCTCGGATGTAATTACTGTAAATGGCCTGGAAATCATTAAAGCTAGAGCTAAAAGAAAAGAAAAAACAACTGCTAAAAAGAAAAAAACAGAAGGAAAAAAATCGAAAGCTGAGCAAAGTTCAGGCTTTGTATTAAATAAAAGTGAAGCTCCTTCGACAACCAGTTCCGAGTTTGAGTTGTTTTCAAGCATAAAATACCCTAAAAAACAAAGGCAGAAAAAAAATGTATATTTATTGGTGTTGAATTCCAAGAAATAAACGTCATTGTGGGAAATTTCCAGCGCTCAAAATTCGCGCAAATTTTTCAAAAGAAGTCAATTAGCCCGCCTTTTAAGCTGATTATCTACAAGTGAATGCATATGTATATGAATAGTTAAAAGAAGCCCAACTTTAAGCTATTTTGTATATGTATATTCCGTCATTTCTTAGTTCTCGTTAAAATGAAGCTTATAGAAAATGTTTTTCTGCCAATACTGAAATACTTCTTTTTGCTTATCTCGACCTCATTGTAATAATAACTTCTGGTTGAATTCATTGTGCTTGTCATGCCTCAAGCTGAAAACCTTATATACATAACTACATAACATTTGTTGTTTCACAGATAAAAAACAGAAAGCAAAAAAAAAAAAAAAAAAACTGTTGCAAAATGTCAACAACAAAACAATTGAACTGCTTTTTTACTCGCCTTGTTTTGTTCTGTAAAACTCTTTTTTATTATTATTATTTTTTTATTTTCTGCTGTACCCTTTCTGCCCTTTTGTAAGCAATTTTCATGTATTTTCAAGTAAAATACACACATATATATACACAGTATATGTACACGTATGTATCTGTATCTTTATCGGTTTCTGCTGACGACCGTCGGCTGACTGACGACCGCATGAGTCACGGACAGGAAATTTACGGCCCAAAGAGAAGAGACAACAGCAGCTGAAGCAGCAGCAGCAGCAGCCACACGCCAACTGTGACGCAAAGTGGCTGAGAAAAAAGCCAAAGATAGTGTAAGGAGTGTGTGTGGGAACATGCAGCAGACACTGTAGAAAATCAAACAAATCAAAGGTGTGTGGCGTCAGGTAGAAAGCTCGACTCGGCCATACCCTAAATGAAAGATTTAGTTGCGGAATTTATGCCCAATTTAGATATATTTATATTTAATAGATAATAGGTAAGAAAGTATATTTAAAAGATAAATTATTAACCTTTCCTCTTCTTCAAAGCTATGCACAGCAAGTGGCAAAACCATTAAGGATATCGCACAAAAAGGAAAAGGAAAGGAGAAGAAAATTATATTACGCAGGCCAAGGGCAAGGTAAAATGAGAGTGCGTAAGTAAGAGATATAGATACAGAGAAAGAGAGAGAGGGAGAGAGAGAGTATATGGAGAGGGTATAGTAAGATAAAAACAGAAAAGAGAGAAAGGGGCAATACAGAGAGTGTGTAAAGCCAATATATTCAATGAAAATGAAATATTGGAAGAGAATAACAAATAATTTATTCCTCTTCCCATCCCAAGTGATCAATTTTGGGTTATCGAAGGGCAGCTATGTCCATTAACTATCCGTTTTACTCAAAAATCATTAAAACATTTCTATTCGCTGCAGAATTTAAGTTCCTAGACTCGTAAAACCATAGTTTCCGAGTACACATATCTATTATAATATAAGGTGTACTTTTTTTTTTTTTTATAAAAACAAAACATTTGACTGGCATAAAGCGTTCGTCATGTCGCTTGAATGGCGATAAGAGAAAACGCGCTTAAATGACGTCCGAGAATTATAAAAGACAACTACTATATAAATATATATGTATGTATGTATAGAGAAAAACCAACAAGACATGGAAACAGAGTTGTGGAGCCCGCTGCAAGCTATACCAACATGCCATTATGTATATACATATACATATATATATATTTATATATATACATATGTGAATTTGCAAAATAGTGCAATTTGTTCAAGTCACGTAAGTTCAGAAATTGATATGGCGCAGGTTGCAGCGGCAGAAATTTATATAAAAAAAAAAAACTATACCAATTCGAAAAGTCGAGCATGTGCAACAACAGGTAACTCTGACAGAACCACCCCCCCCCCTCCTCCCTTCCCCACATACCCACCCCCTGTGTCGTCAACTAAGTGTTTCATTTATATCGCCAGTTAAGAGTTTTATATAGTTTTTATATACCAATTTTTTGCAGGCAACCAACTGCTGCAAAAACTGGCGCAAAATATGCACATTTAAGCACATAGACCCAGATAAGAGGAGTAGGGATGTTTTTTGCATGGTTCTATAGACCTATTGACAGTATTCTGGCATTACGTAAAGGTAAAAAACAACTAAACAGAAGACCGAAAAAATTAAAAAACTCAACAGGCATTTCAACGGTAAATGCGTGTGTTGTGTGTGATATGAACAAATTCTTATGAAATTCATTCATTGAAATTCTAAAGGCTACAAAAAGATATATATATATATATATATGTGTGTGTGTGTGTTTGTATCTGAGCAGTCGGATTGGATTATACAGCTATAAAAAAAGCACAGCACGAAACAGCAAAGAAAATAGAAAGTTCTGCGCCAGCGCGCAGCTTGACAAAGCGGCAAAACAGATAACAACAACAACAACAACAACAACAATAACAACAACAACGGCAAACGAACAAACAACAATAAACATAGAGGCGAGTGTGTGTGTTGCTAGTTGCTGTTGCTGTTGTTGCTTTTGCCAGTTTGTTAACTTTTTGTGCGCCTTCAATTCTCGCGATCTCTACCTTTTGTAGTTTGTTGCAGCAACATGTAGCCAAGCTATTAAATGTTGCCAAGACGCCAGCGCTGCTGCTCCATATCACAGAGTAAATGCACTTTAACACACACGCGCGTTGTTATACACACGAACACGCACACGCACACACAGAGAAAGAGACACGAACCTACGTACGTACGTAGTTTGGAGCCACTGTTGAACAAAGAAAAACAGTCGCTGCTAAATGTATGCCAACATGCCGCGCGCGCGCGCTAGTGCAACAAGTTTATACATATAATAATATAATATAATTGTGTTGCCAGCGATTTTCAAATGTCCAAATTGTGAATACAAAATGTTGCAGAAAACAAAAACAAAAACGCGACGTTAAATACACAATAAGTAATTGAGGCTGGCGTTCGAAATTTAATTTCCTATATAAATTTTATGCTTCAAATATAAATGCACGATATTTTATACTTCTTATGATTAATTTTTTTTTGTTTGTTACGTTTTGCCACCTTCCGTGTGACGTCCGTTTTGTGCACCGCTTCGCAGACAACTGATACGTTTATGAAATTTTTATAGAAAGGTTTTAAAGCGCACGAAACGACGCTGCGGCGGTGTCTTACACGCACACACATGCACACACACACGCAGCGGCAGCAGCAGCAGCAGCATGCGTGTGTGTATGTGTCTATGTGCGCTTCGAGCGCAATTTGAGCCCAGCTTTTGGCTTTGTATGCGTGAGTTTTGCGCTCTTTGGTCGCGTCTCTTATACGCTGCTTTAACAAGAAGTTGCCCGCAATGGTAAGATCTCACTCAGTGCACTCTATAAGACAACAACAACAGCGACAGCTGATATCCGATTTGTGCGCTCTTCTAATACAGAAGAGAGAGACAACAGCAGCCTGGGCATAAGCTGTCTCTTTGTGTTTTTTTTTTTGTTGCTTTCCAGTTTGGGGCTCTCTTAACAGGTGCTGACAAGATAAATGAGTTTACTTTATTTTACAATTACCTGTGTAATTAGTCATAAAGTGCGTTGATTGTAAAGATCAGTTTAATATAATTAACTTGCTGCTTATTGTTGTTTGACATTTTGTCAAGTAATTCGCAATTTTTTTTATATATAAAAAAGAAATACAAAAATTCGCAACACTGAAATTGAAATTATGCGCTTTAAATGCCAACTGTTGAGTTCTTGTGAACGCTATTGAACTCGTAATTGTTAAAGAATGCTAAAAACAAAAACATGATTGTGTTTAGGCCGTCTCAGGCATATTAATCGATACACGTTTTCAGGCGAAAATTTATGATAACACAAGTTCTGGCCGCAAGTGCATGCGACAACCGTAATAAATGGATATAATTAAATATAGTTATATATAGGATAAATGCATATATATCGGAAATTAACTGAGTCAGCGACTTTAGTTACCCGTTCAATTAAAGACGTGTCATCAAAAGTGCTCCAGATTTTTAATTAATCGTATTTTCATGCATTTTACTTACCTAGAAAAGAAACAAAAGGAGGAATTATTAGTTAAGAGGATCAGAATAAATGTAGATTTTTATGAGTAAGATTGGTTTTCATTTAAAATATGTAAATAAATTAGTTTAAGCTTGAATCAATCGTTAACTTATGCTAATTCATCTACAATACTTTTGACATATGTCCTATTTTCTTAGTTCTCCCGATTGTCTCTAATCGCAACAATCGATAACAACCCAATCAACGAATCGGCGCTCCGATTGTAAGCATCGATTGTATATTGAAAGCCTCTGATAGTATCGACATTCGGGTGGACTAAATGATAATGATATGCTTTCATTTTACAGCATTTAATTTGCATGTTTTAAACTATTCAAAATATCGATTGTATCACGTCTTGCGGCTGGCAAAACTAGCAATTCAGTATCGATAGTTTTTAAGGTGTCTCGAAATAGAAGAGTGTTAAGATCATGTAAACTATTTGAAGATATCGATAATATCGCAGTAGCAATCGATTGACGAAACTATCAATTCGCTATAGTATCGATAGTTTACCAGCTCTCGATAAATGTAAAAAATAAATTGGTTCACACAAGTTGGACCAATGTCTTACTGCCAATCGATACACTAGTTTTTCTTGGATTAGTTAGTCAACAACTAAATATGCCCCCTAATTAACCGAGGCATAACACGTTAGCTACTAGATACACGTAGTTTTACGACGCATATGCTATAAATTAATCGATCGTAAAACTACAGTTGGTTGACGCAGGTCTATTGCCCGCCATAATTATCGGAAAGCGTGCAAAGGCCATCAGGAAAGCAATAAAAATGCGAATTAAATGCCAAAACTGAATGCAAATTCTGGACACAAAAAAAAAAAAAAAAAAAGCACAAAATCAAAACCTCCAAATTGATTAACAAAGTGCAGTCGTAACTGTAATACGAAACTCTTGACAAATTAAGACAGCTCAATTGCAATTAATTTGGCGACTGTCAGTCGAAAATGTTCGTTTATGCATTAGAAGCTCATAAAATCGTTAAGTTAATCTATTAATTAGCTCCGCTGGCGACATCTCATTTGGCAATTTCCGAACTTCCTGCGACACATTTTGCAAAAAAAAAAAAAAAAAAAAAAGTCGTGTGAAAACCCAATTAAAAGTTTGGCATTGCGAATTATTTAAATTGCTGAGCGAAGTTTGTGGAAATATTTATAAATATTATGCATAAAACATTATTTTTGACCTCCTCGTAGTGCATTGCCCGCGTATCTTCTGGCAAAATATTTAAACAATTGTTTGCTGTTTTTTTTTTTCCCCCTCACCGTTTTTGTTGTTGTATTCTATTGAGTTGTTGTTAACCTGCCACATATAATTGAACAGTTCGTCATCAACGTATTCGAATACAAAACAGCCCAACATGAATCGAAAGAAGCAAAATTGAATTAAAACGTATTTATTTATATATATATATAGTATAGCTTGTTGGAATATGAAAAATATGAAAAAAAAAAAGAAGGCAGACACGCAATCCATAATCAAGCCGAGCAACAACAAAAACAACAATCGCCCAACAGTTCGATGACATTTTGCTTCATGTTCAATAACAACAACAATTGCAATAGACACAAAATTGTAAACAAATCAAACGAACATTGAAAATCATTAATGTAAGTACTTATTTATGATATTTATCGTAAATATTGGCCAATAAATAAAAGCTAACTGATTGCGTGCTCAGTTTAGATCTAGATAGCTGACATGAAAAGATTTGAGACAGACGCGAGATTTGAAGTCTGGCTGTTATTTTAAGGAATTCGTTTATTTCAATTATAAAGATATAAAATATATATAAAGGTTCAGCCATCTTTATACTTTGTTATATTATTAATTTTGTTATATACTTGTGGATATTTATTCTCCTCGAAAGGATTTCCGTTACGAATTTCCTTTGAATTTCCCTTTTATAAATATCCTATTGTATATACATCAATACATGTACATATATATAATACTAGCTAGTTTAAAACAAACCTCAAAGATCTTTGAAAATGAGTCTTAACCCGATCGGAATTCCTTGACGTCCCTCTTCCGAATTTCCCTTCATAAATATCCTTTTTAGGCATAGAGCTGACACAGCGCTGGGAAATTTATTTCCGCAAAGTCTTTCCGAAAGCTTAAATCGGAATTTCTCAGTTTAAGTGGGAAAAAAGCGTTTGGGAATCATGACTTGTAGCTGCTTATAAACGCATATATATATTCACAATATAGTAACAATAAATCGCGGCAATTATGAGAAATGTTTACAAAAATCGTACTGACAGCATTTAGGCAGCTAATTAGCAGGTCTCCATGCGAGATGTGTATACTGAAAATAGAGTAGGCTAAATGCTCTATAGACCCAGTGAACGGGATTCGAGCTGGGACTTTTAAAATGAGCCTCTCAATTGTCACAGCTCGATCGGAACTAAACAATTAAATAAAGCCATTAATATGCACATGAGAGTGCCACTGACATTGAAATTTGGCTAAAAAACAAAAAATAAAAATAAAATCAAAATTTCGCTGCGACAATTTCAAAGCAACTAAAAGCGTTCACAAAAAAAAAAAGTTAGCAAAAAAAAAAAAAACAGCAGCCGCGTCTGGCGTCGCCTTCCGTGTCGGAAGATGAGGTTCGCTCACAAACATATTAAATTTATATATATATATATATATGTATATACAAAATAAAAACGCAAACACGCATCAATTGGATCGTCTAACTAGGCAGCTATCAAGTGGATGGCAACAAAAAGCAAACAACAACAACAATAGCAATTGTTAATTGTAGATTTGAATTTAAACTTGCACTTGCGTAAGTTTCGCATTTCAATTGAAACGTTTGCCGCCTATTAAAACGATAATGAAAAAAAAAACAAAAGTGCTTTAGTCGGGAGCTGCCGACTAGGGGATACCCTGTATCCACCTCTTTTCTTGAAGCTACACGTCAAGTTTTGTGACTCTAGATCTTAAAACTAAGGGATTTGCTAAAAAAAGGGGCATTTCGATATCGATTGTCATCGATTGCTTGGAAACTGGGTAAGTTATCGAAAACTTAATCGAATTTCAGGGCACTAGAAGGACCTACGACATACGGAAGGACAGACAGCTGGACAGTCATATGGAAAGATAGGCAAACAAGGCTAGATCGATAGCTACAAAATAAAAGATACTTGATCTGTATATACTATTCTAGAAGCTACACGTCAAGTTTTTTGACTCTAGGTCTTAAAAACTAAGTGATTTGCTCAAAAAAACAGCATTTCGATATCGATTGTCATCGATTGCTTGGAAACTGGATAAGTTATCGAAAACTTAATCGAATTTCAGGGCACAAGGAGGGCCACAGATAGCAGGTCAGACATATGGACAGATAGAAGGACAAGGCTAGATCGACTCGGCTGTTGATGCAGATCTAGAATATATATATGGGGTAGTTGCTCCCTTCTGCCTGTTGCATTCATTTGCACAAAGCCATCATACCCTATTTACCCATTGAAAATGGGCTCAGTGTATAATAAAAAATATCTTTGTTTTTTATTGATACGCATACATTTACTCTTTAGACATTTGTTCCATTGTTGTGATTTATGCGCCATAATAGTTCTATATATGTTTTTCAGGTTTGTGGGTGGCGCTTCGGTTCGTGCTAATTTGCAAGCGGGTTCAACGCGCCATAGAACTTCCGATTTTATTTATATTTTTGGTAATTTCGGATGCGCCTCCTGCGCATTGGGCTCATTGGCAGTCAGACGGGACGGCGTATTATTAGCGATTTATGTGGCCAGATAATGGCCATTTGTGATTTTACGGCCCAAACGCTTAGCCAATTGCCAAACAGTTTGCAATTCGTGCAGTTTTTCCCATCAACGGAAGTCAGCAAAAAAAAAAATGATAATAAATAAAAAACGACAACAAAAACGAAAGCGGCGAACTACCAGGTATTTCCCCCAAACAAAAAATATATGTATGTGTATTTATAAATGACAAGAGGCAATGAAAATTCACGGGAATTTTAACAAGTTTTAGCCTCGGCTTGTCGAATGCGCTGTCAACTCTTTAAATCGCTGACGTCATTTGCAGTTTAATGTGCCTCTCCCTCCCCGTCTCCCCCCCTCTATAGGTAATGCTCCCTCCAGCTGCGTGTGACCTACATAGGTTCCACTTGCGTCGGGTCTGCAGCAGAGCAGAGCAGGTCGAGTGGCTACTATCAGGTCATCTATCGTTATCGAATGCATACGAATTGCTGCCAATTGGCTGTTGACATGTGAACCTGCTTTCAGACCACACCCTCTACTCTTCAGTCGAGTGGCCATTATGGCTATGGCATGTGGCATGCAAGTGCCTATTAAGATGTGGCTTTAATGCGCCGAAACTCTATGATAAATATACCTTGCCGAATTTGATGTGCTCAGTGCCAAATGTACATGCTTTCTAGACTTACGATTTAATATATTTTATGCTGTGCTCCCTATGGTAAGATACATTTCCGAGTTATTTGTGCTGTCTACCCATTCTATCGATTTGTATGTCTCTGTCTCTGTATCTCTCTGTCTTACCCTTCTCTCTCCTCTCTCTGTCTCTCTCTCTCTGTGTCTCTCTCTCTCTCTGTCTCTGTCTCTGTCTCTGTCTCTCTCTCTCACTCCCTCTCTCTCGCTCTCTGTCTCTCTCTCTGTGTCTCTCTCTCTGTCTCTCTCTCTGTGTCTCTGTCTCTGTCTCTCACTCTCTCCCTCTCTCTCTGTCTCTCTGTCTCTCTCTCTCTTTCTCTCTCTCTCACTCTGTATCTCTGTCTCTTTGTCTCTCTGTCTCTGGCTTTATCTCTGTCTTCTGGCTTCACCATTAACATTCCCTTAACCTTCGAAGGCGTCTGTTTGCCATTTCTTTTTTGTCCCACATTCTTAAACGTTTTCTCAACTGTGCTGCTTGCAGCCCTTTATAGTCCCGTGTTCCTTTCATCAAATCTCTTCTATGCCACATCCTTAAATATTATTTACAAACATACTTGCTCTTATTTTCAACTGTGCTGCTTTCAGTCAGTTTTATAGATTTATGTTCCTTTTATCGATTCCTCTTTGTGCAACATCCTTAAACTTAAACATATTTATTTTAAAACACCGCATCCTTTATTATAATAGATCAAAAATAACCAATGGAAATCATTTAAGTGTTACTTAACTTAAGCGTTAAATAAACACTTTCTTTTATGAGTTATAAACAATCAAATTTAAGCCCAAATTTATGGATTAAATAAAGCGCAGCTTAGCATGGGCTTATACCCAATTTTCTGGCGCTGCTTTTGCAATAGATTTCCAAATGCAGCCAATTAATATGCATCGACCCAGTTTTCTTGATAAAGTCTCGTGACCAGGCGGAAGTAGCCGCAAATATTGTGTATGCAGCATTTGCATAAAGACGAAGAAACTGATCAAAGAAATGCAAGTTAACGAGTGCTTAAAAGGAAGATTTAAATTATGCAATGACAATGACCAACAAAAAATAAGCAGAAATAAGAGGCACACTTCTCAGAAGTTGCACAGCTCTTAATGTAAATTTGATAATAAATACATGAAAATTGGGTAAAGAAAAGAAATTGTGCAGCCTGTTTAAGGAGAAGAAAGCTTTGGATGATGCTGCTTACAGATAAATGCAATTTATTGCACGGCAAATAAATACAAGAAATTGCCAGACTTAATGCTGAGTTATGCATACAATTAAATGGACAGCAAGACGCAGGCAACGGGCAAAGAAAACAGCCCAAAACGGGCCACAAATCGCCGCAATTAGGCCAAAATAATATGGCCAACAAGCTCTGTGTTTGGCTGGCCTTGAAAAATGCCTAAGAAATGCCACATGAAATGCACAAAAAAAACTAATGCACAGCGCGCAAAAGTTTCCGTTACAAATATAAACAAGGGGCGTGGCATTAAGGGCATTGCCTGATTAAAAATAAAATACAAATAAAAATAAATTGAAAAAAAAAAAAAAAGAAAGAAATAAAAACAAAACATTGTTAAATACTTGTTGACTGAAATGCTGCTTGTTAATTCAAGTGGGGGAGAGAGGGTGCGAGAGAGAGGGAGGGGAGGGAGGGGGCGCGGGGTAGGGCAGGGGGTAGGTGTCTGTCTCTGGGCTCCGTTTTTACCGTTATGCACAACAACGCGCCGCGATAAATTTAATTAATGACGATTTTTGTGGCTGTATTTTGGTTCGATTTACCGGTTTTTGAACTTTTCCCTACGCCCAGACGCAGACGGCCATTTATTAAAAAAAAAAATATATATCTCTCTCTCTCGCTCTCTATATTATGTATAGCTCTCTCTTTCACTTAATTTATGCAGCTCTCTTTAGTTTCATTTCGTTTTCGGTTTTGTTTTTGTAATGCATTTCTCTGCCTTGGACTGGGGCTGGGGCAAGGAATGTGTGTCAAAGAAAAAAGGCTCTACCTACACCCCCTTCCCCTACACACACACCCTCACACCCTCACACACACACACACACACACACACACACACACACACACACAGAGTTAATCCTTCATCATTTAAGGGCTTGAAAATCAGTCACAAACAACAAATTTGGGTCAAGTCTATGCGTTACCTTTTTTTTTTTTTATCTCTCAGCCATTTACACTTGACACTGACACGCGTTCGGTTTGATTGTCAACGTGTTTAAAACGCAAACAGAACATTTACTTAAATCAATATGAGCGGCAGGAAGCATAAATAAAAGTACTTAAAATAATAAATAAATTAACGACTCGATCGATTGTGGGTCTGTAATCGGAAACTCTGTTTACAATTTGGCCAAAAACAATTGATATGTAACTGGCTGACTGTTCGTTCACGTAAAGGTTGCTCATCAAATCTTAATTGCTTTGCCGAAATGCTAATGTCACAAACACACACAAACACACAAACACACAGACACAGCGAGGGCTGCTCAATAGATATTGGAAACGAATTAAGTAGTATAGAAGCTGACAGCTGAGACGAACATGATCGAGAGAGACAAACTTGATCGACTCGGCAATTGATGCTGATCAAGAATATATAAACGCTTATGCTTACTTTTGCCTTTACCCTTTCTCCACACTCTCAACGTGTTCTGGTTATAACAGTTCAAGGGTCCGCAAATTATATTATCTACTTTTTATATTATATATTTAGGCAATCAATACACATTATTGCAAGCGGCGGAAAATTTGCCTAATGCCATATTACAAATCCATAAATGGCAATGCTCAACGCGCTGCTGAGCCTACCAATTTTTTTTTTTGTAATTATTTTTGCTTTTTCTTAAATATAATAAAAAAAAAATTGAGTCCTGCACAGTTCGGAAATGTTAAACAAAAAAATTCAGTCAATAAACTTATGCTGCGTTTTTTTGTTTATGAACCAATTGACACAGTTTTTTTTTTTTTACTTTTTTCTATATATGCATATAGATATAGATATATGTATTTTTTTTTTTTTTGAAAAGGAAATCTTCGCATTGAAATTCCGCGTAAAATATCAAAGCCAACAGCTGCTGTTGTGTGTGTTATTTTTTTTTTTTTTGGTTATGAATATGCATGTCATATGCCAAATAGCATATATAAAACGCAACTTGGCGCCAGGCACAAGACACATGCACAACATTTGTTGTTATAGCAACAAAAAAAAAAAACAATAACGAAATTTGCCAATTGCCCGGCAGCAGCATAAATAACAAACATTATGAATGAATGCAAATTATATACAAAATGCAAATTAAAGGCAATTTCATTAAAAAATAAAGAGAAAAAAAAACAAATTTCATTTGAATGCTGCCCAGCGACGCGGGCAAACAAATTGCTGCATACTTTTGGGCGGCGCGTGCATTTAGCAAAGACACAAACCCACAAATGGCTGGGAGCGTGCACAGGTTAGGTTAAGATTAAATTTATGCTTGAATATTTGTCTCAAATATTGTTTTAAATATTAATTATTGGCAATATTTAATTCTAATTTTCTTTATTTAATAAATAATTAAATATTGTTTAATTAATAGTCTATCAATTAGTTGTTACTTACGGTTCTGCTTCGATAGACTTCAATTTGGCCACATAATTGGATGGTATATAACCCTCTTGACGCGTCTTCTTGCTGCGCGCCAGCCACCAGTCACCCTGTAAATGATTGACAATACGTCAATAAAATAAAATAAAGTACAGATAAACAGTTAAGCCAAATTATAAATACCATATAATGTGGGGGAAAAAAAGGCACAAGCTACTGGTAAAGTGGCTGCTTATCAAGGGAATTGCTTTTAATACAAATGTGCGATAGGCGTCAAACATGGATTGTGCTTTATATGTATACTATATAGATACCCGTATAGCCGCCAGACATGGGAAATAAACACAACTGACTCACCAATTAAAATTAGTTAATAACTAAAACCGAGCTAGGGCCTGTAGTTTACTTAGATGTAGATTTATTGTTTATAAGCCACAAAGTTAAATAAATTTGTTAGATAGATTATATAAGACGGACTGTACATAGTTTTATTATTTATTTATTATTTAGTAGCCATAAAGTTCGAGGGAGAGTTGAATGAATTTAATATGCCAGCATTTAAGCATAGTTTGTCATAAATTAAAGAGAAATGTGCATTTGGGCTTTTAGTCAAAAATATATCAAAAATAGAATTCGCTGGTGAATAACGATGCAAATATTTTAATATACTAAATGATATATACAATAATAAAAATCTAAATATTAGTTGTCTATATATATTTATATTAAAATTGTGTCTTTGTTTAAGCCAGTTTAAGCCAGAAATACGATGCAAGTAAACGTATTTGATTTATTTTGCTTAGACTTAACAATTTTGTGATTAATTAGGAAACAACTTTTCTAGCTGCCAGCTGGTTGTTGTTGTTGTTATGATTATTGTTGTTGTTGTTGTTGTTGTGACTGTTGCATTCGAACAACACAACATTTCACACAAAAGCTTAAACCATAATTAATTTAGCTGTCGCCAAGGAGCGAAATAAAAGCGAACGCGCATTTCGTATGAATTAAAAGATTCGTACAATTTCATTTCGTTGTTTGAAATCTCGCTAATGCGAAACGTGTTTCGCAGTCTTTTATTGCCTGCGATCCAGCCCCTATGGAGAGTTATGCATAGATATACCATATACATATATATGTATATACCCTATACACCGTATGATTTTGGAGGCAATACTCCGTCAGCATAGTTGCTGGCCATACGCAGAGTTCATATTTGTCTGGGCGGGTAATAAAAGTTTTTACTCGATTGTTGTTCGACTATCAATTTGCGGTGGGCGATGACGGGCCCAGCTGTTTGGGGCTACAGCAAAATCGCGCACTCACGCAACCAGTCAACAACAACAACAACAACAACAACAACAACGGCGAGGCAGACACGCCAGGCCACGGTTTTTCTGTTTGTAATACCCTGTAAACCGCGCGTCTAGCGAGCATATGCCAATTGGGCAGCTGAAATGCGGAAGTCTTACGTTTGAGCGTGCTTTTACTCAGATTGAGTTGATCTCCACTTTATGTAGCCTGATTCAGCATACTCTGTTTACAAATTAAAAAGGAGCATATACGTTTTTTCTGCTTGCACTTCGTCTTGCATCATCTAAAGAGTATTGCGCAGTTTTTAGCCTGCAAGTTTATATAATTTGCATTAAAATGTTCAAAGTTCAACAAATAATCTTTACAAATTCTTCTCTAATTTTTTGATAAGCAAACATCTTGCACTCAAGAAATGTTGCAACAAACTTTTATGAGTCATAAAAGAGTTTCATTATTTTTGTTATTTAAATTTCAAATTTTCCTCGTTCCTACTTGTTCTTATTCCTTGTTCCTACTTCTCTTATTCAATTTTCTTTTATCACGCCTTTTTTTTATTATTTCAAAATTTCCGCTTATCTTTCTTGTTAATTTATTTCAAGTTCCCCATCCCCCATCTTCCTTTTGTTAGTTTAATTTCAAAATTTCGTCTACCTTTCTTGTTTCCTCTCGATTGCTTGTTATTTGAATTGTATTTCAAATTTTCCTCCATTTTGCTTGCTTTTCCAGCTTTTCCGGCGTAGATTAGTTAACCTCATGCTTTAAGCTTGGTACAAAAAAAAAAACTTGTTTTTTCTTGCCCTGCCTTTACAGGGTAACCTTCTAGTCGCTCCTCCCACTTTGCTTACTTTCGTTTATTGGCTTTACTGTTTTTCAGTCTGCAATTTTGATTACATATTGTGCTTTATATTCGTGCAATTTACCATTCACGCATTGGCTGCGCTTGGTTACAAAAGAAAAAAAATTGAAAAATTGAAAAACGAAAAAGTTGTTGAAAAATAAAAAAATCAACGAAAATTAAATTAAAAACTTTATACAATCGGTTGTTGCTTGTTTTTATTTATTTATTTTTTTCAATTTTTTTTTGCTTTTGCTTTGCTTTGCTTACGCGCTTTCCATGTCTGGCTCGGGGTTTTGTTAAAGCCCAACAACAACAACATTAACAACTTTAACCGAAACTCGCTTTTGCCAAATTTGTGCATGGCTTTGGCTTAGATAAAAGAGGGCAAAACAGAAACAGTTAGCTATTCAGAGGGTTTTGGACAGAAACTAAACAATAAATTGCAATTGATTTTGTTGTATGCGTTGCGATGTCTTCTCCTATCTGATAGATATTGACTGCCGCCCCCCCCCTCGGCTGCTCCACCCGCCGTCGCCCTGCTCTTGGAGTCAAGTGCCTTTTGCTATCATTAGCCTGGCACACGATAAACTCTGCGGAAAGGTCAATGAACACAGCACACACACACACACACACACACACACAGCGAAGTTTTAGGGTTCATTGTTTATTTGTTGTTTACTTTGATTTTCTTTTTAGTCTCTCGCTCTCTTTCTAACACGCTCTTGTTCTCCTCTCTTCCCCTTTCACGCTCATGTTTCTTTACTTTACAAGTGCATTTCATAATCGCGTGCTGTTGCCTTTTGGTAGCTACTGTTGTAAGCATATACAATACACACACACACAAATACATATATATATATCTGTATATATACACACACACACACACACACATATATAGCAATCTGTGTTTATGTGCGCCTTGATTCCATTGAAAATTAAAGTGATTTTATTCTTAGATACGCTTGGAAAGTGAAAAACCAGTCGGTTTTGCCTTTGTTGTCAGCTTAAGAAAACATTTCGGATTTTGAGTTAGTTATATTAATGATTTCTGTTCTAGTTAGGTTTTGAGAATTTTACAGCTAAGCGTAGCTCGTGGATCAGACATTGACCCAAATGCAGACATTCGCTTGGTTTTACATTCTGTTCGCGTAAAATGATCTAAATATTTTCCAATAACTTTTGAACGGTGCGAGAAGTATAATTTCTACCCTACACACATCATTTTTAGCTAGTTTGTAAAGAAATACTCGAGTTCCATTATAATCTGTCTATAATTTGATTGGGGATAGGACAAGTATCTAAGACTTCCAGCGGAATTTTTAGATATATTTCTCAAGTTATCCAAGACTTCAACTGTGACTTGCGCTTGGCCATATATTATGAGTTTTTATGTTGTCGAGCTCTAAAAGTTGACACATAATCTAGAATTTTTCTATAGAACTGAAAGCCCATACAAAAGCCCAGACTAAGAGGCTGCAAAGGCAAACAAAAGCAAGTTGTCAGCATGTAATCTCTCTTTCCCTCTCACACTCACACACTCTCTGTTGCTCACTCACTCACTCACTCACTCTCTCTCTCTCTCTCTCTCTCTCTCTCTCTCTCTCTCTCTCTCTGTAGTTGATTATCCTTGAAGGGTTTCACTTAGCTTCCTGTCGAGCCCAAAAGCGATTTCTTTGCTGCACAATATGAAAGCGACTCATATTTTTTTTTCTTTCATTCTTTTCTTCTTGTACACGCAAAGAATGTGCAATATGCAAGCGACAAAACTGCACAAATGCGTGTGTGTGTGTGTGTGTGTGTGTGTGTGTGTGTGTGTGGGTGTGTGCGAATGAGTGTAAGTCTGAGCGTGTGTGCGCGATGAGTGTGTGCTGGGTGCATGTTCTGTGTGTGTGTGCGTGTCTGTGTCTTCTGTGTTGGGTGTTTATGCGCTGCTTCTCCGCCAAATGACAATGAACAGAAGAAGAAGAAGAAGAAGTGGAAGAAGAAGCAGAGACGACGGCGACTCTGACGAGGCGTCACACCCATAAAATATTTTAACATACTATTTTGATTTCTATGCATGACGTTGAGCTGCGCGAAGTTGTTGTTAAGCGAAAAAGTTTACAAAAGCAAGCCGTGCAGCTTTTCGCATACCCTGCATTACAAATGGTCGCAAAAAAGGGTTCTATGAAGTTGTAGATAATGTATGTGACAGACGGAAGAGAGCAATTAATATACGAAACGCTGAGCAAGTTCTTAGTTATCGATAACAACTGCCATTGAACCAAGTTCGATAACAATCGATTATCCGCCACAATCGAATGATAAAGAGCTCGAGTCTGCAAATTTGATTTATGAATTCTTTTATAGTTAATAGATATCAAGAATGTTTGACTTTTGGACACCTACCCCTGCACCCCACCCCCTGTTAGTCTCTAACTGGGCTAATTGACTCCTTAAAGTTGCTTAAAAATCGGACTACAAGCACCGGAGCTGAGATAAGAAGAAGCACAGCTGTATGTGTATGTGTATGTGATCTGTTCGGGCTTGTGTATGTATGTGTGGAATGCAGCCAGAATTGTGGAAACGACAGCTCGACGCTGCTTGCAGGGTCACTTCTAGTCGTTCAATCACATGTTGTTATTGCCAATGCAGGTCTTATTGTTGCTGTACTGCCAGCAATTGTTGCTGCTGTTGTAGTTGTACGTTAATTAAACGCAACCGGAAACAGCAGCGAGAGCTGCTGGCTGATTACTCTACTTGCCAGAGGGGGACACAGCTGCCAGCGGGAGAGAGAGAGAGAGGGAGAGGGGGAGAGAGTGAGCGAGTAGAAATCTTGATGCGTTCAATTAGCTGGGCTACCAAAAAATTGCTGCACATTATAGCCGACAACCCCTTTTGGCCAATCCATTGTGAGTGAGCGCGCAACTCTTGGCCGTCAGCCAAAGATGGACGTCATGCCTTTAGGCGCCGCCACTTGTCTGAGCAGTCAGCGAGGCGACCAGGCGCGGTCGCAATTGGCCAACTGCCCCACCACGCCCCGGCCCCCTCGGCCACCGTAAGGTGGTCACGGCTGTGTGTGCTGACGTAAACGCTTTAAATATGCATGCCATAATATTTATCTGTGCAAGAGTTGAATGCGCCTCATGACACAATATAAAAGCATCTGAAATCCCAACGATAATGGATGGCTGGGTGGGCGGGTGTTTGGGTTGGGTTGGGGTCTGACCTCCACTTGGCTAATCATAGAATATGCCACCAAAAAAATATGTCAACAGCAGCTAGCGACAGTCTGATCTCGTTTTCTATATGTTTTACTCAAGTGGAGCTGCTGCAGTTGTTGCTTTAATTAAAAACCAAAGGCAAAAACAAACAGAAATTGAAGTTAAGAGCGGCGACTGGCAGATATTTGTATGCCCTTTCTGAGATACTTCTTTATAGTTTATGATATTGATTAAATATAATCGACTCGTGATCAACGCATAAAAGAAGTCTTAGGAGCTGTGAAGCTTAGAGAGAGAGAGAGAGAGAGAGAGAGAGAGAGAGAGAGAGAGAGAGAGAGAGAGAGAGAGAGAGAGAGAGAGGGAGAAAGCCACAAAGAGAGGGAGAGAGAGAGAGACATAGAGAGGGAGAGAGAGAGAGAGAGAGACATAGAGAGAGAGAGAGAGAGATAAAGATAGAGACAGTTCCGAGAAGGATATTCCTCAGTCATCTCCACTGAGGTATATCTTTCTCGGACCTCTCTCTCTCTCTCTCTCTAATAGACAGCTATGCATCCCTCTTCTCCTCTGAGGGAAATCTTGCTCGGACCCCTCTCTCCCTCTATCTCTCTCTCTATTTCTCCCACTCTCTCTCTCTCTCTAATAGACAGCTATGCATCCCTCATCTCAACTGAGGGAACCTCTCTCTTCCTTGAACCTCTCTCTCTCTCTCTCTTTCTCCCACTCTCTCTCTAATAGATAGCCATGCAAAAACTTGTAACTCAGCTCTCTTTCTTCAAATGCATATGCTTTCCCGCTGCACACTAAACTCATGTTCGGTTAGGGTATATGCATACCAAAAATAAAAACCAGCCAGCTACGAAAATTGCGAGGCGGGCGTGTGCATACAAAATGCAGTCCGTATTTCAAGTTGGAGTCTGAGTTTTGAGTTTGAGTTTTGTTGGCGGCTGGTTTTATGAGTTGGCGAGTGGCAAGTGGCAAGTGGCAAGTGGCGGCAGAGTTGGCCGCAATTACAGCGTCTGGTTTTGTGACAGCTTTAAAAAAAAAAAAAAAAAAAAACGAAAAGCAAATGACATTGAAACAAAAAGCGTAGGAAAATGCAAAACAAAAGAAGAAAAAGAAGAAAAAACATAGTAAAAAGTTGCAAATTATAGCTGAGATCGTTTTTGGCTAACTACCGCATGACGCATTGCTTAAAATTGTGAATAATAGAGAAAATACCGTAATTTAAGACCTGAAATTGAAACATAAAATAAATAATAAAATAAGCTTAGGGAAGTTTCTTGAAGCTGGGAATGCAGCGCAGAAATATGATTATAGATTTCGAGTAGAAACAAAACATTTGTAAACAATCAAAAAGTGTTTGAAAATAGATATTTATCGAAAGAGACAAATAAATAACATAAAAATCGATTAAAATAAGGCAAGAAAACAAGGTCAAAGTTTATTTAGATAAGAAAATTATGGCTTTGACCATATAACACGTAAAACTATTCAAGAATCTTTTTTGTACAAGGTTGTTCAGGAAAATTATACACAACTGTTGATAACATATCAAATTATCGAACAATCGGTTAAAAACTATCGATAAGTCGTTACAACAACCACTTGTGACGTCAAAGCAAGTATGTATGTAAACATGTCTACAAAAAAGATCATGATTAAACATGAAATTGCATGCAGCGCTGCCCGCTTCAGCTTCAATGAATCGAATAATTAAAGCTTTCACGAACTTTTAAAACAAGTTGTAATTTATGCATAGCTGCGAAAAAGGCTGAGCGCAACCAATTGGACGAATGTCAGTAATGTTTTTTTTTTTTTATTAATATTCGTTCGATAAGACATTTAACTGAAAAACTGTTATCAGCGAGCGCGCTCGCTCTTTCTCTCTCTCTCGCGCGCTCAACATTGCTGGAACCGTTATGATTCACTCACCTGTGTGTCATTCAGTATCTCCAGGTGCTCACCCTTGCGGAAGCTCAAGTCCTCGTCTGTGCGCGCATCGTAGTCGTAGAGGGCGACAAATATTTTGGCATTCGCATTGGCCGCATCGCTTTCGGGTATCTGCGGCACCGGACGTATCTGCTCCGCCGGCTGTCCGGGCATGGGCATGGCTATTTGCGGCACGCCCACACCGACCCCGACCACACCAATGCTGGCGCCGGGATCATCCAGCGGATTGCGTACATCGCCAGCATGTGGTTTGTCGTTGTCCGGTTTTTGTGTGCGTAGACAATTGCCCATTGTGTGTTTGAAGTGGGGAGTAGAAGATTCGCTGAAGCTGGACGCTCAGTGCGTAAGTTGTGACGTATTAAATGCAATGAATGGAAGCCAAGCTGCTTTTACTGTTGCAGTTGTGGAGTAACTGTTACTTTCACTCACACACAGACGCGCACGCAGCTGAATGCACGCCAATTACAATTCAATTGCACTCGTTTGTTTATACTGAGGACGACAAGCACAGACACATACGCATGCAAACGCCAACACACACACACACAAGTTTACAATTCGTTGTTGTTGTTGCTTATTTGCTCACTCGCGATCAACATGGGGTGTTGGCACTTATCTCTCTCGCTCTTCTGCTGCCTATGTTTGTTGCGCGTTGAACCTAGCGCCGCGTCAGATAATTAATTTATTTATGTTGGCTTATTGTGGGTGTTGCAATTGTTACACGCACTGCCACTGTTTATGGATATTATAATTTATTGCAGCACTCTCTAACTAAATTAAATGCTTACACACACACACACACTCGGCGTATGTATTTTTCTGATTTTTTGCATGTATGTGTGTGTATATGTTGTATGTATGATGCTGATGGCCAAACAACAAGACGAACGCGACCATTAAAAAAACAATTCAAAAACACTGATAAACTATTAAAACACATGCACACATTATTATTCTAATCTTTTTGATCACTTATTGCATTTCTTTTACATTTTTAAGTTATTTAATTTACGAGTTTCAGCTGCAGCGAAAATGGCTCCCCGAAAACCTGCGCGACAGACGATAGCACTGCTAAAGCGATAGCATCGATACGTGTGTGCCCATCAGAGGCTTGCACAGCGACTAATATCGAAATGCAAACAACATTTTTATCGATGTGTTAAAATCGAATAATGTTAACCTACACTATGTTCAGTTACGATAGTTGACAGCTGTAAGCAATATTTGTGTGCCTTTTTCACTGATGCTCAAACAATCAAACAAGATTTGGACATTTAATTATTTAACACATTGTTTTATAAAAAACAACAACAATAAAACAAAATTTTTTTTATGAATTTATGAATATTAACGACTTTGCAAACTGCAAACTTGCATGGAGTTAACAGAAAATACTCAATGAACGAACGTGTTGTGTTCATTTAGTTCAGTAATTCATTTGAGCAAACCGCTTACGAACCATTAAATAAAACTCACAATTTCCAAAAAATTTATTCTTCATTTGACAAGCGTTCGATACGGAAGCGAAGCTCTCCAATTAATTTGGAAATTTGAATTATATATTTGCACATAATGGATATTAAATCGTTTTTATTTTCATATTGTGCCAAGAATCAAACCGAGCCCAAGTTCGATGTGCGTCCAACGGGTAAGTGCACGGATTACAATAGCCGGTAGCATATTTTTTTTGGTTGTCTTGCTTTCCTTAAGCAATATTGATTTTTTAGGACCGAAGCACCGACAGCGTTTTCTGTGCGAAGTGCGCGTGGATCAGTGCCCATATGTGGCCGTGGGCAACTCCACCAACAAAAAGGACGCCGAGAAGAATGCCTCGCGCGATTATGTCAACTATCTGGTGCGTGTTGGCAAACTGAATGCCAGAGATGTGCCGGCGGATACGGCTGGATCAGCCTCGGCCGGTGGTGCTGAATCCGGCGGTGGCGGACGAGTCACTGGTGGCCAGCAGCGTCGCTTCTTTGGCGATGCATCGCGGGGGCCACAGGATCTGGGCGAGGCGTATCGCCCACTGAATCATGACGGCGGACGCGACCGCTTCAACATTATCGATCATGTCCAGGAGCAAAAGGACATGAACGAGGCCGAATCGATTGACGTGAACGCGGCCATACACGGCAACTGGACCATCGAGAACGCCAAGGATCGCTTGAATATATATAAACAATCGAACAACATACGCGACGATTACAAGTATACGCCCGTGGGCCCGGATCATGCTAGGTACGTAGCCGCCAGGCCTGACAGCCAGCTGCTTGGCTGCGTTTCTTCACGATTCAGTTTTTTGTTCATTTCTTTTTTTCTGTATGGCAAGCTGCGCACTGGATTTAGCGTTTGCTCTGGCCTAAATCTGGAGCGCAGCTCGTAAGTTATGGGTTATTGACTGCTGTGCGCAATTCGTGAACAAGACAAATCATTGAGATATGCCGCTAGCAAGTGCACACAAGCATGAAGAGACAGTAAACGCTCGATATGGTGCACACAGTGAAAAGGTTGGAACTCTTTCATGCTAGGTAGATTTGTATTTTTAGTTAAAAGTATTCTATAAACGTATTGTGGTTTAGTTTACACGAGAAAGAAGAATTAGCTTCGGTTTGCCGAAGCTTAAATACCCTTTCAGATGTGCATATGCATATTTTATATATATTCCGATGTCAGCTTCCATATGATTTGGTAATACGATGTTGATCTTAAAGCTTTCCCATTCATCAGTTTGATGAGTTAGTTAAGATCCTATTTGCTATGGCAGCTATAGGATATAGTACTTCGATCCGATCGACTGCGTCATGTGCATGTCCAAGTTCTGCCAAGTTTTAACAGAATATCTCTATGGGATAATAAGAAAGACTTTATTATGATCTCATCTGCAGGGGTATTAAAAGTTTGTGGGCTTTCTCAGCTTTGAACTGATTTAACAACATTTGTCACTCTCTTCTTTTCACTTGTTTCTTTCCGTATACTTAGTGTAGTTTTTGTATTTTGAAAGAGTGTTGCGTCTATCGAGCGTGTACTGTACATAAATACAATCGCGACACGCGGCCGGGCTTTCAGATCGATTTAGCACAACAGATACAAAAGTAAAGACGGGCGCCTTGCATATATATAGACATATATATTGACTTGAGATATCTATATATATATATATATATATATATATATTGATTTGAGTTTGAGTTGTAATATACGTGCGCATTGTGGCTCTGAAAGCACCGGCAAACCGTTTAAAAGAGGGAGAGTTCCCATCAATTGCGCACAGCACGTTGAGTTTTCGATGTCTTGACCGATATGGTAAGTGTGGAAAGGGTGTGCACGAAGCATTAACCATTAAATTGTTTACTGCACTCAATCAGGAGCTTCATGGCGGAGCTGTCCATATTTGTGCCGGCTTTGAAGCGTAAGGTGACCGCACGTGAGACCGGCTCCAATAAGAAATCGGCCAGCAAGTCGTGTGCCCTGTCGCTGGTGCGTCAGCTATTCCATCTGAAGGTAATCGAGGCCTTTAGCGGCACACTCAAGAAGAAGAAGGACGAACAACTGAAGCCGTATCCGGTTAAGCTAGATCCACAGCTCATCGATAGCGTGGACGAGGTGATCAAGGAGCTGGAGTTGCCTGTGGTTAATCCGCGCAACATCAAAGTGGAGCCCGATGCCGCGCCCATGTCGCTGATTGTAGGTGCTCATGACATTATTCCCGAATCTCTACTAATCCATCGCATTGTAGGTCGCTGCGAATCGCTTGGACACCAGCCAGGAGATCGAGACACGCCAGGAGAATATTGCCGTGATACCCTGGACACCGCCGCAGCCCAACTGGAATGCCTGGCATGCTTGCAACATTGATGAGGGCGAACTGGCCACCGCGGCGGTGGATGATCTGTCCATTGAGTACGAGCGTCAGTTGTGCGAGCGTCGCCAGAACAATGCCGAATATCGTCAGTTTCTGGAGTTTCGCGATAAGCTGCCGATTGCAGCGATGCGCTCCGAAATCATGACTGCCATCAATGAGAATCCGGTTGTCATTATACGCGGCAACACCGGCTGCGGCAAGACCACACAGATCGCCCAGTATATACTCGATGATTATATTACCTCGGGCCAGGGCGGCTATGCCAATATTTATGTGACCCAACCGCGTCGCATATCGGCCATTTCGGTCGCTGAGCGTGTCGCACGCGAACGTTGCGAGCAACTGGGCGAAACTATTGGCTATTCGGTGCGCTTCGAATCCGTTTTTCCACGTCCGTATGGCGCCATACTCTTCTGCACCGTCGGCGTACTGCTGCGCAAACTGGAGGCCGGTTTGCGCGGCATATCGCACATTATTGTCGACGAGATACACGAACGTGATGTCAATAGTGACTTTTTGTTGGTCATTCTACGCGACATGGTCGCCACCTATCCGGATTTGCACAGTATGCTCTAGTCGAATCCCTAATCCCTAAGCCCATTTTATATCCCACTTTCTTCCAGTTATTTTGATGTCCGCCACGATTGATACAACTCTCTTTTCGAAATACTTTGGCGACTGTCCCGTGCTGGAGGTGCCTGGACGCGCCTTTCCGGTGCAGCAATTCTTTTTGGAGGACATCATACAAATGACGGGCTTTGTGCCCTCGGCGGAGTCGCGTCGCAAGCGCAAGGAGGCCGACGATGAGGAGCAACTGTTGCTCAGCGACAATCAGGAGGAGGGCGAGCAGAATCTGAACAAAGTGTGCGAGGATAAGTACTCGCTGCAGACACGCAATGCCATGGCCCTGCTGTCCGAATCGGATGTCAGCTTCGAGCTGCTCGAAGCGCTATTGCTGCACATCAAATCGAAAAACATTCCCGGCGCCATTCTAGTCTTTTTGCCCGGCTGGAATCTGATCTTTGCTCTGATGAAGTTCCTGCAAAGCTCGAACAATTTTGGTGATCCACAACAATATCGCATCTTGCCCTGCCACTCGCAGATACCGCGCGATGATCAGCGCAGGGTCTTCGAGCCGGTCCCCGATGGCATCACCAAGATCATTTTGTCCACAAACATTGCCGAGACCTCGATAACCATTGATGATATTGTCTTTGTTGTGGATATATGCAAGGCGCGCATGAAGCTCTTCACGTCCCACAACAATTTGACCAGCTATGCGACTGTCTGGGCCAGCAAAACCAATCTGGAGCAGCGCAAGGGTCGAGCCGGACGTGTACGTCCCGGCTTTTGCTTTACGCTCTGCTCACGCGCACGCTTCGCCCAGCTGGAGGAGAACTTGACGCCGGAAATGTTCCGCACACCGTTGCACGAGATTGCGCTAACCGTGAAGCTATTGCGTCTCGGCGCCATACATCATTTTCTGTCCAAGGCATTGGAGCCGCCGCCTGTGGATGCTGTCATCGAGGCGGAGGTGCTGCTGCGCGATATGCGCTGCCTGGATGCCAATGATGAGCTGACACCGTTGGGCCGCCTGCTGGCACGTTTGCCCGTCGAGCCGCGTCTGGGCAAGATGTTGGTGCTGGGCGCGGTGTTTGGCTGCGCTGATCTGGTGGCCAGCATGGCCTCCTATTCCAGCACCTTCTCGGAGGTGTTCGCTTTGGACATTGGACAGCGCCGTTTGGCCAATCATCAGAAGGCTCTGAGCGGTCGCAAATGCTCCGATCATGTGGCCATGATTGTCGCCTCACAGATGTGGCAGAGCGCCAAGAGACGCGGCGAGCACGAGGAGGCACGCGTCTGCGACTGGAAGGGTCTGCAAATGTCCACAATGAATGTGATGTTCGATGCCAAGCTCCAGCTGCTCGATCTTCTGCAGCAGGCCGGCTTTCCGGAGGAGTGCATGTTGCCGCACCACGTGGATGCCAATGCGGATGATCCCGAGCTGGATATATCGCTGGCCCTGCTCTGCCTGGGTCTCTATCCCAACATTTGCGTGCACAAGGAGAAGCGCAAGGTCCTGACCACCGAATCAAAGGCTGCCCTGCTGCACAAGACCTCGGTGAACTGCAGCAATCTGGCTGTAACCTTTCCCTATCCGTTCTTTGTCTTTGGCGAGAAGATACGCACACGCGCCGTTTCCTGCAAGCAATTGTCCATGGTAGCGCCGCTGCAGGTGATGATCTTTGGTTCGCGCAAAATCGATCTGGCGTCCAATGGCCTTGTGCGCGTTGATAACTGGCTTAACTTCGAGATGGATCCGGAGCATGCAGCCAAAATTGGTGCATTAAAACCGGCCCTGGAGGATCTGATTACCATTGCCTGTGACAATCCCAGCAATGTACTACAGCTAGATGAACCCTATGCCCGTCTGGTGCGTGTGATCAGGGAACTCTGCGTCCTGAATGCTGGCGATTACGAGCTTCAGCGTGAATGTAGCGTGCTGCCCCATATGTCGCGCAACGTTCCCAGCGGCAGCAGCGCCGGCGGTGGCCCAGCTAAGCGTGGTCGCTACGATAGTGGTCCCGGTTACGGCGGCAGAAGTGGCGGTGGCGGCTATGGTGGTGGTGGCTATGGTGGTGGCGGTGGTGGTCGTCGCTATGGAGGCGGCGGAGGCTATGGCAACCGTGGAGGTGGCTTCAATAGTGGTGGAGGCGGCGGTGGTTTCAATAGTGGAGGTGGAGGATATAATAATGGTGGAGGCGGTGGCTTTAATGATGGAAACGTTGGTGGCTTCAATAGAGGAGGAGGCGGCGGCGGCGGCGATGGCTACAATAATGGAGAAGATGACGGCGGCTACATTGGAGGAGGAGGCATCGGCGGCGATGACTACAATAACGGAGGAGGCGGTGGCGGCTTTAACAGTGGAGGCGGCGGCTTTAACTCTGGAGGAGGAGGAGGAGGTTTCAATACTGGCGGAGGAGGCTTTAACTCTGGCGGAGGAGGCTTTGGAGGCGGCAACAACTTTCAAAGTGAGGGAGGCAACTGGGGCGCCTTTTCCAATCGTCGCTTTTAAATGCCTTTACTTTTAATATTAATATTATTATGCTATGAATTCTAATTATGTCTGATTACATTTAAAATAAATAAATCTACGATCCACGATCGTATTACAAAAACTTTGCTCTGATATGTTCATATAATTATGTAGATTATAAATTATTAATAAATAGGTATTTTAACAATTAATTGTGGACAAATTATGTATTATAGTACTCCAGCTGGCACTCAATGCTGCAAAAGTACTTGGCCAACAGCCGCTCCTCGCTGAGGTGCGCCGCATTGAGGCAGGTGTGGCACCAGCGTTTGCGCTTGATGCTGGCCAACAGCTCGTCCGGCGTTGGCGCATGTTCCGCCTGGGGGCTGCGGGTCTGGCGCTGCGCTTGGTAGACGCTCAGCTCCCAGTCCCAGCGCTTGTCCAGCTCCCAGATGCGCGTTAGTTCGTCCAGAATCCGGGGGCCGGTTAATTTTGCCGGTTGCTCGTGGAGTAGCTTGCGCAACTTTTTCGTTGCGTATTTAAGGCGTTCGTAGTTTTTGGCATATTCGTGTTCCATTGCAATTAAATGTTTGATATGAAAAGTTTGTGTCGATTTTGTTGCCGTTTTTTTGGCAGCGTTTTCGGTTTTTATTGCGTTTTTGTTTTTCAAGCGCTCTGCTGGAAAATCGAAGGGTATCGTTACATCAGAGTCTTCGTCTGAGCTAATATATACTATGCTGGACATTGCTAAAGGTTTATAAGAAATCCTTGGCCCTAGACAATAATAAAATTAAAATGTTTACATTTCAGCTGACCGCGAATTTGCCGTTATGTTTGAACAAGGGCTGCCAAATGTATGACCAGGGCTGCCGGCAAATGCTAAGTCAAAGCGTTTTTATCCTTTTTCTATCCATTTTCTTAAACTAAGTTTTAACCATGCAGTTCTTTTATTATTGACATTTTAAATTTGTTTTAATAGTTATGATTATCATAAGAAATTTTAAATTCTAAAATCCTTATAATTTTGAAACTTAACAGCCACTTGAACAGTTTGGTAACTCTGTCTGTTGCAGCGTACCAGACTTATTATTTTGAACTAATTCTATCGACAATGTTATCGATTATTTGCGAAAGCAGCGCCGCCATTCAATTAAAATAAGCGTCGTTTGCTTTCTTAGCGCGCGGTTTTCTTTAGCAGTTTGGTTGTACTTTCTGACTTGTTTTACATTGTTAACTGTTTATTCAAGTTAAGTATAGTCGAAAAACAATGGATTTCGACAATGCCAAAGAGAACATACAGCCCTTGGCAAGTGGACGCAATGTCAGCCTGCTGCAGGCATCGCTATGCCAGGATGCCTCACAGGAGCTGAACGCACAGCGCAAGCAGCTGGAGCTGGACATCAAGAACTACACTGGCGACGATCCGCTGGAGCCATGGTATGCCTACATATGCTGGATTGAGCAGAGCTATCCGGCGGGCGGCAGCAATTCCGGCCTGCAAAAGGTCATGCACAAATGCCTGACACGATTCGAGCAGGACGAGCGCTACAAACAGGATCCACGCCTGATCAAGTTGTTCATCAAATTCGTAAGTCTGTGACATGAGTTATTGATAAAACTGAATAGCTCCTTTGTCTGACAGATGGGCAGCCAGGGCGACCAGATTGAGTGCTATCAGCAGATGTACAACAGCGGCATCGGCACCATGCTGGCAGATTTCTATATAGCCTGGGCCTACAGCTACGATCTGAGCGGCAATATGCGCAAAGCCAACGAGATCTTTCGCCTGGGCGTTGACTGTCGCGCCGAGCCGCTGGAGGAGCTCAAGGAAGCGCAACAGCATTTCGGCTACACGGTCGCTCAGCGCTTGCTCTACAGCGAGGGCGAGGAGACAACTGCTGTCACACAGGAGCTCAATGATCGCCGCCTGGCGTTGCGTTCGCTGCACGGCCAGAAACGGAAGAATACGCTCACCGTCGGCAGCGTGCGCACGGGCGCGGCTATCAGGAGTAATATGCCCGGCGTGGTGCATGTGAGTTGCAGAAATAAGCAAAAATAAAAGATGAAACTAAACTCCTTTTCATTCCAGAACGATGGGGCCAGCACCAGTCGTGCGGCTCGCAATGCCAACCGTCAGCTGGAGGTGTTCAACGATGAGAACGCGGACCTCAATGTGCCGCCACCGCCGCCACCGCCGCCAATCGCTGAGCCAGAGACGCCGGCGGACGGCAAATCCAGTCTGCGTTCCATAATCGATGCAGCACGCCAGCAGGAGAATCTCAAAGAGCCCATAGCCTGGAGCAAGCCGCACAAGCACGGCAAAATCTTTGCCTCGACGGCCGCCCACGATCCGGCCTTTCCCATACACGTGGACGAGAAGGCGCTGCCGCCCATTGTCGATCCCGATGGCAATATGCTAAAGCCCTTCAAATGTCCACCCAACTTTAAGCCGAAAAATACACCACAGAAGCCTTGGGTCACACCGGTGACCATCGAGGATGAGCCGGACACCAATACGCTGCCTTGCTACAACAAATGCATGCTCTATCCGCGTCCTAATATGGAGTTCTCGCCCGAGGAGTATCGTGCCTATTGCTGGTTCAAGCGTCGCAACGATCAGCATCCGTATGTGCTGCGCAACGAGGCCTGGTGGGGCCATGGTCCTGCTTTTGGCGTGCGTCGCTATCCAAACTTTGCCAGCGTATCCAAGCCGCAGGCACGTGACGAGCTGGATGCATATTACAAGCCGCCGGCGGTGCCGTCCTTAGCTCCGCTGCTGGACAAGGTCTACAATGATGAGGAGCAGCAGGAGTATCAGCTGGAGGAGCTGCTGGCAGCCAAGTGGCACCAGAAACGTATCGCACAGCGCGGCGTCATGGACATGGAGGAGACGGTCTGCCTGCCGGGCGAGCAAATGCCGCGACGCAAGAGTTTCTTTCCCAATTTGCAACCGGGCTCGAGCAGAAAGTCGATTATGCCGCGCATATCCTGTGTCATGGAGGAAGACGAGGACAAGGAGGCAGAGGAAGAGCAGCAGCAGCAGGTTGAGAAGCCAAAGACACCTGAGCCCCTTGCCATGCAAATATGGGTAGATCCTGCTGCAGAAGCCTTGCCCCCAATTCCAACTGAAAGTGTTTCTCCAACTCCGTGTCCCATCCCAATCCCAGCTGCAGCTGTAACATCTCCTGCTGAGGATAAGTTTGTGATGCCTGCACCGCCCACACGCAAAATTGAAATATTCGAGGATGATGCCATGCCGCCGCCGCCGCCGTCTGCAGTGAAGCCTGCGCCCAGCGCTTTCTTTGATGCAGATGAGACGTGTTCGACGCAAATGTTTAACATATTTATTAAATCCCAGGCGGTGAGCACGCCCAAAGCGCCACAGAAACAGGCGCCGACACGTCAATTCGGCACCCTACTCAAGGAGACGCCGCCGCCGCCGCCAGCAGCACCAGCTGCTCCTTTGCCGCCAGCGAGCGAGGAGCTAGCCGAGCCGGAAACGGCGGCCGTAGTCGCTGGCCAGACGGTGTCGCCCATGTTGCGCAAGCAGCTGTCGACCATACTGGAGACATCGGAGCATGGTACAGGCGCCACAAATGGCACCACCAAATCCACACTGACCAGCACCACATCCAACACATCGCCCAGCTTGCAGACGACAGCCTTTCAGCTGAGCAGCACGCCGGGACCGACGCGTCTGCAGCGACAAATGGTCAGCGACCTGTCTGTGGTGGGCGAGGAGTCGACGGCGGCTGGTAATTTCCAGCGCCTGGAGCTCTGGGAGCCGAATGCGCCCAGTGTGCCGTTGCTGAAATCGCTGCGCTTTCAGGAGGACAAAACGGAAACGGTGCCCAAGCCGCTGCTGGCCTGTTACCAGGAGGACAAAACGGAAACGTTGCCCAAGCTGCCGCTCACTTTGCCGGACATGGCGAATGCATCGAGGATGCAGCTGCAGCCGCCGTCGGTGCCGCAGCTGCCAACGGAATACGATGATGACGATGACCTGTGCGGACTGTTTGCCAAGACGCCGCCCAAGACAAAGGCCTTCGGTTCGCCGCTCTACGCGGGCAGCTCGAAGCGCATGTGCGATCAGCGCACGCCCGAACTGTTCAGCAAATCCATGAAGCAGGTGGAGCCCGCCAAGAAGAACTCCTTTGAGGTCTTTAAGGATGAGAGCTATGGCCTTAAGCCCGGCAGCAAGGCGACGAGCAGCGTCAATAAACTGGCCGATTCCCTTATGGCGGATCTGTCCTTTGTGCCGGAGACGCAGCAGCCAACGGCTTTGGGGGATGGAAAAAGTCAAGCGGCGGCACAGAAGAAATTTCAGATCTTTCTGGATGAGAGCATGCCGCCGCCGCCGCCGGCGGTGCCGCCCATGATGAACTGCACCCTGCCCGAAACGCAATCGGATACGATTGGTCCGGCTCATTTGACGGCTTCCTTTATGAAGGATCTGAGCAGCTGTCCCCTGCCGCTGCCTGTGCCCGTTAAGAGTCCAGCGGCGGTAGCAGCAAATAATTTCGAAATATTTTTGGATGAATCCTTGCCAAACATGCCGCCACCGCCGCCGCCGCTGGCGCTTGACCCAATGGACTGCACGTTGCCCGAAACGCAGCCACAAAGCGCTGCGGTGCTGGATCACCTGGAGACGATAGGACCGGCACATTTAACCGCTTCCTTTATGAAGGATTGCACTGAGCTGAGCAAGTGCCCGTCGCCGCCATGCACGTCCGGCAATCGCTCCACAACGGCAACAGCAACAAAGAGCACAACAAAGCTCAAGTTTCTGCAGGATTTGGAAAAATCCAGCACACAGACGGAGTCCAGCAAAGCCGCGAATGATTACTTCGAGCTAAATGCCGCCACCGAAATGTTTGCCAGCAACATAAGCATGATCAAGAACTCGACCCTGCTGCCCGAGACGAGCAAGCGCAGTAAGTCGCCCCTGGAGCAGCCAGCTCCAGATGCAGCAGCAGCTCCTGTGCCCGCTCCAGCTGCGGCTGCCAGCCAGCCCGTTCCGCTCATTGTTCTGGACGAACCGGAAGGCGATGAACGCAGCATTTATTACAAGGCCACGCCGCTGACACCCAAGCAATCGCATCATTCCTGGCGAGAGTCGAGTATTGGCAGGTCGCCCATTGAGGAATTCCGGCATCGTAAGGCGAGCTTTGATGAATCCGCGCTGAATAGCACGCTGGCCAGCGGCAATGTGAATCCCTTCAGTGTGGACATCATCAATTCGCTGCTGGACCATCTGGAGTTCTCGATGTACATCGAAAAGCTGCCCAATTGCCAGCTGACGGGTCATGTGAAGCGCGTCCAGCCGCAATCCACGCTCCAGGTGAACGGCGAGCAGTTCGAGGTGCACAAAATAATTGGCAAGGGCGCCTACGGATCCATATTTAGCGGCATTCACTGCAAATCGGGCAAAAAGGTTGCCTTCAAACAGGAGAAACCCACCAATTACTGGGAGTACTATATCTGCCTGGAGGTGCACTCTCGCCTGAATAATGATAACATGGTATTATCCACAAACTATCCCATTTAAATGAAGTAACTTAAGTTTTGATTCCTGTTCTTTATAGATTCCCGCCTATATGAACATTGATTATGCTCTGGTGGGCAACAATAGCAGCGTCTATATATCGGAGCTCTCGGATTATGGCTCGCTCATCACCGTCTGCAACAAGTACAAGAAGCATACTGGCAAAAATATGGACGAGCATGTTGTGATGCATCTGTGCTGTCAACTGTTGGACATTGTCGATCATCTGCATGCCCTGGACATCATTCATGCGGACATCAAGGCCGATAATTTTCTGCTCATGCGACCGTAAGTACTGCCTGGCGTTTGTTGGGGCTGATCCTTCGTTATATTCACCACATTATCATCAGGGATTATAAGAGCCATAATGCCATCTTTAGGCCTTAACATTTGACCTATTCGACAAACTTTAACTGAGTTATTTAAGAACTCATGTTTCCAATTAACCACAAAGGGTATCTTCTAGTCGGGCATACTCGATTGGAGCATTCTTATGTCTTATATAGTGTATGATAGGATAGGATATCGGATAGGAGTATATAAGATTTAATGCATACCCAATGAAAAGGAGAGTCTTAACCAAAATTTAATAGGCTGCAGCTGTCAAAATTCTTGCAGAGCGTGTCTTATATAATAACAAATATATATATATATTTAAATATGTGTCAAAGCTGTTCCCAAACAGCATTATAATTTAAAATAATCGTAGCCACTAAAATTTCTGACAGCAAGAGTATCGAATTTACAAATTGCTTTTCCCATTTTCCATCTTCTGTTTACAGCTTGAGCGTGCAGGCAAATGAGCTTAGTGTCCAGTTGATTGACTTTGGTGTGGCGATTGACACCAAACTTTTTCCGCCCAATCAGACGTTCGACTATGTGCACAATGAGGATGCCTTCAAATGCATCGAGATGCGCACCCAGCGCCGCTGGACGTATCAATTGGATTTGTTCGGTCTGGTTGGTGTGATGCATGTGCTGCTCTTTGGACGTTATATGGAGGTAACACAACGTCAGCCGGGCGGCATATGGATGCCAAAGACGGCATTTCCACGCTATTTCAGTCGCCAGACATGGGAGTCCATATTCCGTACGCTGCTCAATGTGCGCGACTGTCGCAGCATGCCGAATTTACAGCAGCTGCGTACTCTGCTCAAATCGGAGCTGGCCGAGAAGGAGAAATATGTGGAGGCGGCCATAGCCAAGTTTAATATGATAGTTCAACGGAACGGATAGGCGTTGGCTGCAGGCGTTGCTTTTATATCTATACCAATATATGTTTAAATTTTAGTTTAATTATTAAAAATGTAATTAAAATATGTTCGTTTTTTTTTTTTGTCAGCTTTTGTAACTGTTACAGATTCAACTGTCTTCCACGACGTTGCCACATTATTTGTACATTGATCTTTTTGGTATTTCTGTAGACTACTCAAAAATACCAAAATATACCACAAGAATTGTATTAATCCTCTAAGACTTGATTAGGGTATTTCAATTAGACGCGTCTGATAGATTTGTTTTGTGTTTAATAAATATGTTTATTTGCTGAGCGTATATCCTTTTACAATAATTCAAAGATCCTTTAAATAACCACAATTGAACGCTTTGTGCCGTTAGAGTCGCGGTTGTTTTACAATTTTGCGCAGATAAACAAAATAATTTCAACCCAATTAAGCGGTTTTACGTAAATTTTACAATGCGGCAGCGTACCGAGCATTAACTGAAGCGCAGCAATAACAGCCTAACCAACATACCCGCCCTTGCTGCCTTGCCTCTCTCCCCTTACCGTCTGACCACCTACTCAATTCGAGTGCAATGCAATTTTTGGTTGAATCAAATAATTTGGGTTATAGCACTGGCATTTTGTGGATGTGGCGCCATTTGCATTTTACAGGCATTCGTCGTTTCAGCCAGTTGGCAGTAGTATATATACGCATACATACATACATACATATATATTTGGACACTAACCGCTGCTATATACGTTTCCGGCGATGTCGGAGCTGTTGTCGTTGTCGTTGCGTGCGCGTCGCAATTGGGCCTGTGGTCATGTGTTGTGTGCATATGCACAGCATATAAATCAAAGTCAAAACAGCTAGACATGATTCACAAATGATCAAAACAGACGAGCGACGGTCTGGCAATGCCGCCAGCCGCCCGCAATCCGGCAATCCACCCCAAACGCCCCGCCAAGCGCCGACATATGAAAGTCTTATAAATCAACTCCTGGGTGTTGTGTTTGCACGCTGGCTGCTGTTAGCCATGGCCAGAACAATTGCATGCGGTTGACTTTTTGACTGCAACTGCTAAGTTAGCACAAAATTTTTGCATGCCGCGCGTTGCCACTGCGCGTAGTTTGTCAAAAATTTTGATTGGCTAAACCAAAATTCTGTGTGGCCGTTGCGTATACGTATGTATGTATGGTGTGTGCAATGAAAATTACCTTACACAGGGTTGCCAGCCGGTTTTTTACTTAGCCGGGATTTTTATTTGTGGATCTGCGGCCATTTAATTAATATGCCTAGAGTGCGCGGGAAATTACCTGTTGTATATGTATGTGTGTTTATGTATCAGGGCTGCCAGCCGGTTTTTACTGATCCAGTTGGAAGCTGTTTTTTTTGTGGCTTGCAGCTCTGATTTTAGGATTAGGCGATAAAATATTATATATATGCATATGCATAAAGATTTTGGGGCAAATTTAAAGCAGCTGCTGCTCTAAGTCTGCCTTGGAGTTTTATTTACCAAGCAATTGTTGTGGTTTTATTTGGACACACACACGCACACAGACACACACTAATACAGCCTGGGTCTCACATGGACATACATGATTTATGCAAATTGAAAATGACCTTAGACCCCGACACACACACACACACACACACACATACAGACACGCTGGCATGAACACTGTCCATTTACCATGTCATGCTTGTTGTACATGCATAAGCACATACACACACATGCATATACTCTATATGTGCAGATGTATGTGTGCGTTTTTCGGCTCCTGTTGACTTGATTGTGGCAGCTGCTTGCCGCTCAGCTGCTGCTAGGACCACATCCACATCCACAGCTTCCACAGCTTCCACGGCCATTTGCAGTTGCACAGCTTAGCAGTCGGGCCAGTAAACCCCTTAAGGCTGGCCTGCTGGGAGGAGGGGGAGGGGGGGGGGGGGTGTGGGGTTCTATAGTCGCCATCATGCATTTTGCATCATCAAGCATTTTTGCGCCATTATTTCATGAAATTCACATTTATTTTGCAGCTGCTCTGGGCTAAAAGCGCGCCCCTTGGCCAACAACATGAAAAACTCAACATTGGCCATATGTATTTTTGCCAGTTCAATGTTTTGTGTTGTATGGCTTTTAAGAAGAAAAATACGAGAGATTAGAGAAGCTGCTATTGTTGGCGAGGCTAACATGCATATACATATATATGTATGTATGTATGCACATATATTGCTTGCTTTGGCAGCCTTTTCCAGAGAGCTTAGATTAAACGGAGTTTTCCAATGAATTTCGAAAATCGAAATGAAATATAAAATATGGGCAATTTGTGGGTGCTGCCTATAAATAATAATTGCTGTAGCTCTGAAAATATAATCGTGGCTTTAGAAATATTCCCTTAATTAGCAACTGGCTTTAATTGTTTTGTTTTTTTGTTGTTATTTACTTTTATCGTGTTTGCTGTTTTTTGCATGTTTGTAATCTCAAGTGAGAAGGTATATTGATGAAATCTTTTATATAATTATCATATAATTGTCAATAATAATTTTCATTTTCTAGCTCTATCTTAAACGAACACTACAACAACAAAATATACTCTGCTTCCAACATTTAATCAAAATCTTATCAACATTGCAATACAATATCTTAGTTCCCATCGGGAGAATCAATTGAAACTGGAGTTTTTGGGCTATGTAAGGGTATTTAAGCTTCGACAACGATCAAATTAATGTCTTAACAACATTGGACTACAAAATTATAGTTCCTATAGGGAAAATCGAATGTTAAACGCATTTTCGAGATATGTAAGATATACTTGTGAGGGTATTTAAGCTTCGGTAGTCCGCACAAACAACATGGGACTACTATACCATATAGTTCCTAAAGGGAGATTGGGAGTTTAGAGTTTTGCAAAATTGAGTTTTGGGGTTAGGTATGGTAAGGCATTTCTATAAATGGCTTGTTTTTATATTTACGTTGCATATTTCAACATTTTTGTAGATTCTTATCTACATTGGACTACTATATCATATAGTATCCATAGGGAGAATCGGTTGGAAACCGAGATTTAGTAGAGAGTAAGGCATATCTGTTAGGGTATTTAAGCGTCGGCAACCCGTTTCTATAAATCTTCAAGCTTGTTTTTATATTATTGTTGCATTTTTCAACATTTTTTCTAGATTCACTTTCGATTAATTAAAATCCTAACATGCAAGGTAAATCTTATTAAAATTGGACTAATATGTCTGATAGTTCCTATAGGGAGAATCGACTGAAAACAAAGATCTGGTGATATGTAAGGCATAGCCGAGAGAGTATTACAGCTGTTTCTATAAATGTTCCGGCTTGTTTTTATATTATTGCTGCATTTTTCAACATTTTTTTGTAGATTCACTTTCGATAATTTGCAATTATTACCCAACAAGAGATGCTATCAAAGTTGTTTGCCATATTGCCAGTCACTAATAATAATCATGCTATACTATATAATATTGTAAGACAGTAAAATGCAATGGCTTTTACAAAGTCGTCAGGCCTATTGCTATAGAATTTGGCCCTCGTATATGCAGGCCGGGCAATTAAATGCCCGTGCGGTTATCGTTCGCTTAATCAGACGCATGATAAAACATATATTAAGGAACACAGCCGAGTTAAGCCCAGTCGGTACGTCTAATTGCGCTAATAAATGTCTAGCACTTGTAGTTTTTATGGAATTCCATACTAGCATATGTATATCCGAGGCGGAGCACTCAAAAAAGCGCCAGACGTATTTCAGATATTGACACGCGTGGACGCTTCGTGTTTTCTCGACTGAACGGGTAGCCAGTTTTTTTATTATTTATTTATTTTTTTTTATTTATATATGTGTATTCGTTTTATAATCGTAAAAGTTAAGTTACAGTCGTGTAGCGTGTTATTCATTTGTCTAAATGAGCGTGGCCGTTGAAAATACAGGTGAATATCTTTGCGTGTGCCTAAAGGATTTCATAGGCCAAGTGGAAAGAATCACAAAAGATTGTGACCTTTAAAATGCAATTTTAAGTGCTCTTCGTGCCACATTAACAACGTGTTTTATTACTAATTATATAACAAATAATACTCAAATGAATGTGTGTAAAAAATGTGATGAAACGAAATATAAAACATTTTTTGTATGTCATTGAAAACAATGCATAAATTATTTTTAATTAAACAACGACTTGTATGCTGGTTAATAACTAAATTTAATGGCTGTCCAGTTTATTGGACTAATCTAAGCTAGTTAGAAAACAAAATGTTATCAAGTGTCGTTTTTTTCTCAAAGTTAAAGACAACGCTCACAAATTGACTTTATCGATTCTTAATCATTTGTTTATAATATTAATTAGCAAATACTCAAAACTTGAATATTTGTGCTACAACACTTCGATTTAAACATATTCTCAGTCTAACAAATGACATCAGCAAAGTATTCAAAAACGTATTTTTTCTCACGATTATATGTAGGAAAACAAGTTCTTAATTTACGCTAAATATTTCCTTTATATTATTGCCATAAATGTTTATCATTAATTGCATTGCTGTTGAACTTATTGCCGTTGATTTTCCAATTGATTTGTGACCCACTAAAAAATGTTAAAAATGTTAAAAATGTTAATGCCCCGCAAACAAGTCGAACTGGCCTAATTTAAGCGAGCTCGATATCAGTATACAAATTTTTTCTTGCATATATTTCCAAGTGCTGCATAATAAACAAGCAAAAGGTGCTCAAGTCGCGAGGAGTGCTCGACTAGGGGATACCCTGTAACTTCTAATATCAGCAGCAAATGCTATGGGTGATGGCGTTGTCAGCCCATTTGATCTAAAATAATTGTTAAGCAAAGTACTCAAAGTACAATAAATCTAGAGAATGCTCGAATAGTTAGTAAATAATCTTTAAAAGATTTTCAACAGAGCTAGTTATGATTCAAAACGAAACCATATGATAATAATATTTGAATAATATTAATTGAGTAATTTTTGTAAATTTTTTTGATAGTCAAGAAATCTTATATGAAAAAGACAGGCCCATATCTGAAAGAAGAAGTAGGTCGTATCAGAAGAAGTGTTTCCCATATATATATATATACCATAAAGCACAACATAACCTACCCCAAAATTTCTCATATTACGATCCCTATCTATTGGACATTTTGAGTATTATTAATTAACTCTTCAACTACCCCTCTCTAAGGCCCATTTATTGGCATACGGCATTTGCAGGCAGCGCTGCTCTTCTTTGCGATTGTCGTCAATTACATAGCCCGGCTCAATGTCAGCGTGGCCGTTGTGGCCATGACGGATGCCGCGACCTCCAATCCCGACTTTCCGGTATTTAATACATGGCTTTAATTAACATTCTAGTGGAGCTCGCTAAACTCATGTCTGCTTGCAGGAATACAACTGGTCGGAGGCGCAGAGATCCTACATACTGTCCAGCTTCTATTGGGGCTACATAATTACCCAGTTTCCGGCTGGGTTTCTGGTGCGTCGCTTTGGCGCCAAGCTGGTGCTCTTTATACCCACCTGTGCCACGGCCGTGCTGAGCGCCATGACGCCCTACTGTATCGGCTGGGGCGGCTGGGTGGCGTTTAGTGTGCTGCGCATTGTGATGGGCCTGTTCCAGGGCCTAATCTTTCCGTGCATACACGAGCATTTGGCCAAATGGTCACCGCCCAAGGATCGGAATCGTTTGGGCGTCTTTGCCTACTCCGGCGCCGATTGTGGCTCCGTTCTGGCCATGGCTATTAGCGGCCTGATTGCCAACAGCTCGATGGGCTGGCCGGGCATATCGTATGTCTCGGCCGGACTGTGCGGCATTTGGTGTGTTGTCTGGCTGCTGCTGGGCGCCAACAATGCGCCCAGCTCTCGTTTGGTGGGACTCGATGAGCGTGTGTATATCGAGCGTTCGATGAAGCGCAATGATGGCTTCCATGACCAGAAAATACCCATACCGTGGCTTGCGATTTGGACCTCGGTGCCCTTCTACGCGCTGCTGATAGTGCGCAGCGCCCAGGGCTGGGCGAACTCCACAATGCAGCTGCAGACGCCGGCCTATATGCACGGCGTGCTCGAGATGGATATCAAGAGCAATGCCTTGTTCTCGGCGCTGCCGTTCCTGGCCATGTGGTGCATGTCCTATGTCTATCTGGTGTTTGCCGATATCGCCATGTCCCGCCAGTGGATGTCGCTGACCACGCTGCGCAAGTCCATCAATACGATATCCTATTGGGGTCCGGCCGCGGCGCTGATTGGCATCGGTTTCCTCGACAAAAGCCAAACGGGCCTGGCCATTGCTTTGATGACAATTAATGCGGGCCTCAATGCCGGCTCCGGCATTGGCAGCATTCTAACCATCATCGACATGTCGCCCAATCATTCCGGCATGCTAATGGCCATCGTCAACGGTGTGGGCAACATTTTTCCGCTGCTAACGCCGCTGCTGGTGGGCGTCATTGTCACCGAGCCCGTAAGTTGAGCCAACACATGCCGTCCGACAACTATTGTAAACGCCTTTTGTTTTGGTTAAATCTCATCTTGCAGAGCTCGCGCAGCCAGTGGCAAATCGTGTTCGCCCTGACGGCCATTGTCTTCTTCTTTGGCAACTTGGTGTACATCATTTGGGGCACCACCGACCAGCAGCCCTGGGATGCGGTAGATTTCCTAGGGCCACGCGTTGCCGCGCAGCACCCGCAGCCGCAGCTGGCGCTGGAGCAGGCGAAAAGCAAGCTGAAAAGCGAAAAGGATATCTAAGTAAATATATAAAATACGAGCAGAAGATAAGCTGTGAACTTAAACTAAGTTGAGAATTAAGCAACAAATTAATATGCCGCGTGGCACGCGGCGTATGCGCAATACATACATTACGTATACGTAGAAGAAATATATATTTAGCATGGACCAAAACTTGTCTTGGCCGCAAAATGTGGTTAAGCGTTGATTAAACCGAATTGTAGTCACTTTTGCGGACAACGGCGTTGATTTTTAATTAAAAATTCTTTAAACGTTTTTGCCAGCATTTTAATTTCTTGTTTGCGCGCATTTTTCTAGCGTCTTCCAATTCGGCTGCTGCTGCTGATGCTTGGGCTACCGCAAAATGTAATAGAAAATTCTTACTACTATTTCTGCTTTGAATGAATTCATTTTCTATTTTTGGTATTTTGGGCCACACACATTTGCATGGCCAGCAGACTTTCAGTCACTCAATGCCAAAAATAATACAAAAAAGAAGAAAAAATGAAAGAAATTCCAAAAAAAAAAAAAAGAAAGAAGAAAAACCCAAAACTTTGCACACAAATCAGAAAAATGGACACTTGGCGGAATTTATGCACGAACGCGTGCGCACAGTACGTTTCTGCGTCCGGGAATTGTTTGCCAGCAGCCACCAGCCAGCCAGCAGCCAGTGGACATGGCCAAAAGCAACAGCAGCGGCAGCAGCAGCCCCAACAAGGCCAAGCCGCAGCGCCAGACCCCAGCGGCTTACAGCCAGCGTGCGGCAAGTGGCAAGTGGCATGTGGCGGCTTGTTTTCCCCTTTTTTTTTTTGCTGCTTCCCGAGCTTAAAAACCATGCCGAAACCAAAACGAACATGTTTTTCAATTAAAAACGTTGAGCGGCGCACAAAAATTCATTTGAATTGCCCACAGCGGACAGCCAAAGACAAGTCATAAATGACCACTTCCATATACGCACACACACACACACACACACACACACACACACACACACACACACACATATATATATGTGCGTATTCACACTAGTCAGCCAGAAATACAAAAGCACCAAACGAATTTGGTCTGAGCATTCATCTTTTTTCTCACTTATCTTTCAACTATATATTCGTTATTCTATATTCTATATTCTATATTCTATATTCTATATTCTATATTCTATATTCTATATTCTATATTCTATATTCTATATTCTATATTCTATATTCTATATTCTATATTCTATATTCTATATTCTATATTCTATATTCTATATTCTATATTCTATATTCTATATTCTATATTCTATATTCTATATTCTATATTCTATATTCTTTATTCTATATTCTATATTCTATATTCTATATTCTATATTCTATATTCTATATTCTATATTCTATATTCTATATTCTATATTCTATATTCTATATTCTATATTCTATATTCTATATTCTATATTCTATATTCTATATTCTATATTCTATATTCTATATTCTATATTCTATATTCTATATTCTATATTCTATATTCTATATTCTATATTCTATATTCTATATTCTATATTCTATATTCTATATTCTATATTCTATATTCTATATTCTATATTCTATGTTCTATGTTCTGTAATTCGTAGCAAATTTCAATTTACATCAATATTGAAACTTAAGATTGATTATATCTTCTATTCAATTAAGTACCAAGATAATTTAAATGTTTAAACACGCATCAAAGCCAGATAAACAGTTTAAATCCACAGGCCTGTCGTGTGCATAGTCAACAGATATTTAATACACATATTTTGGTAAATAGTTTTTGGCAAATAATTGCGAACCGAATGCATTCAATAGATATTTTCGAAATGAGTTGCAATTCATATTAATGAGATGACCGCAAGAGCTGCAATTGGGACTTCGGTACATTTTGGGCCCAAAAAGGAAGGGTCAAAGTGACTGTGGCTAGCAAATTGTTAGTTGATTATCAACATAATTATTTGCATTTGCAAAGTCTATTTGCACATGTGCGAAAGTCAAGTTGCCACAAACTGAGGCAGCATTGCCAAATGGTGCTCCATATTGATGCTGGTAATTCGATATACTCGTCGCAATTATGAGTATTCGCACTCGCAATCGTAATCGCTCTGCCACTCGTATTTGAGTTACTATTATAAAGTGAGACATGCATTTCAGCAGGGCGTAAATTTGCAAATTATAATTGAGGCAACATCAGCAGCTGCTGCAGCAACAACAATGGACGGCAACAGCACCGAAGATGGTTTCATTGTCTGTTTGCCAGGGGTCAGAGTCGGTTGCAGAGTCAGCTTCGAGATGATCGCGTGACACGACACGAACTTAACATTTTAATAGATCAAATATTTATGAATGCAGTGAAAGTTAAGAAATAGGAACTTTCAGCAATTGGAATTATTTAATCACAATTAATTATAGTATTAATTATAATAATAGAAAGCAATTTAAGTAGTTTTTTTTTTACATTATATCATGAATTTCTATTATTATAATTATTTTTACCATTGTAATTACTATAATAATTATTATATTTATTATTAATATTTTAATTACTATTTGTATTATCATTATTATTATTATTACTGTCATTATTATTTGTATTGGTATTATTAATATTATTAATAATATTAGAATTATATAATAATAATATGTATTAGTTATATTCAAATTATGTTCGATGCTAATTCTATACCTTTATATAGGGCTTATATAGTTCCTTCGTGTTCGTGTCACGACACGCGCTCAGCTCAAAGTCAGCATCAGATCAGGGTCTCATCAGTGATGAGACTGCCACAGGGACACACTCTCAAAAACACACACACACTCTCACGCACACACATCAAGTAAAGCAAGTGCCGTCAAGCACAGCAATTGCTGGAAATTTAATTTATGCCCGGCGCTTTCAATTGAAGCACGGCCCGTCGAGCAACAATAGCTGGAAATTAACAGGCACAAAAGCGACCGGGCGCTGCCCGGCCTGATCTCTTGTTGTGGCTCTTGTTGCGCTGCTGCATAGGTCGAGACATCTACACTCTGGTGCTGCTGTTGCTGTTGTTGCAGCTCGGCTCCGGCTCCGGGTCTAGTCAATGGCATGCGTTGTCCAATGGCCGGCAAATAAGTATGCCGCTGTTTTCCTTTCTTTCACGTTTTGGGCGCTTAATTAATATTGCATAAGCGCAGGCGCTGGCTCTGGACAAGGACTTGCGCCAGCTGTTGTCCTCCATAATTATGAGTACGCGACACGCCGCACGTTACATGCCCCATACGCCCCTCTCTCTCTCTCCGCACCCATGAGCGAATTAATGCAGTGCGTTTCTTTTGTGTGTGTGCCTCAATATTTATGATGTACCCATGATTGATGTCCTTTTTTGCACTTCAGTGCAATCGGCATATTTTTATGCAAATGCCAATGGACGGCGGTAAATTGTGGTCTATTGTGCAAATACGTTTGCAGCGTCTTCTGCTTACAAGTGCTTCAATGCGGCATCGGTATCGAGAGTTGAAGACTTGCAATGGTGCTTAAGCGACAGTTGCTAGTCTTTAGTTTGATGTATAGCTATTGGACTTTTTGAATTTATTAGTGAATAGCGAGTGCATATAAAATGGAGAAATGCGGCTGTATAACGTTCGCGTTTGTGCTGTGAAGCTGCGCATACTCAAAAGTACTCATGATTCATGTAATGAGTATGAACAGTACTCATACTCAATTGAATAGGCTACTTATTATCAATATTACACTGTAAACTTGCTAATGAAGCTTTCTTATGCTGATCTTTTATCTTTTTATTTTGCTCAATTGAACATGAGTACGAATAGTACATATACTTAAAGTATAAATATATTAAATGAGCTTATATGAACGTATTTCATTAATCCACATATTCGAATCATTTTCAAGTATTACTCATACTCATTGTGGCAAAATACTCAGACGTACTCTTTAAAAACAAACTTTTGAGTAGAAAAAAGCTAAGATGTTTCATTGGCATTAATATGCTCCTTATTTCTGGCGCTACTCATTCGCATTTTGACAAACTACTCAAAAGTACTCTTTTTTTTGGGTACTACTCATACTCATTCTACTTAGCAAAGTACTTAGAAGAACGCTTTTACTTGTGGACAAGCTTACGCTTAGTTGTATACATATATTTTTGAACATTTATTTTGGATTATTTACAAATATTATATATTTAAAGAATAAATTGCTGATACTTTCGTGATTATTTTGTGCATTCGCTTTTGTTTTTTAATCAATGTTGGCCGTGCACAATTTCATTTGCATTTGCATTTCCATTTGCATTTGCATTTTCACCTGCTTTACACTTTTACAGCCTCTGTGTCTTGCCAGGCTTGACCTTGTTGCCGGAGCTGTGGCACCTGCCGCACACGTTTTAAATAAATGAAGTGCAGATCAGGGCGATGCGAGCAACAGAAACAGCAGCAGCAGCAGCAACAATGGCAACAATGTGGCGCCACATTATATTGTTAATGCGATGACTACAAAATTCTGTCGACTTGTCCCATGCCAAAGCAAAAAAAAACAAAACAAAAAAACGAATCGTTGCAAAGTGCAAGCCAACAAAATGCGATGCCAAATGGCGGCAGAGCGCTGTGCAAAAGAGTTTTTAGAATTCATTGAATTTTAAAACATAACAATAAAGCACTCAACATTTGCCATGTGCCAAACGAAGCCAAAGGTAAAAAGCAGGCACAGGCACAGACACACACACAAACGCAATCAGGCAGGTGCGCACAGTTGGACACACAGATACATATATATGTGTGTATATGTGTGTATATGGAGCGAAATGTATCTGAGCGTGTTTATTTTAGCTTTAGCCAAGTTTGCTCAACGAGCTTGAAAATTGCTCACTGCAAAATGCAGTAAAGTTTTTCGCGCTGCTAAAAAGGAAAATCACATTTCGTAATGAAACGCAGCTGTTGCAGCAACTGTGGCAGCAACCCGGCAGCTGCGTGCAACTGATTTGCAATTCATTGGCATATGCCAGCTGGAGTTCGCCAGCTTTCAATTTGTACGCATTTAAAACCCACATTTAAGGCATTAACAGCTGATCAAGCATTGCAATCTATATAAAAAATATAACTCAAATGCATACATATATATACATATACATACAGATACATATACATATACATATACATATACATATATGCTCGATTGCAGCTCCCGCCCACCCGACGAAAGTTTCTCTTGCTCGACGAAGCCCCACACACACGGCTGCGGGCCCCAAAATACGTTTACAGCAATAAACGTGTTGATTTATTGATTTTGCACGTCGCATAATTTACTTTGCCTGGATGACAGCATGGAAAAACTTACAACAGCAGCAGCAACAACAACAACAACAAGAACAACACCTGCAACGGCAACACCAATGCCAACAAGCAAACCAAATGAAATCCTGTGCTCCTGTTTATTTCTCAGCCATGCACGAACGGTCGTTCATTGTATTTTTCACTTTCTCATACACGTGCGGTAAGGGTATAACAGTTTTGTAATAGCGTATGTAACGCATTCAAGCAGACAATGCCGACTTCCTATAAAGTATATGCATCTAGCCAATGACTGTACCATATAGTTCCAATAGAAACAATCCATTGAGAACGCCTTGGCAAAGAGCTTTTAAGCGGAGTGTGGACATTTTCTCTGATGGGCAATTTCTTTGTCCACTCTTGACTCATTTTACACGTTGATGCTTTTGATCCCGTTGTATATACATACATATGGACACACTGACGCTGCAGCCTGCACCAGAGAGCTGGCAAGCATTGTGAAAGATGTGAGCGGGAGAGTTAGTCGAAATGTCCACTGCACTCACGCCATTGGTCGTAACGCTTTTGATCCCGTTACCTTAGCTCTGCATAAAGATAAAAGCGCTTAACGAGCATCGGAGTGTGAAGGGAATTTAGTCAGTGCGCGTCTGTCCTGTTGATCGGTTATCTGCGCTGCGCGTGTGTTTTAAACCATTTTTTCGCCAAGTAAAATAAACAAATTGTGTTAAATGCTTTTAGATCATGCTACATGTGTTTTGCAAAATGCTGCGTGTGTAACTTGCATTCGTTCTCCTCTGTTAAAGATATATTTAATAATTGGTAAAATACGTGCGTTCAATTTAGGCTGTTCAGCTTTTTCACCTAACGCAAAAAGGCGCGCATTTGAGAGAGAGAGCGCGACATTGAGAGAGCGCAAAGAGAGCAGCATGAAGCTTTGCTTAAGCGGGTAAGCGTGCTCATGCATTAATATATATATGTATGTATGTAAATATATATATGCTTAAATGAATACAGTTGGAAATTATTTCTCTCTCATTTTGTAAACTTACAAAGGGTATTGTTATATTGTTACGAAATGTGTGACGCTTAGAAGTAGCCATGTCCGATTTCGCAAAGTGTATATATATTTTTGATCTGTATCAACAGTCGCGTCAATAAAGTCGTGTCCAGCTATCTTATTGGGCTCCCAGTATTGACATATACATAATTCCTATACACACCACTTTGTATGCTACTATTTATATGCCAGTTAGTGTATTAAAGCTGCGGCCAGCCACATGTAGAAACTGTTTACTATTCTTTTTCACTTCTCGCCATTGCCGGCTCGCAGTGTCTGCCTGATTGTCATCTCGTTGCCTTGTTGTACGTTGCAGTTGCCACTTTTTTGCACCTATCTCTATCTGATGGCTGCAGCAGCAACCAGCAGCAACAACAACAAATAACAACAACAAGAACTACCCACAAGCAGTCACGCAGGCAGCAGACGCCATGTCGTGCGCCATTTTTAAGTTGTTTCTTGAAACGGAAACGAAAGCGGTTTTCATATGCATGTGCGCGCACACTAATGCAAACACAAGTCACACACGTGCGAGTGCGAGTGTGTGTGTTTGTGTGTTTGTGTGTGTGTGTGTGTGTGCAGCTGCATGCCGTAGCGTCGTTAAGCGGCTTCTCTCTGTGTGTGTGTGTGTGTGTGTGTGTGTGTGCACCTTGTAGGTGCCGACAATATGAAATAGGGCTGTAGCTGGAGCAGATTTTTTGCTGGCTTTGCCCCGAAACGTATGCCAAATGCTTGCGACAGTGAGCTGGCTAAGTATGCGCCCAGCAAATGTGACAATGCCAGCCTGTTAAGCACTTTCTGGAGTTCACGTTTCAAACAGTTCTTAACGTTTTAATGGAATTTATGTGCCTCAAAATATTTTGCTTTCCATTTACATTACATTTCGTGTATTATATAAACATACTGTAAATATTTTTTGTCGTTTTTAGGTTTTGTTTTTAGGTTAGGTTCTGATTTTGAGGTTAGGTTTGGTATAAAACTCTAATCTTAACTCTGATCTTATAACGAACTATAATTTTATGCAGTTCAATATATTATATTTCATTTTAACAAACAAAACAAAGTCAATTATTTTACATATATATTATATTATATTTTTAATTCCCTCGAGCATTGTATTTTCTTTGGCACAGTTTAGAGTGTGCATTGTGCTACGCTTGATTGTTTATTGTAGTGCCCCGTGCCGCTGCATATATTGGCACGCCCCTTGACCTTCCCCCCTCCCGCCACAAGTGCCGTTGCCCTGCTCCTCTCCTCTCGCTATCTTGCTTAATCTATGCTACTCTCTCGCTCTTTGTGCGAGCATGTTAAATAAATTTGCATATTTAGTTCATCGTTAGTTTGGCAAAAGCTCAATTTTCTATGCAAAAATTCAACACTGATGACAAAAAGTGAACGAATTACAATGCAACAAAAAGAAAAGAAAGAAGAAATGCTGAAAATTGAGAAAAACGAGCAAAACAAGCAGAAGAAGCAGAAGAAGCAGCAGCCAGCGAAAGGCAACAAAAGACAATTTTGCATTGTGACTTTGCAGTTCAAAACGTTTTGCATGTGTTGCTCTTGTTCTTGTTCTTGTTGTTGTTGTTGCATTCGGGAATGCGAATTACAACTGTAGAGCAGAGGGGATGGGGGGTGCGGCGGGATCTATGGGGTCCTAGGGCTGTGCACATGCTAATGAGGCATTTGTTATGCTGCATATTTGCACTGCGCTTGCGTTTTTTATTCGCCCCTCAGATTTTGTTCCCTATGAATGATTTGCACAGCAGCGACAGGCTGGCTAGAAGGAAAAAAATCTGGAGGCAAGAGAGGATGCAGAGGACTCACATGCTGTCAGCGTTTCGTTTGATTTATAAAGCCGCATTCTGACCATTTTTTGTTTTCTTTCGCAGTTTGTGTTTGTTTTAAATGGGATATTTCGGTGCTCAAATCTAAGCTTTGCCATTGCGCGCTTTGTTTGCCACCGGATTGTTGTTGTTGCTGTTGCTGTTGTTGTTGTTGCTGTTGTTGTTGCTGTTGTTGTTGCTGTTGTTACTTTAATGACACATTTAAGCGCAACCGCAGCCCGTAACAACAGCGAGGCATGGCCGGAATAACAGAGCGACAGTGTAAGTGTGTGCGTGTGTGTTTGAGTGTGGGTATGGCTTGCATGTGTGCATTTTATATAGTGCTGTGTGTGTTTGGGTGTGTGTGTGTGTGTGCGGCTTGTTCGCAGCGCCCGCCGCGAGTTGTTGCCGTTGCTGTTGCTGCTGTCGTGTGTTGTTGCTATGGCCCAAAACTGTTGGTTAAAATGCCGAGACACACGCTTGCGCGAAATTTTATGATAGTATTTTGGTGTAATGGCGTACCGCAGTGTAGCAGCAGCAGCAACAACAACAGCAACAACAACAGCAACAACAGTAACAACAACAGCAACAACAGCAACAACAGCAGTTGCTGCTGTAGCTACAACCACGGCATTGCCTGTTTGTGTAATCTAGTGTTGAAATATGGTTTTAAGGTAGATTCAAGGCAATTTACCATATTGGCCGCAATACAATTTCCGCTCAGCAGCAGCAGCAGCAGCAGCAGAAGCCGCAGCAGCAGACGAACGCAGCGGCAGCAACTACAACAACAACTGGCGCATAAAGCCACATAAATAGCCAACAGCAACAACATTTACAATAACAACAACAACCACAGCAAAAGGCACAACACGAGCAGCTGCAATAGCAGCGACATGTGTATTTAAATTTGCTGCGGCTTATGTTATTTGTCGCCGTTGGATAAATGTTGTTATTATTTTGGATCAGCTGCTGCAACAACAACAACAACAGCAACAACAACAACAACAACAGTCTTGCATGCTTCAGCTATATAGCAGTTAATACCATAAGTCCTGCGGCTAATTTAAGGTCGCATTTAAATGAAGTTAAGAACTGCCTACAAAAATAATAATATATACAAAATATAAACACATTTTAAATGCGGGCAGCAGCCAGGCATGTTTCAAATTAAATGCAGCATCTGCTTGATAAATAGATAGACATAATATAATCTATAAGATTATGTATCTATATGATTATGGCTATGCTTTATTCCCATGCCCTTGTAGAGGGTAATATAATGTACGACTAATGAAATGCGTAACTCATTGAAGCAGAAATCTCCCAGCCCATAGAGTATATGTATTCCAGATTATACTGAACAGGCAAGTTGATATAGCTATGTCTGTTTGTCCCTGTGTCCGTTTCTCCATCTTTTTTCTTGAAACTTTGCATAGTATATATGTCGAAGGCGGCAGGATCTAACTAAAATATATTATGTAGCTGTCAGGTATATATATATATATAAGCAAGCTCTTGCTTGAGAAACTTATTTGTTATTTTGTTCAAACTTGGACCTATAAATGGTTTTGCCATGCTGCTAAATGTATGCAATGTATTATCGGAATCGGAGCACTATACTATATAGCTGCAATAGGAACGAACGCCCAGAAAGTAGGTCTTTGTATAAGAAACTCTTTTGCTTGTCAGGATATCTTGACTAAAGTTGACATTTATTAATTATTCTATTATCCGTGCATATATAGAAAATTCTTTTAGTATGCTATATGATATATGTACTATATGATATATGCCTGCCATAGGAATGATCGGTCGGAAATTGAAAATTTCCAGAACACAAACCCGGTTTCACGTTAAGTATTTTAAAAGTATTATATATTATTGATAAAGTCAATTATTTTGTGCACTTCCAAACCCTTTTAGCCCAGCCTGCTTAAAAATGGCACATGTCTGGTTAAATGCCTTCAAGTTTTTTGCAAATAATCTCACAGAACTGACGAAAAGAGAAAAGGGAGAAAAAAGTAGGAGAGATGTGCCTAAAAAATGCTGCAAAGGGTTTAGTTTGGGGGCAGAGCTGTGGAAAATCTTGACACTAGCTGCGCCTTGGCTGGCAATTCATTTGAGCGTGCTTTGGCATTATTGCCACACGCCGCAGTGCCCCGCAGTTGCCATCTCCTCCTCCCCCGCAGAGGCAGCTGCAAGCCGCAACTAGATTTTTTTCGGTTGCCGCCGCCTAGGCAATTTGTTTGTCATTGCAAGTGCACATGTGTGTGTGTGTGTGTGTGTGTGTTGGGGTGTATATATGCTCGGCATTTTCTTTTGGCTGCCACGTTCTGCCTGCCACAGCAGCGCCCGCCCGGGCTCCTGAGCCAATCGTCGCACACTACGCCCGGACAGTTGCCACGTCGGACGGACTTTAGATTTATGCGCTTGCCAAGCTGCAAGCAAGCAAACGGACAGCAATTAATTTGCATTCTGGTAATTAATTTTGCATTGCTCTAGTCGCTCGGGTTTTTCCGTTTTCTTGCTCTTTACTTTTTTTTTTTTCCTAGACACGCTTTTTCTGCTGTCTGCGCTCGCTTGTCATTTGACAAATTGCTGATTGCGTTTTAAAGGGCAACGGCCTTAAAGCCAATCAACTGCGTTTAGTGAGTGCCACATATTGCAACGGGGGACTCCCCCCTCCGTCACTCCCCCCTCCCCAGCCCAAACCCCTCTTAAGCGCTTACCTGTTGCCGTCGCTCAAATCAAAGCAGCAGGTGCCATTAATTATGCACTTCTCCTCCTTCATGCTGGCAACTTTTGGCCTGTTAACAACTTAGACAACTAGCTGTGGTAGCCACGCCTCTTCCAGCTCTCCCGCCCTCTCCCCTGCCAAGCTGCACCCTTCTGGCTTCAGCGAATGTTTGCATTGTCATTTACAAGCTGCACACAGCAATTGAAATTGTCAGCGTTTAACGCAAATGGCGCGCCAAATACAATGCAATGCATACAATGCGTGTACATGCAACCCCCCCTCCCCTATGTGGTTGGGGGCATGCCCCATTTCAAGTGCACTTTGCGTGCCCAGTTCCACTCGCGCCTTATTATGGCGGCTAAAAGACAATTGTTGCAGCGCATCTCCAGCTACCTCTCGCTGTCTCTTGCTGCCAGTTGTTGCCAGGCTGCGTGCTCGGCATCTTGTTTATGTGCTCTTGTTGCTGCCACAGGGGCATGTTCGGCTTGTGCAAAATGCATGCTATGCTTTGAATAATTTGTGAGAAATTGCTTGCATATATTTTCTGGAATTTGTTGAGCTCTTCTCTACTTGCTTACCTTTCTAAAGTTTTATTTTATTTTTTCTTTATTTCTTGCATTTATAAAAATCGATAATAAAATCGTAGAAAAATATCGTTATCAATGTTGCATAAGCTCCATTAAAAAGGCAGTGTTAATAATCCTCGTGTAAATGCAAGCAATAAATTTGAAAAATATGACTATGGCATAGTTAGATTAGGTTCGAATGCATTTACATGCGGGCTTTTAAGTTCCGGGTTTTTATTTCCAATTTATTTTAAAGGCTTTCGGAGTGTTTGCTCACACTTACACAAGGTTTATTCAACATTGGCTGTTTTAATATCGCTTTCACAACACTGCATACGATATTTTCTACGATTCTGTTATCGATTTCGTTTGCGATTTTTGTGAATGCAACTTAACAAAAGAAAAATCAAAAAAAGACAGCAAAGAAAAAGTTCCCAAAATCATTTGTTTATTCTAATCCTTGGATCTATACCCTTTAAATGGAAAATCTTAAAAAAAATGCGTTTAAACTTTCTTCTAAATTAGTTGTAATTATTCAAAAACGTTAAAGAATATCGGGACGCACGACAAAACCCAAGAAGTGAGTTCGACAGCTGCTGCTCAAGTATAATCACCTAAGAGGTATCTGCTAGTCGATCATTTGTACTGCACAAGGGCTTCTTGCTGTTGTGGGCAGCACAGAAATGCACTTGCCGCATCGTCGTTTGCCGTCCGAGGCAACTTGGCAGCTGTCTTGGCTGGCAGTTCATAAAGCCTTTGTCAGCAGCTGCGAACATGAACTCATTTCGATAGAGTGCGGCTGTGTGTGTGTGTTGGTTGGTGTGGGTGGGTGTGGGTGGTTGGGTGTGTGCGTGGATGTGTGCGTGTCAATGCAGTTCATTATTTTGCTCATTTCCCCTTAATGACAATATCAATTGCCATTTTACGCCATTGTCTTGCAATTCTATTGTCTCAGTTGGTATACATTTTATTTGATTTTCAATTACGTTTAATTAATTAAGTGTAAAAGCTTTGACACACACACACACACACACACACACATAGACAGTTGTAGCAGGACTCTATGACAACGCGGTCCCCTTGTCCGTCGAGGCCGCAAATGGGGCGTATATAAATTGTTAAATGTTTTGAAAGGATCATCGAGGCTCATTTAAGTTGAACGAGCCACGACGAGAGCACACGCATACATATGCACATAGATATTAAGTATACGCATGTAATTAACAATAATTAGAAGCGACCCGTCTGCCCAGATCAAAGACAAAAAATCAAAAAAACTTGTTTGTTTCATGCCACGAATTATGCTTTGAGCTGGAGTTAAAAAAAAAAATGTCATAGTATGCGGTCCACTTGAATAATTTATGCAGTTTAAATTGGCTTTTGGCTGTGCTGGAAAATTAGCATTGCGCCCGCAAAACGAAGATTAACTTAAAATCTACACTGCTGAAACATATAAATCCCCTGTAAAAGCAATCAAGAGAGGGTTCTGATGAATTATGCATTTTTAATTTAAGATTTGGTTCAGGTTTTTATTATAATACAATTTTTGTAGCATACTTTTCGGCGTGAAATTTCATCAAATGTGTTTATATTTATTAAAAAAAAAACCTGAAGGCTCTAAAATAATAACATTTAATAGCTTTTAAATTCAATTAATTAGAATTATTAAAATAACATATTTATCGATAGCTTACGGAAACGATAAGTATTGCAAAAGTATGTTTTATTTATGTGCAAAAGGGCTTTAACCAATTGCTAAAGAGCATAATGTACTGCATTTTGGTACTATCGATAATATCGAAGTAACGATAACGTGCAGCGCATAATCGATAACTTAGTTCAAATGAATGTCTCAAAATTGTGATCCAAATTTTTGCAAAAGACCTTGATTCGGTTGTTTTTAAATATAAAAACCTTCTTTTCGTTATAAATCTAACATAAGTTAAAAGAAAATTGAATTATCTCTAATCGATAGATGCTACTATCGATAATATCGAAGTAACGATAACGATACTATCGATAATCTAATCGATGCTCTTGCAGCTCTGATAGGGCATACAGCTTCATATATTCCCTACTGCAATTGCAGAGTAAAAATCAAATTTGTTATGCTCAGTGTAATGCATACAAAAAAAAAAAAACCTAAAAAAAAGGGAATAAAAAGGAATGGCACTCAAAAAGTTGTGCGTCGTTGGTTACTTGACAAATTTCTGGGGAAATATCCTATCCGGGGCGCCTCCCATATATGTGTGTGTGTGTGTGCCCCATTGGCCCAAACCCTCCCCCGCCTTGCAACTACTTTATGCAAGCCGCGTCCTTCGGCAATGCATCGCAAGTTAATTTAAGTTTATTTTCAACAGTTTTTATACACTACAAAAGGGTATTTTAAATTTGGCATAAGATGGCAGCATAGCAGAAAGTTGTTTCTGATCGTCTATTTATTTTTATATATTCTTGATCAGAATCGAGAGGCAACTGAATATAGATGTGTGAATGAATTTCTTTCTCGATCTTGGGAGTTTTTTTTTAGTTTTGATTCGGCGATATAATTTAGCTCTTGAAATACACCACACAACTGTTTAATGCAGGGTATTTAGGCATCGTTGTGGCATAGATAATTTTGGTTTTTTTTCTTGTTTTTATTCTGATGCTGTTGTTGCTTTATGCATAACCCTTGCAGCATGGGCACAGTAATAAATTCATTACAAAATTGTCGCTCTATAAAAAGATAAACAAATGCTAAAGCACAACGCTGGCAAGTGGGTGGGGGCAGGGGGTTGCGGCTGTGAAGGGGGGTTTGGGGTATGTGCTATGGAAATGTTGACTGAAAAACATTTTTATGCGCTTGCAAACGGGAAGTCAAAACTTTGGCGCAACGGGAAAATGCACTCAAAAATGAAAAAGCAACAACAACAGCAACAACAACAACAACACGAGTAGCGAGAAGAAAACTGCATATTTTCGGAAAATGCGCACAAAATGAGTGTGCAGAAATAATTTGAAAAGTTATGCTATTTGTATTGCCAGGCTGAAGTCGCTGGCAACGTCAACGTACAATTTGCCCTAGAGTTAATGTTATTTATGAATCATTTTCAGTTCATACACTGCGTATAAGTAATTTATGGTATTTATCTTAAAGCTGCCCAAGCTGCAGCACAGGCAAATGCCAGCGATTGTCCTAGGCTCTCAGCGATAAAGAAAGGCATGAATACCTCTATAACTGATCTGGGAAATGGAATATGTCAAAAATGTGAAATGAAGGTAATACATGAAGTAAATACAAGAAATGCCACAAATTACGGGTACGGAATGCCAAGTAATACATGAAATACTACGTATTAAGAACGTAAAATAATGTAGCATAAATTGTAGTTTTAAAAAAAAGGTTTGTTCTGACTGACTGACTGACTGACTGAATGACTGAATGACTGATTGACAGTCCATACCGTAAGAGCTAAAAAGCTGAAATTTTCCCTGTAGTCGCTTTATGTGATGAAGTTGCACGTTAAAACGGGGTTGCGGGAAATTCCACTCACAAATAAAGCTTGTATGAAACTTTTTTTCTTACCATCCGATCGGCTTAAATCTCAATATCACAAAGCTTTGTGCAAATTCAATTGAGGAGTGTTTCGTCCTTGTTGCAAATGGGGGTCAAAGATTTGCCAAGGGATAAACTTAGGTCGAAATTCCCACCTTCATAGCTCAACCGACTTTCAAAAAGTTAGGCTCTTTGGTCATGCTTTGGCATCTAGATAGATTTGGCATTTAAATCTGGCAGCATTATGCTTGTATTATTATAAAATTTATTATCTGTTAGAAGGTGTATATAATATATGCATATACATACATACATATGTATGCTGCAAATAGAAACTGTTCTTCCATGCTTAAATCGAATTGCGCATTCAAAGACAATTTTCAACTGAAACTCTACATTTAATTTAAAAAAGTGAACACTTTTTCAGCGCAGTCCAGAGTTGAACTTTACAGCGCTTGGGCGAAAGCAATGCGAAAAATTTGTCTTTGACTAAACCAGCATAAAACTCTACACGTATGGCTTAACATTTTAGAACGCCTTTTAAGCCACGTTCTTTTTAAGCTGCACGGAAAAAGGAAATAAAAAACTCCCGCTCGGAAAATAAGAAAAAGCATAAATACGCAAGAGAAAGACAAAAGCAGCAAAAGCAAAAATAAAAAAAAAAATAATAAAATAAAAAACAAAGAAAAAACAAATAAATAAAGAAAAAAGCGCGCATATGCTGCGAATATAATCACATACATTAAGCTAGAAACACAGAAAAGGATTCGCAGCACTTTTTATTTACTTATAATACCCTGTACCCATTGAAAATTGCCAAAAAGGGTGTATTGTTTTTGTGGAAATGTGTGTAACAGGGAGACGGAAGAAGCTCTGACACTATAAAGTATATATATTCTTATCTGTCCATCTGACTGTCCATCTGTCAGTTTATTTGTCTGTCCGTCCGTCTGTCTGTCCGTCTGTCTGTCCGTCTGTCCGCCCGTATGTATAAACGCGGCGATCTCAGAAACTATACGAGCTAGAGTCTTGTAACTTTGAACGTAGGTACGCAGTTTGTTTTCGATAATCGATAACGTGCCCCGTTTCCAAGCAATCGATAAATATCGATATCGAAATCCTGTTTTTTGAACAAGTCTCTTAGTTTTTATAAGCAAGAGTCACCAAATTTGACATGTGGCTTCTAGAATAGTATATAAAGGTCGAGAATCTTTCATTTTATGCCCCACCTCTAGCATTTGGTATTGGAAGCAGAGGATGCAGGGCATCCTCTAGTCGAATACACCCGACTAGAGCCCTCTTACGTGATTTTCTCTTGCATTTGCTGTGAAGTGACTAAATGTTGTCCGAATGCTCGACTTGTGGACGGCAACTCTGCTGCCCTGTTAAGTTAAACAAAAATTTGTTAAATATGTTTTAACAACTCGAGAGCCTGGCAACTGGCAAATCAAAGAGTTGCTTTTGGAGCACAGGCAGTTACTCACAGCCAGTTGAGCAGCCAAACAATCGGCTGTCTTTTAATTATGCGAGTTTATTTGAAATGCATGCAGCCGCATCTAATGTGCACAGCCAGCCCCCCAGACAGCGTGCCCTGCCCTGCCCCATTGTCCATTGATATTGTGTTTGCTTTTGTTGTTGTTGCACCCATTCTCTGTACAACTAGACGTATACTTAACGTGCTGCACAGCGCCACAATTCGTTTATAGAAAATATGCCAACGGCTCTATTATGACTTCTTCAAAAATTCACAGTCTGTTGCTTGACGCAAAATGGAAGAAGCGTTTTTATATTGCGCACACACACACACACACACACACATGATACACACACGCACACACACACACACGGGCATTTTGCACTCCATTTTTTTTTCTCTCTAGTTTTGCGCTCGTTTTTTGTGTTTGTGGCAAACCGTAGCCAAGTTTGCACTGCAATTATGATTGCTGCAAGCCGCCTCGCTGCACGCCCCTCCCCACATCCCCCCCCACCCGCCCCTCATACACACTTGCCTTCTGGCCAGCCTAGCCCCTAGGCCGCCCACGTCGCGCTGTCTCCGCCTTTTTGCGGCCGTTTATATGCCTTCTTCGCTCATTTAATGTATTTCGCCAGTCTTTTTTTTTTTCGCCCTTTTTGTCTTGCAGCTGCTGACGCTTTTTTTTTTTTTTTGGCTTGGCCGCCGCCGACGCCGTCGTCGCTGTTGCAGCGCTTTTGTTTTTTAGCCGGAAGTTGCTCAAGTGTTAATAATTTCATTATTTCCGCTACGCTGCACTCCATACACACACACACACCCGCACACACACGTGGGCACATATGTGTATGTTACAGCTGCGGCTTGCAGGCTTTGCTCTTTCGACTTCAGACATTGCCCGGCTCAGTTTCGCATACCCTAACTTAAGACTCAGCACGATTTGTGTTCTCATTTTTGTGTCTGTGCCATGTGCATTTGAGCGAATGTAATTAAATTCAATTCAAATTTTTGCCGGATCTCGAGTCAGCTAAATAAGTATCTAAGACCGGAAAGGTCGCCAAAAGCAGCATTAAATTTAATGTATATTATTTACATTTTATTCAGATTAAGAAATTAAGAAAGATATACGTAAGATATTTAACTAAATTCAATTGTTTTTATTAGTTATCAATATAAAATATTTTGATTTAATTTAGAAATATATATACAATATATATATTTATATTTATCTGCTAAAAACATTTTAGAGCATTAAAAGTTCGTTGTATTTACGATTTCTCTGCTTTTGTTTTTTTTTATTCTTTCCATTCTGTCCATGGAAAGGCCAGAAAACTGCTGCATGTGTAATTTTTACGCTTTTTCGTGTATGTCCTAGGCGGCATCTAGTTTTTTGTTGCCTCCATTTATTTTCTTTTATTTTTTTTTGGTTTTGTTTTTCGATTTTCTTATGTGGAAAAAATGTAATTACATGCGCCAAAAGTAGTTGCGCGGCTAGAGCTGGGGTTGCTCTAAGCACGGCAGCAGCAACAACAACAACAACAACAACAACAACAGCAACAACAACGACAAAAGTTGTCGAAAGGCAAGCGAAGCAAAGAAATGTATGCTTTACATCAAAGGATATAATTTAAGGGTCTTAAATAAATTAATACGCCGCTTAGTTTAAATTTCAAACTTTTTTAATCTGCCTGCGCCGTCTGTTTTTAAGTGTGTGGGAGTGTGGCTGTGAGTGTGTGCGTGTGTGTTGCATGCGTGTGTGAGTGTGTGTGTGTGTTGGGCGTATGTGTGTGTGTGTGTTTGACGGCAGATAACAGCCGACCGTTTTGGTTGGGCTTGAGGCTAAAGGACTTAGTTAACGTATTTTTTGGGGCACATGTCAAAGGCGCCGGTTAAAAAGTTTTTCGACTAGTTACAAATTAGTTTTACTTGTTGGGCTTTATTTTTAGGCATTCCAACTATGATAAGCGCTTCGGCAGCGCAACTAACGAGAACTCTAAATGATAAATCATGGGCAAAGCCAGCTAAAAATCCAAACCCCAAACGCCCGGGCAAAAGGATAATTGCATCAATTTGATAATTGGGCAAGTCTTTGGAAAAAACTTGTGTTGTTTATTTGTGAATTTTTGACTGCATTCTAGAGCTTGTCAGATGTCGTGATCATGCTTATGTGGGATTAATTTAAGTATATTCCGTAAGATTTGTAGATTTTTCGTTAAATGCGGATTTAATCCAAACCAAATGCACTTAAGCTTCAACTTAGCTGGAAGTATATTAAAATATTTTTATAAATATATCAAAATCCGATTCTCAGCTAAGTTATATTTGGCAATTTAAACCAAATCTGGTCACATTAGTTCGCTATGAATTGAAAGGAAAAGCGCGCAGAGCTTAAAACAGATGGCAAGAACATAAATTTCCATTTTGCTGCATGCCGAATTTATGTGCAACCAAAATGATTTTCACTTGCAGCCACGCCCCCGCGCCCACACAAAACAATATGTCATGCAATGTTTTGAAATGCATGATTTTTATGTTTGGGGCCGCAGGACTGCTGCGATGCTTACTGTACAGTAAAATCGACCATATGAACATGATGAATTCATAAATATAAATAAACCTTACATTCCGTATGCAATCATGCGTATTTGTTGTTGCTGCGGCCATTGTGAAAAATGGCATGTGGTTGACCCAGGGCCAGACCAGGCCAGGCCCAGGCCCAGGCTAGGCTAGGCCAGGCACAGGACTAAGCCCACGTTTACTCTTCGGTTGGGGGTTCAGGGCCTGGACTTGGGCATCAAAAGCAAACGAAGCAATCAAAATAATGGCGGCAAATGCATACAATGAAAATAATTGCCGGTAATCCTTGGCTACTAATTTGTGCACGGCTCGTTGCTGTTGGCTTTGCTGTGGTTGTTCTTTTTCTTCTTGTTGTTGCTATTGTTGTTGTTGTTGTTGCTGCTGCTTATAACAAACGTGCGCTGTTTTAGCGCCAGTTTTCATTATTTATGAAAGCTTATTTGGCATGAAAACAACGCGAGTCGTTGCGGCCCGAGCTGCCACAGCACACACACACACACACACACACACACGCACACAACACCCCTCCCCCCACACACACTCCTACACAAGCCCAACACACACACACATTGAACGTGCAGGTTAGTGTATATTTATTTATATGTGCTGCCCATGTTTACATTGCCAGAGACTGTGTGCATGTGTGTGTGTGTGTGTGAGTGCGTTTGATTAAATTCGTATTTATTTTATAGACCCTCAATTTGGCGCAAATAGAGCTCAGTTTTTGCTACTCACAATATGCTGGCTAAAATTTATTAAATGCTCCACTTTCTTCTTATTATATATTCCAATTAGCCACATATTATGTTGACATAGTCTGGATTGTGTAAACACAAATTTTGTGCTGCATACTTTTAGGGGCCAACATGTTTGCATGAGGGATTTCAAGCGGGTGTTTCCCTTCTGGCTGAGGGGCATTAAAGCTTCTTGAAATTGATGTTAAAAATGTTAAGCAATTAAATATAATAATTATTAAATATAATTTTAAGCGGTTTTAATTACCAAATTGTCTTAGGACAATAAACAAATTACTTAGAAAATAAAGGAAAATACAATTGAGCTCCAATCAGTTCAAACAACATATAATTGACATTATATTTTGTGTATTTTGGCTTAATTTATGATGTTCTGCGAAAGATCCAGCAAAAGGAATCTGTTTTCCCATTATTGTCTAAGAGATGCAGAGCCAAGTTTGTTTTATGATTGTGTAACACATTTATGCAGCTCACAGCGCATATATTTATTTTATTTCTAACAAACTACATGTTTAGGTCTTTATGAATATCATAGTTTCCCCATAAATCAAGGGTCATAGACTGGTGCCCTAGCAGTTCCCCATAGCTTCATAGCGTATGTCCATACTGGTTTAAGAATCGCCTTCTAGAGACGAAATTTGTTCTCTTAGTTGCAACCCAATGCGTTTTTCTATTTAACGCTTTGAGCGGCATTTGTTTTAAATATGCAGCTTCCATATAATTCTTCGGTCTATCTATACTCTCAAGTATTTTTAGAGAGTCATTAACTGGTACAGTAGCTCCATTTAATGTTACTCGCGTCCAAGGAAAATGAGTTTAGGTTTTAGAAGCTTTATAGACAAGTATTTGCTGGCAATATTTGAATAGACAAAATAAAGCTGAAAAAAATTACGAAAATTTAAAATATGTAGTTAAACATTGCCTAATTTTTGGAATAAGATATGGGAATAATTATTTATGGGAATATATATATTATAATAGGACCTTCGAGCTTTGCTAGTGATAAGCCCCATTCCAGTTGACACTTAAAAGCCTCTGATTTCGTGGCATAACTGGGCATAATTTACACCATGAATAACTTTTGTATATTGCATTCAAAGCAATTTCCTCGTTATCATTATGCAACTGCCCCGAGGCTTGAATGAAAACAGCTGCATATAATTACTTTCATTAGTGGAAACTTTAACCAATTCGGGATTATACTTTAATAGGCATCTAATTAAATTTGTATGCTCATATGACTTTTAAATTGCCTGCCTGCTGTTCCTGTTGCTGTAGCTGTAGCTGTCGTCGGGCATGTTAAATTTAATTACTAAATATGTGTCGCATAAAACAAGTTGCCAAAGAGTTGCAAATGAAAATCGTTTGGCAGCAGTGACAGCAACAACAACAACAGCAACAACAACAACAGCAACAACAACAACAACAATTTGACAACCGCAGCGACTACAAGCGACTAATTTTAAATGCAGGCGTTGAAACATCGAGCAACACACAAAAAGGAGCAGTTTACAGTTTGCCAAAAAACAAAAAAATTAAATCAGAATTTGCGGTCCAGTGTAAAACATGCAAGGCACACCCACACCCAAAACACACACACTCCCTCCAACACACACACACACACACACATATATATATATGGGGACAGCAGCAACATTGAAACTCATGTAAGAAAGCAACAGTTGCAGTTTACTCGAATCTAATATGCCCTGTATTAAGTTTTTAGAGTAAAAGTTATGAAAAATAGGGAATAGAGTAAGGAAAGCAAGAAAAGCGACTGACAATGTGACCTAAGAGGACGCTTGGACATGAATATATATATATACATATATGGAAAAGAAAGTGAAGAACATATGCGCCTTTTCAATTTAAAAACTATTTCACAACTTAAATACAATTAAATAAACTGCGAACACTATACTTTTCCATATAGAAACTAAAGTTAGAAGGCCATTTTTTGCTTAGAAATTAAAACTATTTTGAAAGCACGTGAAAACTCCAAAATAATGAACGAGACTTAATAGAATAGTTGAGAAAACGAACTTCAAAGCTTTTGAAAGCTTCAAATAAATTAAAGCTTCGAATAAGATTAATATCTAAAGCTCCCTTCAAACTGTTGCCCAAACAATACAGGAGTTAAAGCGTGTCGTTCTGAAAGCTCTTGAATTAAAAGGCTCTTATAACCAAAGCGCTCTTCAGCTAAGAAACATGTAAAGCTTTAAATTTGAATGAAAGCAGTTTACAATTCAAATACAATAAAGATAAATTTCCGCTCAGCTAAGCTTCATGTAAGGTTACAAGTTTTGATAAACGTAATCTAAAAGCTTATAAAAAGGTCTAATTACAAAAGCGCAATTAAGCTAAGCTTCTAGTTTTAATAAAAGCTCTTTAAAGTTATGAAAACACATGCGAATAAGAAGGAATTTCTCATAGCTAAGTTTAATGCAAAGCTCTAAGTTCTCATGAAAAGGTAAATAGATTATAAGCAAAGCTTGGAAGCTCACTTTAATCTCAAACAAACTAAATTATTAAAATATTGTAGATTAGTATATACCATGTGTTGTATCTTGCGTCGTGTATACCCTTTAACAGTATCTGGTTACGTGGCATAAACATTTATAAACACTCGATACAAAAACGAAGCGAGCGCAGATAACAAAAACTTGTTTAGCAACCATATTGGGTGTGCGGCTGTGTTTGCTGCTTTCCCCTTTTGTTGTTGTTGTTGTTTGTTGTTTGCTTTGTTGTTGTTGTTATTGTTGCTGCTGTTTGTTGTTTCGCTTGCTGTTTTATCGTTTGGCAACGCCGCCGGCTGTCCACACACAGAGGCAGGCGGCAGCCTGCCGACAGTCGCATGGACTCTCTGGAATCGCACTGCCCCAGAAGGACCCGGACTAGGACACATTGTCGGCGCCATGCGGAGCTGCTGTCCAAAACTGTTTGCACATACACAAGCATGCGTGTGTGTGTGTGTTTGCCTCATGGGTTGCATGCATGCTGAGCCGTGTCTAGCGTTTTCTTGTGGCCAGCTTTTGTCGCCATTTTGGCCGCTGGCTAGTGGCAATATTTATGGCACGCCAACTGGACCGGCCGTCCGCCCGTTTAATGATTTCAGTTCTAGTTTAAAGTCGCGCCAGCTCTCGTTTCAGTCAGTTCCCAAAACCACAAAACCAAATACATAATTCTTGAAATATATAACATAAATTTTCCACAACTTGCCTGCTGCTGCTGCAGTTGCTGGGGAAAACCTCGAGCTGTGCTTTCACTTTTCGCGCTCAAATTAATCCTTGGAGTGTTGCTTGCTTTTGCGTTTTGCCTCCTCAAATTATCGTTCCCCAGTTGTGTAGACAATTGTGCCCAAGTCTCTTAGCTACTTGGCGTGAAAATTGCATTGTTCCCCACCCAACCTCTTCTCCCCACCCAACCGGCAACTGATTTCAGCAGTTGCATGCACAATGCCAGCCATTAATTGATAAACCAGGCAAATCCTATTACTGCCTTATTTAGCCAGATGAAAATTATAAAATTATTGCAAATATTTTGCTGCTGGCAAATGGAATCGATTATTGTGGTTTGTAAATTATTTGGTAATATTTGCGCTTGATTGCGCAAGGCGCTTTGATTGACACATCCTGGCCTCAATCAAATTGTAGTCAATTGAAATGTTAGCTGGCCCAAGGCCATGTGTAGTTATTAAATGGATTTATGTAATTAAGAAAATGCCACATAAATGTCACCAAGGGTCTCTCAGCGCTGAAGTTTATGCTGTTTATAAAATTCAATTCAATGCCAAAATTTAGAAATATTTCAACACAAAACTATATCCTCTCTCTTCCTTGTGGCTGCACAGTTGGTCTGTGTAACTAGACATGGCTAATTTAGAGGGTATCTGCACGTCAATCACACTCACTTTAGCTGTTGACATTAGTTGACATTAGAGCAATAAAATTATGTTCTTTATATTGCTAATAAAGCCCGAAGAAGCCACAATTAATTGGTTTTCCAGTCAAATCAAGGAAATCTCAAATTTAACCTCAAGGCTTTTGCACATCGAATTCAATTAAATGAAAAAATTGCAATTGCTTTCAGCTAGCGAAGATTATAGTCGGGAAATCACTTAAGAATTAATTTATTTTATTTGCTTAGCGAATAATTGAAAGTTAAAAGCTTTTACTAGTATTTAATAATATGCACTTTATTTGCATTTTCAGTCAGAGTTTTTAGTTTTGTTCATTTTAAGACTGTTTTGTTGATTACTTTACAACACTAATGCTGTTCAGATATTTAATTTTCCCTGACTCAAATCATATTTTAGACTTTGTTACTTACATTTGTTTTATTTGAATTTTTTTTATTATTTCTTTATACAAGTTAAAAGCCTTAACACTTTGTTTGCAATTGCTGGCGTATTGAAGTGTTTATTTATTGCTTTACAGCACTGATTTTTAAATTTTTTATTTGTACTACTTTACAACACTGATATGTTTTATATTTCATTTATTTGCATTTCTTGGTGTATTGTAGTGCTGTAAAACTTAATAAATTGGTGTGTTTTTTATTGCTTTACAACACAGATACTTAGACTATTTATTTGTGCTGCTTTACAACACCGATATGCTTAAATAGTTATAGTATGTCGCTTTGTATGATAGTTTCTATAGCTAAGTACATATCTTTAAATACATTGAAATATATGTAAGCATATATTAACATAATTGTAAATATTGTTGTTGCTGCTGCTGCTGGTGGCTAAGTAATTAAGCCAAGTTGACAAACGTGGCCCGCAAATGTGTCTCCAATGTGTGATTAGCACATAACTTTAACTAATACCTAAGCATATAGAACTATATAAAGTACATACAGAATGTTTGTGTTTGCGGCGACTGCTGCTGCAACTGCGACTGCTGCTGCTGCTGCTGCAGTGGAAACGCCAATAAAAGTCAATTACATGCTTGCAATTTGCTAATGTAAATTAATTAGCAGCTGTAACCCCAGAGTCGGTTGCTGCGGTGACTAGTTCATTAAGCGTCAAAGTTTTTTTTGGTTTTTTTTTTTTTTTTATTTCGGGTTTATTTTTTGCTGCTGCTGGTAAAAGTTGCAGCTGCTAAAAAAGTTGTGTGCGCGCATATTGAATTTAGTTTTGTAAAAATAATGAGGGTGAAGAAAAAAATGAAATAACAACTCATTAGCGCTGGTCAAAGGTAAAAACACCAAAATTACATCAAGTATACGACACGTGGGTGCGCCAAATGAAATGCAAATAACATTAGCAGCACGACGACAACAAATCATTGTGCCCGAAAGGGTTAAAGACATAAACAAGGTTGTTGTTGTAGTTATTGTTGTAGTTATTGTTGTAGTTGTTGCTATTGTTGTCGTCCGCTTTAAGTGACACTTGCGTAATTTCGACAGGTGCTAAGAAAGTAAAAGACAACACTTTACACAAAGCGCTGAAGGAAAACAAAGGAAAAGCAGCAGCAGCAGCAGCAGCAGCAGCAGCGGAAAAGCCGAAAACGTAAACCGAAACCCAAAGGCAACAGCAGCAGCAAAAACGGAAAAAAAGGAAAAGTTCGTGGAACAACAATTACAATGAGCGCTTGTGGGTTGTGGGTTGAGCCCGAGCGGACATTGTGCAGCTGTCGCATTGTTCCAACGGCGGCACCAAAAAAATACTTTTCTTATTACACAATACAATAGCAATAACAATAACAATAACAATAATAATAATAATAGTAGTAGTAACAAGCGTGTCGCACAATGACAGATTTGTCTTCCGTTTTTCTTCTCGTCCAGACGCAACACGTGCGGATATAAATTGCGACTTGGCTACAACGGAAATAGTTGCTGTAAGCAGCAGCAGCAGCAGCTACCAGCAACAACTGACAGCAATACAAATTTTTGCAAATTAGTTGCACTTTAGTATTATTTAGTGCATAAAACGTCGCGGCTCGCAGCAGCATGACAAATTAGCAGCATAATAAAGTGCTTCACTCTGGTATTATATGAAAAATACGCAACATTTCTGCGTTTTTGGTGAACATGAAAAACGTGCAAAACAAAAAATTGTATACGGGAGCATGCTTTAGGCTAGCAAATACCCTGTAGCTGGCCTTAAAGTAGCCTGGCCTAGTCTCGAGTTCATATGTACTCATATGTATGCACTTATTAATAAGGCTTATAGACATTTGTTTACCTCGTTTTAGGCTTTTATACCATTTTCATGCCCTTTTGGTCGTGTTATAGGGCATAAAGTTACACTACACAGATAAAGCTTAATCGTCAGGTATAAGCGATCGGAATTTTATCGAGTATTTGCACACTTTACATGCTTACAGATGTAGCTTTTAAATTCGACACCCTGTTTTAAGCACCTTGAATTCCCTGCACAACCTCTTTCATACCCCTTAAAGACACAGTTTCGCGTCTGCCCTATTCAAAGCACTTTTTATAACCCAATTGTTGCTCTATGGGAGTTCACAGATTTTGCCTTGCTAGATATGTTTAGCCTAATTGAAGCCTTGTTTTTATTTATGCCTCTATTATACCTCATTGCTCTGATTACAGGGTATCAAAATACGTAACAGGCTTGTGTGCAGATTTGAAAAGCCAGCTTCATTTCTGTTCCTATTGCTGTGTTGCAAGGCAGACACAATTGCTGCGCATTGACACTACACCATGTGTGTGTGTGTGTGTTAGTGTGCTAGTGTGTGTTGAATGCTATATACACATAGACATACTCTCAGTTTGTGGCAGTCCGCAGTCGTTAGCTGTGAGTCGTTTTGCTTTTTTCTAGGGAGTTGTTGTTGTTGTTTTTGTGTGTTTTCTGCGTTTTTTGAGTTTGCTGCAGTTGGCTGCCTGGCAATTGTTTGGCCCAAAAGTATGCTACTTGTTTCAGTGATTTCGCACACACACACACACACACACGCACACACGTGGTAGCTGCAAAAACCGCATAAAGCTAAAAAAAGAGAAGAGACGACAACGACAACGACATGCAAGTGAGCAACCGTCCGCAGTTGTCGTCGTCGGAGTTGCCAACGCAACCGCAATACAACAACAACAACAACAACAACAACTATAACAACAACAACAACAGCTGCAACATTATTTGTAACAACAAAAACAACATCAGGAAACGTAACAGCAAAGTCGTGTATACAAAAGTTTGACAAAGTTGCCGGCAGTCAGTTCATGCCCACACGTCCACGCCCCCAACAAACGCCCACAGACACCACACAGACACTCACACGCACACACACACTCTTCGCAAAGCCGTTCAGATTTCATTATAAGCATCGTTTATATGTATTCTTGTTAAATATTAATTAAAATATCTATATTTGTTGCCTTTTTTCTTCGTATTCGTGTTTGGCTTTTTGTGCCTGGCAATTTTCTGTCGCACTACTCTATACCCTATCGGGGGAAGAAAAAACTTGTTATTGTTATTGGTATTATTTATAGATGTTACTTGACTGGAAGCTCTTGTGCTTAATGTGGCCTAAGCTGAGACATTTATTGGATACCCTAGCCGGGGATTTGATTTCTGAACGTGATTGTTTAGCTGCCTTGTAGACAAAAAAACTTTACTAGACTTTAGATTTCTTAGGTTTTCACATTTTACTCGAATGTACAGCATTGCACAACACTGGTCGTTTTTGCTTTAGTTACTCGCCTTAGTTACTATGCCTTCTGGGTTTTCTTTTAAACCAGTTGCGGCTTAGTTTTTGTGCTAAACTGGTTACGTTCCGAATTGCATAGCAGTGCTCAACACTGGCAGCTTGTAGGAACTTTATCATCATTTCTCTTCTTCTTCTTCTTATCTTTATTTATAAATACCTTTCCACCTTCAGCCTACTGCTTACACTATGTATATATGAATTGGGTTACCAAATGCCTGATTGGGCAGCGTTGCACAACACTGGTAACAGTTATTTTGCAAAACATTTCCCCTTATCCAACTATATGTACTTCTATCTTAGTTTGGCTGATAATAGAAGTTACTTAAACGGCTTTAAGAAACTTTGGCACATATCCTCTATACATATAAAACTTATTGCATAGCACTACCCAACACTGGCGACTTGTGCCTAAGCTAATTACTTCCCTCATATCTTACTGCTTCAAAGAACATGCACACTTCGGCGTGCTGCGCCTTCATTTTTTGTTGTCTCCTTATGTGCTGGCCTGCCTGTCACATGCTTTGTTTGACAGCTTTGCACAACACTGGCACAAAAAGTGAGACACGAACACTTCCGGTTTACGTTACAAGCTTTGGAATTAAACCGCAAGCAGCGGGGCAAAAGCGTTGCCAGTTTTTGTGCTGAAATTGTGTTTGCGAATCAATTTGAAATATTTGTGAGGTTTTTTTTTTAATGTATTTTATGTTTTTATTTATTCATTTATGTATTTATTTAGATTTTTTAAGCTTACATAATAGCATACATAACTTTCAGTTTTGCGTATTGTTTAAGTTTATTTTACTAAATTACATTTTGTGTTCGTTTTCGTGTTGTTGTTGTTGTTGTTGTTGCCAAAACATGATTGCATTTGCATTCGCATTTTGCAGCCAATTCGCTTAACTTTATTTTGCTGTTTGCGGCATGTATAAAAATAATAATGCAAATGAAATAAATGCAAGCCAAAACAAGAAAAAATAGAAAACAATTGAAAATAATTTTACAGCAAACTGCAAACATTTGCTGGGAAAAAATTGTATATATTTGAATATGCTGCGTGCATAGAAAAAATGCATATTATTTCTGTATGGTATTTTGTGTGGTATTTTTTGTAGTATTTTCCTTCTTTTTTTTTTTTTTTTTTGCTGCACATCAATCTCGTATCGTGCTGCAGTGCGGGACGCGGGATTAAGGCACAGCAATTGGCATTAATCATAAAATTAACTTAATTGCAGGCATTTCAATTCACTATTTAATTGCTTTGACCGCATGGGCGTGTACCTTTTTGGGCTGGGCGTGTCAAAGTGGGCATTAACAATTTTTTTTGTAAATTATTTTTTTTGTATGTATTTGTCGGTATTTTGGCTAACTTAGGGGCTGGGGCTTGGGTTTCATGGCAACAGGCGCGGATTGAAGCGGCCCATGAAGAGTATCATGCCCGTCGGATTGTGGCGCACAAAATAAAGGAAGGGCTTATCGAAGCGCAGCCGCGGTGCATCCGGCACGCGCGCCTGCCGCGGACGCAACGGCAGCGGCAGCTCCAAGTACTTGGGATCGAGCAGATCGTCGTAGAAGCCGCGACCCAGGGCCGACTCCTGCACCAGTGAACCGAAGTCAACAATTGCCTCGGACGAATCGTAGGCATCATCGTCTGTGGCATCCACATCCTTGTTGCGTTTACGCAACGGCGGCGCCGGATACATTTCGACGTGATGATGATCGGAGATCTTCTCCTCGCCGCAAGTGCTGAACGTGTTGATCTGTATCATGTCCGAGAGGAATATGTCCCGATTGCCAGCGCCTGTCAGGCCACGCAGATCGGCAAAGTCTGACTTGAATAGACCCTTGAGGCCCATCTTCTGCAGACCCAGCGAGGCATTGACAAAGGAGCGATGCGAAAAACGCGGCAGCTGCACCTCCATGCCCGGCCGGTCCATCAGGGAAGTCAACAAATTGCTCCAGGCATTGCCCTGGCCAAACGCCAGCTCGACCAGGTTGCGCTCCAGACGGTCCAGATTGTCGGTGGGCGACACCGAGCTCTGATGTCCAGGCATCACGTATATGGTGCTTACCGTGTCCTGAATTCGTCCAAAGGCCACCACCGTGGCATCCAGCTTGGGCTCATAGCCAGCCGTAAAGCCGGAGCGATAGAGGACCGCGGGTATGGGCACCAGGCGACGCTGACGCACCGTCGGATGCACCTGGAAGAACATCTCGCCGTCGCGTTCCGTTGTCGAGCCGCGTGAGCAATCGGTCTGGAAGAGATTGGCCGATACCGTGGCCAGCGGCCCATTAACCCAAACGCTATTCGTGCGCAAATACTCCAGAACCTTGCCCATTGTGTGCCGCTTGACCAGCAGGTTGGTGCGACGTCGCACAATATCGTTGACCACATGGAAATTGACCTCCTCCACATGGCCGCCATAGAGCTGTTGCGTCTTCTCCTTGAAGAAGGGCAATATTTTGCCATTGGCGCGATCGCTGAAGATTTCGCGCACGAAGGCAGCCGTTGCGATGTCGCTCTCCAGGGACTGCTCCACGGAGTTGGTAATGTTGCGGAATATCAGATGCGGATTAAAGCTAACCATATCGTCCAGCTTGAGTATTTCGTTCATTTCGCCCGATGTGCTGCCGCGTGCGCCCAGGAACACCATGGACAGCATCGAGGTCAAAGCAAATGGTGAGATGACCAAGCTTCTGGCCGAGCTAATCTTTTCCGAGGTGATGGCCTTCCAGTAGCTAAACGCTAGCTCATTGCACAGCCGGGAAAAGGAGAGTACATCCTCGTCCAGTCGCGCTGTGGATGCCTCCAAGCCCTGCGAAGTCTGCGGACTTGGCTCCAGTTTGACAGGCGGACGCGTTGCTTGCGTGGAGGCGGCCATCAGATTGGTCAGCGAGGCGGGACGCTGCATCGGTCGCTGGCCCAGGTTGTTGGTATTGGCATTGTAGGGCAGCACCTTGGGCGGCTGTGGCTCCAGCTGATTGTAGCCGCCGAGCAGTGAGGGCTGCACATAGTACGAAACGGGTTTCAGCGTGTGCAGTCGCTTGGTTGTGGTGCTGATGGGGCTGCTGGTGGTGCTGGTGGTAGTTGTGGGCGAGGGCGTGGTCGTTGTCGCTGCCTTTTCGGTTGTGCTGCTGCTGGGCAGAAGCATGGGCAGCTGATAGTCGGTCTGATCCTCTTCATCCTCTTCATCCGCTTGCTGATTGCCATAGCTGGCCAGGGGCAAAGTAAGATGGTAGTTCGTCTCTGGCTCCGGCTTCTGTTCCAGCGACTGTTCCTCTTCCACCTTGTAGATTTGCTGCTCCTGTTGCTTCTCTGGCTGCTGCTGCTCCACGGATTGATTAGGTGTGCTCTTATCCTCCGTACTGGCCACATGCTGCGGCCTCACCACACTGGCCGTCGTCTCGCCCAGCTTTACATAGGGATCCTCATCGTCCAGCGAATATTTCTGTGCACTTGTGGTATCCTCCTCTGTTAGGGTGGCTGTCAGCTCATCGGATATATCCTCCAGTGCCTCCTCATTTAGCTCCATGGTGCGCACTGTACTCAGCTCGAGCTTTTCCGTGACCTGCTCAGAGCTGAGCGACATGTCCGATTCGGATGAGACGACGGACATATCACCGGGTATTTCCGTGGCCAGCTCGCCGCTGTTCGTTGTCGACTGCTCCTCGCTGCCGCTGGCTGTTGTCTCCTGCTGCTGCTGCTCCTCCTCCTTCTCCTTCTCTTCCTGCTCTACTGCAGCAGGCTGGGCGCTGTACTGAGGCTGCAGTTGTGCAGCATTTGTGGCGCTATCCTCGACACTTTGCATCGGCTCCTCCTCCACCAACTCCTCTGTTTTTGCATCCTCTTCGCTTTTCTCTGTTTGCTGTTGCTCCTTCTCGCTGGATGTTTGCTCTTGTGCGTCCTGGTAAACATTTGTTGACCCAACTGCTGTTGTTGTTGTTGCTGCTGTTGCCAGCTCCTCGACTGCCGGCACCTGCTCTGTGGTGTCTGCCTCCAACTGTTCTGTTGTGGCTTCCGCTTGGATTTGCTCGTTGTAACCATTTGTCAACATTTCGGGCATTTGCTCCTCGCTATCGCGCTCGGGCGCGTCTGGCTTTTCGTCGTGCAGCTGCTCCATGCCTGACACCGTTGTCACCTCTTCAGCCAAGCTGGTCTCCTTGCTACTCTCCTCCGCCTGCTGCACTTGCTCAGTGGTTGCTGCTGTTACTGCTTCGGTGGTGTCTGCTGGCGGCATTGTTGTTGCCTCCTGCTGCTGCTGCTCCTCCTGCTGCTGCTGCTGTTCTTCTTCGTGCTTATCTTCCTGCTTCTCTGCTTGCTGCTCCTCCAACTGCTGCTGCTCCTTCGACTGCTGCTGCTCTTCCATCTTTTCTTCCTCAATGACTTCCTGTTTGTCTGCTGCTTCGGTCGGTTTAAGGAGCTCTATTCTCTCCGAGTCGAACAGTTGCTGTTCATCATCCTCGTCCTGCTGCTGCTGCGCATAAATTTGCGATAGCGACAACACGGGCAATCGCCATGTGCTGCTCTCCACCACAGCAGGCCCTGGTGCTGGCGTATTGATGTAATCAGCTTCCTGTTTGCTGTGCTCCTCTTGGCTGGGTCTTACGGTTGTGATTTCCTGCTCCGTCAGCTTCGTCGGCTCTTCCGTTGTGCTTGGCCTTGGCGGCAACAAAAATGATGTATTCAGTTGGGCAAAGTTGGTCAAACGATGTGAGTCATCAGCTGGCTTATATGTCTTATCATCCTGTGTGATTTGCTGTATAACATCGGACATGAGGAACTGCAGCTCATCCTTGGTCTCGTTTGAGTTCATATAGATGTCGGAGACGAGCGTATTGCTGCCATCCACCAGCGTGGAGGCAACCGTGGCAGCCTGTGTCTGGAAATTGCCCATGGAGATTTGATCGGTTGGCTTGAGCACCTCCAGATTCAGCTGCTGCACAAGATTGGCTATCATGGGTGTCACCTCAGTGCTGTCCTCCTCATCGGCATTGGTGGTGCTGGTGGTGCGGTCCGTGACGGGCAAACGTGCCGCTGACATTTCGGTGGTTGCCTCCTCGTTGGTGTTGGGCTGCTCGGTCAGGTCGGCGACCACAGCCTCGGGCACATCCGCATAGAGTGGCTCGAATTTGACCACATGATTGGCTTCAGCTGCGGGCTTGTCTGTGGTTGCCGCTTCCGTCTCGCTCTCGTCGTACGCCGCCATGGGCGTAGTCAGCAAGAATTGCATATGACTGGGCAGCTCTGTGGTCTCCGGCTCCGGTTTGGCCGTGGACAGCAGCGATTGCAACGGCTGTTCCTGTGCCTGGTTGGTTGTAAAGTATTGCGGTCTTGCGGTTATTAGCACAACGGGCGTTTGCTCCTCCTCCTCCGGTCCGACCTCCATGCTGCTCAGCGTTGTTTGCTGGTCGCCCATGAATTCGGTGGAGTCGTCCTTGTCTTCATTCGTGCTCGTCCCCTCCTCGTCCAGCATGGTGGCCAGCGTGCTGCCGCCATAATGCGCGGTCAGCGGCTTCAGTGTATTCGCAGCTGTTGTGCTTGTCCGGGGCGCTGTTGTTGTTGTTGTCGTGGTGGTGCTGGTGGTTGTTGTTGTTGTGCTGCTGCTGATGGGCACCTTCTTCTTGTTGGCCAACGTTTCCATCTGCTCCTTGCTGTCCGCACTGTCGTAATTCACAGGTGCCGCATTGTCATCCTTCTTTTCGCCAGCCAGCAGATCCTGCGTCAGGCTCTGCACAATCTGATCCATTGAGAGCATTTGTACCGCCGACAATTGTGCTGCCTGGTGGGATGGTGGTGCGCTCTGTTGCAGTTGTTGTTGCAACACGGCCAGCGATGGCAACGGCAGCGGCGTCTTCTTCAGCTGCGTCTTATCCTCCTCGGCCGCCTCCTGCACAGCCACAATGGTGGGCAAGTTCTCAGTGGCCTCCGCATCGTAGCTGGGCACGGGATACACAGGTGCATGTGTGGTGCTAGTGGTTGTTGTTGTTGTGCTCTTAGCTGGTATGGCATTGATGTGGCCATAGCTGGAGGTGTGCTTGGTGGCTTCAGTGGTTGCTGCGCTGTGCACAGGCTTGCCGTGTATTTTCTGGTGGTGCAGCGTTGTGGGTCGCTTGCTGGTGGTGCTGGCATGCGCGGGCTTGCCATGCAGCTTCTCATAATGCAGTGTGGGTGGCCGTCTGCTGCTGGTGGTGGTACTTGGAGCAGCTGTGGTGCTGGTTGCAGCTGTCGTTGTGGTTGCAGCTGAGGTGGTGGTTGCCGCTGTGGTGGTTCTGGGCGCCTCTGTAGTTGTGGTTGTTGTTGTTGCTGCGGGCTTGTGATGTTCGGGCTTGTGATGAACGGGCTCGTGATGCACTGGCTCGTGTTGCACGGGCTTGTGGTGCACAGGCTCCTGTTGCACGGGCTCGTGATGCACGCTCTCTTGTGGTGCAGGCTCAGTTGCGGCTGTTGTTGGTGTTGTTGGTGTTGTTGTTGTTGAGCTGGTTGTGGGCGCCACGGTGGTTGTTGTTGTGGTGCTGGTGCTCGTTGTGGGCTTGGGCTTCTTTTGCGGCCGATGCGGACGCGCTGGCTTCTGTGTGCTGACCTCCTGTTGCTGTGGTGCAGAGGCTGCAGCTGCCTGCTCAGCGGCTTGGTGGTGTTGTTGTTGTGGCTTGGGCTTGGTGGTTGGCTTGCGTTTTGGTTTGCTGGGCTTGCTACTACCGCCGGTGTTGCCCGTGTGCCCAGGTGTGCGTGTGGGCTTGCGCTTCTTCTTCTTGGGCGTGGTCGAGACAGGCGCTTGAGTGGTTGTTGTTGCTGTTGTCTCTGGTGCTGTTGTTGCGGTCTCAGCGGGTTCGTTTGCTGGGGGTGCTGGTGTGGTTGTGGTTGTGGTGGTGGAGGTAGTGCTGGTGGTGCTGGTTGTTGGCTTCTTCTTTACCTTTTGCTTGCCGCCAGTTGGTTGAGTAGTGCTGCTCGTGTTGCCGTTGGGTTTCTTCACGCGATGTGGTAGTGTGGGCTTACGGTGTACATTGGCCGGCTTTTTGGCCAGCTGATGCTGCTGCTCAGTGGTGCTGGACGCACTGGTCGAGGCGCTGGGCGTGTGTATTAGCTCCTGATTGTTGTAGAAGACGCGTCGCGTGGTTGTCTCTGGCCTGGCGGTGGTGCTGGGCAGCTTCTGGTAAATGGGCTGCATGTGCGCGACATCAAAGTCGTGCATATTGGCCGCCGCCTGCTGATACTGCTGTATGCCCGTGTAGACGGACTCCAATGGATCCAAATCCTCCTGCACCACTTGCGGTGTCATTTCGGTGGTGCTGGTGCTGGGCTTGCGTCGGTTGCCCGGCTTGCGCTTGGCGGGCTTTGGCTTCTTGGTCACACGCTGTGTGGTGGGCGCGGCACGTGTCGAAGTGTCCACCAGCTCCGATTCGGGTGTCATCACAATTTGCTGGGGCTTCTGCTGGGGGAATATATCGCCGCCCGTATTGCCAAAGATGGCTGGCAATATCAGCGACCAGGAGGAGGAGACGTCGGGTGTATCCAACACGGGCAACAGCTCGCCGGAGCTGTTCTTCGAAGAGCTGCTGGCCACCTCCTTGTTGAGCACATTCTGCACACTGTCCACAATATCCTGCACCTTCTTCTCCGGCTCGTGTTCCAGCTGCGGCGCCGTGTGTATTATCGAGGGTCCCTCGCCGTCGCCGTTGGCCACAATGCTCTGGATTTCCTGCATGGTCATCAGACGCTTCACCAGCTCGCCATGCTCATCGAAGGTGTAGAACTCATAGCGATCGGGATTAAGCAGATCTATGGGACTGGCCACCTGCAGCGAGGGCTGCGGCTTGGGCACCTTCTGGCCCAGGGCGTCCGTAAATTGCGGCTCATTGCCGTCGAGCACCACGGACACCGAGGACACCAAGCTGCCGAGTAAAAAAAGAAGAAATAGCATATGTTATCGAGTGCCGGAGTGACAGTGATTAATGGCAAATAAATGTGATAAAGTTGGAAATTTCAAAGTCATGCTGCATACTTTGCGGCGCATTCGCTGGCATTTTAATGGAAATTGAATGCAGCCTGCAATCGCTGTGGGAAAGTCACACAGTCACGCTCGAACGCCGCCCACAAACCAAGCCCAACCCAACCCAACCCAACGGCCTGCTGCATTTGAATTTGCATTCGCATTCGCCTAGCTGGCAGTTAGTTAACATAGCTACACGTTGTTGCCTACCGTGCAGATAGCAGCTAGGAGCCAGCTACACACTTCATATACTAGACTCTCGTATGGCACATCATTAACATTTAAGCACGTGAGTCGCGCGTGCCTCGTCATATGCAGCTGTTGCTGTATTTTTTTTTTTATATATGTCTAACTGCATGTCATACATCTGTCCAACTGTCTGGCTGCCAGTTCTGCTGTGATAAATATCAATGCAGCTAAAAATCACGTCGAGACTGGCAAATAATTGAATACATGCAAAACTTCACTAATTTTAAGCACCTGAACTTAAATTACAAATGTGTTGCTGTGCTGAGCATATATAGAAAATATATATGGTAAAGTTTGTTCTGATCAAGCCCGTCAAAAATATTTGGTCATTTGCTTTGCGGCTCGCATCAAGGCCTCGTGTTAGGGTTCGATTCAACGTGCTGGCTTAAAACTAGGCCTAGGACATTACCAACAGCTTAAAGTATTATTAATTAACTAATTTTTGGGGTATGGAGAACAAAGGGAGGCATATCTATGGCTACCAATTTCTTTCTACATTTGTTTATGCATTTCCTTTCCATTTGCATTGAGGCAAACATATTATTGTCAATGAAATTCCCTTTAAAAAAAGGGAAATTATAAATAAATATATGTATATATATCATTTTACATAATTAATTGATATGCTTTTGACAGGCTGATTAAAATCAGCTAACGTTAAAACGGGCTTTTCATGTGCTTAAAAAACGGAATGATTATGATTTAAAATTTATTTAATACATTTTTAGCTTCAATTATGGGCACATTAAAATAATGTCTCAATGGGATAAATATGCACATTTGAAAATTTATATTTATGACACAAAAATATTATTTATAAAATTAAGATGAAAACATTTTTTTCAAATGTGAAACTATATAAAAAAAAAAAACAAAGGATTAAATAAATTTAAATTCGCATAATTATTGTATTTCAAACAAAAGTGAATGGAAAACTTAATTTTTTTAAAGCACATAATTAATGTAGTTATTCAATTTAAAAAAATTGCACTGCCATTTAATAAAAATGCATACGCTTCTTTTAAATTTAAAATTGTTTTTCAATAGCCATTTTTTTTTTTTTTTTTTTGCCGTTGTTGAATTTAAATTTTCGTTAATGACAAACGGCAGGAAATTGCCAATGAAAAGAAATACAAATGTTTCTGCATTTTATTTATGTATTGTGGAAAAAAAACGATAAACCGCCGAGTCGATTGAAGCATAACACAGCAGAGACGCACGGATATCTGGCTGTATTATCAAGGGCGCCTCCAACAGCCGTATTATCATTATTATTATCATAATGAAAGACCCGCAGCGGCAGCTGCTCGTTATCATTATCAGGCCGAGTAACCGAGCACTGTCGGCCATATGCCGCGAAGTCTGTGAATTTGTTTATGCGCCGGAATTAATATGAAACGACGCGCGAATCCTGCACTCAACAGAACAGAAGCACAAGAAAATCGGCAACAAAAATATTAATTTTCATGAAAATTTCTACCCCGAACAGCTGTGCTTAAGGGTTGTGGGACTTAACCAAGCCCCAAAACATTAACGAGTCTGTATAAGTGTGCGCTGGTCGGGGGTGCACGACTAGAAGATGCCCTAAAAACAGCTTCTGTTACAAATAAATTCTCCATCATTTGTCTCTACATACCTACGACTGCGAGGTGGCCTAAAGACAGCGCCAAACATTCTAGCTCTTTTTTTTCTAAACATCCTTCTTCCCTTAGTCCTACACTATATATAGGAAAACACTCTTGAGTAACTTCGGTACTTATAGTCCCATCTTTGTGAAATTGTCAAGGCTTAAATATGCCAAACAAAGATGTGTATATGACAAAGTCCAAAGTTATTTGCCTTAAAATATGGTATATTTTCGAGTTTTAGGGAAATTGGGGGAGGTATTGAAAATGTGAAATATTTGAAGAGTTTATATACTATACGATGGTATAAATACAAAATCTTTTGCATCTAGCTTTTATAATTTTCGAGTTAGGTTTATAAAAATGGGCGCCACAATCGATATTTATCGATATTTATAAGAAAGTTATTTATCGGTATTTTTGCACTCGATAGTTATCCATCGATATCTATTTCTATTTAGTATAATCAACATTTATCTATTTTCTGTACCCCATCTTCGATGTACTTTTATTCGATATTCATCGATCGATATTTTGTAATTAGTATTTATCGATATTTGAATGGATATGTATGGATATTTTAATCGATATTTTGTTATAAATATTTTGTAATCGAATCAAGCTCGTGCTGCCTTTGGCATGGAGCATGAAAAGACAAAGCCAAACCGAACGAAGAGAGCGCCGGAAAAGCCAACTGATTAGCATTGATTTGAACTTAATGAGCACTCAATTTGTGCCAGGCCTTTTGTTGTTGTTTTGTTTTTTTAATTTCCATTTTTGATTTTGTTGTTTTTTTGTTTTTTTTTTTTTAAATGCCGCGCCGCTAGGTATGCCACGTGTTTTATTGTTGTGGGGTCGGCGCGGACCGCCCGTCAAGTGGCGCCTGTTGAGCAAATTAATTAAAATACTAAGGCATTTGCCAACTGACCACGCCCCCCCCAGCCCCAACAACAAAAGGGAAATTCTATTTCAATTAGTGGCAAAAATTGCAAAAAGCTGTGCAAACAAAAGACTTTGCCTAACAACCAGCGACAACAGCAACAACAACAACAAACGCAAACAAAGGCAGCGCCGGCCTAAAGTGGAATAGGTTTGGGTGGTTTGGGTGGTTTGGGTGGATTGAATTTCTGCTGTGTGTAAAATAAAAAGCACGCACATCAGCCAGTTCTGTGTGTCTGCGTGCACTCACCTGGAACCGATGACTTTCTTTGATGCCACCTCAGCTGTGGTTGAGGCTGCGCCGTTGATGGCGGGACGCGTCTCCTGCTTTGGCACAGACGCCTCGTACACAATGGCCGGCTGCATGGCACTGGAAGCTGGCTCATTCCTGTGGCTGGACGTGCTCGATGTAGTCAGATAGGTGTAGATTGGCTGCCTCGACTGTGTGTTGCTGTTGATGTTGGGATAGGCCGCAGCGACGGCGGCGCCCAGCGCCAGGCAGAGCAGCCCCAGCAGCTGTAAACGCATTGTGTCCTAGTCCTAGTCCCTAGTCCCTAGTTTTTTTCGTCCACACTTAGCTTTTTCTCTCCTATCTCTCTCTCTCTCTGTGTTGATTTTAACTGCGCGTTTGTTTTTGTTTGAGCTTCAGCTTAAGTAAAAAACTTCCTTCTGTGACCCTTGGCTGTTTAATGTTGAGCGCGGGGCGACTGTTGCGTAAACATGAAGCGTGGCAAAGCTGCAAAAATAAAATGAAAACAATGAAAAACTAATTAATGCAATGTACATGAAAATGCCCCAGTTAGTTAGTTAGGCAGACTGAAATATATATTTCGTATAAAAATCACAGCTGAAAGTTTTTATTAGCCATAAACCGAATCACAATTTACAAATAGATTTCTTTTGTTTATCTGTAGCTTAAATAGAAGCGATTTTTAAAGTTCTGTAATAAACAAACACATTGTAAATTTATTAATTAAATTTAATTAACAATTTAATTATACTATTTGAAAGCTAAAACTATGTATTTAGTATTTGCTTTTATAATTGAAATTTTTGTGCGGCTTTAATGGGGCAAGGCAGAAGTCGCCTGTGGCAGGCTTTTAGGCTGTCATAATCAGGTAGCACAGCCAATTGCCTAGCCACCTGAAGCCCAAAGCCGCAGCACGCTAATGCGCCTGTAATTATGCTAATAATAACGAGCAGCCACAGGAGCGTGTGCATGTGTGCATGTGCGTGTGTGTGTGTGTTGCATAGCTCAAAATGCCTTTGGAGAGGCAGCTGCAGCCAACGCGACGTCTTTGCAGCTTAAGCATGTTTTCAACTCCCTTCAACTTCCCAGACCCCACTCTCTTCACCCCCTCCCCCCTCGTTCAGCTAAAGTGCACGGCAATTTGGGCATAAGTTGCCTGGCATATGCATATGCACACATCTATTTGCAACTCGATGCGGCAGCTGCTGCAGTTTACTGGCGCTTATTACAGGGCGCGCTTTAATCTTGTCTTTAATCATTCCAGCATACAGGTGGGGCCGGCATTTGGCCATGTTATTATACGCATTAAGCTTAGTTCAGCTGTCAGACCTTATCATTTGCACAAATCTCCAGCTGACAGCAAAGTTTTCACATGCCAAATATAAATACTTTGTTGGCAAAAGTATTTCTACACCCTGCATAAATGCATAATTGACCGAGCATATTATTTCTACATAATGGCAACATGCAAAAAAAGCTCGTGCTGTTGTGTCCGCTATCGATATTTATCGATCAGAAAGATTCTAGCAGCTCTACGTAGGAAAAGTAAGCTTTGCAAGTCGTATTATCTATAAGAATCGAGAACCAAGTATTTATTTCGATAATCCAAGTATTCACAGCTCACACAGCTTTATTTTCAAGCATTTTCTTAAGTTTCCCACCAAAAAAGTTAAAGTCGACTTTTTCGAGAAAATTAGTATAAGGCACATACCTCAATGCCAATATTCAATTTATTTATGACGATTATACGTGTCAATGCGATATTTATTATTTTGTATCCAGGTCGATACTTACTATTGTTCGATACTTATCGATCGCAGACTTAAACAGCTATATATCTAATATTGGTTATACCAATCGATAACATATAAGGTATACTCTATGGAATGCTTTGCTATTGCAAATGTTGTCATACCCCTTGCGCATGGCAAACTTTTACAGGCTATCGGAGAGTTGTATATTTCGGATATTGTTTTTTGGGGTAAAAGTTTTTGGGTTTTGTTTTTAGGTTTTGTCGGAAAGCTTTCGTATGTTGGTGATAACAAAATGAATTGTCAATGGCGCGACAAGCGCAAAACAACAATATGTTAATAAGCGCCAATGCTAACAACAACAACAATAGCAACAACAGCAACCACAGCAACAACAGCAACAACAGCAACAACAACTCTAGCTACAACAATGACAATAGCAATAATATGGCTAAAGAACGCGCTGACAACTTAAAGCCTTTGCTGTCAAAATGTTAACAGAAAGCCAGGACACACATATGTGTGTGCTGTGTGTGCTGTGTGTGTGTGTGTGTGTGTGTGTGTGCAATGAACCCCAAAACTTTTGCTAAAGCACGTACACCCATATATGTGTGTGTATAAAGCCTTATATAGCATACTATAAGCAGCTAAACAATTTTTGTTCAATGCGAAAAAAATCGCGCATAAATATCGAGGCGGGCCATAAAAATATGTTGTGTATGTAAGTGTGTGTTGGTGTGTATTGGTGTGTGTTTATGGCTAAACTGTGGGCAAATTAACATAAATTGTGCGTAAAATATTTCAACACATTTGTGAGAAATGCTTTGGGCAGCAGCTGCTGCTGCTTTTCCTCGGGCATTTCCACAGGACATCAACGCGCGGACAAAGAGGGCAGCCGGGGGTTGGGGTGTGGGTGTGGCTGTTAGGGGTTTGGCTATAACTTGACAATTGATTTGTAACGGTAAATTACGAAATGTCAGCATTCTGAAGTTTACAACTCGAAACGAACCTGACATTGAAAATGTAAATGAAATGCAAGAACCGAAAAATAGCTGCTGGCTCTCTATGCGAGAACCGAGGGCGGGCAGTCGTTCCGAGGGTTAGTTAGCTGTGGGCAGCAGCATTGAAGACCGACTCGGCTTGGCATTGTCTGCATGACAATGACGCTGAGTGACATGACAAGTGGACGACACACAGACGTCACACAGACACAGACACAGCCCCGAATGTAACAAAACCGGAGCAAACACTAGAAGAAAGTGCGGTCGTTCAGGGTTTGGTTTAAGGGCACAAACGAGAGCACAAGATTGAAGCTGACAGCTGTAGGGACAAGGAATACACACAAACACACACAAGCACACTCTGTGCTCGTTTGTTTAAACAAATCAGCCAGACATTTACATACTTTATATATAGATATATGTACTTGCCCTACACACACACACACACACATGCCGCAAATACTTTTGGGCATACAATAAATCAAACCGAGAAAACGACAGAAGCACAATGCAAAAAGGTGTATTTAGACGAAATGACAGTTTCGGCCATGTGTCTGACAGATTTTGTTAAGCACTTGAGGCCATGTTTTGATGCCGCGTGGGTAGATCGAACAGTTATCCAAACAACTGGCTAAGGTAGAGGAAAATTGGCTTGAAGAAGAGGATTTCCTTTTTGTATTCAGAGTAAATGTTGATAAGTCGCCAATTTGTGGAGCATATTCACTGCGGAGCGGAGCAACTCCAGGGTTTATACTAGAGATTTATCCAGCTATACGCGGGCTAAGATTTTCTTAGCTTCTGGGTTGGACCTTTGAGAAATGAAGCCTCGAAGCTAGGATAAAATCAATGCATTATAATAATATAATAAGTATTTCAAAGAAATACACATTTTGATTATCCATGGGAGACAAAATAGACCAAGACCAAGCCCAGGCCAAAACCATTCCAAGCCCAGGCTAAACCTGGGCCAAATCCAGGTCAAACCGTGACCAAACGCAGGCCCTGTTTATAATATATTATAACATAATATTTATGCAGAGCAATCAATCTGCATATCCATAAGAATACCAGCAAGTTTCTGTATGCTGCAGTAAACAATTCCAAATTGTGGTGATCCCAAGAAGCTCAGGAAGCCTAAAATTAGAATTAAGGTATCCAAGTTCGAATCCAAAATTTCTTATCTTTTTTAAATCAATCCTTAACACAACCTGCGTGCCTGTATCTCACGATTGACAACTGATTGAGCTGTGTAATGGTTAGTTCAAACCCGCAAACCCTTACTTTTTCATCTAAGAAAGAAAATATTTCTGAGAGCCATGCACCAAATAAAACTAGCTAAATGAAAAGCCTCTCTAATATGTGTTGCACAAATGCCAATTAAAAGAACTATGTCTAAAATGAATACTCGAACAGGTGTGTTCATTGGCTGCTTAAGACATTTGGCCAAGAGTCCACTTGAGTTACCTGAAAACAAAGAACAAACCAAACAATTTTCATGTTGCGTGTGCTCGCAATACAAAAGAAATTGGTTTTTGGGGCTAACCCAAAACTAAACAAAGGCAAAACAAGCAACAATCAATTGGGCCACTTACACACACCACACACACACACACACACACACACACACACGCACACACCACACACACTACACTGCAAAGTTTGAAACAGTTGTGCGATGCGTTGACTGCTTTTGACCAGCGAAAATGTGTCACGTTTCTTTTGTAGAAAATTAAGATTATTCCCCCCACTTTAACTTATTTTGGGGTTTGTTTTTGGCTTGTTAGACATTGATTTTTTTAAGCGAGCTTATTGGATTAGTTTCTTGAACTTCGTGTACTTGAATCAGTCTTCGTTTGCGGCTGCAAAATTAAAGCAAATTACATTAGACTTTTATTTTGGCCAAAAAGAAGTTTTTCACAAATCGCTTTGCCGCTCTGCTGCTCAGCTTTAAGGGCCAAAAATCACAGACGCTACAAAATACACTCGTAATTCACACATTGGCAGCCAGTCGACTCTGTAAGCGCTGCCGCCCTCTCCCCACCATTGCGCGCCGCACCCAATGCAATTGAGTCTCAGTAACACATAAGCAAGCTGTTGAGTATGTTTCTTGGGATTTTTTTTCTTTGCTTTTTATAATACCCTGTGCTCAGGCAGTGTGCGAAGAGAGGCATGCTAAAGTTGAAGAATTTTGGTATAAGTACTTTTGAGTACTACTCATACTTATAATCGCTCACTACTCATTATCAGAAGAACGCGTTTCGGGTCTTTGCTTGAGTAAAGAGATATGCATTGAATACTTTTGAGTTCTATTTTCAAAACTATACTGGCTGACACCTCAGTATCGGAAGTAAAGAAATTTGTATTGAATAATTTTGAGTAGTACTCAACCACTACGGTTCGGCTCTATACCTTTGTAAAGATATTTGCAATGAGTACTTTTGAGTACTACTCATAACTATACTCATACACACTGACTAGTTAGTATTAGAAGTAATTGTTTCGGGTCTACTTGGGTAAAGGGATTTGACTTGAGTACTTTTGAGTACTATTCATAATTATACTCGCTGACTACACAGTTACAGGACATCTGCTAGTTGTGCACACGCACAACCTACTCGTTATTTTCTTTTGCTACAGTCAGGAAACGCAGCCAAGTGTTAGCCGACATTTACACGCTGCTGCTGCTGCTGTTGTTGTTCCTGCTACTGCTGCTGCTGGTGTTGTTACTGCTGCTGTTGCTGTTGTTGTTGTTTCTGCTGCTGCTGCGCTGCTTCCGTTTGGAGCTGTTTTTTTCCTGCGTGTGTCTTGGAAGGCGAAGCTAAAGGCAACAGAACTTGTAAACCAATGGCTTCTAGAACTGCTGCCATTGCTACTGCTGCTGCTACTGCTGCTGCTGCTGCTGCTGCTGCTACGGCTGCTACGGCTGCTGCCTGTGGGTCGCAGTGGTGCGCGCACTTTCGCACTTTTACGCTCTCGTGGGCCTCGAGTGTGGATTGGCGCTCGCTACACTAACAAAAGTTTATCGCTTTGTTTCCGTTTCCGTTACGCTGCCGTTACGTATACGCCGTATACGCCGTGTGCCTGGCGGGCTGGCGTTCTTGCTAGCTCCCTAAAGCGTAACCTCCAGACGCTCATAAGATGTAATTTCAGCGCTTTGTGCGGGACGGCTGCGGCTCCGGCTCCGGCTTCGGGTACTGTGCACAGTTTTACCTAAGTTAGCTCGACGAAGCCAAAGTTTTTCCACAGAACATTTGATTTTATTTATTTATTTCGATTTGTGTGCTTTTCTTTTGGCCAACTTGTTGTTGTCGATGTTGTTGTAGCTGCTCCTGCTGCGTTTGGCCTACGTAACAATTTCCTTCCTAACGCTGCCGACGCTTACGCCGCCAGCCTTTGCTGCCTTCAGCCTGCCCTTGCCTTTGCCCCATGCCCCATGCCCCGTGTCCCGTGCCCCATGCCTTGTGCTAATGTGCATTTCATTTTCCGTTTTGCCACTGCCATACTCAATTCGTTGGCCATTTCTGGTCTTGTCTTGGCCCAGTCAACAGTGTTCTTCTGTGCTGTGTATGACATATATTGTTTTGCAAAGATTTCTTTCGTTCGTTTTCCTTTTCGGTTCCTTTGGTTTCCTTGGCGCCTCAGGAGCCACTTAATTTCCAACTTACATTCCAATCACGTGCATATCTATGCCAATCTTTATTTTGCTTCTGCAACTTTTAAGCTCGTTTCCCGTTTACACGCCCACAGCCCACAATCCACATCGCACAAAGCGCTTGTCTATTATTTCTATATAGACACACATGCTCTATACGATTGTTGCGGGTCTTTGCCCTTTTTTCACATCATATTTAAGCGCTTAGAAGGGGTACTATAATTTGGTCATAAAATGTGTGACGTGGGGAAAAAGATCTTTGAATCTATGGATTGATACTGGCTTATTTCTGTATCCTTTTGGCGTAATGTTCTAGTGGGACTGGGCTCGGGAGCTGATAAAACTTGGCTTGTAAGTTAGTTTTAGCTACAACAAGATGTATATAAGGAACCGAAGGGATAGGTTTATTACATCATATAGTTGTCATAGGAAAAAGTTGTATGTTGTTCAATTTTTATTAGAGAAACCTTTGGATTATGGAGATCTCTAAGGAACTCAGCTATAGGCAGCTTTTCTTGATTGCCTACAATTGATTAACTACATCATATAGAAAAAATAGTTGAAACTCTTTGTGATTGCATGCTGTACACTTTTTACAATTACTTTAATTGATTCTTCGTCATATTATGAATCGTTTCTTATATATTAGCTAGAGTATTCAAGCTGCGGCCAGGCGCCGTCTAAAATTTCTCTATGGATCTGGCATTTTTCATATTGTGCTTCCTTATTTTCTCCCCTATTTTTATTTTTTTTTTTGCTGTCTGTGAAGCCATATTATTGTTTTGCGCGTCAACACGGCGCACGTGAAGCATGTCTATTATAATATCTATCACTTTTTCTGGCTTTTATATGTTTCTTTTTTTGGCATATGCGCGAATATTTTATGTGTATATGTGTGTGTGTTTGTGTGGAAATGTTGTAGGCATCCTTGCCAATTGCTGAGCTGGCTTGGCAGCACGGCCAGCCCGGCCAAGTTGGCAGGCTCTGATTCTCGTTTTGGCTTCGGTCAGACTCATAATTTTGTATGAACTGCCGCTTGGCCTGCAACTGACACCTGAAACTGTGGCCACAAAATGCGCCGCACACACACACACACACACATACACAAATTCTCACGGACTTTATGCTTAGTTTCTTGAAGTTTGTTTGGCCCAAAAGTGTGTGTGGCATGTTGAGAGCTGGCCACACAGCTCTCATGCTGTCGCATTGATTCAAACACGTTTTGAGCTGAGCCCGAAAGGGCAGCAGCAGCAGGCGGCGACGAGGAAGGACGTGGCCCAAGTCCAACTGTTGAAAGTTATGAGCACAGCGCGTGCAGGGGATTAAAACACGTGGCAAGAACTTTGCACACATACATATATATATTATAAATATATATATGTATATATATAACTTCTTTTGACATTAATTAGCAAAATGTTGCAATGTCTTCGAGCGGCAGCGCCAATGTGCCGTATACGTGATCTGTGCGGCAAGTTGGGCGCATTGCAACACGCATTAAGCTGCTGCATGCAACTTTTTGACTGCCATCATTTGTCAAAATGGCGCGTGCGCTGCTCATTTGCATTTGCAAATGCAAGCCCATTGCCCCTTGCCCTTTGCCCTTTGGCCTTTAAGCACCGCCAGCTGCCCGTTGCCCTGCATTTTGATTTGGCACACATTCGCGCCGCATTCAATGTTAACGCAGCTTTAATTAATTGCAGCAGCAACAGCAGCAGCTGCAATCAGGGTCGCAGCAAAAAAATAAAAAAATATTAATAATAATAATAAATTAATAAATCGCTTCAAATTAAGTCAAAATGCAAACAGAGACCCGCCCGGGCAGCGACAGTTGCGTCATGTGGCATTCGCGCGCTTCGCATTCGATAATGGCTTAAATATAACGACAAACAGCAAATGTCAACGGCGACGGCAACGGCAACTGCAACGTGCCAGAGACATTGCCATGGGCATCGAGCAGCCGGAGGCCATGCACTTAATCCATTATGCAATCGCTGCCATTATCACTTCTGTAATATATTTATTGTAGTCGTAAAAATATTAAAAAACCAAAGAAAGGGCAACAACAATTGCAGCGTTGACAACTACAATGCTGCTTTACGCTCAGATAAAATAGATATATGTACAAAGTATTACCAGAGAGGGGGAGGGACAGGGAAAGAGAGTGACATAGGTAGAAATTTCCCACACCCCCAACTCAGCCAAAACTCATACTATTTCCACGACGTTTGGCCCTTCGTCTTATTATTTCATATGTCCCACGGGCAAGACCGGGGTATACCCGCTAGTATATATATATATATAAGGATGGATTTTGCAAGCTGAGGATAAAAGAACTTTATAATGCGTGCCTCTGGATTATTATTGCCTACCCGTTGTTAATCGTTTATTAAGAAACGTATTTGTAGGATAATCAAGGGACAGTCAGTATAGGATGTTTAGTGGTCGGGCAGATAGGACAGCTTCTCGCTGAGCTCCATCTGGGTCTTGATCATGGTGGACAGTGTAATGCTCATGAGCATGTTGCGGACATTCGCATTGAACATGAGACGAAAACTCTCCGCATCCAGAAGCGGCACCGAAGTCAGAGCATCGTGCAAAGCACGTCCTATGCTGTTGTCCGGCCGACGTTTGCGGGCCAGGACATCGTTGATGTAGCGCATCACCAGCTCCAGCTTTTGTTCCAGCTCACGTGTTGCCTCCATCACGTGCACCAGCTCGGGCAGCATGCGGCCCAGCTGCTTGGTGGGGTGCAGCGCCTGCTTCTGCATCAGTCGCAGCGCCACCGACTCATCCCCCTCCGTGTTGAGCTTGAGCATCGGCAGCAGTGTGAACAGCAGCCCCCGCGTCCCGCCCGGCACGCCCATCGTGACGCCGCAATAGAGACGCGTGGTCAGATGTCCGCCGCGCAGCGTTGTGTCCACCAGCAGATGCAGCGGCTGCACATCGCCACATTCCCGGGAATAGTACGCATGCAGTGCGGCCGCCGAGCGGGACAGGGATTTGCCTGTGCTGTACCAGCCGATGATCTTCTCCTGCGGATAGGTGATCTGATTCAGTTCGAACATCTCGCTGGCGTACTGTGTGTCCAGCTTGAACTGCTCCATTTCGCCGATCTGCTGCTCCTTGTGCTGCACCGTGTAGCTGTTGGTTATCTCGATGATGTCGTTGCATCTGTCGCGGCGCCCCAAAAGTGTGCCCACAGCCATTTTGGCCGTTTTGGGGCGACGCTCATAGGCGGCAATAATCTGGAACAGCACCAACGGCTGCAGACGCACCTTGGTCTGCAGTCTATAGTTCGAGATCGACATGTTTGGAACGTGTTTGACTTTTGAAATGTGTAAGAAATGCAAAATTCTGAATTGAAAGTTCGAAACAGCTGCGTGAAGTTGGCTGCAATTCAATTGAAACAGGGACAGTGTTGGGTAATGAACGTTGGGCTTTTGTGCAGTGCTGTAAATGCTTTGCTCAGCGCATTCAATTAGTTAGAGAGGAGCAAGTTTTATTAAGGCAAAAATTAACAAAAAATTAACTGTTAAGTGTTTATTCAGACTTATTTTTGCTTCAAGCGCGTGTCATAACAGTCAGCTTTAAGCTGGCCTGCGAACTAGTTCGAGCGTAAAAGTATTTGGAGCATGTTTTCGTTTATTCTTTATATAAGAAAAAGTAAAGTTCCCGCTTAAACAAACGACATAAGCTGCGCTTTTAGAGCACAATGCCTGATTAATATATGAAATATGCTTATTTATTTTTCAATTATTAATTATAATATGACCTTTTGCCTACACTCAAGAATTTCTACAAGTGTAAGAGTCTATTCTAAGCCTAACCAGCCTAAACTGTCTTTAAAGTCTCAACTTTGTAAAGTTTATGAAATTCCCAAACAAAACGGTCATTTGCAGTGCTCAACATCGATAAAAATCGATTACCCAGATGCATGGCTATCTACGAACACCTCACAAAACGCTTGAAAGTGTCAAAAACATTTCTCCGCCTCTCCCTGTTCCTGCTCCCCCTCTCTCCACCTCTCTCGCTCTCTCTGTCATTGTTGCAAATTTGGTTACTAACAAGCATATCCTTTATGTCTCATGCACGGCCCGTCGACCCGACTTCCACTTCCACTTCCACTTGAACGAACGGCCTTTTGCGCTTGACCGCCCCCGTCCGGGTTGCGACATATGGAAATGCCATAAAAAAGAAATACATACATATATATATATATATATATATATATATATAGGCAAATGGTATGGGAAAAAAATTAGGAAATTCCTGGCAAACACTTTGATTTTGCCTTGGCAAAAATTTGCACAACAGCAAAGTTTTCAATTTATAATCAAAACAAGTGAGACACAGACACATGGACACATGGACACATGGCGAGTGTCCAGGACTGGCTGATTAGTACGCTGACCCTAACAAAAAGTTTTTCCGATTTTTCTTATGCGTGTTCGCCAAGCGAAAATTCGGGCATATTTGTGGCACTACTTTTGGGTTTATAATTGGTTAAATAGATCAAATATGAACTGCTCTCTAATTTGACTTAAAATTTATTTTGGCCACGCGGACAGATAAAATGTGAACTCTTTTAAGAGTCTGCCTCTTTTGCCTCTTCAATTCGGGATCATCTTTATTTTCTAAAGTTTCGGAGGCAGAGTAAACAAATTCTGCGGGAAGATGTTAATATATGAGCTCCTCCGCAAGTTGACTTACGATCTTTTTATGGCCACGCCTATTTGTGCCTACTCGATACGGGAAAACCTATATATTCAATAGCTTTGCAGCTGGAGTAAGCAAATTCTGTGGAAGATCTATAAGTTGATTCACAACTTATTTCGACCACGCCTACACTTGCCTCCTCAAATAAGGCAGCGCTAGAGGGATTAAATGTGGGTTAAGGAAAACTGCTGAGTTTCTCCAAAGATCGATCCAAGAATTTGTGTGCCACGGCCAGTCATGTCGCCTAACCCAATCAATTCTGGAATAAAGACCACAGCTGAGCTGCTCTAAAGTTCAAGCGCTAAATCGATCTTACAAATCGATAACAATCGATCAATTTGAAGCTTTAAGCGACTATGCAAGAGTATTGTGCAGTCGTTGCGACCCGACGGCGAACGCCTTTTGCTTGATTCTTCTTGTTGTTGCTCGGCCTGGGCCTTGGCCAAGGGCATGTGTTCATTCATTCAATCATCATGCATTCATGCATTCACTCCAGCTAGCCGTAGCTAGTAAAAAAAAGGGAACATATATAAAAAACTGTTAAAAAAAAGGGAGATTTTGAAAGGTGCGCAAAATCCTTTTTACGTATTCAGCAAACAGCGACGACGGCGACGGCGACGTCGTGTCCTTTCATGGTTAACTGCGTTTCTTTGGTTAGAGTTAGTGGCCAAATGTGTGTGGCCGTGTGTGTGCGTGTGTGTGTGTGTATGAAAGGATTAGGTATCCCAGCATTTTTATGATTATACTCATCCTCTTAGCTGGGCTCTGCGCTGACGCCTCTGAATGATGGCCATAATGCGGACACGCGCGCGACCCAACAACATCCTTTGAGTTATGACTAGCACAATTTCTCTTCAGCTTTATCAGCTGGGTGTGCGAGTGCTTGTGCGGGTGTGTGTGTGGGTGTGTGTGCGGGTGTGTGTGTGTCTGTGTGGGTGTGTGCCTTGTGTTCTCTAAATTAGATTCCACTAAGCGTCCTTCTCTTAGCCCATAGGCACACAACGACATGTTCGCTGATTAGCCACTAGCTCATTATTTAGCGGTTAGTTTAGCCTTTTTCTCTACTTCTTCTTTCTTTTTTTTTTGGCCGTGACTCAGCTAGTGCATTAGTCATGTTAATTAGGCGTATGGCCGACGCTTATCATAATGTGTGTAATTAAGTACATTAGAGACGCACACAAGTTGTGCTCAAATCTACATTAAATTGCATTTTAAATTTTTTATTGTACACTTCTGCAATGCAACAGCAACAACAACAGCAACAACAGCAACAACAACCTGCTCTGAGAGCATCATCATTTGGCCGTAAAAAAATATGCTACACTTGGCCCAGCGGCAGTTTCGTGTGATTGTATGTTACAGTACACGCTCCTACAGAGCGAACGGCAGCAGCAGCAGCAGTTTCTGCAAGTGGCGTCTATTAAACATGAGCACATACACTCACACACACACACACACACACAACACACACATACTGGCTTACACACAATTCTAGATAAAGTGAAAGGCAGGTGCGGATGCGGGCGCTGCTTCCTTTTATATACTCTTCCTAAGACCCTTTGAATTTTGTCATGGAATATGTAACGACCTGTGGTAGAAGTCTCAGAGGCATATATATTCTCGATCAGCTTAAAATCAGGTCTATCTGTCTGTTTATGCTTCAGCAAACTGACCTCTCAGTCTTGCAGCTAACCTTCTATAACAATTCCAACTTCCTATTATAGAATATTTCGAAATATGTCCAAACTTTACAGATCAGCCCACTATAACATATAGCTGTCATGGTAATAGTCGGCTAAAAGTAAGTTTTTGAGTGAAACTCTTCTTAAAATTAAGATCTCGTAAGCTGTATATTCTATTTTTCCAAATACTTTGACCAAATTCAGCGAATGCGAGCTTTCACATTTGTAAACTATGGAAATTAAGGCTTTTGTATAAAAGCATTACTAAGCGACATGTTCGTAAGGGTATTTAATCTTCGGTGTGCCATTCAAAGCAGCTCTCTCAATGCTTTATTTTTATTTTTCACTTACATGGAGGCAGCTGCTGGAGGGTGCTGTTCGCAGAGCGCTATCAAGACAGCAAACAAAACCAATGCAGAGGAGCATAACACAAGGCAGCGCAGGCAGCCGGGTAGCCGGGCAGCCAGGCAGAATCATCGCATTCTGGCCAAAACCCAGCTACAGCCCCTGCCTCAACCGCAGCCGCAGCCCCGGCACTGTCCCAGCCCAGCCAAAGCGAGCGTGTTAACAGTCAGCAGCTTTCGAGCCAAAGGCGAAAAAGGTATGTGCGAACATTTTTCATGTGAATCTGCGGCGACTATCGTCGCCTGGGCTTAGCATTTTGGCCAAGTTGGCGCTCTGGCCAAATGGTGGTCCCGGCCATGTGGCCGTTAAACGCGTGCCGGCCAGATAAGTTTCTATTTGCTGTCACAATTGTCGTTGGCCAACTACTGTTGACAAATACCCAGCGGGGAAATTCTCTCTACCTCCCACCCCCGCGCCACACTACTACGCATATCATTTGAGCCGCATAGATAAGCGCCAGAGAAACGCAGCCAAAATGTGCGAACATTTATGTAGATTTGAACCATGGCCTAATGATGGCTTTAAACGCAGCCTTAAATTGTAGAGGACAAAGGTTAGCCACGTCTTCTTCTTTGCTCTGAAGCTCGATCAGATCAGCTCGATCAGCTAAAGTTGCAGAGTACTCCTATAATTGTATGAATGTGTGAGCGAGACAAGCAGTATACGCTCTTGTCGGAATTAGAGCCAAGCACAAGAGTATAGGAGTAAAAGTACCTGATAAATGAGTGCGAGCGAGGAAGAACTTGTTAAGCTTGAATTGTTATATTTGTTGTAAAGGAGAAATAAGAGCAAAAGTGATAATACGCTCGTGGACATGTGTGGGAGCGAGACAAGCAGCAGTGGATAAGCTCTACTTGCAGGAATTAAAGAGAAGGAAGAGAATTAAATGTAGAGTGCTTGCGGTAAATGGGCGCGTGAATGGGTGTATTGTATGCACGGAAGTATGTTGGTATGTAGATATGTATGTATGTAGGTATGTATGTATGTGTGAACGTAAGTATGTATGCATATATGTATGTATGTAAGTACGTGCGCAATGAATCAAAAAAGTGCAGTTTCCTTATCTGCATTGCAACTAAACCAATTACGAAATTGATTAGTAATTGGTCTACTATTAATGTTAGATATTCCGCAGCGAAAGGGCGATATAATATTTAATAATGTAAGAAACTAGCTAATACATGTACATATGTATGCATGTATATAAGCATTTGTATATATGTATTCATTATGTATAATGTATATATGCATTTAACGGTCTTTAAATAGTATAGAAATTGAGAAGCGCTGCAAGTCGTGTGTTGTCTTTTAATTAGCTGAACAAAGTTTTCGATTTTGTGCTGTTTTTGATCGATTAACTTTGCCTGCACTGCAAGCGTTGCCAGATCATTTAAAGTTTTCATTGAAAACGTGTATGAAGGGGTATAATAGCTTGGCGCAAATTTATGTAACACGCGGAAGGAGGCTAGGCTAAACCCATTAAGTATATATACATACATATATTCCTGATTAGCATGTGTAGATGAATCGGTCTAGCCAAGTCCGTCTTTCTGTACATTTGTATAGGAGCGGGAGATATGCAATTTGGAACAGGGTATATACAAGTCGTGCACCTTAGAGCCGAGCACTGTGGTTTGTTTTTTCAACTAGTTCATGAACCGTTTTGGCAGCAGGCGCTGCATTTGCTGCTGCTGCTGACTCGTCTGTGCTATGCTGCTGCTGTGCTGCTGCTGCTGCTGTTGACCCGCATTGACATTGCCGTTTAGTTGGCCAAGTTGGCCACGCCCACACGGCCCACCCACTCATAATTTAGTGCTCGCTGTTGAGTTTCAGTTTCGTGAAAGCTGCTTTTACCTATTTAGCATAATTTTTGTTATATTCAGTTGCTGTTGCTGACGGTTGCCGCTGCCTCTGCTGCTGCCTCTGCCTCTGCCTCTGCTGCTGCTGCAACATTGGACGTCAGCAACAGCTGCCCGTGTCCTTTAGCCTGCGGCACAATTTTGGCCACTTTTGTGCAGCTCTTTGGACATTAGCCCGCTGTTTAACATTTTACGTGCAGGTGAAGCGCTTTTTTCTCTGCTTCTTCTTATTTTTTTTTTGTGTTTGCATTTGCAGTTTTGCATGCCAAATTTGTGAATAGAAAATGGCGGCACACACACACACACACACACACACACAGATGCACTTTGCGAGATGGCTGCTGTTGACACAGTTAAACTCTGGCCATTTATTATGCGAATTTATTGCGGCTGACAAAATGCAGTTTTGCGTTTGAGCCAAAATGTCTTGATAACTTAATTAAGGCAGCTGTGCGTGTGTCTGTCTGCCGTTCTGTGTGTGTGTGTGTACAAGTTGATGAAGTTCACATGCGCACACACACACATACACACACACACAGTTATATAGACACACACGCGCTGTTAGACACACACGCAACGCATTTTCGCACTCGCGTAAATTACCAAATAAGCGACGTGCGAATTCTCACGAGTGTGCGTGTGTGTGTGTGAATGCACACACTAACATACACACACACACACACAGGTACTCATGTATGTGCGCCAGGCAAATGTCCGCCAGAGCTGCGTTCAAAGTTTACCTTTGGTTTTTGGTGCAAATTTGATTTGGTTGCGCCTCTGAGGAAACTTTAACTTGCATTTTCAGGCTGCTGCCTGCCAGATTTTTGGCCATGTGTGTGTGTGTGTGTGCTGCTGCGGGTGTGTTTGTGTGTGTGTGTGTGCGTACATATGTAGTTAATTTGCGCTACAATGCACCTTTGCTGCTGTTTGGGCCGTGCTGCTGCTGCTGCTGCTGGTCTAAAAACTGACACAAACACGCACACACACATGTAATAGAGAGTGTAGAGGTGTGTGCGGCAGTGTGTGGCAGGTGTATGCGCATCTTTGCCACTAAGTGGCGCAAAGAGCTGGTGTGGCACCGCTAACAGCTACTAAAAACTCAATTACCAGTCAACTCATTTTCCAGCACACACCAGCACACACACCCGCACACCAGCACACACACCCGCACACACAATTTACCACCCACACACACACACACACACACACTGGAGCGTGTATGTAGCTGTGCACTGAGTGTAAATTGAATTCTTGCCTGACAAATCTAAAATATTTAAGTACTTTTAAGTACAGTAAGTTTCTCTGCCTAAAAACTGATTTATTTAGTCATTGCAAGCAATTGCATTTGGAATATTAGTATACATGCATTTTCTCAAATACTTTTATTTTGCTAATTGATTTTGATTTCAAAATTGATTCAGCTTAAATGTTAACAAAATTGTATATTTAAATATTATATATAAAAATATATATAATATGCTTTATTTGAGACAAGTTTAGTAAGAGATTGAGCAGGATTTCGATATCGATTTTTATCGATTGCTTGAAAACGAGGCAAGTTATCGATAATCAGAAAGGGGAACCGACGCTCAAGTCTTTAGCTCTTACAGACAGACAGACAGACCAACTTGGCTAGATCGACTCGGCTTTTCAGGTTGATCAAGAATATATGTACTTTGTGGGTTCAGAGATCATTCCTTCTGCCTGTTACATACATTTGCATAAAAACATTATGCCCTCTTTAGCTATATTCAACGGGTTCGGGGTATAAAAATATATATCACTTTTAATTCATCTTAATTATTAACATGCCTTAATGTATTCTATTAACCCAAATTGATAGAAATATATTTGTTTAAAAGCTTAAAATGATGTTCACAAGTTCTTAAGCTCAAACATGTTTTGCATAAAATCGTAATTTTCGAATATATGAAAAGGATAAAAGCGAAATATTTGTGTTAAACTACGCCCCACTCAGCCCCAGTCAGTGGCTACTAGAAACTTTGCAGCCTGAACGTATATAATGAATGTGCAGGACACTCAGGACATGGGAGGGGAGAAGGGGCAGGTAAAGGCAGCTGCAGCAGCAGCAGCTGACACAATTTCACCTTTGGCGTGCGCTGCCTGTAACTAATTGCAAATTAGCGCTGCCCAGTTTTTGGGCACAGACACGCCCCCACACCGCCCACTGAAAAATTATGTGCATGTGGTATTAAAATATATGTTGGATAAACTTTTCTGAAGTAATATGCGCCCAAGGCGAATGTGCGATTGCAATACGAAATTCATGCGGGGCAAAGTTTCTGGCTCGAAATTCAAAGAGAGGCGCTTTAAAACGCTATTAAAACGCGCACCGGACTCTCTCTCTGTGTGTGTGTGTGTGTGTGTGTGTGAGTTCCCCCTCCCCCTCTCGTCCAGCAATCGCTTGCAAGTTGCTGCAAGCATATTTTGGGCAACATTTTGGGCGCACATTAATTTATGCAAATAGTTGAAAAATATTAATGGCCGCCTGGCAGCTGCTGGCGTGTGAGGCCCAGCCGAAAGGACCTCGACGAGGACCTAGCCGAGGTCCTTGTGCAAAGTTCAAACTGTAAATTGAACACAGCAGCAGCAGCAACAGCAACAGTTAACGCCCTCCTCTGGAACTGTGGGCATGGTCTGGCCCGGGCGACACTTGAATCAAATATTTATATCTTTAAAAAAGTTAAACAATTTCCGTAACATTATGGCGCATAAAGGCCAATAAGCAAAAACTCAGCGCCAACTGTCGAACGCAAAACTAAATGCCAAGCACGACACACACACACACACACACACACACATATATATATAGGCAAACAAAATGGCCGCACAAGAAATAAACTTATGGCACACTTCCGCCAATAGTCAAACATTTTATTTCATTTCATTCCATTCGAATTCGCTTTACATACCCAGTGCAAATGGTCAAAAGCACTTTTCCGACTATGAAAATTAAAATGAAACACAACGGAAATGCTACAGAAATCAGCCAACTGGCATCAACTTTTCCAGCTAGCTACAACAACAACAACAACAACAACGGCAAAACATAAAAATAAATACAACTTTCGGCATTTGCTTCGACTCTTTGTATTGTTGTATTGTTGCCAACGCGCCTGCTAAATCAAGTAAAAAATGCTCGGTTTTGTTGTGTGTTGCGGCGACTGCGGAAAATGGACATTTCCCGTCAAATGGTTGCCCCCAGCACAGAGAAGGAAAAAAATATAAAATATATATACAGGCTGAGCGATGAATGGTCAATAACAAGGCCAACACTAATAGCTTCATTAGCCAAAAACACACGCACACAGACGCAAACACATCAAGCATGGTTAGTTATGTGTTTTTAATACCCTGTATAAAAGGATACATAAGGGTATTTGAGTTGTCTAAGTATGCGTATAACAGGACTTATGCTCATTTCATTTTTATATTGTGGTTTTAAGCTTAACTAATACAAAATAAACAAATACTCTCTACAGTGTATTTGCTAGTCGGTATTTAGTTTAAATCGAAAGCCCTATGAACAGCAGCTTAGGAAGTTATAAAGAAGCTCTTTTATAATGCCAACAGGGAATTTTCTAGGCAAAATCTAGCCTGAAGATCGAAGATCTAGAAGATCTAGAACCTGAAAATCGATTAAAAACAGCTCGAAAAGCTCGTATATATCGCATACAGGGTATTATCTAGTCAATACCTAGTTAAGAGGATGCTTCTTTATGGTGCATACAGGGTATTTTCTTAGAAAGATCTAATTTACATCCCAAAAATCTGGTTGCAGAAGCTCAGAAGGATATAAGAAACTCACTCATAGGGCCTACAGGGTATTTTCTAGTCAAGATCTGTAAAGATCCCCAAAATCTGTTAACATAAGCTCAGAAAGTTATAAGCGCCTACACGGTATTTTTTAAACATATTTTCTTTGTTTTTTTTTTTCCTAAAAACTATTTTCTCTGCTTTTTCGATGTTTCAAAAATTATTTTCTTTATTTTTTTCTGGCCGCAGGGTATCTCTCAGGCGAGTTAGTCTGTTTCCATGTATTTTTTCTGCTTGCTTACTTGCACATTTTTATTTATCTTGTTTGTTTCCATCAACAAATGTAAATCTAACAGTTCGTTAGTAAATTTCCCATTTATGCGAACATCCCTTCTTTTTTTTGTTTTTTTTTGTTCGTACTCGGTTTTTGTACTCAATGTCAATATGCCCGATTGCAACCGCAAATGCTTAAATATGCATACAAAATTCCACTGATTTGTTGAATTAGCTGTTGCATGCAACAAACCCACGCAATATGCAACGAAATATTTTCGAGTAAATGCAAAATTTGATTACAAATCGAAAGATACTTCATGAACTTTATGAGTTTTTCCCCATTTACCAATGAGTACTTACGGCATACATGAGTACCGTTATGATGAGTACTCAAATACGCCATAATCGTATATCGATATGTAAAATTTGGTGTTGATTCTGGCTAATAAGAATCGATCCATCTAATTGGCCCCACTCGTGCTGACAAACGTATTTTCCAACACTGCAAATTGTTTCTCCTCGCGTATCATTTTCACATTCTCTTTGTTGAACTGCACCAAAAAAAAAAAAAAAAATAAATATGGCTGCAGTTTGTTTTTACCCATATATTAAAGAGCTCTTTGCCCAATTTCCAATATCAAAATCACATCCATAAATGGACGAATGACAGGCAACAATTTTTGCTGTATTTAGTTTTTGGCTCTTACTGCCTGGCTTCCACATCAAAGACATGGCAACTAAAAACCCAACTAAGAACTTGGCAGATGGGAGTGAACGACTAACAAATGCCCTGCACACTTGACTTTAAGTTAGGATATTTTATGCTAGATTCAAACCAAGGTAAACCTAGAACTAGTTGCTTAAAATTCGTGTTATCGATTATCGATAAATAAATCGAATGACATTTAACTGCGTAGGGTATATGAATTACCTTAATACCGAAAACATCGCATGCAGCTTTAATAGTCAACAGATCGAAGAGTCGGTTAAATTAGAAGGTCGCGTTAGACGGCTTCTGAGTGTCACATTTTGTTTGTACAGGGTATGCGAAATGACATGTGCTCGCTGTCGAATTGAGTACTCAGTATTTAGTACTCAGTATTTGGTACTCAGTATTCACAGGGCTCGGTACGCTGTGTTCTCATCGGCTTAAAAGCTCAATGAGCGAATATTGTTTGATTTTGTTCAACATTTCGTTTGGCATTGTTCGTGTTGTTGTAATATCGAGTTTTTTTTGTTTCGTTTACATGTAGTTGGATTTTTTTCTCTTCATGTATTTGATATGCATTTGGTGCACGGGGCGTGGCACTCGTTTTTTGCCCACTGACATTTGCAAATAATTTTGCTGGCCAAAATTCTGCTCGTTGCTTTTCAATAAAAATGGGTTTTGGCAACATGCTGTCTATTGGAAATAGAATATTGGCAAAGCCGTAGGCCCGAAAACTACACGGAAAACATATATACATATATATATATATCGACATGTAGAGCCAATTATTTGAAAATCGCTTGCCTATGCTGGCTGGCTTTGAAGGAAAAGCGACTGTAACTAAAAACTATGAATTGAGCATGTCGAGTTGCAGGAAGGCGAAAGTTACAGAGCATTTAATATTCGTCATGGACGATAATTGTCTATTTAAATGCAATTTTGGCATATATTTCGCACATTTGGCAAACATTTGAGTTTGACTAAAGCCCTAAATGCCAAAAATAATTAAAATCAATGTGAGCCTGGGCCAAAACAATAATCAACCAGTCAATAGTTAAAAGCAAGTAAGGCTTTTCGTTCAGTGTGTTTGGCCAGCAAAAATGTTTAATTTGTATCGAAACATGCTTAAAATGAGAGCTGCTCTTTACAATGCTGAAAAATATATGTTAACAGCTTGTAAAATATTAATTTAGTTAATGGGTTACAATGGAATTTAATAGTAATAAATGTTTCGCAGGGAACTCAAACTTTAACGTAACTTAAGTGACGTCACTTTTTGCTTTTACTCTTTCACATGCACATGCTTCCTTTGGTGAATGTTATCGATATCGTTGGGTCACAATAGATTTCAAGAGTAATCACAGTTTCTCAGTGAACCTCTAATTTGACGTGCTTAAATGACGTCACTTCTTGCTTTCGCTCGGCTTGCTCGGGCGAGTGTTATCGATGGCGCGGGATCAGTGTGACCGGCGCGCAAAAGGGATGGAATACTGTTGCCATTCACACACATGCTCCCCCCCCGCCACCCTTGTTGTTAGCATTCATTTTCTACTTACCGTGTGCAGCTAATTAATTAGCAGGGCAAACATTTCAATGTTAAATCGTGCATCTGCAAAATAAAAGAGAAATGCAATTTCCATAAGTACAAACAAAGCGAATTTACGCGACAAGCAACGGCAAATGAGTTGCAGCACGTGTCAAGCGGTCGACCGCGGCCCCTTCAATAAATTTAAAGGCAATTAACTGTGAATTGCGACACTTTCGCAATCAAAAATTTAATCAATAGAAAAGTGAAAAGTGTCTTGTGAAAATGCGAGTGTCAGCCGCGGCTAATTGAAGTTCAATCGACAAAAAAAAAAAAAGCTAATGATGACATTTCAACTGGCCAAAAAAGATGGACAACAGCAGCAAAAAATAAAGCCCAACAAAAAACGTAGCAGACGAGAAATAGGAAGGAAAAAAAATCATAAGAGGTAGGCGGTTGCCGGCAGCAATTTAGCTAAAATGAAAGCGTCAAATGTATTATTTAAAATTCCAGCCGGGCGAGCATGCAAAAAAAAAAAAGAAGCGAATTAAAAGCCAAAAAGTACGGGAAAAAAACACGAAATATAAAAAAAAAAAACATGAGACAGAGTACAAGAATTGAAATGCGCAAATTGTGCGCGTAGCGTGAGAGAGAAAGATAGAGTGACGGAGTGAGGGGGGGAGTGGAGAGGGAAGTGCAGAGAGAGTAAGAGATTGATTTCGTGTCAGAAAGCAGAGAAGAAAGAACAGTTAACTTTGCCGCGCTGATGATTAAATACCCTTGCAAGCTTGAAAGTTTTTTATGCCAACATTTTATTGGTGAGCGATTGCTTTAAACGACGTTCACAGCTAAGTCGACTCGTTTGTCGCCACGAATCGTGTATATACATATGTATATATATGTATACATATATGTATGCCTATACTTGCTTATCTCTCTTCTTTGCGTTACATATATCGTATATATATTATAATACCCGCTGCAAGGGTATGCGAAAGAAGATTGCGGCGAGAAGAGCAACAAAAACTAACTGGCAGTTGGTAGCAGTAGCTGTTCTTCTTCTTGTTGTTGTTGCTGTTAAAGTCGTTGCTGTTAAAGTCGTTGCTGTTGCTGCTGTTAAAGTTGTTGCTGTTGCTGCTGTTGTTGTTTTAGCCGAACATCGACAGATTTTTGGGGCTAAGAACATGGTCCGCACGGCAAACACCAAACACGCCAAACAAGCAGCAGCTGCTGCGAATGTGGGTCACCTGAATGCGTAGCTTTCAATTTTTATAACGTTAACGAAAGAACACGAGAAAAAAAAAAAGCGTAAAGAACAGAATCAACCGAATCAACAGCATTAAAGCTGTTGTTCTTCTTCTTGTTGGCTCTCTTAATTTACACTGCGCCAAACTCTGAGCTGATTTGGCTGAAGATCAGCTTTGTGCTTAAGAAGTTTGCAGCCATACAAAATTTATTGAGTGATAAAAGCTAATCAGCAGCAGCAGTCGCAGCGGCAGTAAAAGCCAGTTACTGCAACCGACTGGCTTGCATCATTGTGTATCGCGCCTAGTAATTGCCGCACTTCAGACACTCTCAAGCACGCACACACACACACACACGCACACGCACACTTCGAAGCGCGTCAAAATACACTAGACAACACAACAAGCACAAGCACACTTCAGCTGACGCGCGGGGGCTGCGGTGCGGTGCGTTGCGAGTGCGAGTCAAGTGCGCAAAGCGGACTAAATAAAGTGCTATAAAAACAAACACACAAACACACACACACACAGGCACACAAACACCCTGGCACACACAAATATGCCAATAAACTATTGATACGCTTTTTTCTTTTTCTTGTCGAACTATCTATCAAGCATTTTTCTATTGATATTCTGCGGCAGCAAAAATGAAAGTTGCTTGGCTGGAAATAACTAACAAGAAGAAGACAAGAGACAAAGACGAAGAAGAAGAAGAAGAGTTCAGTCTGAATACACTCATAAATCGTGTTGAAGAGATTTTCATGGATTGGTCACGCAGTAGCCGCAGACACTAGCCGGAGGCTGTTTCCACTCGGTCATCTTCAGGTGAAAAGAAGTTAATGCCAAAAAAAAAAAAAAAAAAAAAAAAGAAATAAAAAATTAAAAAAAAAAAAAATTTGCAATATCATGCGATTGTCGCAGGCGTTATTTGGCTAAAGTGAGAGCAAAATGATGCTCAGTCTGTAGTCGTACATGTGTGTGAGTGTGTGTGTGTGTGTGTGTGTGTGTGTGTGTGAGTGTGTGTGGTGCTAATGAAGGCAGCCGCTGACAACCCACTGACACTTTGACCGATTTTTAGCATACTAAATATAGTAATTTTGTCATTATGGTTGATTATGCGCCTTTCGCTGTCGAGTCATTCAATTTCACAGATACACGGCTGAAGATACAGATACACAGCTGTAGATACAAGATACAGCTACATATGCCATATGTGTAGATATAACTGGCCCGTTGCGTGCTCATTTCTCAGCTGCATTCCTCACACCTTTTGTCTGGCTTTAATTAGTTTGGTTCTTGTTTTTTTTTTTTTTCCCCCCGTTAAAAGCGTGTGAAATTCAGAAAACTATTCAAACTACTCATAACCCTGTTTTTATGAGTAGTGAAAAGTACGCGAAAAAAAAAAAGGAAAGAATTAAATTGAATGAAAAACCATCAATGGGAAAACTTTTGTGGCCCATTTAAACGCAGCGAGTTAGCGCCAAGTTCTTGCTCCTATTGTCAAATTAAACCCATTTGACCCATTTAATGGGCGGGGCGAGTTAGCGCTACGTTCTTATACCTATTGTCAAATTGAACAGAACTGGTTTGCTTTTGACTTTTTGATTTTCAGTTTTCTTAATATATTTGTATATGCTTTGTTATACTTTCTGGTGCTAAGCATATGCTAATGGCTGTTGCTCTTTGGTATTGCGGTCAAAGTTATTAACTAAAGTGGCATTTGGCTCTGGCTCTGGCTCTGGCTCTGCCAGAACTGTAAATAAGCCAATGAGCATGTGAATGAGTGAATGAGTGAGTGAATGATTGACTAACTGACTGAATGAATGCTGCAGCTCTTGTTTGGGCCGCCTGCTGCTGGCATGCATAACGCAATTGGGTTTGACCAAAAACTTGGCCCAATTTGTTGCTCATTAGGCGGAAAACTTAATGCACAGCAATCATGGCCAAGAGTTAGAGAAGAAGCAGCAGCCGCAGTAACGCAATACGCACATTACTCATGCGTATAATTGAGCCATCATCGTGCGACCTTTGTGGCTAATGCCTTCTTTTTTTTTTTTTTTTTGGCTCTCATAAATAGAGCATTAATTGGGCCATGTGCATCGAATATGGCCGAGCGGCGTCCACTTAATTTCAGAGCCAATGTGCCGCAACGCACTTACACAAAAGTTGGACTGGCCATAAATATGTTACAAGAGTTTTACATTTAGGATTTATACTCTTTCTTTTCATGAGCCAAAGTTTTTAATGCTGCACTGTTCGGAAAGGCGAAGAAGGGCATATTTGTTGGCTGTGATCTCTATAACCATGCGAATTCTGCAATGCTATTTAAAGTTGGAACTTGAACGCATATTCGGAGAGATTTTGATTGTGAGATTCTGTTTCGTTTTCTGGGCCAACTCTACAAAATATATCTATATAACCCACAGTTTGAGAGCCATATTCATAAAATGTCGCAGTAGGTCTATGTAGTGTGCTCTTCTAAGGCTCGAGGTAAAAATATATGCTCCAAAGTCACAGTTTTAAGGCAATTGTATAATTTTTACAGTCTGAGAGCCATTGCATTTATTTAACAGCTTGAGAGTCACCAAGCCTTTAAGCAAGAAGTCTTCTCTAAAGCTCGAGTTTAGAATATGTGCCTCAAATTCACAGTTTGACAATCTGCTTACCGTCTGAGAGCCGTTGGCTAACAGTTTGAGAGTCATCAAGCCTTTAAGTAAGAAGACTTCTCTAAAGCTCACATATGTGCCACAATATGTGCCACAAAGTCACAGTTTGAAGGCAATTTCATTCTTTTTACAGTCTGAGAGCCGTTGGCTAACAGTTTGAGAGTCTTCAAGCCTTTAAGCAAGAAGTCTCTTGTCTTCTCTCTTAATCAAGTCCATAATTAAACTGCAAATAGAGCATTGTGCTGTGCATTACACTCGCCTGCAAGTTTCTTATTTGCTTTTTGTTTGTTTTTATTAATTTTTAGAGCTCGCATAGAAAAGGTTTGTTTGTGTGTTTGTGTGTGGTTTTTGTTGTACAAAGACCTGCTGCTGCTGCTGCATACTTTGCAGCGCACACTTTGCGGCTTTCAGGGCACGCCCCCTACAACCGTTGCACGCCCCTTTTAAGCTGCAATAAATCATAATTTGCTACTTTTTCTAATGGATTATGGACAGCACTCGGCGTTTAGCTTGGCATATTGTTGCCGCCGGACATGTACGGAAAAGTGCTCTCAAGTGCCGATTGGGCCATGAATTTCATGATGCTCTGCTTGAAGATGTTGACGATGAAGATGATGCTGATGATGAAGAGGATGATGAACAGGATGATGATGAGGATGATGATGATGCTGATGCATGTTGAAAGCATTTTGAATATGTTTACACACACACACACACACACACACACATGCAGACGACGATTAAATGCACATTTTATGGCAGCTGCAAATTAATCAGACAGCATTTATGTTATCTCTGACTTGCAGGCTCTGAAATTGTTAATTAATGTGCAAAAAAAAATGACGATTATTACCACTTATTAAATGAGTATCTTTTTGGCGAGTCAATATATTTAACAACAACAACAACAACAACAACAACAACAACATTGTGGCAAATCAATTACAATGATTAATTGTTATTAGCGGTGGAAATTCAATTTGTTTATTATGCTGCTGACCCTTTGATGGATTGTGAAAGTGATTGCATAAAATTCCAGAAAAATATATATATGTATATATAAATAAAAGTTCGTATACGTCCAATGTTCAATGTCCAATATTGTTAAAGTTGTTATTATTATTGTATTATTTGACGCAGCGCACAAAATAAATAATAATATGTGTTGCCAGCAACAATACAATTGTTATAAATTAAAAATTAAAAATCCATTGTGGCGAATGCAAAGAAAGAAACAAATGCAAGCATATCAGCTGCAAGCGCTCTATAATGCGCTTAAATGCGGCTTAATAACATTATTTAGTGTGCCATAATTGTTGTTTGTTGTTTTTGTTCAATTGAAGGTCATAGGCCGAGCAAAGTTAAGACAAGGTCCCCGAAATGTTAAACAACAAAAGCAGCAGCTGCAGCTGGCTTACAACTTGTGTTTTGGTGAGCTTGGGGCACATGTTTTTCGCTCTGGCTCAGCATAGAATTCCCCAATGACCTATTACCCCTTTTTCGGGCAACTCTGACAGCCAACTGGCAAATGTGTCAAGAGTTCAAAGTCACAATAAACGACAACTGACCCTTTGTCTCGATGTGTTCATGTATTCTGCCACGCATTGGTTGGGTTCAAATAAGGGTTAAGTCTCATGTATTTGACAGCAGCAACAGCATAATATTATGAATTATTAATGTACATATATATATAATAATATTTGCAAAATTCGTCTGACTAGTGGGAAAAATGGCGCTCAACGTGGGCATTAAACACATTATCAATAACTTTGTGAAAGGTATGAAACTGTGTAGCTTAAGTTTTCTGAGCGTTGAACTAATAAGCGAGAGGTTGACGGTTCAAATTCATAGAAAATGTTCAATTTTTGTGTTGTTTATTCAATTTGTTGATAAACACATTAAAATATATCATAATTTGAGCAATTTGAGCGTCTTTTTATGTGTCTAAAGTTGTGCGATTTGCATTCATATCATTCTAGTTTCTTCTACAAGCGAGAGGTTAGCGGTTCAAATTCATAGAAAATGTTCAATTTGCTGACAAACACATTAAAATATATAAAATTTTGAGCGATTTGAGCGTCTTTCTATGTGTCGAAAGTTGTATCATGCGCATTTACATCATTTTAGATTCTTGTATATATTTGTATATATATACTCAAAGCTCGTATACGAATTTTTATTGCGTATACGCCCTGTAGAGCAGCACACTCTGTGACTCTTCGTCTTTGGGCCAAAAGCATTGCTGGCCAGGCACGCGAATAGAAAATTTCAGCCAAAAGAACAGCGTCTCAGTTTCGTGTCTTGCGAAGCCAAATGCAATATATAAATTAAATTAAAAATTCCACAGAAGCAAACCGGCTGCAGCTGCATGCAAAAATTTTAGCTGGACGCATAAAAAAGGCAACAAACAGCAAAAAAAATAAAAAAAAAAAAAAAAAAATGGAAAAAATCAAAAATAAAACAAAGAAAAAATCTTTATTAATAAATGTGCAATGAACAAAGTAAAATATTTCACTCCCATGATTTCACAACGTATTTGTTTTTGTTTTGGCTGCAAACTATTTGAGCTTTTCGCGTCGTCTAAAAGTTCCCATGACATGTGGCACGTTGACTGACTTCTTGCGTGTGTGTGTGTGTGTGTGTGTGTGTGGGTGTGTGTGTGTGGGTGTGTGTGTGTGGGTGTGTGTGTGTGAGTGTTCGTGTGTCATGTTTGCCAGCTGCCAGCCAACATGGCCACAAGTCAACGTCAGGCTGCAGTTGGTGAGCCGGCTTTGGCTTTGGCTTTGGTTGTTTTGAGTCTTCTGCTTGGCGTCTTCGCCCGCCGACCCACCTCTCCCGCAACTCGCCGTCGAAAACTATGTACCCGAGCACATCAAAAACTTAGATGCTTTCAAATTAACCTGTGTGCCCCAAAAACTGTGCAACCAACATACTTTCATTGCTGCCACTGACGTGCAACACGGCAAAAATGTTGTGCTGCAATCTGCGCGCAGCAGCGGCTGCCCGTTTTTGATGGCCAACTAGATATTTGATTAAATTATGCAAACCGGGAGTTTTGCACATTTGAAATAGTTTGTATTTAAAAAAAATGTTGTTGCAGGCAACGGTGGAAAAAAATTGATTGACTATAGGCACTAGTTGGGGATTCGAGCCAGCAGCCTGGTTCAAATTCAAAGCAAAAGTGAAACATGCCTTTATCTTAGCTTTGGATTTCTACTCAGAAATATCATACTTGCCAGGCTGTATTAGTTTTAGACGCTTGATAAGCTGTGGACAGCTGTGTTCTGGCTAGCTAGGGGATTTGAACCAGCGACTATTTTTGGGAGCTGCTGGTACTTAGGCAAATTGTAATACAACTTTGCATACTACATGTCAGCCTGTGTTTGGACCTTGGCTAAAGCCAGTAATTGGCAGATTAGAACCAGCGACTATATTTTGAGTTAGTGTTTCAAATATAGCTTTTACTTGTCAGCTTGTATTTGTTTTGGGCGTTCAAAAATGTGTGGTTCCTGGCAGGTGTTTTCTGGCCTTTGATTTGAACCAGCGACTATTCTTTGGAGCTGTTGTTAATTTCCCAGCAAAAATTACTATAGAACATTGTGCCAGTTTTAGCTTTTGTTCTTCCTGAATATCTCTTACTTGCGAGATTGCATTTATTTGAGCTACAGACTTTCGAATCTCAGTGAGTCTCTGGGGCTGAGACGATGAGTTAAGACATTGTTCATTGCATAAGCAGCTGATAAACTGGCACATAACAAACTTATGGCAAATGTGCACGCTATGCGGCCGCTTGCCATTAAAAGCTGCTGCATTTTAATTAATCAAGTTAACAAACAGCAGCAGCAGCGGCAGCAGCAACAGCAGCGGCAGCAACTGGCACGTTCATCTGTCAACAACAATGCGCGCCACAAATTAATTACATGGCACTCAGCGGGCAGCGGGTGGTAAACCCAAAAAGCCAACATCCAAAACCATAAAACCCCAAAACCCCCAGACCACGTACACCCCAAAAAGGCTGCCAGTGTGCATCAGCATTGTTCAATGCGAGTGGCTGAGCTTGGTTTGCATATGCGAGGCGTGCGATTGCTAAATTAGATTTTGCCTAATTATGGCATTGGAAATGCAACAATACTTGAAGAAATTGCAGGCGAGAAGACAGCAAATAAACAGCCAAATAAACAGCTAAAGCGGCAGCCATCAACTGGCGGAGCAAAACTTTTGCAAGCTAAAAAACAAAAACAGAACTTGCCGCACTGGAGCCAAGTTAAAAGTTGCTGCAACACGCGGCAGACGTTGAGTTCTGCTCTGCCTGGGAGCTAGAAGATGGAAGTTGGGAGTTGGGAGCTGAGAGATGGGAGCTGAGAGATGGGAGCTGGGAGCTGGGAGCTCGGAAGCAGGCTGCACTTTATAATAATTAAATAATTTTCGCCAATTATATAGCCAGAGCTACATAGCTATCTAAATGGGCCGGGCTTACGCGCTCTGCCACGGTCTTTATCTCAATCTGTATCTGTAGCTGTAGCTGCATCCAAGTGTGTGTGTTTGTGTTTGTGTGTGTGTGTGTGTGTGCAACACTAATAAATAGAATTGCGTTTAATTAACAAAAAGAAAATTGTTGCCTGCCTGTCGAAGTTGTTGCAAAACTTGCTCCATTTGCCTGCACAGAGACAGCGGCAGCAACAACAAGTAAGAGAGCTCTAGTTGTGGATGCCCGACGTGCAGATACCCTCTATGCAGACTTTTAAAAACATTTGCTGTCTCTTCTATACATACATGCACAATTACATACACACACATGCAGACTTGCTCTTCATCTTCTCTCCCAGCTCATGAGATATGTGTTCTATAACAACTTCGGATTTTGTTGTCCGATCTTTTTGAAATCGCCAGGGCTTAAATATGGCATGCGAAAGTGTATATATACCAAAGGCCAAGGCTTTAATTGCAAAGCTGTGTTTATATAAGTCTAGATTCAAGTTTAGAAAGGGAAATATAACCCAAAGGTGAAATATTTCGCATCTGTGGGAGTTCTGAGAAAACAAACCTTCATTCTAAATTGGATGATGCGAGACATGCCCAAAAACCTAAACCTAATCTCTGCTTGACCTAACTGCCCCTAACAAACAATCACACAAAACCAAGCTACCCTCCTTTAAAACCCACTTGCAGGGTGTAACAACAACTTGCTGCATGCTGCAGCACAATATTTAACTTGGCTCAGATAATGGAAGTTGGCAACGCAAAGAAAACAGCAGAAAACGTTCATATTAAAACTGGGCCTAGCTCCATGTCCACAGAGACTGTCATTCTCTCGTTTGCGGCAAAATGCAATCTATATTCATTTCATTTGTTTATAAATTATACGCAAAATTTTTGATTATTTTTGCGAAAACTACTTTTTGACAGTTGTGCTGAATGTATAAACGAGTACCAGAAAATGCGCTTGACTTGAAGTTTGTATATCAGTTTTTCATATGTGCTGTTATTCTAGTTGTTATTTGTGATGATATTGGCTTTGTTCAATAGAGCAGCTCAGTAAGTATACCCTGCACATATTTAAAGCGAGTATATGGATGAGGAGGACAATTTCAGTGAGGCAAAAGCTTCCTTTACAAGACTGAGCTGTGTCTATATATAACTTTGCTCGTCTAACTGCAAGAAGTGGCAAATAAATGGTATAAGGTTCTGGATATATATTTTGTCTGCCGATAAATATAACATTCACTATATCGATAAATATCGATTTCCAACGCCAGTTTGATGAGAGTTCAGAGCCCTCGCTTGGCTTAAGAGACACCACATATGATTTTATATTTTCTAAAGAATTTTCCTTTTAATGCTAGTTTTGGCGACCTTTCGATTTTATAACTATGTAAGAAAACCCTGGACCGCGAGCTAAACAAATAAGTTATGTGAATTTATTAAATCACATAAAAAACTTATTCCCAATCTTGATACTAAAATGTTAACTTTATGGGCCAAAAATAATAGAAATGTTGGACTCTAATAAGAAAATGGAAATTGTAGAAAAATGTGGATTAAAGCTTGCTTGCGGCGTGTGAGAGTGTGATTAAGGCAATTCGAAGCGCATTACAGGGTATCTGTTGCTTCTAGTCATGCATTCCAGAGCCATGCACAATTGTGCTTCCGCCCCTCTGCATTTGCCTGGCTCTCACAGTTATTATGGCATAGTCTTCATATAATTGGCTCACATGGAATATTATCCAACAATTCTGTTAATTTCATAAGCTGCGAGTAGCTCAGCAGCATATTTCCATAAATTAAAAGAAGGAAAATAAAATAGAAATATAAGCATACAATATTATTGGCTGATTTGTGCAGGCGATAGGACAACTGCATTCCCCGCAGAGTTGTCTGCAATTTTAACTTTGACCTATAACCAAAGTGTGTGCCAACTGGTTATTATGTCATGCAGCGGCGCAGCTGAGCACAAAGATTTTGCAGCGTGGTCAAATGGCATTTGACTGAAAAATGCATTTGCCTGGCCAAGCCTCGAAACAACAGCTGTGATAACTGGCACGTTTTGGCCGTAGTTAAACACAGCTTGAGGTGGGCAACAAAAAGATATATATGTATATATAAAAAGATACTCGTGCGAGTGCTAAAATTACAGATGAGCCGCTATGTTGCGGTCTTTACGGGTGTGTGCGCGAGTGTGTGTGCGACTGTGTGTGTGTGTGATTGCAGTTTGACTTGATTAAGGCGCTGCAAATTGACTGACTATCTGTCTGGCAATTATTAACTGCAACAGCGGCAGCTACAGGCAGCCAGCTAAAAAGGAAGTGGGCTGGCAAGGCAAGCAGAACGCATCTATAATATCACAGCAGCAGCAGCAACTGCAACATTTGCAGTGGCAGTGGCAGTGGCAGCATTGCAATTTCTTCTTATTTGCTGAGCTGTGGCAAAGCTATGAGCACGTCGTTGCCTTATTTATTTAACCGCAACAACAACCGCAATAAGAACAACGGCAGCAACAACTGCAACTGGCGACTGGCAACTGGCAACTGGCAACTGCAACTGCAACTGCACTAATCTCGGTGGCAGGCAAAACGTAAAATGCTATTTAGAAAGTAACTCAAACTCTGTAGATACATTTGCCAGCAGGCGCTGTCAGCTTAAGTTTGTTACCCCAGCTAAGCATAATACCCCAGCAGACAGACAGACAGACGGACAGACGGACGGACGGAGGGACGGAGGGACGGACTGTTGGTAGAGGATTTGCCTGTTAATGCTTGCATAAATATTGCGCATTGTTTTCTGCTTTTATAATAACGTCTATTTTTTGGCCAAAAGAACAACAAAAACAACAACAACATAATGGAATATTATGGCCAAAGCCAAGCTAGTTTATGTTTGACTGGCTGCCTGGGATTTGGGCTTTGGCTAGTTAGTTGGCCAAGTTCTTAGTAGGTTCATTAAAAATCATACAAAAGCCGTTTTAGGAACCTGCAACAGCTCTCAGCCCAAGCACAGCTCACCTCTCCTCGCTCTGCCTCCACCTCAGCTTCTATCTCTCTCCCCTCTCTCTATCTACTCTACAGTTCTGGGCTCTGCTTGACTGTTTGCTTATGTTTGGCTCTGTAAACTTGACCAAATGTAGCTGAGGCATTTTAACTTGTTTTCATGTTACATGTGTGCCGCTCTATGTGTGTGCGAGTGTGTGTGTGTGTGTGCGTGTGTGTGTGTGTGCGTGTGTGTGTGTTACTTGTTTCTGCTGTCGCTGCTGCACTTGTTTTTTTATGCTGCTGCTGTTGCTTTGGCTGCTTGTTCTTTGTTTTGCTCCTTTTCTTTAATTAAAGACAAGTTTTCATTTCATTCTTTTCACCTGTGCGCCGCGCTCTGTTTTTGGGCCTTTAACTATTTCAGCCCACATTGTTGCCCAAGATACAAATTTCGACTGCTGTGCACAGCGACAACTGTTGCTGCTGCAGTTTATTTGAAAATAAATATGCCATCAGCAATAGCTGCAGCATGTATGAAATATGCGCATATAAAAAAGGATATCACGTACACACACACACACACACGCACACACACACAGGCACACAACAATTGAAGGCTTGTAAATATTTGTTTAGTAATCCGCTTTGTCGCCACTCGGGACTCGGACTCGAACTCGCAGTCGGACTGGGATCTGGAGCCAAGGCTTGACTTGCATTTATGTGGACCTGGCATTGCGCCTGTTGTGTGATTGCGCCGGACTCTGGCTCGGGGCTTGTGGTCTAGATTTGGCCGCTGGCTAGCGCTCAGCTGACTGCCGACAGCTGCCCGCTGTTGCTTGTTGCAGCCGTTTAAGCAAAGCTAATCCTGGCTAAATGCGAGGCTTACCTGTTGACGCGGCGCGCTTCGTGGCCAGCAGCAGTTGCTGCGGCAGTTGCAGTGGCAATGCCTGTGCCTCTGGCAGTGGCAGTTACAGCAACGTGTTAGAGCGGAAATGCATAAAATAAAAAAGCGAGCAAATCCATAAACAACAATCAAAATGAGCGACAACAACAACAAGTTGTTAAAGCAACTCGCGCGAGCTGCAATCAGCAGCTTTTGTTTTGTTTTCTTTTTTTTTAAATATATTTTTCTTGTTATATGCGATTAAACTGTTTGAGTTTTATCTTTGGTTGCAACTTGTTTTCCTTTTTTATTTATAATCTTTTTTATTCAATTTGCCGTTTTGGGTTATTTTTTTTTTTTTTTCAATTAAGAAAATCGTTTTACATTCACGCACTTTTTGCTTGTTGGGCAACAGTTGCATCCTTTTTTGGCCAAATATTGTTTACGTCTTGTTTTCGATTTGTTTATTTTTTGATCGTCTCTTAGTTTTTGGTTGCTTTAAAAAACAAAGTTCCGTTACAACGTACCAAACGCTTGCAGCGCACAAAGCGTACTGAATGCGGTCTTGGCGCTTCCAAAAGACTTTTAAGCATGCTGGCAAGAAAGTCCAAGAAGTTCAGGCCAAGAAAGAAAAGTTGGAAGCTCCACGAGTCGAAAGAGACGCACACACACACACACACGCGCGCGAGCACACAAATGGTCAAGATGATCATCATGATGATAATGATGATGATCATGACGACGCCGTGTAACCGGCAGACCTCGAAGAGCGTGAGACAGGCAGAGAGAGAGAGAGAGAGGGAGCGCGTGAGCGTGCGACTCTTAAGAGCTTGTTAGCCGGCTGCGCATGCGCACAAGCTGCGCGAAGCGCTCTCTTAGCTAAGAGCTCAGGTGTTGGAAGACGCAGCTTTGGCTAATTCTTTCGGGCCAGGCAGATGCGCTGCAGTGTTGCAAAGAACCAAACGAAAGAACAGTTGGCATTGGAAAAACCGCAGCTCGAATACCCTAACAAACACTCACAGAATATTCTTTATAGCATTGTGATCTCAGTATCTCAAAGTATTTTCTGCAGATATCTCAGAAGCCACACGAATTTCTTGGACAAGAATGCAAGGAATAACTGCCATGATCTCTGCCAAAGACTTCGCTCATTTGATATGGTAAAGAGTTATAGATATTTCTTGGCTTACACTTAAGGAACCCCACAAGTTACTTAGACAAGCATTTTATGATATGACAGCTACATAATGTAGGGCTCCGATTATATACAGTCCGCAGAAAAAGTAAACGCACAGTCCAAGTTTAATCTCATTGAGAGTTACCTCCTACATGGATTCAAGGAACAATCTCCATAAGCACAAATCAATTGTGACACGTTTCGTGACATTATTAGAATACCCTGTATAAAAAGTGTGTAGCCGAGTTGCCCAATTGCATTGTCAATGTTAACTAATGATGCTGATGCCGCAGAATAAACAGCAACTAATGAACTAAACGCGAGTCGGAGTCTGAAAGCAAATTAATTAGCAGCGGGCTATAAGGCATGTTGCAACTTGCAGCGCGACGAACTTTGACATACAACAAAAAAAAAAAAAAAAGAAGTAGAAAGGAAAAAAACTGTAGCTTAAATATCAACAGCATTAAGCACACATTGAGCAATTGGCAACTGGCGAGTCTGGCCAATTGAGAAATGAAAGCACACGCTGGCTACACACATAATTGGGCCCGGGAGAAATCTAGAACCCGGCGACAGCAATCGGTAAAGCAATTCAAGCAGCGCTCTGTAGCACTTTCTTTGCCATTTTCAATTTAATGCATAGTTACAGGAAGAAAACACTTGCCAATGCACAGGCACACACACACACAACACACAATACACACAGACGGACATTGTCGTGTAGCTTATAGATACATTTCATTTCATTGCATTGCAAATGCTGCTTGTTCTTTGCGGCTTCTGTGTGTGTCTGTGTGTGTCTGTTTGTGTGTGTGTGTGCTTTCGGTATTTGTTGCATTTGTATTTGCGTCGACAATCGAGCCCATGTGCTGGAGCTGCTGGCACGTTCCTGTCTCTGGCAATGGCAACAAGGATGTGCAGATACAGATACAAATATCTGTGAGATACATTTAGAAAATACTACATGGCTTTGGCTAAATTACTGCCAACTTAAGCGCATCTGCGGTAAATTCAATTAAACAATTTAGCATTGCTGTTGATTTTGTTACCCAGCTCCAGACAGCAGACGTCTCCCCCTTCCCCCCTCCCTCCACCCTCTACAGCTGATGAAAATAAGCAACATTTAGCAGATTGCTGCAACTTTTGCTGTGCGTCTGTCTGAGTGTGCGAGTGTGTGTGTGTGTGTGTGTGTGTGTGTTTTGCTTTGGCATTTGCTAAGCATGAAGTGTTATGCAAATATTTGTGTATCACATTTTTTTTTATATATCCTTGCTTTTATTTGACTTTGTTTTAATTGGGGATTTCCTGGCCTGGGAAATTTTACACATCATTTTCACATATATATTTATATTTATCGTTTATCTAATGCCAAATCTTTTTATTTAGATAAAACACTTTTGGCAAAGCTGCACTTAATTAAATGGATGAATCTTAGAGGAAAACGCTTGCGCTTGAAAAAAAATGGTTCAGGTAAATAGCTTATTATATAGCTTTTTGCACAAGTAAATATATACATAGATATATGTTCATATTTAATATAAGACTCTGAACTTCTGCTGTTGAAATTCTACACGTTTCGCTCTCGTCTTCTGCTCTTTAAGTCCACACATGACTGCAAAATGCATGCTCACTAATTACAGTTGACAAACGTGTTGCCACAAAGTGTGGCAGCAACAGCAGCAACAGATTTAGATTGTATTTACATGCAACGTCCTTGTGACCCACTGTCAAAATAAGTCGCATAAGATAAATCTTGCGAAAGCAAATTTAAAGCAAATTTCTGTTGCCACCCAAACACCAAAACTTAATGAATTGCCAAAAAAACGAGAACCTATGCACACGAACTACGAATACCCTCTAAATACATGCGAACTACGAATACCCTATTGAAAAAAAATAAATAACATATAGCTTATGAAATGCCGAAAAAATGTCTGTTCATAATAACTACGAAGAAGCCTCTGCCTGCTAACTACAAACCCAAAGAAAATAAGTAAATTATTGGAATAAAACTTACGAAATGCCGAAAAAATGCCTGTGCATACGAACTATGAATGCTCTATAGAAAATACCCAAAATAAAGCTTACGAAATGAGGAAAACATGATTGTGCATATAAACTACGAATACTCTATAGAAAATATGAACAGAAATTCACTTATATAAATTGACCTATGAACTGGGCTGTAAGCCCAATAAAAGTAATATATCAAAATAGATAAAGATAATTACCTAAGTTTATGGTTCCCAATATACAAGCAATATATAAATATGAATTGAAGCATGATCTGAACATTAAGCTCTATAAAAGTTGCATACGAACTGGGTATGCTCTATGGGAAATTGAAATATAATATGAATTAAGATCGTGACTGCGAGTCCCAACAAAGTTTTCGCAGCTGGAGAGGTCTAGAAAAAAAGTATGTGGACTATAGAAAGGAAAACCAATAATTGATTAGATTAGACTCTTCTTTTGTTTAAAAATTTAATCAATATTTAATGTAGATTTGTTTTCTGCTTAAATTGTTAGACTTGTCAATTTTCTAGCTTCATTTAATTAACAAACGAGCCGTTTTTCTGCCCAAAATACATACATAAATCATATTAATGCAGTTAACAGAACTAACTGATTTGCATAGGGCATAAAAAACAAACTGTGCCATTTGGCAATATTACTCAATTAATTTATCATTTATCAAGTGGTTATTGCCAAAACGACAACAACAGCAACGCGAACGCAACAGCAACAACAGCAGCAACAACAACAACCACACACAATGCTGACAGTGGCAGGCGGCAGGCGGCACAGTTGCCATTCAAATGCCGCGTCGAGTGTCCACAACGGTCAGCGACGACAGGCAATGCCAGCAACTGTTGCTGTTGTTGTTGCAACTGTTGCTGTTGTTGCAGTTGTTGCTGTTGCTGCTGCGGCGCCTTTGCTGCTGGTCGGTGTCAATTTGGTTGCCTGTTATTCTCGCGCAACTTTTGTAACATGCATTTTTAAGGCGAGCTACTGACGGCCGGGTGGGGTGTAGGGGGGCGGGATGGCATGTGGTAGGTGGGATAGACAGATGAACAGACCCATTACGCCCATATTGCTGGCCATTTGGGCAGCAATGTGCTGCTCGTTGTTGCCCATTACCTCGAGCAATTGTTGTTGCTGCCTGCTGCTGCTGCTGCTGCCTGCTGCTGCTGTTGGGCGCGCGAATTTTGACATTTTCAATTGTCATTTGGCTGTTTGCTGGTTTTTGACTGTTGATTTTGCAGTTAATTTTTCATTTTGACATTTCCATTTGTCAATAATAACATGTTGACCCGCCGCTTGCCCAATATCTGCTCGTTCGTGTTGCACCCCGATGCGTTGCTGGCCCGATAATTGGATTTTTGGCCAAAAGTGCAGTGGCACATAATGGATGTGCGTTTAATATGTGAGCTGTTCACGTGTTGGTTGTTGTTCTTGTTGCTCTTGTTGTGGCAACAACTGAGTTGGGTTTTAGATAATGTGTGGCACGCCAACGCCCGCGCCCGCGCCCGCGCCCACGCCGAAGCCCAACGCCCGGCCAGGCAGTGACATTTCAATTACGCACCGTTGCAGTCACCGTTATAGATAGACAATGCAACTGCTGACTGCAAACAGTTGACTGCTCACTGTTGACTGCTGACTGTTGACTGTTGACTGCTGACGGTGCAGCTTTAGTTTATTATACAACGGCAACTTCTAAGGAAACGCAAAACAGCCTGGTCAGCATTATCGGCAGAGGCTGTGGCAGCAGCAGGTCACATCTGCCGGCCAGCATTATCGGGACACACAGCAGCACCCACATGCTAATGAGACGTACATGCAGAGAGAGAGAGTGTGTGGCAGAGAGAGGGTGAGCGAGGCAGGGGATGAGAGCGTAGTGCGGGCACAAAAGGTTCAGTCCTGGTCAGTCAGTTATGCTCAAGTTGTTTGACTCACACATAAATCGGCTTAAGTTAAATGCTGGTTAAACAGACAAAGCAGCAGCAAAGGCAGCAACATGATCGATGCCCGTTGAATGGATTTAATTTGCTGCAAGAATACGCGTTGAAGTAGAAGGTGAAATGCACTTGTATCAATCACAGTAAAGAAAGAGTGTGAGGGAGAGCGTGAGCGGGGGGAGAGGGACAAGAGAGACACACAAGTTGAAGTCTGGCAATCTGGTTAACAATCTCCGCCCGAGGCAGCTGCTCAAGCGGGCAACAGTTGCTGCTGCTGATGCTGCTGCCGTTGTTGTTGTTGTTGCACTTGCGCCGCTGTTGTTACAGTAAACTACTGAGACAACGACCGCCACTTGCCATTGACAGTTGAAAAATGAAATGATGTTGCGCCTGCGCAGCGGCAGACCGTTCTAAGTGGCTGCAGTTGCTGCTGCTGTTATTGCTGTTGTTGTTGTCTGCTCAAAGAAAGACAGTTACAGTTAAATAAGCAAAAGTTTCCAACTGTCCCGCTTTGTGTGCATGTGACTCGATTTCTTCGGGATGCCTGCAGACAACAGCAGCAGCAACGAGAACAGACAACAGACAACAACAACACTTGCAGCAACCAATTCCCAAAGACCCAAAGACTCCCAACACAACACCCGACTTGGCCACATGCGAGCACGCATTTTACCGTTTGAGCAGCGCTCATGCAACTGTGCGTGTTTGGGCCGGGCCTTAAACATTCTCACATGGGCCTGTCTGCAGCCTGTTGTTCTTGCAACTGGCTCTTGTTGCTGTTGTTGCTCTTGCCGCATGCTTAACCGCAATCTGCGAGTGCAGCAGAACAGAAAGAAATATGCTAACGTATCATAAGCACAAATGCGCAACAATTGTCGGCTGTGGTGTTGTTGTTCTTGTTGTTGTTGCTGCTGCTGTTGCTGCTGTTGTTGTTGCTGTTGTTGTTGTACAACACTCTCAGTGAGATGGCACGCAAAAGTGTGTCATGAGAAGGCAACATTTGCCAGCTCATGAGGCATTTAACACTTCTGATTAAGCTGATGCACTCAAGCGCAACAACTAATATTCTCTTGTTCAAATGTTGGGTATATATTACATGTCAAAGAACTTAAGAGTCAGTTAATTGAAGAATATTATTTAATATTACTCGAAATTATTATTGCGTAATAAATTGTCTTTTCATTCTACATTGTATTTGTTTACTCCTTTTAACAATTTTCTGCTTTCTAATTATAAATTATAATAGATAAGCACTCCTTTTGGACTCTGTGAAGAGGGGCAAAGGTGGCTGAACGGCAAAATTCTAGATTCTCAAGAATTGAGTTTTATTCATCACGTTGTCAAGAGGATCAATCTTTGTTGTAGTTATTAAAATTGTTTCAATTATTTAATTTATTCATTTAGCTATTAATTTAAATGCATTTCTTCTCTATATTTCATTTCCTCTACAATTATTTATGTGTTCAAATAGATTTTTAATCATCTCAAACTCCATCTAAATGCGTCTGATTTCAGCCGCATTTGTGCTGTTTTATGCGAACAAATCTATTTCATATTTTCACTAATCGCATTTTAAACCGTGTAAAGCTTAGCTTTTACTTAATCATGTCCAATGCAAACCATTTAAAATCTATATTCATGTATGTAGAGTATTTGCATAGCAGTTGGTTCAACTCATCTCGACTATTGACTGGCACATATTTCTGCATGCCATTGTCAGTGCAATAATTTGATTTATCACCCGGCATTGGCTTTGTAAACATTTTATGCATTTAGCGCTGTAAATTTATTGGCAACAACAACGACAACAACATCAATGACAGGCTGCAGCCATGCAATTGTCAACTTTATGCCAATAATTGTATTGATCAACAACTGAAATAACAACGGCAGCAACAACAGCAACAACTATAACAGCGAAATCTAAACAAATAATAGAGCTGAGTTATATGCGAAACATAATGGTCAATAACCTTTTGACCAATAAATCAAATGTTGGCGTTCGGTTTAACTATAAATTAAATACCAGAGAGTCAACGAGTGCTGCTTTAGGCCCTGTTTCTGTAGCCAGCTTTTCGAGATAATCATAGCCAATAACAACAACAACAACAACAACAACAACGAAAACGACAACGACAGCGGCCATAAAAACCAACAACTAAAATAATCGCTCGTAAATGCCTAGTGACAATAAAATTGATGATAAACCAAATCAACAGAACGGCAAATGGAACCAAATAGAAAAGCACAACGCGCCGAATAGAATCGAATCTCAGTCAAACCCAAACCAAAACGAATCGAAATAATGCAAAACGAATTTGCGTTTTGCCTCGTCTTTTTTTTTTTTTTTTTATATATTTTTCCTGCCCGCTGTCGTCTCTTAGGCTGTAATTCTGGCTAATACCCTGTAATGAGGGCTTAAGCTTGGCATATTAAATATTTTTTAACAAAGGCATATTTGAGTAAATTAAGAATAACTAAAAAATGAAAGAAGTTGCGATTATTTAGCTCTTTTCTTGTTCTCTTTCTGCGTCTTTTTACTGTTTCAATAGATTAGGGGTAGTCTGGTTCGGGGTCTGGTTCAAGATTTGATTGTGCCTAGCGATAGAATTGGGCAAGAGTATTTTAGTTTTTTTTTAAAAGATGCCAATTAAACTTTTAAAATTCTTTAAAAATCGTTTACCTATGAATAAATATTATATTATATTCATGACGGGGCGCTCTGTAATAAAATTTGAATGTTTTATAAACATTAAAAGGTATCGATTGCAATGGGTATCGAACACGATAACTTTTATCGATAACTATTATCGATTAATATTATAATGATAAAAGATAATTAAATATTTATATTTATAATTAATGTATATAAATCGATATAATAATTTTAATTGCTTTTCGTAATCAATATAAAATCTGATTGCTGTTGAAGACTTTGAATAAGTATAAAATCGATCGAAAAATATCGATACAATCATTTTAATTGCTTATCGTAATCTTTATATAATCGATTGTTGTAAAAGATAGGTAATAAAAATCGATTTAACTTCTTATCATAGTCAATTTGTAATCTTTATAGATACGATTGCTAGTGCAGACCTAAACGAAATCATAAAAATCTATTAAACTACAATCAACAACATGTTATCGATAGCTGTTAATTGCTTTTAAATTGCCGCTAGAGGGTATTTTAGACTCTGGCATCTTTTGTTTATTAGCTGCTATTGCCTTTTAACTTGGCCAGCATCCAAGTAACCAATTGTTGTCGTTGTTGTTGTTGTTGTTCTCTTCTTCTTGTTGTTGTTGTGTATTATGCTACTTGAACGTTAAATGAAATTAAGCTGACGTTCAGCTTGATTGGTTCTCTAGAGGCCAAGCAATGTCGGTTCACAATTGACTTTGTCTTTTTCACTTAATCATTTATAGTACCAACTGAAAATCGAATACAAACACACACACACACACACACGCGCACACAAACACACGCACACACATAGAGCAAGGCAGCCCCCTAATCAAGCTGCTTCTAATGACACTGCAAGTTCTATAAAAGCCGCAACGCCCTCCCCGCCCCTTTTCCTGGTACACACACACACACACGCACACATAAACACAGTGAGACTCAAATCAACTGCAATTATGCTGAAAACTCAAAACTGTACTTAATTTTCAATGGTAATCAATTTTGTAATTGAAGATTCGGTTAGAGGTTTGCCATAGCTTTTCCAGCTGCCAAGCTGGAGGCTGCACGTTTACGACAATTGTCCCTCGAGTGGCCGCATCAGAACTTCATTCAATGGCCAAATGGTAGACAGTACAGTGAATACACTAAATATTGAATACTGTACTCTGTCCACTGAATGTTCAGCACTGGACTCAACGAACACACTGAGTGCTCAGCATATTCTGTTATCGTTGACGTTATACTCTTTGGGGGGGGTATTATAATATTGTCGTGCAATGTGTAACGCATGTCAGGAGACTTTGTTGATTGCATAAGGTGTATATATTCGAGCCGAGTCGATATGGTCATGCCTATCTTTCTGTCCCTCTGTTTCTCAATCTGAAAGCTATCTCCGATAGAGCCATGTCTATCTGTCCGTCTCTCTGGCTGTCTGGCTGTCTCTCCTCTTAAGCCTTAACTTCTTCATTAGCATAGGTTCGTCTTTCTGTAGCATTCAGTACATATATTGGATCGTATTACTATATCTATAAACGGAATAATCGCTTATAATGAAGTGCTTGATTGAAAAGGTTTACTTGACGAAGCATAGCATTTAATATACTCTTATATAAAAGCGAAAACCTATTAAAATCGGTCTACTATATCATATAGTTGCCATAGGGATAATCTCCTCGAAATGAAGTTCCTGTTCAAATTTTGTCATTGTTTCTCAAGATACTTCGGCTACAGTCTGCAATTACTTGCTACACTTTTCTCCTTACATATCCGCATAGCCTTAAGCAAAATGTCTGTAAGGGTCTGAAGTAGTCGGTGCTGTCCTGTTCTCTTTGCTGCTGTGCTTGGGCTATTCGCTTTCCCTGGCCTGGCCCTCGTCTCGTCAACAGTTTTGTGCTTTTAATTCTTATTTAAAATTGCATGCTCATCTCTTAAGTGGGCATGCTGCATTTAATTTTATTTATTCATGTTTCTTTCTCTATACTAGAGAATATATATACATATACATATATATAAATGTATTTTTTGCGTTCTTAAAAGCCAAGCGGCTTTGCTGTCGCTGCCGTTCGCTTGGACATTTTCCGTTGCTGTTGCTGTTGTTGTGTGCCTTTTCCAAGAGGGAAAATATGCTTCTATTAGTTTTTCCTCTGTGCGCCGCGGCGACTGCAACGCTTGACTGCGCCCCAGGCTATTATTTAATTATTTTGTCAATGTGTACTTTTTTTTTTTTTTTAATATTTTTTTGCGCTCTCTCTGTATGTTGTTTTTTTTTTTTGTTCGACCTCAAAAAGAGAAGCAACTGCAGTCAGAGCTCTTGGGCTCTTGGCTTATACAGGCATGGCACTTATATTGTGCTCGTTTTTATTTTTACTACTTTTTTTTTATGCATTTGTTTTTCGCTTCTCTTTTTATACCTATTGATTTTATGCTCAACAATGTTGCGTTTCAATTCGATTTGCTCTGGTCTGTTTATTTCTGCTATTTTCTATTTTATTAATTTGGGATACTTTGGCTTTAATCGCTGCCAAATCTGCCACCTCTTGAATAGTTATTGTGCTTTTATTTACCTTTTTTTTTACAATTCTTTTCAATAGAAGACACACACACACACACACACACACACACACACACACACACACACATAAAGTTAATTATTGTTCAGGCACATATAATTCATTTCTTTGCCAGGCTTTTGGGCTCTTTTATGCTTGGTTTTCTTTTATTTTCATGCCGTGTTTTTTGTATGTCTTTTTTTTTGCCACCGAAAAATAGTTTGACAAAGAAAGTGCGCGAAAAAAAAAACATCATAAATAATGTGCTAAGAAAAGCCGCTAACAAAAGCGCCTAGAAAAATGCGCTCCATGTGTCTGCATGTGTGCGTGTGTGTGTGTGCGTGTGTGTGTGTGTGTGCTGCCACTGGGACTGCCAGTCGCTGCTAGAGCCGTGTGCATACAAAAAGCCAAAAGTGGAAAAAGTTTATTCTGGTCAAACTGCTTCCGTCTGCGGAATTGACCTAGAAAAGACAAAATTAATAAAAAATTGCACAAAACAACAAATAAACCGAATCCATGAGCAGCGGGCAACGTCGACAGCGACGGCGACGACGACGGCACCGGAGCTTAAAGTGTCAGCGAGCAATAACAAAGTAATCAGAATTAAAGCACAAAGCCAACCACGAAGCGCGAATGCTCTAAGAACTTTCAAATCCTGATACTTAATGGCAAGTCTGCAGGGCGAAATACAGCTTTTTTTGAGGTTTGGCTTGCGGTTCAAATTAAAATGGCCCTTAGGCATGTCTATAACTAGGCATTGAGTCTTTGGCACTACAAATTTTTTGTTCTATTTATCGAACCTTTTATACTTTATTTTTGAAAATATAGTTTGGTTCAGTTGTAGACGTTTGTGTTCATTGTCCTATTCAAAAAGGTTTAAGTTTTGGTTCATTGTTATTCAAATATTGGAATCTGTCCAGCTTTTAATATAGTTAGTCAAAAATTTCACAATTGGTTTTATTGCTAACAATCGCTTTGTTTACCCCCAAAATGCGTATATAATTAATTGTAAATCAAATGTATTGTTAAGTCTTTCGTGCATTTGCAATTGCTGATGAAAATGTTGGTATACAAGTATTTAAGACTCATTCTTTAATACGCTTTGCTGCAGAGCGACACGGAAATTAAATAGCAATAAAGAAAAAAAATTGTTAAAGAAATGTGAAAAAAAAGAAGTAGCTACAAAATGTGCGGCCCAAAATAAAAGACAACAACAACAAAGAGCAGAAACAAAAACAACGCAAAAGAATCTAAACCGCACGAAAGCTGGCGTCCAAGAGCGCAGGCTAGTTTGAATGCCCTGTTCCGCATGATTAGGCAGGGTATATATGTTTAATATTAAACGCACGTCAAAGCCAATTTGGTGGAATGACTTAAGAGTGCCACGCCCACTGCCACGCCTGCTAGGTAGATTGACTATGTATTTAGAAAGATTGATCAGATTGAAATGCCAAAATGAATAGGCATGTACAGTGGTGGTCGCATAAATAGGCACACGTTCTTATTAAACTGAAATCTTGTTATTATGATTGTTATTGTTAAAAACTGTTTTTAGACCAAAGGCTATAATTACAAACTATTCAATTAACTTTTTAAATAGCACTGTCTACTATTTAATTCTACAGGCCAAGACAATGCTTTAGACAAACTTAGGGTTCGAACCAGCATCCTTCTTCTGCCCACAGATACCCACAGCGCCAGTTCTGCCTACCAAAGGTAGCGCCCTCTGCATATTTCTGAGCACATATCATAGACCTAAACTTAATGTAAAGAAAGTTAAGATATACCCATTGAAAGTTAAGATCGTTTCGACCGTAAAGCCTAGGGGGCATAGAGTATCTTACAGTCGGGCGCTTAGCTGCTGCCGTTCTAGCCAAGTTTTGTCGCCGGCCTGCGAATTTTGTTACTGTTAAATAAATCTTCTTCAGTTAAGTTTTATGTCTTCATGCGGCTTTAATGAAGCCAGCGTCGTGCCGCGCCGCGTCGTGTCGTGTCGTGCGGTGTTGCTGCCGTTCTCCAAGCTGGCCAAGTCGGACAAACTGGACAAATCGGACAGGTGGACGGGTGGACGGATGGACGAATGGACGGAAGAACGGGGCGACGACTGACTTTGCCGCAGGCTGTTGACATGGCGCGCGCGTTCTTTTTTTTGTTTTTCATTCAATTTTGGCATTATGAAAATGTTGTTGCTACCGCTGCTGCGAGTGAATGTGCGGCGGCATGTTGGCCATGTAATTATGTTTTCATTTGGGCAGCAAAACTACAACTTAATAGGCTGGCATAGAACTACTTTCGTTTTGTTGAAGTTTGATTTTGATGGAGCAGCACTTATAAAGCACTTTTCTTAAACACACACACACACACACACACACACACACACAAAGACAGGCGGGCATTTATTTTGCACGTTGCGTGTGGGCACAAGACACCAAATAAAGATTCCAATTCAAGTTGGCAGCCCCATAAATTGTCAATATTGCCATTTGCCGTTTGCCATTTGGCCCTGTTGATGTTGTTGTAGCTCTGCTTCTTGATCTTCTTCTTCTTGTTGCTGTTGCTTTCCACTTTGGCACTGATTTGATTTTTGCCTGACCATTGACTTTTTCCCAGCAACGCCTGCGCCTTCGACGCCGCCTTCGGCTTGGCCGTCGCCTTTGCCTGCTTTTCTTTATGGCCAAACTGTATTTTTGGCCAAAATGTCACTTTTTTATTGTCTTTTTATGAGCGCAGCGTGTCGCTGGCCTGGCCCTCACAGCCAGTTGTTAAACGTGCGCCGCAACTTTCGATTAACGAAAATTATTTCACTACATTAGTGTCTCAGTGTGTGTGTGCGTGTGTGTGTGCTTATGTGAGTGTGTGTGTTTGCCCAGGGCCTGCAATAATTGGGATTTCCTTTTTATATTGGCTTATTTTCCTTTTTTTTATGACACGGCTCTCCCTCAATGGTTCAGCTTGTGTAGTTTTTTTATGCAGCCAGTACCTTAACAAATGGAACTGATTTTATTCTTATTTATTGCTAGTTCTTTAAGGTTAATAAACTTGTGACACGGAAGCTGCAAATTGTATAACAAGATAATCCCCAAATCTTCTGGGCTTAAATATCTATCTGGAAGTCTATGCTCTACGAAATCAGCTTGTTTTGTGTGCTTACCAACACTGGTTTATACATTTCAACCTCCTCTGCATGCGCTCCCTCGAGAGAGAGAGAGAGAGAGAGAGAGAGAAAGTATTTAAGATTCAAATTCTGTTTAGTGTTGCACTCCTTACATTTTGAGAGAGGATTTCTTATCTAGGTTCTTAGATCCCCTCTCTACATTTCTTTCCCTCTCTCTTTCTCTCTCTGTCACTTTCTCTCTCTCTCTCTCTCTCTCTCTCTCTCTCTCTGTCTCTCTCTTTCTCTCTCTGTTTCGCTCTCTCTCCCCCTATCTGTTCTTTTGCTTACTGCCTGCTTTTGAGAGGAAAAGAGATGCTCTTCTGACAAAGCGTTTGTCTCTCTTTCTCCCTCTCTCTCTCTCCCTCTCTCTCTCTCCCTCTCTCTCTCTCTCTCTCTCTCTCTCTCTCTCTCTCTCTCTCTCTCTCTCTCTCTTTTCCCTTAAGCGTTTGACTGGCTGCTTTTTCAAGAGATATATGCACTTTCCTTTGAATAAATTGTTAGCAAAGCTGCCCAGCTCAATTATCTTTGGTTCTTCCGACAGCTTTAACTAGGTATCTCATAGTCAAGCGATAAATTGGCCTGCAACTTATTTCGCTTTGGTATTGTATGCGTTTGTTTTCTAAGTCAAATGCGTTGGGCATTTCAATTGCAGCTTTTGATAAATGGCCAGCAACTGAACGTCTGCGCTTTCATCGCTTAAGCCACAGTACATTTGACGACCGTGGGTGAAAACCACCAAAAAATGGCATTCAGCTTTCGCCCATTTCAGTTAAAATCCACCGCACAAAAGCCAAATGTTGTGTCGGTGTGTCTGTGTGTGTGTGTGTGTGTGTGTGTGTTGACTTGTGAAGAAGCGATGAGTCGCAGTACCTTTGGGCTTCAAGCCACAAAACACTTTTCTAGCGCAAGGTCAGCTGCACAGCAGTTGTTCTCGCACACACACACACACACACTTACACTCGCACACTCATATTCATAACTAACGTTCGCTTTTGGGAAGCTCAGTTCCGTTGTCTGTCTCTGTGTGTGTGTGTGTGTGTGTGTGTGTGTGTGGCAGTTGCTTTGCTTCAGCGACACAAATTACGTGCCCGACGCGCTTGTCATGCCCGTTTCAACTTGCCGCATGCAAAAGCTGAAGTTGTTAGTCACTCGACGTTCATTATTCTGCCAAGTGCCACGCCCACCCAGCCGCCTCCCTTCGCACCGGTTGCCACAAATTTTCACGCCTCTGCCGCTGTTGCAGCTCATTTTACTTTTCGGCAACAGCAACGGCAGCAACAATTGGCCCAGGCCACAGATTTTCTGTGTCTAAAGACTCGGTCTACAATTGTTAGCATCAGACGCATGCGCATGCGTCTCACGTAGCCGTGGCAGTCGGTCCCACTCCCCCCCTCTCTCCACCTCTCTCTCTCTCTCTCCGTCAATCTGCCTGCTGCTGTAAACTTTCTGTGAAAGTTCTGTGGCTGTGACTGCATAAATCTTCCACATTTTTCTTGGCATTGTCTGGCGCGTAGATACAATCTAGCTGTATACATATATATTTTTTGTTACTTTATTTTTATTTATTTATTTACATTTTTTATTTTTTGACTAGTTAGCGACCGCTGTTGGCAATTTTCCCACAACTCGCGCATTGTTCTGAAAATGTCTCGCATAATTATGATCATAATCAACGCAATGAAATACATTTTAATAATAATGCAAAGAGTTCTCGCAACGATTAACAACACTCAAAAGCTGTGACGCGTTTCGCACACTACTTTCACAGGCGCAACACAAATATAACAAACATATATTAAAAATATAATCTTTTATTATTGTCGAGTCATAAAATTAATTGTGCATTATTAAAATGCATTTAGCTGTTGACGGTCAGCATTCTTTTGGCCACTTACGAGTTGTTGAAAGTAAAATCGAAAAATATTTTTGCCAGCTTTTGCGCATAGACTCGTGTTCGTCTCTTGTCTATTTATTGCTGCCACACATCTTTATGGCTAATTTATTTGTTTTATAACAATTTTGGGCTTAGCTTGATGCTAGCTTCACGCATCTGCAACTGCTGCTGCTGCTGCTGCTGCTGCTGTGGCTCACATAATGTTAATGCCGCATTATGAACGCCTTTGTCGTCACATTAAAACAAACATAACAACTACGTGACTAATTATGTTGATATCAAACATGTTTATACACACATCTATACTCACACACTCACACATCTTTTTTCTTTCTTGGCTGCTATGCCTCTCTCCCCCTCTGTGTGTGTGTGTGTGTGTGTGCGTAAAAGAAAGTGAAATTAATGTTAAGTGCGCGTATAACATGTTCAGTTTTGTCAGGGCTTTGTCCATATACATATATACATAAATATTATATGTATATCATATTTGTTTTGCCAACGTTTGTTGTTGGTTCTGCAAATGCTTTGGCAACGTGTTTTGCATTTTTATTCGAATATAAATTAACAGCCTGCTGTGAAAACTAGACTCTAGATAAAACTAGCTTAACTTTCGGTTAAGCTACTTTAGAATTGGGGCGAGACAATTTGTTATATCTAAATAATGAAAGCAATTTATATAGTTCTATAGATTTTATAAAGTTTCATATGTATTTTTATACATTCCCTATGTTTAATATATTTTACACATTTCATATATTTATTATATATTCTATATAGCATAAGTTTTGCTTTCAATATTCAAGACTCTTCTTTTTGATTAGTTTTGCCTCAGATCTACGGGTATTTACAATAATGGGATATTTACTTGTAAGGGAATTGTAGGACTTAGCCTAATACTTTAAAGGTTTTATATGATTCGCCGCGTTGATGGGTCGCAAGGGGTGCAACGTGTGGAGGCGTCTCTCTGTGATGCGGTCAGCCCAAGACCCTAACGACCGCATTCGAATGCCGCAGCAGCTTGTCGGCACATATTCCAGACAAATACTCAATACTCTATATGCAGCCTAACAGCTGGCTGCCTCAACGCTTCCCGCTGCTAACTTTGCATCTAAAGTGCACAGAAGCTTAGGTAAAGCCAACTGCATGAATGTGTGTGTATGTTACCCCAAACAGTTACAGTTCATTAACCCTCAGCTGCTGCTGCTGCTGCTGCTGTGGTCAGTTTCATGCCTGCGAGCATGCCAAAGTCTGCAATTGCATAGAGCTTTCCTTTTCTATATGTCGCCTCAGTCAATTTATTGCCCAATTTTTACTTTTTTTTTTTTTTTGGAACCCAGTCAAATGAAAGTGATAAATTTTGTGTGCTACGCAGTGAGAATTTTCACCATAAACAAAAAAACCAAAACACAGTGAAACATAAATAAAAAAAACAAGCGAGCTGCGCATTAAAAAATAGTTACACGTAATTTAGTACGCGACAAGAAAAGCAGCAAAAGCAACTGCTACCTGAAAGGCAAATGCGACTAGCTAATAAAAAGAAAAGTGAAAAAAAAAAAAAAACAAAACAAAAATTAAAAAAATAATACTTAATGCAAATGCGCTGCTGCTGCTGCTTCTACTGCTGCGCCTTGATGAGAAAGAAACTGAAAGTGCATAATTAATTAATTGTAATTTTAGATAATTTCGCTTGACTCATAAAAAATGCTAAACATGCGCCCAGCTCATTTTTTCTGCTTCACGTTTTTAAGCGTCATTTAAATTGTGTTTAATATGAGAAAACACTTGGACAAAGTGTGCTGGCCGGTCGGTTGGTCGGTCGGTCGGTCAGTCGTCAGTCGGGGCGTATGCGTGATTTATGCGCGTGTGTGCGTGTGTTCGTATTTTTGGCTAAAAATACGCTAGCACAAGTGTTAGATTGAATAAAAATCGTATATTTCAAGCTGTCAAAGGCAATTTAAGCTGAAAAGCAAACAGACACGCACACATACATAACGCTCTGCACCGCCCCCCACCCCCTTCCCCAGCCACACACACACACCCACACACGCACAACAACAACAACAACAGAGCTATAACAACTGATGTGCGGTTTTGGTTTCATGGCTTACGGTTTTGATTGCTGCCATCGCTCAATTGATTTTCCACTAATGCCATCGATTGGCACAAACTGAAATAAAAGTGAAATGCAAAGTATTAAAAAAGTCGCACACACACACACGCACACACACGCACACGCACACACACTCGCACACTAAAACTTAAACATCAATATAAACAATTTGTGATGCGGCATTATTTGACATGAAATTGAAACGCTGCGAGCAAAAAGAATATCTACACTCATTTTATTCAGGCCAAAGCATTCAATACTTAAATGGGATTAGTTGCAGCTGTGCTTCATTTGGCAGTGTATTAAATAGTCGGCAATGGGAGGTTTTTTTTTATTTTTATTTTTGATCTGTTCATCAAGGCGAAAAGTGAAAATCAGCAAAGGCAGCCACAAGCAGATTAAATGAATACAAAAAGAATTGCTATAAAACAGAAGTGCCAAAAACTGTTTGCCCTGATTGACTGACTGATTGAGTGATTGACTGATTGAGGATCAACACACAGACTATAGTTAGACTTTGTGATCTAAGTGCAAGGCTTTTGGAAAAGTTCCACCCGATTATCTTCAAAACAAATATATAAAAAATAGAAAAAAAAAATCCTTTATCGCATGTTCCACGCTTATCGCAAGATCCACTGTCCTGGGCGGTAATTGGAAGTTAAATGTTGTCGAAGCTACAATTTTCCGCTTCAAATACATTTTTGGAATTCCATCCGGTTGTGTGAAATATAAGCGAAAAACAGCTCACAGATTGGCCTAAAACTATAAAAAATATTTGTTTTGAAATGGATTTTGGCGAATGTTTCACGCTTTTCGAATAATCCGCAAATCTGAATGTACCCGAACAAAGCCGGATAAAACCCGTTGGTAGTGTATATACATATTTACCAAAAGATAACTATTGTAATTTAGAGAGCTGTCAAAATTGTTTGCCGTTTGTTTAAATTGATAAGCCGCAGCGCACATAAATCTTTTCAGCTGCCTCACCTTGAGGGCGCTTTTTGTTTGTTTGGCTTTTTTTTTGCTGTTCTGTGGCCTATGTCCAATTACACGAGACTGTGTGTGTGTGTCTGTGTCAAGTCTGTGGCTGCCCACGCCCACATATTTGCTGACACTCGCTGGTCCATTTTGTGGGCGTGGCCAGCGCGTGCTGCCGCCTCGCAGTGCCCAGCGAATAACACATAAATGTCAAATGCAAGAACCATAATAATTCATTTGACTGCAAACTCCCGGCTGCACTTGATATATGCAGTACGCTGCACATAGATACTCGATGCTCGGCTAACTAAAACACAACCCCTGAACCCTTTCGCGGCAATTCTAGCCGCGTTGTGCGAAAATAGGACATAATATAAAATAATAACAGAAAAAGAGGCTGTGAAATAAAAGAAACACAATTTAAAGCAGACAGCCGCGACTTCTTTTGGTTTGCCTGAAATCTATAAAGTGTATTTAGACCTAGACCCGATAAAAATCGATGTCGAAAACTTTATTAGTTTGCTATAATCCTCTGAGAGCTCTATCTCCATCCTCGAAGCAGATGCAGCTTAACATTTGCCACATAATCTATTTTAGCTGCATTTAAGCCTCTTTCCCTGTCAGGGTATACTAACTTAATTATCTGTCCTAGGATATTATATGTTGGCCATTTAACTGCATTTCACATCGTTATTAATTATCACATTTAAAAAGAAATTCATTTGCATAGATTGTTAAAGTTTTTAATATTTTATTACGCATATTTCGTTGTGCATTTGTGAATTTTATAGCAGGCGGAAATGTCTAATGAATTTTGAATGTCGCTTTGCCAATATAAATAAATATTTAATGCCAAATGGAAATGTGTAAAATATATTTGGCAAAAAAAGTGCCTGCAAAATGCAGTCAAAATGTGGAAAAAAATTAAAGAAACAAATTTATAAATTTATTATAATCATTTATATGTTTATTTTGTTGTGTGCTTAACCAACATTTGCTACCTTTGCCTGGCTAATTGGCCCGTTAGTCAACACTGGAAAAACCGCACACAAACGTGTGCGGTAGTGAAAAATGAACGTGATAAGAAAAGAGCTAAAAGAAAAGCAGAAAAATCTGCGCTAATTTGAAACTTGAAATCACAACTAATGAAGATTTAAGCAGCTGCAGCTGCGGCAAACGAATGTGTCTGGTCGGCTGAGGGGGAGTGGGGGGCTGCTGCGGCTCAGCTGCAAATCTCAAATGAAAACAAAACGCAACAGAAACAGCGTCCAAGGAGGCAGCGCACAAAGGCAAACAGCGCCCGTGGCAAATGCATTATTAATAAATGAAAACGCTGCGCGTGTAGATTGCAATTTATGCATGCATGTGTGTGCGAGTGTGCGTGTGTGCGTGTGTGCGAGTGTGTGTGTGCCCCAGTGAACGTGCAGTTCATGGACAATGCCAGCTTGAATAAGATGTCCTTTGTTGTCTCTCTGTTAGTGTGTGTGCGTGCGCGGACATCAGCTTGTGCGTCGTTGCTTTTCCGGTGTGAATTAGCGTCGAGTGCCACATGCAATTTCCTGTTGTTGTAAATTGCAGCAACAGCAGCAGCAGCAACAGCAGCAGCAACAGCAGCAGCAGCAGCAGTAGCTGCGTTTCTTGTGCTGTCTTTAATTGCCGCACCATGGCGCTGTTTTATGGCGGGCCACGCTTTAAATTTGAACACACTTAGCGCACACACACGACGGTTTTTGTTGCTATTGTTGTTGTTGCTGCTGTTGTATCAGCATTCAATTTGCTTGGTTTTTAGCAACGGCAACGGCAACGGCAGCGGCAGCACAAAGCTCAACTAGCTGCGGAAATTTGCTCAGTTACTTTTGTGCAATCCCCAAATCCCAGTTCAATTTTATCTATGTATCTATCTGAAACTACTTGGCAAATAGCTTCAGCTAGTTGCGGTCCTGCCTCTGGCGCGTTGCACTGTTTGTATTTGTATCTGTAGCTGTTAGCTGTATCTGTAGCTGTATATGTAGCTGTATCTATAGCTGTTAGCTGTAACTGCAACTGTGTGCAGCTTCAATGAAATTGTTGACGTAAATGGACAACAAAGCCCGGCACTCAGCTGCGTTTTTCTTTTCTATTTTCTTTTTATAACCTTTGCCGTGGGCATTCTTATTTTGTCATGTATTTTGTAACCTAAAGAGGTAGACATTGGCGATCGCACAAAGTGAATTTCTTGATCAGTTTGAACAGTCATGACGATACAGATATGTTCTTCTGTGTAAGAGAGACTCCAGCCTGAGAGACTAGCTCTCAGGTTAAGGGCAGTTAAAGGCTGCGTCATAAAACTTTGCAGGCAATTACAAATATCAGAATCTTACAAATCGAATCAATATATCATATAACTGCCATGGGAACTTTTAGTTTTCAACAAGAGAAAATGCTTATTTCCTGATTTAAAACCAGAATCGTTTGAAGAATATGTTTTTCCTGTTATGTTAACATTTCGTTTATCATGCAGTTCACTTTTGTTAGGGTATTTAAGCTTCGGCGTGCCGCAGTTAATCGCTTTGTTTTGTCTTCTGCCCCTCCCCTGCAGTGGACCTGCCCTGCCCGCTCCCACCCACTGGCCGAACCGCCCACTCGGGCCGCCTGTTGTCGCTGCTGCACAAAAATGCATGGTTCGTTTAATAGCAACGGGGCTGAAATTCATGTTTATTGCATTTTGCATGCTGGCAAATAAACGCCTGCCCACTTTGATCGCACAAATACTGTGCTATATATATACATACTATATATATGTATGCTATATAAATATGTATGTAGAGAAAAGGCAGCCACTCGGCGCAATTCAAAAGCCAGGCGCTTGCTTAATTTTTTGATTTTATTTTATTTTTTTTTCTTGCGCTGCATTTTTTCTTTGATTTTTCTTTTATTATTCTCCCCCATTTCTAGTCCGCCCTTTCGCCCCTTTTTTGTGCGCCTCCCCCCCCAAAGAGTTTTGCTGACCACAAAGCCGCAGAGCTGCAGCTGCCTTGAAATGTACCTTTGCTTGGGCAAACAGACTTGATTGGCTGCTGCTGGACGTGCGACCTCAACGCTACGGCAATGGCACGTAATTAGTGCATGCTATATGCCTTTCGCACACACACACTTACACACACACACACACTAATATGTGCATGCATGCTGGCACAGATTGATGCCAAGTTACTTGAGAGGCCTGCTCTAGGAGCACCCTTTTTTTATTTAGTTATGTGACCAGACCGCATGCAAATATCCACAGCAGCAGAAGCAGAAGCAGTTAGGCAGGTATTTGGTATACGCTGCGTATACGCAATATACAGCAGGCAATACACAGTCGACTGTCAATTAAGCCTGCCGGCAACTGGCAACTGGCAACTGGCAACTGGCAACTGGCAACTGTCTATTGCAGCTTTTGCTGGCAATCGATTTGTATCCTTGTTCTTTATCCTGCTACCAATTTGCTCAGTTACAAGCAAGCCATTTGCGTGTGCAACTACCTCCGTTTGCTCAATCTTGGCTTTATTTCTACAGCTCTTCGTCATCATCATTCGCATCATCATCATCATTCTTTGGCTGTGCATCGAATGCACATTTCCAGCGCATCCCCAGGGACAAAATAATTCACAAAGCGAACATTTCTCGCACAGTTTCGCTTTATCCAACCACACAGTGTGTGTGAGAGAGAGAGAGAGAGGGAGAGAGTGAGCTCTGGGCACGATAATAAGATGCCAGCTTTTGTGCCAGTGCCGGCAGGCCAGTGCATTTTTATTTAACATTGGTTGCATTTCTCAGCAGTTCACTAGACTCGCAGTTCACAATCATATTTTTCATCTGTTCAGCTGATATAAAGCCAAAAGCGAGCTTTGAGACACAAACGCTCTGCTCACTGATATGTGAAATGTATCTGGGCATAAAACTCCGCGCCGTGCTGGCCATTTAGCCACTTTGCAGCCAGTTTTTGGCCGCATAAACCAGTCGTTAAGTCTAACTACCGATTCGAGGCGGCATCTAAACATTGTGTTTAATGCATTCCCTGAAGACCTTGGCTATTAAGCTTCTTTACAGTCCGATTTCTGCAGCTGCACTCTTAGTTTTCTTGTTCGAATGAGTGCTCCAAGTGCATTGATGAGTGCTCCATTTGAACAGCAAAGTTGCGGCAGGTTTTAAATGAATATCATATTGAAGAGTGAGAAAGTTAAAGTTACAAAGAGCTTGGCAAAGGCAAGAGGACTTCACATTAGACAGGATCATAGTAGGGTTAGGTATTGCCTAGGAACTTTATACTCTCTCAATGAGTATATATTGTATCTGTGTTTTTTTATATTTTCATTATCTCAATAAGCTTTTGATTGACATTTTTGAGTATAAGCTAGCTGCAATTAGAGAGTTACTGAACAACAAGCCTCCAGGTTCGAGTCTTAGGCGGCATATAAAAATTTAAATAATGTTCTTCCCGGCTGCGATATGAGATATACGTCCGATTGGCTTAAAACACATTTTCAAAGATCTTTGAGGGAATTTATTTTAAACGTGCCACGGGCAAGACCGGAGTTCACCCGCTAGTATATAATATGGAGAGATAGTGATAGGAATTAACTTTGCTCTTATCTAATTTATTTTATTATTAAAAACTGGCAATTCTTTAATTTCCCCCATTCTTTAACTGTCTTAAAGAACTTTGAATTGTTTTCAGTGATTCATATTTAAAATATATTTCAATTAGACTCCCAATGATTTCATACAACCCATGTCAGTGGTTTGTTAGCTAAGAGTTGCAGTTGGAGCACATGCTATGCGTTTCTCTGGACCATGTTGAATGTGACTCTGTTTGAGTCTTAAATAGGCTTCAAACTGAGTGCTTGCAAGTAGCTTCTGATCCCATTAAGTGCCCAGCAAGTATTGTGTGTGATCAAAGGCAGCACAGGTCAGGTTGATGGATGTGCATCATATGTACGCATGCACTTAATATGCAACTGCACAGCGGGGGGTGGGGCAGAGGGAATTGCTTGTCAGGGGTTTTACTCGCAGTAATTTAAACACGGCATATTGATGCCGCAATTACGCATTTTAATTTCCATTTACAACTGAGGAGAGGCAACTGTTTTCTTTGTGACTTTGCAATACACAATGTCGATAATGCCAATACATATATCAATATATATATATATATGTATATATGTATATATATGTGCTCAAAGGATGTGAATTTCATATGGCATGTGGGAACACACCTCAAAGCCTCGCAAGTCGTTGGCAGCTGGCAATTAAAAATGTTCTTTGTTGTATGTCAAGTCCAACTTATTTAAGATTGTTATCCAGCGACAACAACAGGATCGTAAAATATGGTTAACATGGGAATTTCAATGGATATAAAGAGGCACTTTTTTGATGACTCCGTATTTTATGTCTATTCTAATTTGAGAGTTTTATGACTTGGGGACTTGGGTATCAAAATGCGCTTAATCAAGGAAATGGCCAGCTAAAAAAGAGGAGAAGGAAAAACATAAAAGTCGAAGCATTAATCAAATTCTGAATTGATAAATGTGTAACAACTCATTTAGACAGAAATTTGGCAGCAAGAATAGTTGAAATTATGCGAATAGTTTTAAGTTAAGATTTTATTTCAGTGCATAAACTGGCGCATTTGTCAGCTAATTTATAAAATCGAATTAAAAGAGAAAGCGCAAGGGAGTGGAAGCGAGAGAGAGAGAGAGAGAGAGAGAGAGGGGTGCTGGATGCAGCTGGCGTCGATAAATTCATTCTTTTGCCAAGAAATAACTCAATAAAAGGCATTGAATGACAAGAACTTGGCAAACTTTAAGATAAGTATAAATGCCCTTAGATTTCAAGACAATAAATTAATAGGGGCATTGCAAAAAAGGGCCAGCAGAAAGAGACGAAAGATGAGCAGGGCAGAGTTAGAGTAGAGCAGCGAAGCCTGGCAAAAGCGCAGCAAGGAATTTAATTTCGAGCGTTGTCATTAAAGGAAATGCACAAACGAAACGAAAAGGAGCAGCAATACAGGCAGAGAGTGAGGGAGATTGAGTGAGAAAAAGAGATAGAGGAAGGGATGGATAGAGAGGGAGAGAGGGAGTTGTTAGCAGAGATGAGCACGCGTCGTGCGTGCGTTTCTTCATGGCACGTTCTCTAAAGCTAGGCTTAAAATATTATTTTTAGGTTTAACTTTCGACTTAAACCCAGTTCATAGTTTACATGCTTCAACTAACAATCTTAAATATGACTTTTTCAATTTTTGAGTCGAAAAAGAATCGAAATATATTTAAACAAAAGCGTTCGAGTGAAATAGTTATCCATTGAGAATAAAATACATTTTTAATATCAGGGCTAAGCACACAAGAGTGGGAATGTCGTCTTTTTATTGCTTAGAATTCTCAAGTGGTTATAGGTTCGAGTTAAGGGTAAGGCCATCTAGATTTGGTAGCTGATGATAGAACCTTGCGGTTCTTGTAACAGCTAAACAAGGACCTGCTGTTTTTGTAGCTGTTCTCATACTATTTAAAAAAAACAGCCCAGGTAATACCATTTATTCCTCTCCCAAGTTTTTAAAAGAAGCGAATAATTCATAGCTGCTGTTAAGTTTGGCCTGATGTTTGCTTATAGAAAATGCTTGAAAAACAAAGAAAGTTATTATCCACGCGTGTCTCGTTAAATTTTAACCGTGCATGTTGGCAAAAGTTAGTTTCGTGCTCGTGTTTGAAGCCAGCCCGCGACTTGCTTCAGCTGAAAACTTGTATGCTGCACTTAACAGCTAACAAAGATTTTGCACACATATTCAATGGAGTTGAACAAGCAAATAAATTTCGTTGTTGCTAACAAAAAAGCATTCAATCAGCCTCGCTCAGCCAACAGTCGGGGCCGAGAGATGGATATATATGTATGTATATACTTATGTGGGTGGGTGTCAAGAGTGAGCAGTTAAAAGTCAAATGGCGCACACGAGCCATAACAATGAGCAGCTGCTGGCCAAAAACGAACGAATCCTCCTCCTCCTCCTCCTCCTCCTCCAGCCCTCCAGCCGTCCGCTACTCACCAATGCCATGTCCTTTGGGGACATTACACACAAAATCGCTTGTAATCAATCAGCAGCAAATTAAATTTCCAAGCGCCCGGTCGAGCCAGATTAAGTATGAAATTGTGCGCCGCACTGCACTCAACTGGGGCTGCAGCTAGCTCTGTGTGTGTGTGTGTGTCTGTGTCTGTGTGTTTGTGTGTGTCATATACAATTGTTATCTAGCGCTCTATTTGTGCGTTGCGTACATCCAAATGCCGTAGAGCAGCTCGCTTCATTTAGCGCATCTAAATTCAGCTTGGAAATTAATAACTTTAGCCAAACGTGCCTCACACCCTCCCTATCTATCCCCCTTGCCCCACTCTGACACTCCCCTAGCCGTGGCAGCACTGACAGCCATTTCTCAAAGCTCACATAGACGTCGCCATGGCGGCCATCATCATTGGGGTCTGCGGCGCTGAGGCGCGCTCAAGTGTGTGCGTGAGCTGAAAAATTTTTATTGCATACATTTGAGCAGTCAGCATAATTTCTCACTTTTGCGTGAAGTTTATTAGGCGTCGGCACGCACCAAAACCAACAAAAAAAGAACAGAGAAGAAAAATAATGTCCTTAGTCAACACTGGCAGCGTGTAACTCAATTTTGATAAATTTCATGCGACATGTTCTGTGCCCATTGCCCATTGATGAAGGCTATTTTTGTGTGCCAACTGGTATGTCAATTTAATATCCAAAAGGTTACTAAAACAACGCCTCGGCCGTCGCGTTAACAGCCAAGTCTTTGCCGAAATTCCAATTTTGAGTCTGGGAATATTTGGTAAGAATTTCCATGAATAGATTTTAATTAAAAGTTTGCGTGAGCTCTTTAGATGCTTGACCACTTTGAAGTTACGGGCTTTGAATTAAATGTTACGAAAATTTTCAAAATTAAATCATAATTATAATTTAAATGTGAGCTAGAACTGTTAAATTGTGTGCTGAACTGTGCTGTGAAGTTGTACTATTTTTAAAATATCAAAAATTGTAATTCTTTTAGTTTGATCTGATACCCTTTCCATATATTTTCGAGCTAATTCCCCCAAGTACATTAAAAAGTCTACGCCATTTTATTCTGCTTGCCAGAAACAGACTTAGGTTAACTAGATTTGAACATAATTTGTAAAACATTCCACTGTTCTCAGAGCTGTCTCTTGGCCAATTTGAACCACAAGCTCGGTCACAATTTTCGGGGGTTTTATGTGATTTGCTGTGTGCTGTCGACTCCTGTGTGGCTGCTGCCTCTGCTGCTGCCTCTGCTGCTGCTGCTAGGCGCTTAATATTCTAGCATAAACAGTTTATTTAAATGCTTTCTGTGGCCACGCCCACACGCACATAAATAAACTGTCGAGCTGGGCTTGTGGACACTCAAAACCACCTCAGAGACAAGTCAGAGATGATGAATTGTGCTGATGACTCATTTGGGAGCATACTTTTTGGCTTTTTCTTTTTGCAGTTGCCTTCATCTAGTTGCCTCTTTTTTTAAATGCGTTTCTGTTTTGTATTTTATTTTATGTTCTGCGTTTGGGTTTTGTTTTTTTTTCTTATTTATTTTGTTGTTGGTTTTCAGCTGTCAGCCGGCGCCCAGTTCCGTTTATTGGGTAATTAGTCTAATTAACGCGAAGTCTTTCAAAGGCTTCCAAATTGAACCTAAACTCATGTTACGCACTCCGCTAATTAAACTTTGTACAAGTGCTTTTATGTTTATTTTTTTTTTGGCATTAGTCAATGAAATCCGCAGCTGTTTTCAAGTGAAAAAACAAAAACCTTTCCAGCCTCTATTTGTGTATAGATTTTGTACTGAATATAATGTGATTTCAAGGGTCTAACCTTTGACATTTGAAGTTTAATCAACAGCGAGAACTGTTGCAAATTGCCTGCTGATCTTTATGAGACATATAAAAGTCGGCACTTGATTTCTTTGGAAATACTTGAGCATTCGCTACAGAGCCTCAGTTGGGGTCTATATGGCAGCTGGAACAATGCAGAAAACTAATAAAACTTTGTTTGCAGCTACACACACACACACATACGAAGTGGGGCATAAAGCAAGTACTTTCTTGCCTGGCTATTGGGTAGTTTTAAGTGCAACTTAAACTCCAACTCGACACTAAATCAAAAGTTAAAGAAAGCAGCTCAATGTCCAGGGCCAGTTGCCTCGTTCAGCAATTGCTGCAGTTGGTACGTGAGAAAGTGGTACCAAGAATTTATGCACTCGCCGCATGCCAACGCACACTGACACACAGACGGAGACAGAGACAGAGAGAGAAAGAGAAAAACACACAGGTAACAGCGGAAGTTCGTGGCCCATAATGGCTCAAATCTGAATTATGCGGCAAAATGCAAAGAAAACTGGCAAAGGCCAAAGGACAATGCGGCGGGGCACAGTCGGCAGTCGGCAGTCGGCAGTTGGCAGTTGGCAGTCAGGAGTCAGCCGTTTGGTCGGGCAAGCAATGGAAATGACATGCGGACATCCGACGTAGGTCAGAAATCAGCATGCTAAGCACTGTGGCGCCAGCTAGCGGCGTCCGTTGGCAACTATCAGCGCAGTGCTAACCGTTTGGACAGTTTAAGTTTAAGCCTTGTCGTCCACCCCACCGCGTACTCTGCCATCAACTTTATCAATTATGCAAATGGCAAATTTAACACCTCAACTACGTGCCACATACGAGCGAGTGGCTGCCACATGCAGGCTTGCCCCCTTCCTCCCGCCCCCTCACACCGGAGCACTTGGCGGCCATAAATCTTCGACTGCAGCGACCGGCAAAAGCCGCTGCAATGAATTTCCAACTACTTTGGCGTTCGCGAATTTCTTTTCTTTTTTTTTTTCATTTTAAGTGCTGCTGTTTAATTTTACGTCGCCCTGAAGTCCGGATATCACAGCAAAGTGGATTTTTCCGTCAAACATAAAAGCAAAGTTCACATTTGTAATTAAGGTGCCGGGTGGGGCGTGGGGCGTGGGGCGTGAGGCGTGGCAAGTGCAGTATTTTATGCGCAAATGAAACACAAATGCCCAGCGGCCTATTAATTTAAATGCGAAAACGCAAAAATGCGCAAAAAATACAAGCAGCAACAACAACGTTGGCAGCCGTCGCTCTAACGCAGGGCAAACACAATATATTTGAATACCCTGTTTGCCCGGGGCAGGTGGGGCATAGCTGCAGTGTCTGCAAGAGCTATAATTATGGGCAAGATAAATATATGAGGACGTTGAGGTCGAAAATTTCGCTTGGTTCAATATGTTTTTGCCAGAAAGGAGGAATTACTTCAGGGATAGTTTTTCACAACGTGCTTTGTAAGGCCTCATTAATTTCTGATTAAGTTTACTTATCTTTTTTTTTTCTCTCTTTCGTTGAGTTCTGGCATATAATTTCCAACGTTCTACTTGACATGGTTTTTTGTTTTGTACACCGTCTACAAGTTTTTATAATTTTGTCACGAAGTGTGTAACGCATAGAAGGAGACATCTCCGAACCCATAAAGTATCAGCATCAACAGCCGAGCTCATATAGACATGTCCGTCTTTCCATTTGTCCGTCTCTCTGTTTGTCCTGCTATCTTTTTCTACGCGCACTTGCCTCTCAGTCTTCAAGCTATCGTCTTGAAACTTTTCGATAGAAACGATCGGTTAAAATATAGGTTCCTGTTGCTCTTTTACTATGTTGTTTATGACAGCTTTGTACTGATGACAGTTAATTTTGCTGATCAATACCTTAAACCACACCCATATGATTGCCACGCCCACAGCTGTAGCTAATATTTATCGATTCGCACAACTAGCTATGGCTCATAAATGTGATTGTCACGTCTATAAGCATGCATCGCTGATATACCAGCATTTGCCAACACTGGAAATAGAATATCCAACAGTCGGCTGCTTGTGACTGCCCTTGCTTCGTTTTTTTTTTATATGTATCATAATTCTTCAATTTTTTGCTTGCTCAAGCATATTTCCTACCTATACATATGCGCGTTTATGTGTCCCTATATATGAATGTTTATATATATGTGCATATGTGTATATATATTTAAATAAGTATACATATATAAGAGCCAAACCTTATCTTGGCAAATGACAGACTCCGATTCAGATGCCGACTCCGACTACGACTCCAAGTTTGCCGTCAGCTGCTGCTGCGCTCAGCATAAAATGCCTTTGCTTATAATATTAAAATAGCCGGAAGCGGAAATACGAAACGCCAATGCATGTGTGTGCGAGCATGCCGGCATGTGTACGCGTGTGTGTGTGTGTTTTTGCATATTTGATTTTGTGAGAGGCAGAGAGCAAGAGCTGAGCCCCTTGCATGTCACAAAGCATTTGATAAAAGTTGCATGCAATCGCCGTGGGCTGCTTGGACTGCGTCCACCACTCAGCTGCCAAGCTAGCCACTTGCACACACACACACACACACACACACACACACACACACACACACATAATCGGTGTTATTGTTGTTTATTTGCACGTACTGTAACAAATTATAAGTGCCGCATGTCGAAGCCTTCCTGCCGTGTGCGGGCAGCTGGCTCAAATGCTGGCAGCTTGTTTGCATAACAAACACGTGCAGAGCCGGAAAACTCGACAGCAACAAAAACTACACTGAAAATAACTGAAAATAAGAAAAGCCTGTTTGTTTTTTATAATGAGCACAACTTGGCACTCCGGCCAGCCGTGTGTCGGTTCAATGACTGCAAATTGGTCAGCGCCAGACGGGAAGCGTGCGATTCAGCCCTTTTGTGGCCACGGCTAGGCTAGCAGCCTTTATTGGCCGTTTTGCATAGAGCCTAAGCTGGGCTGGCTTTCAGGGCTCGGCAAGGTCATTACAAATGTCAAACTAAAGACCTGTATGCTAAGCGCTGCTCTCTGACATTGATGTTGAGCGCGTCAATTATGTGCCACGTCGACATGCAATCTGCAAATGTATATGGTGCACCCACCCACACACACACACACACACACACACACACACCCACACGCACACCCTGGAGACGCTCATTAGTTGGCGACATGTCGTAGCGTGTGGCTGTGTGTGTGCGACTCGGTTTTCCGCAGCATATTCCCAATGTGATGCACCTACAATATCCTGTTCATTAAAATTAATGACTTCGATTTAACCTGCACGCATGCAAATATATCCAGCTATATATATACATATATTTATATATGCATATGTCACACACATCCACACACATTCAAGGCTGCTGCTCTGAACTTAACTCTAATGAGAATTGGATATTAGGTAACAGATATATGCATAAATGCATCCGTTGCACTCAAATAGATCGCATTACCATCTACGGGGAGCGCCTCGAAGTATGCAAAGCCATTTGAAATTGCTTGCAATTGCTTTTAGCTTAATTGTTTATACTAATGCCTAATCAAGCCAGTCAGTTATGCATTCGAAATATATGATATTAGGTCAAATTTTCGATTGAACAATTAGCACTGGCAGCTTGGCTGCAAAAGCCCTACAAAACCTTGTAGTGATTCGGTTCAAGGTTCAAAGCTTAAGGTTCGGTTCACTTGGTTCATCGCAATCTTGAGCATATATTTTAGCTGGGACGACATTCGCTCGTCGAATTTCAATTTTCAAGAGCAATATTAACTATTTTCAATTTATTAAAATGCCTCATTCACCCAAAAGCTTTGTAGTAGCAATTATGATGCGGTTCAGGCAAGGGTTCAGCTGTCCTTTTCATCCAATTGATCCGATTTATTGCAAGATGGGAATTCAAAGTTCACATTGGTTCAGATCAAACCCAGCTTCAAATATTGTACCGCTTATCCAGAGGCTGCCCTCAACATTTTCAGATTTCGGTTTGAACCTAGCTTCGTAGGCTTTGTATAGTTCGGTTCGTGCTGAGATTTCTTTGGCAACCAGTTTAAGTTTTCGAGTACGCAGCGCAAATTTAGTTTGCAGCTTTGATTCGATGGTGTAATAAAAACCGAAGCAGACAAATTCTCTTACTTTCTCTCTCTCTCTCTCTCTCTCTCTCTCTCTCTCTCTCTCTCTCTCTCTCCTCCTCCTCCTCTCTCTTTCTCGCTCTGCCTGTAGCCAAGCAAAACGCAAACATATTTAGCTCAGCTCGTAAAAATTAATTAAGTCCTTCAGTTCTGCTGAGGCAAAAATGATTATATATATATATTATACATATTTTGTTGCTGTTGCATTTGTTTTTCTGTTTAAAAGTTGTTTTTATCGAATTAAAGAATACTTTTAGCTTTCACTTTTCGCAGCAGCGAAAGCGGCTGCACATATGGCCAACTTTTTTAATTATGCTTGGAAAATAAAAATTATACTTGTACTTTTGCACATTTTTGTCGACCTTCAGCGTGCCTTCAAGTGCTACTTGTTGTGCCCGAGTGTGCGTGCGCGCGAGTATATATATATACGTGTGTGTGTGTGTGTGTATGGGTGTGTGTTTGCTTGTGTTTTAGTTGCAGTATGTGCGCATTTCGTTAGAGTGAATTACAGGGACGTGCTGATGCACTCGCTTTTCAGTTACCCACGAGCCATTGATGATAACTTTTTTCAGCACTTGCGCTCAATACACAAATGTGCTATAAAATATGTGCAAAAATATTTCTTCAGCCGTTCGGCGGGGAGCAACCACGTAAATGGCTTTTGGCTTTATTTTATGGCGTGCAGCTGTACTTGCTGTTGTTGTTGTTGTTGTTGTTGGCCCTTCCCCTCGCTGTTATTGTTATTGTTTTGCCTTTTGCCAATGCTCTGCACGGTTGCATCATCAATTATGCTTATCAAAGCGCTGTGTGTTGGGGGGGCTAAAACTTTTGCCGCTGACCAACAAGGCTGCCCGACCCCACCTTGAACCGCAACAACCGCATGCCCTCCGCTGCCCAAGCGCCAATGGGCAGCGACTGGGGCAGCGAGTGCAACTGATTTGAGTGCACTCGACAGGTAATAAATATGAAGTGCTAAACACGAGATACGCGCATTTTTCTGCCGCAAAACTTTTGCCACACACACACACACACACTGCGCTCAACATTGTAGCATATTGCAGTTAAAATATATTAAAACACAACAACAAGAAGTATCGATTGTTTGCGGCACGCCGAGGATTGAATACCCTTGTATATATGTGACTTACGGGCTTGTAGGAGGTTCAGTGAAGCTCGCAATTGCTGACTTTAGGTAAGGATGTTTTGAGAGACAGACAAATTATCCATACAGAAGCTCTTTTATAGTACTATATGATATGGTTCTGCGATGCTAAAAAGATTGGGCTAATATGTATGAAGCATGATGGAGCTCGTTAATTGCGAGTTTGGCCAAGATATCTTGAAGGGAAAATATATTTATATGGAACATAATGTTCGACCGAGCATTCCCTTGCTGTAGCTGTATGATATCGTGTTAAGATCCGGCCGACTTCGACATATGTACATATGTACTGTATTGCTTTAGAATGTCTGCTCAATAATAGATACATATATATACATATATACTTTATAGAATGTCCTGCTATACCTTACACATATCACGACTAAAGTAAAATACCTTGAGCAAGAGTATATAAAAAAAACAAAGCTTTTAAACAATTGCCGCTGTCTCAGCAATGGAAGGGGCAGGTGGTTGATGTTTTCCAATCAATTACCGCAAATGTGCAGCCCGGCGTTTGGGCCACGCCCACATGGCATAGATTTCCACAAATGCACAATAATTTCTGGCAGGCCAGAGTACATGACAGCGACAGCAACAGCGACAGCTTAATGCCATCTACAGTGCACTTGAGCGTATACTGTTGGCAGCCACTGTTTGTCTGTCCACGGAGCGTATGCGCAATGCGCGCCATTTGAATGATTGTTTTGCATAGTGTTTGCTTTAACCTCGCCCCTTTGCCTCGCCCTCACACACACGCTTCGTGTTGATTACAGTTATTGCAAGTTATTTGCAATTTATTGTATGCACTTTTGGCATTTGAACTTTGATTGATGCGGCCCAAACAAAATGGCAATTGAATTCGAATGTTACGACTTGGCAGACACATGCAAGAATAATGTAGGTTTTCACATTGATTGCCAAACAGCCAAAATTGAAGCTGAAGCTGAAGCTGACTTCCAGGCAGCTTGACAGTCAAAGTAAGCCAAGTAGCAGCTTGGCTTGGCCTGCTTGATGCCAGTAAATTTACTGTGAAAGGTCATTTTGGCTTGGCCAGAGACGGCTCGAACAGTTTTGGGGCTTAAGGAGTAGCCTCAAGAGCTGGGGTTTGCTTATTACCAATTCAAAAGGTCCACCAGCGGCCAATTAGCCAGGTTCTTGTGAACTGAGCTCAACAAGGAAGCGCCTGCCTTTGCTCAGAAGTGCCCGCAGTTCTTGGCCTTTTAGTATAAGCACACATTACATTAGTTGGAATCTAATGTCATAAGTAACATTGAATGAATTATGTCATTTTAAAGAAAAGTTGTAAATAATGGAAAAGTATTTATTTATTTACACGCAGAATAATTAAGTTAAAACTGAAGCTAACTTAAGGGAAATAAAGCGATGGCTGAGACCTTTCGCTATGTACAGGACTTAAGTGCAATCTGGGTCTATATGTCCATGTTTTTGTTATAAATAATACAATATTTAAGATTAGAGTGAACTTTGGATAAAAGTGTAGTTATTACTTTGTTCAAGAAAAGATATAATTGTGGGTAGTAATATAACTTATTGGGCTATTCTTTTGAAAAGTGGCGAATCTTTGCAAAGCTTAACAAGCTTTCAGCTTTCACTGCAAAATGTAGTAAATATATTTGGTGCCGCTACTTTTAGGTCGTAGTCCCAAGCTGTTCGGGAACTAGCTTTAACAATAATTTCAGCATGACATGCAACGTGAACGTACAAAAACTTTGCATTGAAGTCATAAACTACCCAAAATATTTAAGGCTAAAGCTCTTAAAAGTGAACTAAAAATAAAAACCAAACTATGAGGCTGATAGCTCTGATAGCTGATAGGAAGACTCTGCTCGGAAGAAGACGAAGCAAATATGCATATGCTCTGTAAATGATTTTGTATCCCAGCAGCTGCGCAAAGAGTTTGTCTTCCCAGCTCGAATCAGGGCTTCTTCAGCCAGTGTAGGGCTCCCCTTCAACAGGCAACTCTCAGGCAGCCCCAGGCACAGTAGAACGTGGCGCAGCCGCCTCTCTTTTGTTAGACTCCCCTCTGCATTATTATAATTTATTACGTTCCACGGCTTGAACGTCAGAATACAATATATTAAATATCTCACACGTCTAACTAAAAGCTTTACTGTTAGTTGTCTGAAAATATTTGCTCAATTTCTCATCTGATAAAAGAAAATTATCCAAAATTCACTAAAGTGTAAATATTTGCCAAAAACAATTTGTTAATTTGCCCAAAAATTGAACAAATTTTCTGCGCTGCTTTAGACAAAAGTCAAAAATTCGAAAATAAAATTATTTACATCTATATTTTTTTTAACATAATAAGTTTAATAATGATTTTTGACGCTTGCTTTCTCTCGCTCCTCTATGTAATATCATTAAAGTTAATGCTCTAGAAAATTCGATTATTTACAATTTTTAGCACTGCGCATAAAATTGCAGTCGAACGTTTCGGGTTTTTAACAACGTGGCCATTAAAAATGTGCGCACCAGTGTTGATTTATGTGAAATTATTGAGCTTAAGTGTTGCCTGAAAATTAGTCAGCGCGTTTATTTGTCAGTTATTGGCGTGTGTTCATATGCTGTTGTTAACGTGCACAAAAGTTTTTAATCAAAACAGCAGAACGAAAATAGAAAATGGAGAATGGAAAATGGAAAATCGAAAATAGAAAATAGAAAACGGGCCAAAGTTTTCAATCTCTCTCAAATGTCGAAGTATTTTTCGACACACTCAACTGGGGGCTGTCAACAGCCAATTTTGCACATTTCGAGCTGCGAAAAGGAGATGGGGGGATGGAGAGGGAGAGGGTGCGCCTGTGAGTGGAATTATAGCTTTATATGAATTGCCGATGGCCATATACTCTACCTTTGGCTGTTATACTTACGAGCGTGGCTTGAGCTGATTGTTAAAGCTTGTCAAGCTGCCTCAAAATTAGAGAAGCAATTCTTGCCATGAAATATTTCTATTTGTGCATTTATCCTATGAAAGCTATATCTTAAGCCAAGCTCATTTTGTCAACTTTAAGCATTATATATCCATGGAGAGCCCAGTTCAGCTGGGCTTTTCCATATCAAAGGAGCTGCTCTAGCTCTTCTCGAACATTTCTAGTGCTTGTTGAACCTACAGGTCGCCACTTCAAGAGGTCACAGACTGCATTTTGCAATTAAAATGCCCTTTTGGTAGCGTATAAATGGAAAGTTTTTCGGCCGTGCACAGGCCGCTGCATGTCCAGGTTCCAGACCCTTGTGTGTGTGTGTGTAATTCCTGTTGAAATTTCTCCATTACTTTTGCAGTTCAATGTTTTACTTTTACGCTCTTTGCAGCCCGCTGCTGGTGCCGCGCCCCACTTGCCACATGGAAAATTTACTCGGGGTTCATTTGATTTGCCCAAAAACTTTGGTGGCCACAAAAGTTTTGGCTCTCGGTTCTTGGCAGTGCCGGCGTTCAATGCATTTGATTTTGTGCGCACTGCCAAAGTTTTTGCCTTAAAGAATTGCGAATTGAATGTTTGTGAATGTGTGTGTGTGTATGAGGGTGTGTGTGTGCTTGAGTGCAACATGTTTGCTGCCGAAATGAACGGCGGCGCCGCGTTGAATAAAATGTTGACAGAAAGCAAACTGCAAAACTGCCAAGTGCCAAGGCTTACAAAGAATGTCGAAATATAATTGGCGCGCAGTTGAAAAATGCTCGCTATAAGTATGTGTGTGTGCGGGTGTGCGTGTGTGTGCGAGTGTGTGCGAGTGTGTGGTTGTGTTGTGCCAACAATGGCGTCCAATTATAGCGCGAGACGTGCCACAATGGCCAACGATTTGATGTTATTTGAAGTGCTGCAAGCGCCTTTGGCAGATTGATTGGCTTTGGCCAAAAGTTGTTGCCTACTTTAAGGCGACGCCTCAGCCGGCTAGCCACGCCCCCCTCCCGCTCTGCTCCGCCATCAACCAAGCGAAAGACTTGCATATTTGTAGTTATTATTTAAATTACATTTATTTTCTCATGATAATCACTTGTGTTTTGTTTTTGTTTTTATTTTTATATTTTACTTGAATGCATTTTGCTTATTGTTTATCAATGCAAACAATTGTGTGGCTATTTTTTATGCTGGTCTTGCAGTTGTTGTTGTTGTTGTTGTCTGGGCCAGGCGGCAAGATTAAAGTTTTAATCGTTTTTGTTTTTATTTCTTTAAATTCATATTCATCAAAGTTTGTTGAAATTTGACATTGAAAACTTTTTAAATGATTTTCTTGCATGATTTCTATTTTTGCTCTTTTTTTTTTTTTGAGTTTTATTTTCATTTATGTTTTTTCTTTATCTTTTTTTTTTTTTTTTTGTTACCGAATACAGTACACACTTATAGATTAATTTCTGACTTTTTGCATACGCTTGCCCATTAATTAGTTAATGTTAATTAAAATATTTACAGTGGGGGAAAATGCATAACAATGGAAACCAAACGATATTACATTTAATGTTCTTTTCCTTTTGTTTCATTTGTATTTGATTTTTGCATTTGCATATCAAACAAAATCAAAGAGTGCGGGCTTTAAGTGTGGGGCTTTGGGCATATACACAGACAAACACGCACACATCGAGCGAACTGACATTTGGTATTAAAATGGGATTTTCGTAATATGCCATGATTTCGGTTTATGTTCTCGCCTTGCTTTTATTGTTTTTTTTTTTTTTTAATATTATTATATTAATAGTCGCGCATTTTGCGCCCTTTTTTTCACACACTAATGAATCTATTCAAATCTCATGAAATTTTTAACATTTGTTTATTATGTTTTTAGAGTATTTGTTATGCTTTATGTGGCAATGAATGTGTTTGTTGTTGTTGTGTTTTTCTTCTTCTTCCGTTTAATGTAATGTTTCTTGATTTGATTTATTTTTTGCTTAAATTGTATAACACACAAATATGTTTTCATATATTTTTTAAATGTGATTCTTTTTTGGTTTTCTAGTTGCTTTTTATTTGTTTTTTTTTGTTTTTTTTTGTATGCTGCGCAAAAGAACAGTCCGAGAGAATTGTACATATTTGATTACGTAGATGTTGGTTTTAATCTTCAGGTGTTTTTTTTTTTCTATTTTCTCTTACATTTTTGTAAATTTACTTTTAATGAGAAAGCGTAGAAAGTAATTATGAATTATGTAGCATACTCTATACTAGCTGCTGGTGTACTATGGCTTAACTATCAATTTTGTAGATTTTCTGATTTTACTAGAGATTTCTTTTTTTTTGTTTTGTTTTTAGTGAATTTTGTATGCATCTAACTTTTATGCTGTCTTCTGTTTAATTTACTTTATTTTTTATTACTATTTAGTTGAAGCAGCAACATCTAAAGTTAGCCTCTTCTCGCTTCTGATTGCTGTTCATTAGGCTATATACTATATATCCGAGCTATAGTTATAGTTTGTCTGTTGTGCAAATCGTTTCTGGTTTTGACATTTTCAATTGTTGCAATTCTTTTTGGCTGTGCAATTAATTACAATTTTGACTCTGACAGCTGTGCCAAGCTCTGTACCTGCCCCTGCCCTCCCTCCCTCCCTCCCTCCCTTTCTTCCGCTCTCTCTGTCTCTTTTCCTCGTGCTGCTTTCAAGTTTACAACAATGCCGGATTTTATTTTGTTTGTTCAGTCATTTTGTGTGTTGTTCTTGTTGTTGTTGCTGTAATTTATGTATTTTCCACTTTTATTTACACTTGAAATAAAATAAATATTATATATTTGCGTGTTGTTGTTTTTTTTTTTTGTTGCCTTGCCATTTGCAATACAATTTATTTTATTTACAAACTTAATAATGCAATTAATTGTTGTTGTTTTTATTTTTTATTTTTATTATTTATGTTTTGTTTAATTTTTTCAGTTAGTAATTAGTAACAGTAATAATATTAATAACGCTTGGTATGTGTGTGTATTTATATATATATATATATATATATATATATATATATATATATATATATATATATGTATGTATATATGTGTTTTGGACTGAAATTGGCTACTTATGCAAAATGTTTTTCTTTTTTGTTTTAGTTTTTCTTTATGATATAAATATGTATGACATTTGCATATGCATATAGCTATTTATAGCTCTAAAGCGGGATTCATGCAGTTTTCAACTGCTGAAGACCAGAAAAATCAATTAAATCAAATTGCAATTAGCCGCTGATTGCTTTTGGCAAAACTAAAAAGTAACCAAAAGATAAATGCAAACAATTGAATACACATCTAAACTGAAATTGCATTTGTAAAACTTTAACAATTACTTTAACTAATGCATTTTACATTACTCATACATACACATATATAAGTGATAAAAAACTTGTTTAACATACTGTACACAATTATGTAAAATTAATTTCCAACTTAACTTACGCGTAGCTAAATTTGCTTGATGTTCTTCCTCTTGTTGTTGTTGTTGTTGTAACTGCCTTGCAGGCACAGACACACACACATAGATACACCCACTGCGCTTGTGTATGTGTGTGTGCATTTTTGTAACATGATTTTTACACAGTTAAGTTTTCTTTTGCTTTTTTTTTCAATGTGACTTAGCTTATGATTTACGCTAGTGTTTTTTTTTTTTAAATTTATTTTCTTTTTGTATATTTGTTATTTATATATTTGTTGTCGTTAAGTTCTAACATTGAAATAGCTTAAATAGGATTCTCATACTTTACTATGTATATATATATATATATATTATTTATATTTATATATTCCATTTTGTTTTTTTGCGCTGTAATTCTGAATGTTATTGTAGTTGCTTAGGTCAAGAAAATGCGTCTGCAGCAGGAAATTAAGAAAAACAATATGCGCAATGAGTTTTACAGTTAAACATTTGTCCGCGTTGCATACTAGGGGCTTTGGTGGGCGTGGCTAATACTCACCTTACAACGACCGTGTTTAGCAGCAGACAGGGCGCCAGCATGGACCTAAATATGTGCGTGATGCGATCGGCCGAGGAGGTCTTACGCCTCGAGATGGCCGCCATGTTGTCGCCTGCAAGTGACAGGGTTTATATAATTTCGTATTAGATATATTTCTATATATATGTATACATATATATGGAATTACTGGGCGACAGATACGCTGCATTTTCATTAACATTTTAATAAGCTGCAGGCGATGCGCACAATTTGCATATTTTCATTTACACTTCTTATCGTGGAGCGCGGCGCGACGGGGCGCTGCGCTTTCGCGATGGCTATTTAAATGCTAAAATCACAAGAAATTCAATTTGGCCGCGAGGCAGTCATGCAAATTGCATGCAACTGTTACGTGCAACAATCTGTGCATATCCCCCGTTCTCAGCTGTTTCTCTCTCTATCTCTTGGCAATTTGCACGCTAACGCTTAGAGCTGAGAAGCTGCTTGGCCCGGAGCATCAGAAGTAGCAGCTGTTGTTAAATCTGTGCTCAGGTTTCAGCTTAGCTGGCGCTCATCTGTGATTCTCACCTTTTGATACAAAGACATAAATGCTAGCTGGCTCGGTGTTGCTGGCGGAGCAGGTGTAGTTGCCGGAATCGGTGATTTGGGGCTCGCGTATGATAAGACGGCTCTGGGTGCGTGGACCCGGTGTCGTCTCAATGGATATGTCCCGCCTGGAGTCATAGTAGTTGATGAGACGATCGTTTTTCTGCCAGTACACGTACTGCGGTGGTGTTGGACTCTGTGCGGCAGAGAGAATATACAGAGCATATGCATGAGAATATATGTAAATATTAAGTATACGCACGCCTAATATGTGTACATATTACGTTTCGATTTAATCAGGTATTTGATTAATTTAAAGTTTTAAAGAGAGCAGAGCATATAAATATATAATTAATTTTAAATATTAAGTATACGCACGAGTGCATATATTACGTATACACCACGTTTGCTGTGTTACCGATTGAGAAAAGACATCTAATAACATTTTTGAAAAATATACTCAATCAAATCGTCAATAGTTTTTGATACTCACATAAAAGTTATCGAACGTTTTACTACACTGTTACTTAACACTCTCTATATTGTATCAACAGTAATGTTATTTTTGATCATACTGTACGATTGATTTTTTCTTATTTTTCAATTGTCAATACTGAATATACTCAAGTTAAATCGTCAACAGTAAGCGATAGCAACAACAAAGTTAGCGAACATTTTGCAGCACTGTTAGTTATCGATTCTAACAAAAAGCTATCGGAAACTCTCAAAAGAGTTTTGAGTCTGAATTGATTTAACGTATTATTCAATTTCTCTTGAGTTTTTTTTCTTTTTTTTTTTTCCGATTTATGTTGGAGTATTTTTGTGACTTTTCGTACTTACCTTCTCAATAATGCAAACCAAATTGATTGTAGAGCCCATATCGACATGCAGTTCACCGGAGCCAAGTATGAATGCCTCGGGCACAACCACTTGAAGATTCACAAAGTGCGAAATGATGCCAGTCGGTGTGGAGACCTATACGATGGATAAAGTGTGCGAGTTTTGAGCTACAAGTTTGAATTTGATTCGCATACGCTTAAGCATTCGATGTAATCAACTCGAATGTTAATGCATCAGTAGACACTGAGCCACGGCGTCAGTCAGCCAGTCAGTCAGTCATCCACTCAGTCAATCAGTCAATCAGTCAGTCAGTCAGTCAGTTAGTCAGTGTGCGCATTAGGTTTATATTACGACACAAGTTTCCTTAACCTCTTCCTGCTCTGCCCGAAACTGGCCCAGTGAAACGTTTTGAGTGCAAGAAATGTTGCACTCATTGAAATGCAAATCAAACAATTTCAATTTGGCACGCAAAATGAAACAAAAACGAGCATTTTCTATATAAGTGGAAAAGTGCTGGCGCTTTCCTGCAACACACGCTGCATACGAAAAATAACCATTGGCCCGAGACGGGGCAGAGACGGGCGGAAACGGGCAGCCGGGCGGACACCAATTGCACTGCAATGCAAAAGGAAAAATAATCATTTCGGCATATTTGCATGCAGCGCTCGTTGAGCGCAACAAAACTTAACCGGCTGCCCCGTCTCTGACAGACTGCCAGACTGGCATGTGGACTCTATCTCTGTTTCTGCCTCTCACACACACTCTCGCTCTCATTCGCTCTCATATTGAAACTGCACGCAAACAATTTTTGAAATTGAAGCTACGTTTCAGGCACTGCCCGTTGCCCGCTGCCCGCTGCCCGGCCATACGCTTGCCGTCTCCAAGCAGCAGCACTTGTGCGGCTGCTGCACAAACAGACTTACTGTCAAGTGTCCATTTCAGGCGTTTCCCCAAAACTTTGTTGCTTTTCGGTTAGTTGTCTTTCGACTCGACTCGACTCACTCGACTCTACTCGACTCTCTTACAATGTTTTCCCTATCCTTTTTTTTTTTTGGCTCTGACAAAACACGCCTCTTGCCATATCCGCATGACTTTCGGCTTTGTCTGCTGGCTTACTTTTGCATTACTTTGAATGCATACACACATTGAGTGTGTGTGTGTGTGTGCAAGTCACTGGCTAAATTTGTCAATGTCCAGTTTATCTGGCAGCCGCAGCGTCTGCGCTTGACAGCCACATGGTTTCGGCTGTGCCCGGCCAAAAGCCTGTCAACGTCATGTACATGCGAACACGAATCCGAATGCGAATGCAGATGCGGATGCGCAGACGCCCAGCAGGTTGCCTTAAATCGAAGCTGTTAAAAAAATACTGCATTTGCATATTACAATTAAATCAGGCGCCGTGTAAAAATCGACAGTGATGTGGAAATCAACGTAAACCAAAAAGGGCCAACAAGTAAAAATTGTATGTAGCAAAAGCCCAAAAACCTCAATATTGCGTATACGCCCCGCCCGCTCCCCTGTAACCGAAGTGGAGCATATGCAAATGCACTTTAGTTCATTTCAACTGCATTGCATGCATAAAATATATGAAATTCCAGCATTTCCCCACTCACCTGGCACTCGTACATGCCGTGATCCCGGCGCTGCACAAACTTTATCTGCAGCGTCCACATGTTGGAGCCGGGCGTGTGGAGTATCGCGAAGCGTTCATCATTTGTATATAGCTGGGCGCCCGAGGATAATATGTGCCAGTCCCGGCGTCGTATCCAAGATATTTGATTCTGTTAACAAACAAAAAAAAACAATAAAGTTAAATATAAAGCAAACACAGCAAACACACATAGACACACACACACACATGCGCATTATCGAATGCCATGTTAATTGGGCAAACGCTCGAAAGTAGGCAACAGAAAATGGAAAATTCAGACCACGCTACCAGCGCATGCAATTAGTGTATACATTTTGTCGCCATTTTATAAGTGTGTTTATAAAAAGCACTACAAAAAGCTCTGTCTGTGTGTGTGTGTGTGTGTGTGTGTGTGAGTGAGCCGCAGCTTTGGCCTATTTATAAAAATAATATAATAATAATAATAGCTTGAGCGCAACAACAGGTTGTCTTTTGTAATTTAATACGCCTTAAATGCAAGCAGATCAAATATATAAAGGAAATAAATTAGGGCGTATTTATGATTATTTACAACCACAACACATTAAATATATATTTATGTCTACATCATTTGCAAGAGGAAGTGTTTAAAAAGTAAGTGGCCAAATAAAAGTTTTTACAGCGCGTTTATTTTTATTTCAGATAAGCCAAAAGCCAAATGCATTTCAAATGTCATTTTTCAATCGGATTCGGACAGCTCTCTCAGCTGTGTGCTTCAACTTTTGCTTGGCCAAAAAATCGTTGATACCCCAGACGAATACAGCGTCTGACAGCCAATGCAGCCAACGACAGCTTAGGTAAGCTCTGCTCTGCTCTACTCTAAACTTATGGCTATTGTCTGGAATTGTTTAGTCAAGATATCAGGCATTGACTGAATGTCAGACAGTTGTTTATTTTATATATTTTTATAGCTTTATAATTCTTTTGCTCTGCAGCAATTTCTTTAACTCTTTGGCCCGTGTCTTGGGCTTTGATTAATTGAGATTTTAGCACATGCTCTTTCCAATTGTGGGATCGTCCGTCTATGGCATTGCGTTCCTTTGGATTGTATTGCGTGTCACATTTGGCCATTTAATTGCTTGTTAGCAAACGCTGAATAGCAAACAAAGTGTACACAATGTCATGGCAAACGATTTCTGGCTTTCAGCTGCAAATTAAACTCGTATTTGTATTTCGTGCTCAACTGCCAAACAAATTGGACATTTGCGTGCCCGATTTCACGACGACATAAAATACAAATAAGCAGGCCAAATATAAAAAAAACAAAACAAAAAAGAAAGAAACAGAACTGAAAGCCATATAATTAAAAACTACAAAAAATGCAGCGCAATTTGCAAGCAAAACTTAACATTTAATTTTTGCTTTTGTTGGCATGCGGTGTGGCATGCATAAAATGACTTTAGCTTTTGAGTACTAGGCTAGGCGTGCTAGGATTGGGTAAGCCGCGGCACAATTAGAAAGACAAAAACAAACCCAATTTACACCCACTCGATCCACGCCGGAGACCTTGCAGACGAGAAAGGCGGTGCCACCCAGCTGGACGGTCGTATTATGCGCCATCAGCTGTGGGAGAAAGCGAAGCAGAGTGGGGGAGAGAAAGAAAATACAAGACAAAAAGTTAAAAGTTCATTTTTTATGTGTTGCCTGTGAAAGAAAAGGTAGATGGATAGCCAGACAGAGTGTGGCCCATTACAAAGAATGCCATAAAAAAAAAAAAACCAGCCACGTCGCACAATTAGTCAGCAGAACACAGCGGCATATACTATATATATATATATATACATATATATAAGTGTATTTGGATATATATGTATATCTAAAGGGATATGCTCGATCTGAGCGCTGTCTAATTATATAGGTTGAGTGGCGTGGCCTTTTTGGATAATTAGATAGACGTAGCGCGGGTGCGCGAATGTAATATAAATAAGCACTAAAGATTAATTAGACTTGGCTTGGTCTTCATGTTGTATGGTAATTAGCATTATCCTGGCCAAAACTATTTGCATGTCCTTCGTGCCTTGTCGTTTTTCGTTGCCATCAAATTAACATATTGATCAACACTGGCCAGCTGGCAATTGTCTTTGCTGTACGTGCACTCGACTCGTAGACGGACAAGTGCCACTTGCAGCACGAACTAGCTGCAGCTGCAGCTAGCGTCAGCTTTGAAGTCAATTCAATTTGAATTTAAAACACACTTCGTTGCACTTCATCGATGTCCGATGTCCGATGTCCTTGCAATTGGGCTAACTGTTTGAGCAGTCGGTCTGTCTGTCTGTCTGTCTGTCTGTCTCTCTTTCTGTCCTTCTGCCCAGTTCATTCAATTTTCGACTTACCTCGCTGTCCTCGAACATGGGACTATCGCTGGAGTCGAGATTATTATCCAATTTTGAGTCGGCATTTATACCATTGCGCGTCCATAGCTTCTTCCAATCGTTATCTGTGAGTATTGACTTTTGGTCTGCAATCAAAAATGGGAAACAAAGCGTTAGACAAGAGACTAACAAATACGCCAAGTCCAAAGTGCAATCGCAAATTGCGTTAAAGGGCGTCTTCAAAACCTAACTTCAGTTTGGCAATCAGCAAAAATATATTTATATCTAACTTTTTTATTGCGCTCTGCAATTGCCAGCGAAAATCTACTCTTATCCCTTTCACCACCTGCTCTTGGTGCTCTTCTTGAAAAAATCAGTTACAACTGTTGAAATAATAAAGCATTTGATTGACATACAAAAACTCAGCGTGTTATTTACGATTATTGCCTCTACATGGCATTTATTGATTGCCCTCGACGCTTCTCCCTGTTTTTGTCACACGCAAACACACACACATGCTCACAGAGTGAAGGGGGTACAAATCGCTTCCCATTGTCCTTGTTTAATTTGTGTTTATTTTTGTAGCACGCTATGTTGCTATATCTAAACGTAATTACATCAAGTTTGTGGCTAACTTGAGGAATTGTTTATTAGCTGGAAGCTATTAAGTTTACAGAGGAAATGCACTCGAAATTTTTTTTTTTTTAAATAATAATTATGTGTGTAGTTCGTTAGAAAAAAGGCAGGAAGAGACTTTATTAACTCTGTTATAACCTTTTACTTGGCAACTAGAAAAATCGTTAACTTATGAATTGCAACTCGTGAGAGTGAACAAAAATTCTTAATATATCTCTGATATATACATTTCAACTGCCAACAAGAATATTTAAGTCCTCCTGCTATTAACTAAAATATATGAAAATCGCATAGAAAGGCGCATATTTGAACAAACTGATCATTTTCTAGCTTAAACAGCTATAAATTACTCTGTAAACTTCTATGACTAATATCTGCCTTTTATTCGTGCAACCTGGTTTTTTACAGAATTTCTGTTGAATTTCTTTTTGCAGGCCAAGACGATGACTTGCAAGTTTTTTGTATTCTTCTTATTGATTCAATCAGTTAAATAGCTGCAGAACTTTGCCACACGCCCATATATTTAGCGCGTCATCCTACGCCGCACTTTATGATAAATAAAATCGATTAAAACGAAAGCAAATACCGATTAATCCAATTAGTCTGCACAGGCCAAGTAACTTTAAACAAAGACACAAAGTCTGGCCAGGGTGTTGACCCAAAAAGACGTCACTTAAACCCACACCGAAGTCTACGTAGAACTACTTCTAATATTTGCTAACGCTTGTAGGTACTATATTTCATAAAGGGGGCTACTTGCTGCTAATAATTAGCTATTTATGTAAATAAGAAATTCTAGATTCGTAGAAAAGCGTACGAGAAAGAGTAGAAAATAACTTTGTCAACAGTTTGGTTGCCTAACTGACCTTTGGATGAGCCGCATAAGTGAGGGCAATATGCCCCAAAGTTGGGGGCTTATATAATCGAATAGGTTATAAAATGTAGGCGAGTGCCTTGTTAGGCCCAGGAAGTTACTCTGACCCTAATACGAATATAATTAGTTTATAAGTTATAGTTGTAGCAATCGATAGGAACAATGGACAATTTGAAGGAAGCTAAATTGCAGCTAAGTGTACTATTTATGGGCCAGCACATAATACAATGCTGCCTGGCAGACACAGGCAATTATTAGAATGCAATTTATTAAGTATACGCCCCATGCTAATTTGAATCTGAGCAAGTGCAACTATAATTTTCTCAAGTTTGGTGTTTACTTTAATTAGGAAACTTTGATTGCCCGGGCAACGCGGTCTGTGATGGCTGACCCGTAGCCAAATTAAATTTCCGCCACGCTGAACCGTGGCCGAGTCGAGTCCCTTTACTTCTTGATGTAGCATTTTTTAATGGGCTGCGTGCTCAAGCAGCTGGAATATGACTAACCAGCGGCAGGTGGGCAGGGGGCTGGGAGCTGCTTGTTGATAGGCGCGGCCTCAATATAAACTCAGCGCTGTAAAAGGGAACTTAATCAATCAATCAATCAATCAGCAGTGCGTAGTGCAGGAAAAGTTTTTAAGCAGGCGGCGCACACGTGAACATTTGGCCTTGGCCAGCTACACCCAACCCCCATCTGCAGTTGGTTGTGCGTGAAATCGAGGCAATGCGCAGTGTCTCACTCCCCCTCTGCCACGCCCCTCATCCCCCCTTATATTTACCTACTGTCTGCCCCGCTGTAAGCCATAAAACACAGCGTAGCCAGCTCGCACTTTTATTGCCTCGTAAATTTTTATAGTTCATACTTTGGGCAAAACCAGCTACACATATCTATACACTTGTATATCTGTGTATCTGTGTGTGCGTGTGTGTGTGCGTCTTATGCTTTGCACTTGTATTTGTTATTGAATTTGTATTCGTTTCGTTCTCGCATTTGTTGAGTACATGCGCATTGTCCGTGCTGTAATTTATGCGCCCGTTTTGCTGCCAATGACGTCAAAGTTTCTTTTTGGTCTCGCTGCATTGGGTTTTAAATTTTTCGTATATACCATTTATTTATTTGGCGTTGAGCACATTAAAAGTCGACAGACAATGGCAATGCGCCATTAATAACAACAAATATGCCAGAGGGGAACGGCAACGATGAGGACGAGCGCTTTATGACAGGGTCAGGTCGATTTTTGTGGTCAACAGCAAAAACACTTGGCTCAAGTCAACATATATTCAGCTGAAGAGCCAAAGGAATATAAGTCTGAAAATTCTTTATCTTTGCATTTGTATGCATGACAGCACAAACACACACGCACACACGCACGCACATACACGACAGGCACACACATGCACACTGACAAGCCGAAATATATTGCGCATGTTAAGAGGAATGTAAATGCTCAGACACAAATACAAATACAGGCGGCAAAAGCCAACGCACGCCCAGTCCCCAGCAGCGTCTAAGGTCAAGTGCCAGTCGCACTAAGAGTCTAGTGTGTGCGTGTGTGTGTGTGTGCTGGTGTGTGTGTGTGCTGGTGTGTGTGTGTGTGTGTGTGCGCGCTATAATAGTAAAAAAACACGCACTGCTAATAAAATGGCTAAAAGTCGCGTATTTCAACGCGTCGCTGCTTTCTTTAGCCGCTTTCTTTGGCTTTTCCGCTTTCGCCGCACTCTCCGCCGCCGCTCTACGTGCGCATGTCAGCCGCCTGCGGCTTAGGCGTGTGAATTATATTATGCCTGAAAATAGGCAACTGTAATAAAACTTGGAGCAAAAAGCAAAATAGAAATGGCGAACGCCTTCGTCCAATGGCCACCCACAAACCGGATGTCCTGCAAAAATATAGCACAAGCAGCAGAAACAAGAAGAAAAACTTTTGTGTATAGAGTCAAATTGAACGACTGGCAGATGCCCTGTAAGTTATTTAAGTTGGTTAGTTAGCCCTCATATCATAAATAAGAAATCTCCCATCACAGATTTTCTTTTCTTTTTCCTTTCCTTTTTTTTTTTTTTATATATATTTCTGGAGTATATTTTATGTCTGATATCTTTTGCTGTATGTTATCTGACTATTTAAAAAGCTCCTTACATGTTTACAGGGTATACAAATTATGCAATTTCTTTGCTTTTCTTACAATAATAACTGAATTAAATATTCTTGGTATAGTTTATCGTAGTTATCTTCGGCATGCATATCGAATCTATTTGTGCAATCTAAACCCTTTGCTCATTTCTTCGTTTATTGCAGGGTAAACGAAATAATATGTAAAAGTCGCTTTTAGCTTTTTCATACCATTTCCTGTGCGCCTTTCTTTTTCTTTTTTTTTTTTTTGGGGTGGGCAACTGAAAAGCGATAAATAATGAAGTCAGCAAGTGCGACTGGCGTGGCTTGCATGTTTATTATTAATAATAAATATTTCTTGTCAATCCTGCGAACGTTTAAGTTCTATGGCACCAAAGCACGACACATGGCTCTTGTTGTTGTTGTTGTGCGCACTTGTCATGTTTCTAAAATGATTATTTATCTGTCTTTTACTTGGCTCCAACACACACACACACACACACACACACACACACACACGGACACACATACATAGAGAGCCAGGCAAGCAGCATGGCGTATGCGTAATATTTTAATGCGCTGCCAATATGTTGGCTCTGTCTGCCGCCAGTTAAGCCCGAAAGCTGCTTAACTCAACGCTCCTTGGCCAAAGTGCTTAGCAGTTTTTAAGCTGCCTGACAGCCTCCTGGCTGCCACCTGCTGCCACCTGCTGCCTGCTGCTGCCAGCCACCTGCTGTGGCTGCCTAAACCTGAGCTCTGTAACCCCTCTAAGCCAAAGATCGCGCGTCTAGCGTTACAAATGCCTTCAGCTTAATATGAAAACCACTAAGAAAATTTGCAAAATAGCTGAAATTGTGCAGCGCATTAGAAGAGCATCCAAAGGCAAAACTCATTTGCACTTGAAACATGAGCGCGAGTGTAAACAAATGGCAAAGGGCGGATGGAGCGACAGCGCAAAAAAAAAAAAAAAAAGAAGGAAAACATTGCAAAAGTAAGCTGTGTAGGTGTGCGTGTGTGTGTGTGCGAGTGTGCGAGTGTGAAGTGTGCATGTGAAGCTGCCCTGGCGACCTTGACGCAGGCAAATATGCCAGAGACAACCAGACAGACTGGGGGCTGTAGAGAACGTGTGTTTGTGGAAGACAGAAGTTGACACGTGTATTTATGCTGCTGCTTCTTCTTCGGCTTCTGTTGCCTGCCTGTCAGCTGAAAGTGCTAAGCTGACTTTTCCTGGGTTTGGCAGCAAGCATATATAACTTATATATAGTATATATTTATTTATATTTATTTATATATATCCAATGTGTGCAGAGCGAACTGTAGGGCTTCACAGAAAGCCGGCTTCAATATTTGCCGAGCAGTTGCTAAGGAGTTCTTTTGAAATACGAAAAAAAAATATAAACATTATAAGAAATCCTGACAGTTGCCAGTTGTGTAGCGCATTTTCCGCTGCTCGGGCTGGTGAATTATTTGCATATTTTCCATTTTCATTTTCATTTTCATTTGTTTTTGGGCCACTTTATTTCTAAAGTCTATTTAAAACAACAACAAAAAAGCTGCCTTGTCATTTGCTTTGGCTGTGTTTTGGCTTTTTGCATAGATTTCTAAGCCACAAGGCGTGGCAATAAATTTTCAATTTTTGCGCTGTCACACGAGCTAGCCCCGCCCCCACGCCCGGAGGCGGCGTAATGAGCGCACCGCGAGCCGATAAGGTGTCGCCATTGCTTTTGTTACGCTTCATAATTTATGCGTAACGCGTTTGGCCAAACCAAAAAAGACAACAAAAGTAGAGACTAAAAAAGCCTCTCAAAAAGGCCTTTAAAAAAAAAAAAGCAAGCAAAGCGCAAGGCGCATGCCGCATGGGGGCAGGCTTTTAGGTCAAAACCAAAGCCACAAGGGCAACAGTAACAGTTACAGTAACAGCAACAAGAAGTGAAAGCGGCAACAACAACAACAACAACAGCAACAACAAACAGCAAGTCGCCCTTAACGCTAATCTCTCCCCTGTGTATTTTTCATTATCCTTATTATTTGTGAATGTTACGTGTTGGCCATAACTTAGAGCGGCTAACGATGCGTATACGTGATGCCGCGCACACACACTTGAACACACACGCGCATAGACTGGGGCTGGGGTGTGGCATGCTTTTAGGCGGCCGCGTCCATTTAAACCAAATTAGCAAAAGGTCAAAAAGTGCCGCGGGCTGCGCGTCGTGTCCTGCGTCTGCGTTCTGCTAAGCGCTGAGCTGTGAGCTTGATGAAAAATTAATAATTGTTTGCCAAGCAATTGCCGACAACGACGGCTTTAAAATGTTTACCTGTGCACTCGCCGTGCGGCCAGGGCCGAAAGTTTAGGCAAACTGAAAACTGAAACTGCGCCCCACTCGAGCTGCTCTAGGCTCTAGGCCACGCCTTCGAAGGCCTAGCCACTCGCTACATTTACCAAATTGAATGACAAACATTCAACCCGTCGCATTCAAGCGCGTATTTTTCGAGCTCGGCTCATCGTCGCTTTTGGACCATTAATGAAAATATTTGGCCAAAAAGTTTCTAGCCGCAGGTGCATACTTAGCGCTGGAATTTAATGCGCTTCACTCTCACGGCCTAATAAAATTTGCTGGCATAATAAATCCGTAAATTGGCAAACTTTGCCTAGCCGTCTAGGATTAGGCGTTTAATTGCGTGGGGCGTGGGGCGTGGCCCTAGAAAACAGTACATTTAGCTCTGTGCGCCGAATGGGCTTTATGCAAATACTAAAATAAATACTAAAATAAACTGCTGCATACTTTGAGGCGCCGCGCGAAAATTTCATTTAAATTCAATTGTCAGGCCACTAAAACCCGACTCGCTTTTAACTGTTTGGCGCAAATTGCTGTTGCATTAATTAAATAGCGAATTTAAATACTCTACCGCCAAGTTAATCAAGAGTATATTGGTTTTGCAACATGTCGAATCTGTCTGTTCGTCTGCTAGTCTAAAGGCAAACTTTTTTCAGACTTGATATCATGCATAACTGCGACAGATAAAGTGTTGATCATTAGGGGCGTGGTAAATGGGGTTAAGATCGAAAAACTGTTGAAGAATTTTGAGGTTAGTTGACTTGAGCAACAACTGAAGAACTTCTCCAAAGGTAGACTCGATTTCTGGAAGTTTATAAATCTAAATAAATTTTAAGCTGCATTTAGCTTAACTGTCAGTCGTTAACAACCGCCTGACTGCAATACTCTGTATTGTTGTTTTTTCTGTTTTGTTTTGTTTTATTTTGTGGCAACTCACCTGGCTCCAGCGTGGTGGCCAGCAACAGCGTGGGCAGGCAGAGCAATAGTATGCGCAGTTCCATTAAATGCAGCGGCAAACGCAGCAGCCGCAAACTCAGCAGCCCTGGTGGCAACATTTGTGGCAAGACGAGACTTCTGCTCAACACAACGCACGCGCTTCGCTTAACAACGTACTGTGGGCGTGTAGCAGCTACAGCACAGCTGCGGCAACTTGGCTGGCGGCTGGCGTCTTTAACTGTGACTACACCGCACAATGGCACATCGATGCCATGCGTAGCTGTTGCTGTTGTTGTTCTTCTTGTTGTTGTTGTAGTTGTTGCTCGCTTATTAGGGTTAATGGCTTTTTGAATGAACGCGCTGTTTCCTTTCAGCACTGGCAACACAAAGGCAACACGAACTTACACACATATGTCTGCTGCTCGCTGCTGTTGTTGTTGTTGTTGTTGTTGTTGTTGTTGTTGCTCTTGTCTGAGCTGATGCGCTGATAAATGATGCTGCTGCTCCTTCGATGCAGTCCTTTTGCTACTTCCTGCTGTTTTTTTTTTTTTATATTTTCTATTTCCTTGTGCCGCTTTGTTGTCGCTTGTCAATGCGTTGCCTGTGTTGTCCTGTTGCCAGTTGTTGTTGCTGTTGTTGCTGTTGCTGCTGCTCGGATTCCACCCACAGTGACAACGCGCAACACCTAACCCTGCTATACTATTTTTGCCTCGCTTGTTGTTGTTTGTATGTATCAAATTTGCAGCTTGTTGTTTGGCTCCTTTCTTTACTATAAGTTGGCTAGTTTGCTCCTTTGGTTGGGCTGGGTGGTTGGGGCAAAACTTGCATGTTCTCCATCATTTTTCATGTCACTGCGCATTAGCACATTAAGCCACGAGCATGTATTCTTGTTGTTGCTGCTATTGTGTTGCACAGCAAAAAAATTAACACTCGCTTTTTATGAAATTACATTCAATTTGCTGTAGCTACTTTTCTTTTGCTCTTTCTTGTGCTTTTCCAGCAGCAATAACAACGACAACAATCACGCGTCAAGCTGATGATGAATCGCTTTTAATGTAATATCTTTTCCCACTGGCAACGTTTTTTTTCGTTCTTCCCCTTGGGGAATTGTCAGTTGTTGGCGCTGCTCTCTTAATAAGTTCTGCTTGAATCATGTAGTTAGTCGACGCACTCTGTAAATCAGAAATAAAGAAAAAGCAGTTCAAATAAGCAGATCATAAATGTAGTTTTAGTAATATAGAGAGGCGGAAACCTTAAGTATTTATAGAAGCCCCATAAAGCATTTAGGCCTGGCAGAGAATACATGTGACTGCTTTGTGGTTGGGAAAACATAAAAAACAGAAGAAACATTTTTTAATATTTTATTTTAAACCCATTTAGTTTTCTCTGAGATTATTTCTAAAATGTAATACAATTGGCTTTTTCTTTGTGAATAATAACAAATTCATGAGCCAAATATTAAGATTGTTGTCGATTTTTATTTTTGTTTTATTAAAAAAAAAGTAAAAGTACATAGATTTCTTAATGTAATAGCAGAATGAATCAAAGAAAACAATTGTCAATTAAAACCCAGTCGGCATCAAAATCGGTTTTATTTTTGTTTGACCAAGTTATAAAAGTTTGAACTCGGCTTGAATAAATCGCATTGTCGGAGCTGGCCAGTAAGGCTGTTTGCGGCTATTTCTGTTGTTTTTTCCCCCATCAGCTTACAATCAATGTACATTTTTAAAATCGCATAATTTGGATTCAGTGTAAGCTGCCAATTAATCCAATTAGAATGCGACAACAGAAATGCGACTGCGGCAGTTTCCGATTGTTTGTTTTTTTGTTGTTTTTTTACTTTTATTTTTTGTACTTATTGAAGCGGATTTGTTTCAGTTGCATTAAATTGGGATTGCCTGCTGTTCTATAGAGAGCATTTCGTATTGTAATTTGCCCGCTTCCGCTGTGCCTTACAATTGCCTTAATTGTGTGTATACAAAAAAGAAGAAAACTCTTAGGTTCCACTGCGCCCACTAATTTGCATGCAGAATGAAATTTATTTATTGTGCCAGCAAATTTGCCACATTATTTATAGGTCAACAGGAGGCGACTCGTCCCGCGACTTGCCACAGTTTATGCAAAACTGGCCACAGCCACGAGTAATGAATGGCCACAAGATTGTGTTGGGCAGCGCGAGCTGCTGCTGCTTGAGATGCTGCAAAAGATTCCCGATGTCGCCCGGTCGCTAGTTCACTTTGTTTTCTCCCCCTCTCTCTCTCTCTCTCTGTCTCTCTGCCTCTATCTCTGTTATAATTCATATGCCCTTAAAAGAGGGCATTTGAGTTTAATGATGTGAATTGTGTAACGCATAGAAGAGGGCTTCTTTGAATCAACAAAGTAGATAAACTAATCTCTCAGTCTTCAGGGTCCGTCTCTCTGTCGCAGGCTTTATCGGAATGAACCGGATCGTACCACTATACCCTCCAGCTCTATTAAAGGAACGTTTTTTAAGATATCTAGACCAAAGTCAGAAATTTTCTCACTTAACTGCAAAATTTTAAGCAATTTTTCTAGTAGGGTATTTCATATGCGGCGTATCTGCGCAGTTCTTTTCTTGTTTGTTTATTTGTTTGCACGCACGGCTGACTTTAGTATTTTTTTTTTTTTTTGTTATTTGTATTTTTATGTTAAAAGGCATAAAAATAAAATTTGGCAATTTGGTCAGAAAGTTTGAAGCAACTCATAATTTTTAGCTGCTTTTTATGCTGCGTTTTTTCTGATATATATTTTTATCTAACACATATCCCAGAGCACAAATTGAAGTCCCCGAACGCGGTCAGCGCTGTGCGGTACTTTTTAATGTTATATATATGTATATGTGAGCTGGGATATGTATGTATGTATGGATATATAGATGTACTATATATGCATATGGGGCCCGGCTAAGGCATATAAAGCTAATGAATTTGCAAGTGCGTAAATTAAAATTGAAATTTAGCCGCAAAATTGCCAAAGCGGCCGCTACTCATTTTAATTACAATACAATGTGACTATGTGTGTGTGTGTGTGTGTGTGTTTGTGTGTGTGTGTGTGTGTGTGTGTGTTAAAGTATGCTGGTATATTTAATTAAGCAGCATCCATGGCAACTTATTTGCAACAAACATTAGCAAATGTCATGTGGCATGAATTTATGACACACTCGTGTGCAATTCATTTAAATTGATAAAAGCAGCTGATGTTTGCCTGCCCTTCAAGTGTGTGTGTGTGTGTGTGTGTGTGTGAGTGGGGGAGGGGGGCTGCTTGTTGTTGTTGCTACTTTTGCTACTTTTTGTATCAAATGCAGCAGTTTAGAGTAATTCGCTGGCAAATGTCATGCAAGTGGAATGCTATTTTATGTGCCAATGTCTGCCACGCGCTCTCTTCCCTGCCCTCTCTCTCTCTCTCTCTCTCTCTCCTCTCTCTTACTCTCTCTATGCAACACAAATATGCACTTAAATGCAGTCACGTACACACACACACACACACACACACAGAGAGAGAGAACAAACGTACATATTATTATCTTGACACAATGGTGCCATAAAACTTAAAGACCCCCACAGCAGTTGCTGCCCGCACGCCCGCACGCCCTGCTTTCGCCCAGGCCAACAAGGGCAAATGCTCGCCCGCTGACTGAAGCGTGGGCAGAGGGGAACTCGGGCCGGGCACAGCGCAATGAAGGACATGCCATTTGCCGCCCACCAGCTGGAGCCCCTCTGCCCCAATCTTCAACCTAGTCTCCGTTTCTGTTCCTGCTGCTGCTGCTGCTGCTTGTGCTTTCTTTTCATAGCAGTCGCACTCGCATATGCACATTTGTTTGGATTTTACAGGCAGTCGACAGGGGCTGCGGGTTGGGGGCGGGTGTCTTGGTTCGTTCATGTCCTGCTGCAGGCGCCTCGGGGCGCGTTGGAGGTTATATGGAAATTGTAATAAGTTGAAAACCAAAAAGCTGATGTCATGAGGTTAGTTGCTGTGGCTCAAGTTTCAAGCGACAATCATGTGCTTTTCTTTTGTATAGTTGTTATTGTTGTTTTTCGTTTAGTGCTGCTTCTTGTTGTTGTTGTTGTTGCTGTTGTTGTTGTTGTTGTTGCTGTTGTATGTTGACCTCATACTTCATTTTGTAGCTTTTGTTTGTCATGGCATGCGAATGTTGTTGTTTTTGTTTTTGTTGTTATTATTATTGTTGTTGCATAATGCACTGAGCCTGGGCCCCGTTGTCGTTGTCGCTGTCGGAAATGTAACGGCATGCCACATGACACACACACACACACACACACACACACACACACACACACACACACACACACACACACACACACACACACAGACACACACCCCTGACACACTCGCTCGCACACACTAAGACAGTCATAAATATTTCATATGCAACTGCTGTGCCGTATTATTGTTGACAGTAATTGAGAGAGAGGCCGTAGTAAATTATTTAAATGTTTATTTGGGGATTTGCAGCTAAAGCTCACACAAACACACACACACACACACACACACATATATAAGAAAACGTAATACTGGCGACGGGCAACTGTAGCTGGACCACAGTGCGTATGATGGATGCCCGATTGCATTGGGGAGTCGTTAGCTAAAGCCAAACAAATCGTTTTTGCCTTGTTTATATTTATTACGCCAGCAAATGCCGCTGCTTTCGGCCGCAAATAATTCCGACCCACTTGTGGGCGTGGCTGCAAAAAGTTTAACATTTGTTAAAACGTGTTTTAACCTCCTTTTTTTGTGGTCTTTTTTGTTGTTTATCAATTTGAGACCCGCAGGCGTTGGCTTTTTAATTAGCGTGGCTAATTCGAGCAATTACATTTGTCGGTCAAATATTAGATAACTATTGAGCATTATGCATATAGAGCAGGAGGGGATTTGTGTTGGTGAGGCGGAGGGACGCGGGGTCTGCCAGTCGTTAGCCGCAAGTTGAATGCATTTCAATTGCAGGCAAAATGCAAAATGCGGCAAAACAATTGGCCATAGCCCATAAATATGCACGGGCATATAACAATGTCCATTTTGTGGCCTGTATTGTGGATGCAACAAACAAGCCACCCCCACCCCCACGCCCTCTCCCCCCTCCTCCCTCATCTGTTGCAACCCGCAGCACTGCAGCTGTAAATGGAAATTGCGCGTAACGCATTTTGATTGCACTTGAGTGCCAGCATAAAAATGCGCATTATATAAATTCGCCCTTAAAGTGCTGCCCAGTGGTTGTTGCCGTAGTTGTAGTTGTAATGGGCATGTATCTACATACGTGTAAGCGCCAGTTTATGTATGTGTGTGTGCGCGGATTTGCCTCTCGCCTGCCCGCTCGCTCGCACGCACGTAATTGTTTTGCGCACATTTCCGTTTCCGCTGCATTTCACTTGAATGACTTTAATTTACGCTATTTTTATTTACAGTCTTGTGGCCTCTCGGCCCTCCAAGCTGAATAATTGAGCAATTGTGTTGTTGGCCAGCCCAACAAATTGCCATGCATTTTGCATTAAGCCAAGTAAGATATTAAATAGATTTTCCATTAAAAAAAAAAGCGTGCGATATTTATGTGCTTATTGTTTAAGCTTTAATGAGAGCTTTCCAAAAAGTATGGCAAGAATATCAAAGAAATTATAAGATATTTTTTTGAAGGCTGCAAACTGTTTCTCTATTAAACCGGTTCAATCGCGCAATCTGAAACAGGGCTTTGAACCGAAAACAGCAAGAATAGATTCCAAAGGCAGGTTGCCGGTTCGAACTGTGCACCGCATCAAGAACAGTTTCCATTTCGGCTTGCAGCTTTTTTTTCCTACATATTTTTACATCTTTCTTGATTGACATATTATGGTTTTTGAAATATGTTGCCCATTTGACCCAGCTAAGTTGTCTAGTTAAGCAAAAGCAAATATTTGCTTAAAATCAGATATTAAATAAATAAATAATATATTAAAATTGAAGCTTGCAGCTGCTTGCAGTTTGTTTCAGCTTAACTTCATTAGCAGTACACAATTTGTCGGCCTTTGAGCCGTGTTAAGTATACGCAGCGTATGCGGCTTAAGCTGCTTAAAATGGTCTGCTTACACGCACATCTAGTTGGCGTGTGTGTGTGTGTGTGAGTGTGTGAGTGTGCGTGACCTGTTTGCCTGTCTGGCTGGCGGGCTGCAATGAATCCCTGCCACGTTGTTAGCAACGCACAAAGAGCAGCAGCAGCAGCAGCAGCAGCAGCAACAGCAAAAGAAAAAAGTGATTCAAGAAACTTGCAAGTTGCAAAAGTTTTTCAATTTAAGCCAGTGCCAGGCGCCCCGCAGACACAAGCTCGGCTCGTGTTGCATGCTGCCTGGTTGTGTGTGCGCCTGTGTGTGCACGTGTGTGTGTGTATGCGCCTCTTGTTAATTTACTACTAAAAAGCACAATGGCAATTTTTGGGTCTGGCATTTGAATTATTTCGTGTCATTGCCTGCCGGCGCGACGCTTACATTACGTTGAACTTGGCGCAAGTCTTGGGCCATAAAAAAAAAAAGTGTGGCGTGCTCGGTTTTAATTTCAGCTTCTAGATATGTGTAAGCACCTTGTAGTCGGGGCCTTAATTGGTATGGTCCCAAGTGTCAACAGCTCATTTAGTTTGCACTTTTGGCCAAAACTATTTTGCCAAATATTTCAGACCTCATTTGGCACAGCTCAGCTGCTCTTATTGCCAGTGTCTCCCTGTGTGTGTGTGTGTGTGTTTGTGTGTGTGCGTTAAGTGAAATGGTGGCAGTTATAATAAAAATAAAAAGCATTTTCGGTGTTTATTTAAGTTTCCAAATTGTACAAATTTTCGTAAATTGTTTTGTGCTGGGCCACGTTTGTTACAGCCACAATGAAAGTTTTACACACATTCAGGTATATCAGTGTGTGGGTGTGCGTGTGCGTGTGTGTGCAATATTTACCCCCACAACTGAGCTCTCCCCCTCTCCTGTTTTTTGTTTTTTTTTTTGTTTTTCATGACTGCAGCAAAGTTTTAGTTTGGCAATTTTGCTTTTCCGTTCGTTTCGTTTCGTTTGATATTTTTCTTTTTCCCAATTTTTCTTTTCTATTTTTCAGCTAGTTGTTTTTTCTGTGTGTATTCTTTTTTGTTGTTTCTGCTCGTTTTGTGCTTTGTTAGTTCCGTTTCCGCTCGCAGCACCCGCCCGCCCATAGCTACGTATAACGCGCGCTCGCTGTTCCATTTAGCTAGTTGGGTCGCTGGGCGGCGGCGACTCGTTTTTATTTCATGTGGTGTTGTCAACTTATTTCAAGATTCGGTGATTTATTTTCTAAACAATTAAAGAAAAACAAAACAGCGGACAACAGTGTGCGCTACCCACGAGCACGCGAGAGAGAAAGAGACAGAGAGAGAGAGAGAGAGAGAGGGGGGCGCGGGCGAGATACGTGAATGTGGCACATAGAAAGTGGTGTAGCTTTATGAATTTTTCAGTTGAATTATTTACAGGAAAACGCAGGATAACAGTTTGCCGTTGCGCCAGTTGTGCCACTGAAAATTCGCACAAGCCAACAACAAATTTTTGTCCAAAACTTGCAACTGCAACATGAAAAATGTTTGCTAAATGGCAGCACATTTATGCGTTGCCACAGCAGTGCGGCACAGTGCAAGGTTTACGAAAAAAAATAAAACTAAAACTCTAAAAGTAGAAATATAATAAAAATATGTCACCTGGATTACAGGTAAACAAAACAATATTTGCAGCTGTTGATGTTTGTGCAACATTTGAGTAAAGCAGAAAAAACGAACGATATGAAAGCTGAGTTGGGCTTAAAACTTAAGCTGGCTTAAGGCGCATTTTAAGGGATATTCTGTTGCACTTAAAAGCCTCAACTCGTGGCTCATAACTAAGTTAGTAGCGCTAGCATGACTAATATTGAGTGACGCCAGTGTTTTGTTGTTAAATTTATTGCTTGAATTTTACCTTAAACTTCGGCACTTATCTAAAAATATGCACAACCTGACCTGCCAGTGTCTTATTCTCTAAAGCATATTTTAAGAAGGCAACTTAGCTCCTTTCTGCTGTCCAGCATGCCTAATATAATGCGACGGCACTGTTACTTATGGAAAATTAATTTCGCTTTTTGCTACTCGCACATTTTTTTGTCGCTTTACTCAACTAGCACATAAATCGTGGCAGGTATTTCATTAAACTAGCGTCAGGTGTTGTCGCCGCGCATCGCTGCTCATAAATATACACGCCCACAGCACACCCAAGAACACACACCCGCACACACACACACACACGCAGGCACACACGCACGCACACGCACAAGCGCCTCACGTATATTCACCTATAAAGTCATGTAATCGTCTTCATAATTCCGCCAAGACAAACCATCTAGCTAGCATAATATTTAACACGACGCTGTGAACAATAAAGCACAGCAGCGAGTGCATATTACACACACACACACACACACACACAAACACACACCAACATACACCTACCGAGACACACACACACACACGTATAACAATCGCGCGGTACACTTTTTGCTGAACTACTTCAAGAAAAACTACTGAAATTATGCGCATTTATCAAAGCAGCAGCACGCTGGGCATGCCGGGGGAAGGGTAGTGTGTATGCGGGGGTGAAGGTGGGCGGAAAGTGTGTGTGGCAAGGGGGACTGCGACAACAGAAACTGGTGCAAGTAAACGGCACACACTGCACTACAAGCGCAATTACATGCACACATACACACAGGAAAGTGCATGTAATTTTGTGTCAGAAATTGCAAACTTCACACACACACACACACACACACACACGCGCGCATGCAGTTACATGCCTATATATATATATATGTGTGTGAGTACACATAAATGCATAAAGAAGCAGGCGCTGGAGCTGAAGTTGCAACTGCCGAGTCCCGAGCTGAGTAATAAGAAGAAGCAGCCGCGTAATTCTCGCGTGGTAAATAAATCAGCCGCTGCACATTGCACAATTGTTGCGAGTCACCGTCGCGTATACTTGATATTTCTGATTTCCCTTCTTTTTTTTCTTAGCATTTGCACGAAATAATCTCTGGCTGTCAGTGTATGTGTGTGTGTGTGTGTGTGTGTGTTGCGGCATGGTTTATGAAAATTGTCGCCATGGCGTATATGCGTCTCATAAATGCATGAAATTAATTTCCATTTTCATTTCCTTTAGCCCGCCCCGCACCGTCTGAGTCGTCCCGCCCATGTGCATATTTTGATTGATTGTTTTCACTTTGCGGTAAAAGCTTTGGGCCAAGTTTTTGGGCGCTCACACAGCGAGCTGAGTCACAGCTGCCAGAGAAATGCATTTGAATTTACAATGTGTCAGGCCTGGCAGCACCATTAATATGCCAGCCAGTGTGTGTGTGTGCGTGCGAGTGTGTGTGCGTGTGTAAAGCGCCTAAATTATGCTACGGTCTTTGGCCTTTCGGCGCTTGTATTTATGACAACTGGGGCCAAAAGTTTGCCAATGCATAAATATATTTTCACACGCCCAAGCTTCGAGATAATAATGCTCAGAATTTACGATAAACGCCCGCCGGATTCCTTTCCTTCTCTTCTTTCTTTTTTGTTTTTTTTTTTGCCTGTTTTCAAGGACAATACGCAGGCGGCCAGCGCATAATGTGAACCGGTTGCCATTAAAAAGGGTCCAGCCAGGCGACCCCTGTTGCCCCGCAGCTGCCGCTAAAGTGGCAACAAAGGTTGATCCGGCCCGCAAATGTTTCTCTTTCGTTTTCGATTAAGCGCCGGAAGTCCGTGGCAGTTGACTGTGGCCGTGTCCGTGTCCGTGTCCGTGGCAGGAACGCCGCCGCTCCCGACCCAAAACGCGGTGCGTGGTGGACATCATTGCCGCCATTAAGCCCTAATGACCGTAATAAATAATAATTTATTTCACCTGCAGGCCAGAGCCAGAAACCGCTGCCACTTGCCACTTGCATGCATGCGGATTTGGAGTGCTTCTGGCCCATACCCTGCCCCCCATACCCCCACCCCTCTATATGCCCTAAAAACAAAAGGTTATTGTTGCATACGGCATTATTAATTGTTTTTCTTTGGCCGCCGGACAGCGTTGTCGTTGTCTGGCTTTAAGTGGCATTTTTATAGCCGCAGAGCTGCCAAATACGTGCCGGGATTTGCCAAGAGGCGGCCCATAAGCCCAGTCAAAAAGTAAGAGCAACAAAATCTTCACCAAAAGCCCGCTCGTTTAGATAAACTTAACTAAAGACGGCTTCCGGCCGCGCTCTCCTTTTTAGGTAATTACCCAAAGAAAAATAAAACAACAACTTTTGGGTCGAATGTTGGCTGCGGCTGCCGCTGCGGCTTTGGCATTGGCCTAATGCATGCTTATTAAAATTTTTGCTGTCATTAGAATGGCCGGAAATTGGCTAAAAGCGAGCAGCGGGGCCAGGTCGCGGGGCAGAAGCTGGCCACCCTGTTGCGTGCAGGTGTTGAGCCGTTTGGGACATTTAATTGCACGCCTCGGCCGTGCCTTAGCCTTTGGCAAATTAAATTTGATGGCCATTTGACATGAGCAAATCATTTAATAAGCCGCCGGCCATTTGGCTCTGGTGCGAAATCAATAAATGGCTGAACGTAAAAAAGCCAACCCGCTTTTAACTGTTTGTCCGCGTTAAAGCCAAGTGCCAAATGTCCTACAAGCCACAGTTGATGTCAATATGAGCATAAAATTGAATTTAAATTAACTGAAATGCACTCAAAGTACTGAAATCGGAAGATGCGTGCTTAAATGCCCTGAAATAATTGAACATTGGATAAGGGGTGTAATGGTTTTGGCCATAAGCATGTAACAGACAGAAGGAGACATAAATATCATATATATTTTCTTGATCTTGTCTGATGATCTGTCCATCCGCCTGAGTCTACGCCTCGAATAGCATAAAATGAGAATCATACAAATTAAATAGACCCAACCTTATATGTAAGCTACAAATGCAGTTCTGCACAAGCTTTATTTCCTATCGAGCTTCTCTATCAAAGCCATATAATATAATGCTTCGCATTGATACGGTTCGGCAGACACTTCATGGCAGAATTCAAATACTCTTATATCAATGGCATATAAAGGGTCTAACAGAATTTGATTAACTTGGCTCTGATAACTGCGAGCAGCTCATATTTATTTTCACAGTTCCTAGATGAGCTATATGATATAGTACAACGATTTTGTCAACTGGAACATGTGAATCATTGCTTATTAAAAGTTGGGAGAAGGGAGAACTAGTTTTAGTTTAGTTTTTTAGTTTCTCTTTCCAAAGAGCATAAAGCTAATGCTCGGGGAATTCTCCCACACTCTGCCCCACAGGGGCCAACACATCTCAAGCTAAATTCATAATACCCTATGCAAGTGTATAGTAAAAAAATGCAGCAGCAGCAGAACAAAATTATTGTTGTTTAAAAAAATTGGCCAGCGAGTCGTGTGCTTTGGCTTTGGTTTGGTCTGGTTTGGTTTGGTTTTAGCTTAGCTCGAACGAACGAAAAAAAAATGAAAATCAATAGAGAAGGCGGTTGCCAACAATGGGGCAACATATGCGGCCGCTTGCAATAAACATGGGCGTGAAAACCACAAAATTTTATGCAAACTCATAAAATGATTTTTACAGCGCGCACTCTGAAATATGCCCCGAGGCTATTGTTATTGTTATTGTTGTTGTTTTTGTTGCTCTTGTTGTTGTTGTTGGTGGCAGCTTACACACAGACAAGCGCAATACAGGCCCATAGATGTGGCACATAAAACTCCAAACAAAAACTGCAGTAAAACATGGCCCAGAGACGAGTCCTCTTTGGCTAGCTAGGTTTGGGGTATTTTCTTTTTTTTTTTTTTCTCTGGGTTTCTGTTTGAGTTTCGGGTTTTAGCGCCCTGTGGCATCAATATTTTCTCTAAGGCGATTTCCGTGCCGGCCAAACAACATGCACAACAACGGCAGCTAACGATTTTCATACATTTTTGTGTGCTGCGAATTCGCCAAAACCAAAAACCGTTTCGAGATGGCAGCCAAAATCAGTGGAAGACCAATAAAGTGGCCTCCATATGCAATGCGGCTGAACTGAACCGAACTGAAGCTGTAGCCTGAACTGCGCCACCCAAAATAATAGAAATCGAAGTGATGTGAGTGAGTGTGTGAATGTTTGTGTTTTATGCATATGTGTGTGTGTGTGTGTGTGCACATTTGTGCGGCTGCAAAAGTTTTGCCCAGCATTTTGGCTGACCTCAAAGGATTTGCGGAAGAGTCGGCCCACCGACCAACCGACCGAGCCAGGCTAACAGGCGAACGTTGTATTGCGGTCTATTGAACTAATATTGGAGGACACATGTGTAGCTTGAGGATTCGATTTGGAGTCGGATTTAGCTTTGCCAATAGCCGGCGCATGTAAAGTGCTCCCCAAGCGACACAAATTTGTGCATTTTATGATGGGCTTTATCTATGGCTGGCTTTTCTCTCTCTCTCTCTCTGTGTGTGTGTGTGTGTGTGTGCCTTAGGCCTTTGGGGCGTGGCCGTAGCATAGAATGTGGTATTGGAATTTGGAGCAGAATTAGGCCTCGAAGCTACACGTGGTCACAGCCTGTGTAAGGGCAGGCTAATTGTTGCAAAGCTGAAAGTCGTTGGCAGAGGTAGGAAAACGGCAAAATAATATGAAATAAATGTCAAAGCTATATCAAACATTTATCGTCGGGTTACCGTAGCGTAAATATCCTTGCAGATTCACAGATATGTGCCATATTTATAATTTAAGTCTGCCCCAGCTGCTATTGAAGTGCTCGACTCAGTGCCGAGCTGCTGTAACAAACATTCAAGCTTAAGCTCGTCTCATGACTAGATCGACTCAGCTAATCATGAGAACTGAGATGCTTCCTTCTGTCTCTTTCATGTAGGGTATAGGGTATACTAACTCATTTTCCGTCGATTTCTCGAATAGGTGCGAACTACAGCTGCTTAAACAAGTCCTTACCACAGCACAGTCTTCGCCCCAGATTCAGCACAAATAGGTATTCAGTTTGAGGCCCTTTCAGTTCTATGCATGGCAAGGCAACGCAAGCTAAATTCAGCCCAACTCTAGCCAAAGCAATAAGTAGCATTACATTTGGTTGCCTCTGAGAGATTAATCAGATTCAAGAGGTTACATTTGCCAACATTTCGAATGGCTTTCACTCAGAGCAAACACACAAAGTTCTCGCTGGTGACCATCAAAGCAATTTGTGGCGCACACATCAAACACAGCTGTGCATGTGTGCATGTGTGCATGTGTGTGTGTGTGTGTGGCTGGCTGGCTGGCTGCTTGACTTGACTATGTGGCTCTGCCACGCCTACCAGGGCACAGTTGTTGCCCCGACTGCCAGCGGAGTGCCAGTTTATTGGAGTTGTCATTGAATTTTGTGTGAAGTGTTTATGCAGAACTTTGAAGTTCAAATGCGGCAGTGGCGGCTGCTCTTCAGCAAAAAGCCGCCCGCCGACACATGTGTGGCAAATGCGCAAAACAATGCGAAAACCAACTGGCAAATATTTGCATTCGATTGATTGACTGACAAGTGGCCACACGGCCACAGACACAGACGCAGCCATTTGCATGCGTAACAAGTTCAAGCCAAATGAAAACCAAATGCTTCAAAAGGGCCTAGCCAAAAATAGAAGAAGGAAAATAAAATAAAAATAAAGTGAGTTGAAACGTTGCGTATACAACGCGTGTGACGCAATTCCCAAGCTAGCCATAAGCAAGTGGGCGGACGTATAAGAGTGGGCGGGCCGCTGCTTGAAATGGGCTGTGGCGTTGCCTTGGCATGCTGCGATGTGGTGCTAAAATTAAGCAAATCCCAGCTAAGCAATTCTTACAAGCATGCAAGCATTTATGAGACAAGGGTAAGAGTGGGTGTGTGTGTGGGGGTGTGTGTGTGAGTGTGTGTGTGGCAATGCTCGTCTGCCTGGTGCATGCATGCCAAAGTTCATTAAACTGCTGCTGTTCGCCCGCATGCCCTCGCATACATTTCAATTACCCTCACCTGCTCGCAATTCAGCTCAAGGATTTCAGAGCAGTAGCAGCGCCAGCTTCTCAAGTGCCACACACACACTTTCACACCCACACACATACCCGCACACACACGCGCTCAATGCAAACTTTCAAATTGCTTTTAGTCTGCATTGGAATGCCCGCGCTGTCAATGCGTCCTTTAAGGATTCGCATTTAACACAAATTTATAATTATTGCATGACAATAAAACAGCTTTCAACTATTTCGCAAATAGTTGGACCCAGTTTCGCCCCAACGCAGGCAGCTGACATTAGCAGCGCATGCAATTGGCATATAAATGAGAACTGACGCTGAGGGTAGAACAACTCCATTTTCCAATTTCAGTTGCCAGCTGCGGAAAAACTTAAACTCCATTTTCATTTTCATTTACATGCTTATTACAAATGCAACATGCTCATATTGGTTGTCTGCGAGGGGATTGGCTGGCAAGAGTGTTGGGCGGGGCGGGTAGGAGGAGGGGTGTGCTAGAAAAAGGGGCAAAAATATTACGTTTCTGCTCGTCATTGCCGCAACATTATTTTCTTGAGTTAATTGCGACTGGGATCATCATGAGCACAATGGCAGAGACAAACACACGAGGCGGGGCGAGAGGCACAAAGCAAGAGTTTCATTTAAAAAATAATGAGTTTTCCGGCAAGGGCGCATGCAAAACAACGCACGGCAGCAGCAGGATAGTAAGCAGGGGGTGGGCGAGGGGGCACAGGCGGGTCGCACTATGACACAGTCGAAAAAAAATTAACTTTTGCTTTAATTATAAAGCTGACAAAACGCTCGGGAGCAGCGCATGCAAATTGCGAGTGCGCTAAGCGGATGCGACGCTGCTGATGAGAAAGAGCGAGGGGGGCAGGGGCAGCATGAAGATTAAGGGGCTGGCAGTTAACTATGGCAAAAGTCAGGCCAGGCACTTGTCAAAACTCACACGGCGCCCCCCGCCCCCGCAAACATGCTTAGCAACCAACAGCCAGGGACGTAGTGGGAGCCGGAGTCGTAGTGGGTGCCCCTCGGCCCGAAAGGGACAAAAGGCACCAAAAGAATGACTGGCGAGCACTTGAGTCGGCCGAAAATCCTTTATGCCAGAGCCAAACAGTCTGCAGAAGTCATTTTCAAGCGGCGCACATCATGATAAACTCTAAGGGTCAGGCCTTAAAGTAGCCCCCGGGACCAGGAGGACCGTCAACAACAACAACAAAAAAAAGAAGAGAAAAGAAACAAGCCCAAGTTACGCATACGCCCCGCTGACCTTTGAATATTTTAATTAATTATGAGGCCGCAGTGGCAAGCGTCTGAACCGACGCAGGCAAGAGTGTAAAATAAAAGCAAAAGCCGAGTGTAATTATTCAAATGCAAGGCGAAAGTGAAATGCAAAAATATTAAATATATATACTATAAGCAAAAAAAAGGATATATATATATATATGTACTTAGTGCAAACAATCAGCTAAAAAACTGCTCGCATTGCCAGCTCTAAAAACCATGCAGGCTGCAGCTTTGCTGTGCGCCATAAATTAAAATAACAAATTACTTAGATGAATGAACGAGTGAATGAACGAGTGAATGAATGAATGAATGAATGAGTGTGTGAGTGTGTGAGTGTGTGAGTATATGAATTACATGAGTGTGCTAGTCCAACAAAAAAATGCACACTACAAAAATTTGTTGCTTGTCATGAGAAAAACGAGCAGCAGAAATTGGCACAAGCTGTGCTTAGCGAGTGTTGTGTGTGTGTGTGTGTGTGTTTGTGTGCGCGTGTGTGTATTGTATTTAAGTGTATTGTTTGTGTTTTGAGTATCCTTTTCAGCTCGCAGCTACGCAGCATGATGCAGCCAAAAATGCCAAAAATTGCGCAACTATCATAAACGGAAATAATCACAAGTCAGTTGTGTTTATATTGCGGAAATTAAATATGTTTTCTATTTAATGTGCTCTTTTATCTGTATGTGTGTGTGTGTGTGTGTACTTGTTGTATTTAGTTTGATTTTTATTTTTGTTTTATTTTTATTGGCAAATGCGAGTGCTGATTTTGGGCAGCATTTAAATGGCAATTGCTTTCTGCTTGCTTTGGCATTTAAGCTGCGGCTTATTTGCCAATTCAAATGCTTCGCTCGTTTTACGAGCTTTTCAATGTAATTGCGTCACATTATGCACACACACACACACACACATGCACAAACGCTCAAACGCACATACATATAAATATATGCAGATATAGTTATTTGCTTGCCATAAATACTGTGGAGGGCAATAAACGAATTGCCATTTCATTTGCAGTTCAACTTTGTTGCGCCCTTCTAATGCCCATTTAGCATATGTGTTACAGCTGCCTGTCTCTGTGTGTGTGTGTGTGTGTGTGTGTATTTGTAAATTTATCTTTTTGTGCATCGTAAATCTTGTTGCCTTTTCAGCATTTTGCACAAAATTTATTTCCTTATTAAAACTTTTTTATTTGATTTAATTCGGGCGCATGTGCAGTTCCTCCACCTTCTGCTACAGCTTCAGCTCGTTCTCGATTCCAATTGCGACGCTTTGCATATGTGCTAGGTAAATGCACACACACACACACACACACACACACACTCATACACTCGCACACACACTCACACTCGCACAGACGCTCAAATTGTGATAAATGTAACGAGTCTTTGAGCTGGTATTTGTAAGGCGTCTACCCTTTGCTCAAAGTCAAATAGTTTTTCGAAAAAGCATTCAACTTTATCGTGCGTTTCCTGGGAAATTAACATGCCCGCCCATATGCGCAGCCCTCGCACTCAGCCCTTCGCAGTGTGTGTGTGTCTTTGCTTTGGTTCGTTTACCTCATCGTCAGCACACACACACACACACACACACACACGCACACTGCTATAAAAATATCGTTTGTGAACTTTGCCCTCACCATCTCTTTCTCTATCCCTTGCTCCACAAGCTCCCCACTCTATTTGTGTGCGGGCGAACGCACTAAACTTTTATTTTAGATTAAGTCAATTTGCCCCAGCCACGAAAAGTATTTTTCATTTGCCTGACTGGCCTTTTTATTAACAAGCTCGTTGGCTAGCCCGGAAAAGCTGCGCATCAAACTATGCACGTGGCGGCTGCCTTTTTCGGCCATTATTACGTATACGTATACGTATACGTAACGTATACGCAATGTGCTCTGGTCTCGACGGTGTAATCGACAAAGTTAAATTTCGCACTTTTGCAGCCAACTTTTTTGTTGTTTTTTTTTTTTTGTTGTTTCTCCTCTGACTTTGATTTGGCCCAGCCGCATATTAACAGCGTCTGCTTTTGGCCTTTTCTCTCGCTCTGTGTGTTGTGTCTTACGCCCGAGAGTCATTTTGTGGCAGGCGGCGGCAAGTTTAAAGCACTTGCCATAAATTATGTTCATTGCTGTCGGCACAGCCCTTTTCGAGCTGATTGCCTGATTTATCCGCTGTCTTTAGGCTAAAGACTTTATTGGAAAAGTTTGATTGGCCGCCGCTGCTGCTGCTGCACCACGCCCCACAGCTGCGCGCGCCCCACTGTGATAACTTCATATTCCTGCATACCATATAAAAAATAACAAAAACCACAAAAAAAAAACAACTCAAAATTGATTGACGTCAACGTCGGCTCGTTTGCCATAAATCAAAAATGCACATGCCAAAAAATACGCAATTTTTGAAGTGTTTAAAAATTAATGGAGCTGCTTCAAGTGAACTCAATCAATAACCGATATGCCCCATTGCAGCACACAAAAAAAAAAAAAACAGGTGACATTTAATACACACGTGTGTGGTTAAACGTGTACGTTTGTGTGAAAGTGTTTGATAATGTCAAACTTGACAAAGTGCATTGCGTTTGCACTTAGTAATTGCATTTGTAATGGCCCGCAAGTATGCTCTACAGTTGCCTTTTGGTTCTCATCTATAGATCTTTATAAAAATGGTGCTTTTGTAAAACTGAATTATGAGAATGGCTTTGAGCAGCTAATTAACGATAGTCTCTATAGTCCTATATCGAAATTTTAGACTGGTGTCAACTTTGATTAGTTTTACAACACTAGTTTAGAGCTGATCAAGCTGACAAATTGGTTGCCTTGCCTGTGGCCCAAAGTAGAGCTTACTGGTTCCCAACTTACCTATCGAATTTCCTTAGTTTTACAACACTGCTTTATTGACTTTAGTTAGTTATACAACACTGCGTTAAAGCCAGTCAGACTGACTAACTGCTTGCATTGAATATGCCCTATCGGTTCTCAGTTTATCTATTGACTTTGCTTCGTTTTACAACTCTTATTTAGTATTGTTCAGCGTGAGAAACTACAGTAGAGCTTATTGGCTTATTCTCAGCTTAGCTATAATTAGAAGAAATTTATTAAAAGTTTTCTCATGCATATCTCAACTATTTTGAAATAGCTTTGGCGAACTGTCAATAGAGTTTTTTGTCAGTTGTAGACTATAGAAATTGTCAACTGCTATCGACTATGGTTGGTTTCACAACACTACCCTAATGTAGTGCACATATCAGTTACCAATATAAAAAAAACTTTCTTTTATTATCTATAGTTAATGGTAAATACCTTTAAAACTTATCGATGTTATTGACTGCTTTCGACTTTTGTTGGTTTTACAACACTGCTTTAGTGCTGTTCAGCCCCTAGTTTGATGCACAAAAGGTCAGAGTTGTCACAATTTGAATATAATATACCTTAAATAAGCAAATGTACTTATAATTATTAGGCGTGTTTTATCTTGGGTTCAAAGTTTGTCAATTAATTAAAAAAACGCTTAATAAATAAATTGTGGCCCATTTGTTATGTGTTATCTACAAATAAAATAAAGAAGGCGGCCCAGGCATATTTCAGCAAGGACATTAAGTCGTTGTTGCTTATCCGATGTTCATTATTTTGTTTTTCCTTCCGCGCAAATTTAATCAGCGTAACAAATAAAAGGTGTGTAAGTGTGCGTGCGTGTATACATATATATGTGTGCGAATGTGTGTGTGCGCAGAAGCGCAAGAAATTGGTTTATTAAAAATGCTTTTAAGCATCGTTATCGAAACGCCGATAAAATAAATACAACATAAAGTGCGAACATACCCCGGCACTCGTAAATAAAAATGGGAATAAAAAAATATAAATACAAGAACGAAGTGATGAAGGCACGCTGCAGTGGGCAGGTGGTTGGGGCAGGTACGGTTGGCACTGGCATTGTTGAATTTATTATCTGTTGCATAAATCAACGTTTTAATTATGTGGCAACCAGGCAGGCAGGCAGGCAGGCGGGCAGCCAGGCGCTCGCCTGAAAAAGTACATAAAAATGTTAATTACCTGCAGACAAGAGGCAAGTGTATGGCAGAGAGAAAGAGAGGGTGAGTTGGAGAGAGGGAGTGGAGATCTTAAGTTCCAAGTTCTTGTAGTCCTCAAAATGAGCGGTAAACAAACGCGCTGCTGCTTTAATTAGAGAAGCGACAAAAAACAGCAACAAAATTAACAAACTTAATAAAAAAACCAACTCGAATGATGTCTGAGAAGCCAGCGACGGCAGATTAAGCAGCAGCTTTGCTGTTAAATCTTTTTAATTCTGGCACAATTATCAACGCCAGCTGGCATATGGCAATTGAATGTCCGCCTCTCACTTTTGCTTCTTTCGGGGCGTGGCAACAACAGGCTGTGCCGTGGCAATTTTTCGGGTGCCTTATGGTCGCTTGCGGTTGCCAGGCAGCCACACGGCAAGTCGGCTGTGTTTACTCGTGCTTTTGTTTGTTTATGCTCCTTTTGTTGCTAATGATTGCCGCCTCATGACCCCGCCTGCTAGCTAAATCTCTGTGTGTATACGTGTGTGTGTGTGTGTGTGTGTGTGGCAGTTAGCATGTAGATTTTGTGCTATGCCGTGTGGCTTTTATATGAGATTTGCAAATTGCCTTTTATAATACTTAATACGCCATAGCAAACGCCCAACATCCTGCTCCCGCTCCTGCCGCTCCTGACCCTGCCCTGTTTGTACACTCTCACAGTTGCAGTACTTTTATTTTATGCTTTTTACAATGCTTTTATTGCTTAATACGGCTAAGCAAATACTCTGAGCACAAATTGTCGCCTTGGCCCAGGCACAGCTGCTGCGAATGCTTTGCCCGGGGCCATTTTGTAATAGAGGAAACTGTTTAATGGCATTTTTGTGTGGCACTTTTCGCTTGTCGTCAGATAGTGTCCTGCCTAATGTGTCCTTAATATATTATAATATGCAATTAATGTGCGCTTTAATGACATGTTCGCTTGGCATATGCATGCATACCTATTTATTTGCTTCGCATAAATATACGCATAAATCATACGCACCGTGCGCCACACATAAATCAACATGAATGTCACAACTAATCTTAACCCCTGCCGCTGAATACCCTACACTTCACATCCCTTTCAGAGTCCAATATATGAGTTATCACATTAACACGGCTGAACGCCTGGCCATATGCGACTTCAAGTGCTCAAACTCTGCCCTTTGCCTTCGGCTTGCACTTGATTGAATCGCCGTGGCGAGTGTATTTCAGGCCTGTGCGTTACTTGCCCTGTAGTTGACACATTAATACAAGCAAGACCTTAAGATTTATGGCGCGCAACCCAAAAAACAAAATGAACAACAGCAAAAAGTTGCTGCCCAAACTAAACAAAGTCATATAAATAATAGGCCAGCGACAGCTGCCGCCTTCTGAGACCGCACACCCAATTGCTTTATCAGCCGGGCTATCAATACCAAATTGCACTCACTTAAAATATATGCGCCCAGTCCGCACCGCCCCAAACTTATTAAATTTGTTATTAGACCCGGGGACAAAAAGAAAAAAAAAATATATAATATATATTTATAAAAGTCTAGAGACTGTTGGCAGCTTGATTATCCCGACAAGTTGAGGTTCTATGACCGCCTTTTGCTTAATGCCAAACTCAAGCTAATGTGCACTCATTAGAGCCAGGCGATACTGTCCCTTTTTTCACTCTATATACCCTGTAGACATGAAACCTTGTTTAAAGTGGGTATATTGGTTTGGCAACCGATGGGTGCAGCAGCTCGATGAAAATATCTACAGAACAAAATACTATTATTTCCCAGTTCAGTTTTCTTGACAGTTCAGTATGTCGACAAATATCGATTGCCACACTCATTTTTGCCCAGGATATCTGCGTGTCATGCCACGTCTCAAGTCAGACTTTGTTTTGTTTTGTGGCCTGCTGCATTCCCTCACGTTTTGCGTGGGGGGACAACAAGCACATAAAAATAAAAATAGAAATAAAAATAAATTTAAAAGCAGACAGCAAATTATGCAGCGATGCGTATAATTAATCTGTTGGCATTAATTGCTGGAAAGGCTGCAGAAAAACCGCAAAGCGTTGGGCGTCAAATGAAAAGAAAGCCTGAAATTATTTTAACGCGCCGAGCGGGAGATAAACTAACCCAGCCAAGCTAAGCCTCTCCCCCCAAGCCCAAGAGCCACCCCTTTCGGTCAGCCCCTGGGGCCACACTCCACTGAAGTGTCATTTGGGGGCCAGTGAAGCGTGGCAACCAAATATAAATCTGTGGCAAGGAGAACGCGGCTTATTGAGAGATCAGGCTGCAGGCTACAGGCTGGAGGCGAGCGATTGGCCCAACTAAATTTGCGCCTTAAATGCGCTTTTAAAGCTGTCGGCCAACTGATGAACTGCCGGCCGACAGACTGACAGCCCGTCGCTCGTTGTGTGTGTGTAATTAATTGCTGACCAAGTTGAGCAGCACAACACATTCGGGCAGGTGTCTGCTCTGGCAGGCAGGTGTGCAGGCGGGTCAGTCGTGGCACCGCCTGATACCGAGGCAGAGGCCTGGCAAGAAAAACGACTGCACAATTTATAAAAGTCAACACTTGAGCACGTTTCAGCAGTTGAGTGTACAAACGCCGACGCCGCAGCCGGCACGGCAGCAGCAGCACCTGGGCAGAGGCTCAGCTCACTTCATTTTATTATCAAGCATAGTTCTGCACGTAATTGTTTTGACGTCACTTTTGCAAATTGTCCTTTTTGTTATTGTTTTTTAGAGCCACGCCAGGGCCAAGTCATGAACTGATAAACGCGCGGTCGTTGTCGTTGTTCTTGTTTATGCTAGTTCACAAACTGAAAGAAAGGGTATATTGGTTTCTTGAAATGCCTAGCTGCTGATATGTCGGCGCTAACTTAGCTACAGACTTGGAATTTTCTATATATACTCGTCCATATACACTCGACAGATAAGTTGCTTAGATTATGTGAGAGAGAACGTGTAGAAGAGTTTTCGCAGACAGACCACTGAACCCTTTCTTCTAAAACTTTCTCTTAAAATAGTTATAGCATAGTTTTAGGGTGCAGCAATCTGTAATCTATACAAAAATTGATCAGAAAGTTCGATAGCTAATACAAAAATGTTGACGGGTAGCTGTCTTTATACATTGAGCGTGTATTACGCAGTCGGTTGCACCCGACAGCAACACTTGTACCTGTTTTTCGCTCAACTAGTTCATTAACCAGAGGCACTGCAATTAATTGTTAAATGCCAGAGCTAATGACAGACAAACACACGCAAATACACACACTCACACACCCACCCACAAACATTTAGTTTGCGCCGCGCTGCAAATGAGCGCACAGCACGCGCAAGCGACCACCTGGCGTATGCGCAATGTGGCAAACAATTTGTCGTGAAACCGCCAACAGATACAATTAAGAGCTATCTGGCATAGTCAATCATGATTTAGCGTCAGTTTCGCGCCGACACGCCTTAAATTTCAGCTCGGCTTAGCTTCCGCCAATGGCAAATGGCAAATGATTCAGATAAGCGACTATTTTACTCACCCCACTCGCGACTCTGGCTGCATGCCACGGGCTAAAAATGGCTGCAAGTAAAAGAATTGTGGAAAATAAAATTAGTATGCTTTCAAAGCAAACTTGCAACTTCAGCATGCAATAAACTTTGACACGGAGACTATGTTGGGTTCTTGTAACGGTTGAAAGGATTAAATAAATGGGAACAGCTGGGAGTAGGGCGTGTGACTATAAGATGCTCTGTACTTGGAGTAAAAGTTGCTGAAAAATGGGAAATGGGAATGTGTCTTAAAGATAAATATGTGGAATGTATATGCCTCTGAATCTGATAAATCTAATTCAAGCGAGCTTAGAGAGAGAATCTAAAGGGGCGTGGCAACCCATATATATTCATATTCATTCAATATCAAACTGAGTCTCTCGCTCGCTCTCTCTCTAGCTTTCATATTGTTACAGCCACATACTCTAAAAGTAAATTCGACACAAAATTAAACTATAGATAGGCAAAGCATGGGCCTAATATTCCCCTTTTTGTATGCGTATAGGGCATATAAAAAAAGCGCCGCTTGCTGTTAATATTTTTGTTTGGCTGCTTTCTGTTTGTTGTGTCTGCCGCCTGGCGCCTGTGCTGCGCCTTTGCATGCAAAACAAATAAGAGGAACACACACACAAAGACACACACCCACGCACATGTAGACACGCATCAATTGACATTGAACTAAGCGCAGGACCAGACAGCAGCTGGCTGATTGCCGCCTGCTGACTCAGCAGCAACAACAAATACAACAACAACAACATCCACGTCCGCATCAGCATCAGAACGCATGCTATTGACACTACAGACTGAAATCTGAATCTGAATCTGAATCTAAAACTGAATCTGAATCAGAATCTGTTTTGTACGCCCTTTGCGGGGGCTTAAGTGCAATCAATGCGGACAAAGTCAGCGTCTAAATCAACGTCACGCCCCCTACCGCTCAGCTAACAGATCATCATCATTACCACCATCATCGTCATCATCATCGTCATCATCATGATGTTGGAGGCATTTGAATGAAGTTTTTAGCATTGTAATCGAAATGCTGCCGAGTCTGCGACTGAAGCGTTAATCCTTTAGCCCGAGCAAAATGCGCAGCGTACGCGCTTTTAATTAAATATGAGCGCTTTTCAGCGAGTATTTCAATTAATTATTGGCAAATGTTCTAGGCAAAAATAAAATGCACAGCAAATAAATAGAAATATAAAGCAAAGTGTGTAAAAAACAAAATGGAAATAAATTAATTATGCTCGCCCGGCTGGGCACGCTCTCTGGGAAGTTGGAGCGACAAGCCTTTAGCAAATAATTAAAAAGGGACGAGCCGGCCAAATCTGAAAAAGTAATTATTTGGACCAGTCCCCCTCCCCTGCAGTCGACGCGCCCTGCGAAAGCCAAACTTTTGCAGCGAATTAAAATTAATGAAAATAAATTTTCCAAATTGTTTTAGCAACCCCTTCATGTTTTTTTGTATTATTTTTTTTGTGCCGTTGAGCCTCTACAGCGGCCGAGTTGACTCTTGAAAATGATGATATTGAAGTGTAATAAAGCAAAGCAAAGGACGAAGGGTCCTGCTGCTGCTCGTCAGAGCCAGAGCCAGAGCCAGAGCCACAGTCAGAGCACTGCCAATTGAGTCTGAGTCTGTTCGGTTCGGTTGGGTTGGGTTGGGGTTCGCCTGGGGCTGGGGGCACTGACTTGGCACATGAAAACACTTAAGAAATTTAGTTCTTGTTCTCAATCTTGTATTTGAGGTCGTTTCTGGGCTCAGGCAGGCGCTGGGTTCAAATGTTGTTGCCGCGGCCGCCTGACCTTTTACTTCTTTGCCAATTTATGCTGTTTGTTTGTATGTTTTTGCTTAGCTTTTTTTTTTTGATTCTTTGGTCCTTTGTAAACTGTTTGCTGGCAATCTTCAAGCTCATTTGCAAACGTATTAAATTAATTAAATATTCGATTAGGCAGCACTTTAAGGCAACATACAAATTCGCAAACCCATTAATAAAACGCGACGAATTTGGTTTGCCGTTTTATTATGCATAAGACAACAATATGGAGGCATAGAAGCCTGCTCCTGCTACATGTCCTGTGATCTAATTAGCTGCTGCTGCGGATAAGCCTAGCCCAGAACTGAGCACATGTGTCTGCGCAGGCTGTGCCTGAGTGTGTGTGTGTGTGTGTGTGTGTGTGTGTGTTAGTTGTTGTATTAGTTGTTTCCTTTTTCATGAACTTTTAATGTGTCTTTGCCAAAAACTCGCTGCCATTTGTTTATTTAATTAAGCGCATTACATGGGCAACGCGCTGGGCGCTTCGATTAACTACACGCTGCCGCCCACTTTCACTGTCTTGCTTGTGTGTGTGTGTGTGTGTGTGTGTGTGTGTGTGTGTGTGTGTCTGTCCATATGTTAACACACACACGCATGTGCATAATTAACGCCTCCCTCCATTGCCTGTTGACCATATTGCGTTGTCTTGACCATATTGTTGGTGTTGTCTGTTATTTTTTTGGGGTCTACTGCAGCATATGTCGGGGTCCAAGATTTTTTAGCCGGCTTGTCATTTAAAACGCCTAATTAGCTGTAGTATCATTGTCATGAAATTATTGGAGCGTGCGAGCAGCAACAAAGCACCATCATCAGGGCACGAAGTGCTTATTATGCCCAGCTGCAGACAAATTTAATTTATTCAAAATAACACACACACACACACACAAACAACCTCTCGCATTGTCCTTGCCAAACTTTTGACCACACACAGACCCAAAAAGTATCTCAGTGTGTGTGTGTGTGCGCTCGTGGCATTCCATGGGGTTTCAGCTTCTAATTTTCACGCATGAGCACACTTTTGAGTATACTGTTATTTAAAAAAGGAGCAGCCCGTAACAGATCCTTGACCATTCGTATCAGCGGCATGCTCAATTTAATTTGAATTGCGACAAGCCGCACCCCGCAGCCCCAAGCTCCGCCTCCTGTCCCCCCCTAGCCTGTTCTATGTGTGTGTGTGCGCTTATTTTATTTATGCCCAGCCACGCCCACGACCACAGCGTAGCCCATGTTAAAGGTCAGCTAAGGATAACTCTGTGTGTGCTGTGAGGTTTTTGGCATTTGGGCCATAAATTAGTGCACTTCCTGCATGAATTTTGGACAGCAGCGAATTATTATGGGCTAGTCCTACACTAAATGCCGCTCCTCCCCCTCCCCCTCTCTCTCTCACTCTCTGAATCTGTCTCTCGACCGTTCTCAAGTTTATTGAACTTTATGAGCTCGGATTACGGAGACAAAACCCAGACTAAATGACTTAGAAGGGCATGGTGTTGGATTTTGTCTGTCTAATTTATGTGCCCGACGTGTGACTGACAAGTTTATGTTTTCATTTTTTGGCCTCATAAATTTACCAATACTTGCAGATTTCTCAAAAATGAGCGCCACTGAACTGGGTTATAAATTGTACGTGACCGGACTTTAAGGATTTCACTTGTCTCCCTCAGTCGCTCTCGCTCTCGCACCCTCTTGTGGCATACCTTTGCTAAATTATGAGCGGCTAAAACCTGTCGAGCTATTGAAATGCCAGGCAAAATTAAAAATTAGGGCGCACCGTGCCACGCCCACTCACCGTGTATGTGTGTGTGTGTGTGTGTGTGTTATTTATAGTTATGTAATCAGCGTGAAGTTAAGTTCACATTTTATGCTCGTTTTTGTCTCGCTCGCTTTGAAAATTGTTTGTAATGGCATTATGAACACTTCGCTGCCCGTGGCCAGAGCCCGAGCTGAACCACACGGCGTATGCTCAACATCGATTTTCTATGTGTGTGTTGTGTGTGTGTGTGTGTGTGTGTGTGTGTTTTGCTTTAATTTGTGTTTATTTTAGAGCAATTTTTTGTGCGCCATATTTGCTTTACTTTACAGCCATTAAATGAATTAATGTGTGGTGCTCTCAGGCGCCCCTGCCTCTTTTTCTGTTTCTATTTCACTTTATAGAGCCTGCATACCCCGCGGCCCCTCCCCCCTGCGCGCACAACTAGCAGCGGAACGTGGCATTGGGCGCAATTGGAGCCGCGTCTCCGAGTTGTGTTTTAAAAAGTTTTTTGTCCAAACATTCAGACAGCAGCGGAAAAAACAAAGCTAGAGTTAAGTAAAAAGCGTAAATGTGAACGAGAGTGTACGAGTGTGTGTGTGTGTGTTTCTGTTTCTGTTCTTTACTTCAATATACTTTATTTCACAGCATTCTGTGTGCAAAGTGCAAGGCTTTCAGCGCCAAGGCCTTAAAGCGAGGGTCGAGCGAGTGCTTGGGGCAATTGAATTTGCCGGGGCTTTAGTTTTTCATACCCTGTAGACATTAAAATGGCGGAAAAAACAAGCGTGTGTAATTAAGTTTTGCTCATGCAGGTAACAGACAGCATCAGGTATATGCGGCTTTGCAGGGTATTTATGTAAGCTGTTCTATGGCATATAAAGAGATGGATAGATAGGCAGATAGATGTATGGATATATAGACGTAGGCATAGGACGTTTTACATACTCTTTCTACGAATATAAACTGTGTATTTGTGCTCAAAACAGATTTCAGTTAATGAGTTGTGTTAGTTATTACCCAAAACAACTGGCCAGAAACTTGCAGGTTACAAGATGTTATAGTAAAGAGAAGGCTGTGAGGAATCGACCCATCAAAACTATAAGTTTGTAGTTTTTAAATATTACTTATATGAAATCAGAAATAAAACGAAAAAACGGAATCTAAGCTGAGGGTTCGAAGCCCTGGCTAGTAAGGGGTGTCAGTAGCTCGGCTAAAACTTTATGTAATAATATGCAACACATCTTTATAGGATAACACGTAGTCGTTCACGCTGGTACGGCGCATGCGGAATTTGTTTTGTTTTAGTTGTTTTTTGCTTCCTGGCCAAGCACTTTGGCAACATTTATCGTTGCCGGCTGCCAAGTTGCTTTGCTCATTGTGCCGGAATGACCAATTTTTGTGATTTTCAATTAAGTTAACTGGACGAGCGAGAGAGTGAGACAGAGAGAGAGAGAGGGGAGGCAGAAAGAAGGGCAGCCAGAGAGCTGCCCGCTGTCAGGCTCAGTGTATTTTTGTAACAGTTTAAACAGCTGCCGGCTGCAGTTGCAGCATACCCTTGGCCAATCCCAATCAGAGCCACACAGTTCGTGCCGCAGCCAGAGCTGAAGCCCGGTGCTAGCCACATTTCTTCTTCTGTATTTTTTTGTTTGCGGCTAGCCGAGCGCTCGGCACCATTAGCTTGGAAATTTATCTACATGCACTTGACAGGTGGTCGGCAACGGCTTGATTTAGCTGTGCTCTGAGATGGGGCAGCTGCCGGGCACCTGCCACATTAAATTGGAGCGCAACAAATGTCGGCGGCACTTGATGTGCGCCATGTAGCCAGAGGCCGAGCCACAGCCAAGGACAGGAGTGCAACAGCAGCATGCAGCGTATCTATAGCTTACGGCCAATTTGGTCGGCGCTCATGTGCTGCCACGCCCCCCGCTCTGTGATCAGCTAAGTGCCACGGCTAAATTGGCTTAAATTCAATAAGTTAATGTTGGCCACGTTCGTGTTCGAGAGCTGATTGACAGGGCTGCAGCTCTGACCGGCGACGTGTCCACTTGTCAGTTGCACTTAATTTCATTTTGCATGTGGCATGTGGCAACTGGCAACTGGCAGCTGGCCTTCTACCTTTTGGTGTGGTTCTCTTTTTTTCGTGGACTGCCATCAGCTTTGATTACATTAAGCATTAAAATGTGGCTACAGTTAACTACATAGTTCCTTGCCGACAAACTTGACTGGGTAATAATTTCTCGGTAGACGCAATCGTAAAAAAAGCCCAGGTTCCACTTCATTTGCCACAAGCGGCAGCAAATAAAATCGACTTCAAATGCCATTTGTCCTTGTCAGCACACAATTTACGATTGACAAACGATGTGCGACATACCCCCGGATCTCCCCTTACGGCAGCCTAGCGGAATGAAGCAATGTTCACAATTGTAATTCAATGCCAGCTGCTGAAACATAACAAATGAGCGCGGGCTCTGCAACAGCAGCGGGGGCAGCAACAGTCGTTGGCCATCAAAAATAATACAAATTATGCGCGTGTCGCACAGCAACAGGAGACGCACTCAATGCGTGGGCCGAGGGTCTCTTGCGTAGTTGTGTGAACGGGGGGTCGAGTTGGCGCCCTATGTTAAGGGCTGCATAATTCATGCCAGTCAGACACACAGACAGACACTTGTGCATCAATTCATCAGCAACTATGCCACACGTAAATCGCTTTGACACACGTGAATATGGGGCGGGGGATTGGGGCTGGGTTTGGCCGTTGCGAGCAGGTTGTGAAAGGCAAAGAAACCCTTTTAAGCTGTCAAGTGGCGTTTTTGTTACCAGCCGCGTCTAATGAACGATGACACTGATTCACACTGGAGGAGTTGCATGCAGCAGCAGCCACACACACACACACACACAAACACACAGAGCCACACACACAAATGTGTCGCCACATCTGTCTGGGGCGTCTCTGCCGTGCAGTCTTCTGCTTGTTTTCATACTCAATTAGCCTTGACAGTGATTAATATTGACTGTAATTTCATTAAATCGCCTTTTGATATGACCAGCACAGCAAGTTGTCGGCCTCTGGGTCTGGACCAGCCACGCCCCGTAGGCGCCATGACATAATTTCGTTACAATTTTGGGCCCCTCTCTGGTTTTTTTGAGGGTCGTTAAATGCGCGCATGTGTGCCCGCCATGGAGATATATGGCAGTTACTTTGGTTAAAAACCACTTCGGCTTTTGGCCTGTGGTCAACATTAATTCGGCTCAATTGAGCGCTCTTTGTTGGCCTTTAAATCTTTATTAATGAGGCGGCTTAATTGCTGAAAATGGGTGTGGCCCATGAAAGACGAAACTTTTGTTTAAATTTCTGCAAAAGTAAATATCGAATGTCTTAAAAATTTTCTTTAAAAATGTATAGATATTGTACACGGAAATGGGTATCCAGATTGATTGAGTGATAGATTGACTGACTGATTGACTGACTGACTGATTGACTGACTGACTGATTGATTGACTAACTGACTGAGTGATTGGATGGCTGACAGATTGACTGATTGAGTGACTGACTAACGGACTGCTTGAATGATTGACCAACTGACATACTGATTGACTGACTAACTATCTGACTGCCAAAGAGAGTCAGTCAGTCTGATTTACTGATTGATTGTCTGAGCTGTATCAAATTCCACTCGCGACAGTGGAATATACGTGGTTTCATTACACTTTTTTTGCTTGCCATTCGATACACTGTTAAACCAATCTCAGGATTTCTGTACACATTCATTGAAGGCATCCTGTCCACCTTTCCCTTAGACCTCATATGTTAAATGGACGATCGCCTGCCTCAAACTTATGCATAGGTATATTTTTATTGTCTAATTTTAAATACAAATCACAGCCACTCAACACCGGGTAACACCCGCTTGTGCAAACATTAATTTTTCGCGCTTTGATTCCGAGAATCGATCAAAAGAAAATGAAAATTAATTGGCTCGTTTTATTGCTGAGATGCCCCAAACGGTTGCAGATTGTCTTGCCGCATCGCTGGTGCCGCATGAGGCATGCCACATGCCTAATGGGCGCACTGAGTGCGATATTATAACTTCGACCTGGCGGCATATTTGTGCTTGTTAGCTGTCAAAATAATTGACGTAAAGTGGCATGTGTCTTCGCAGTTGTTATTTACGAGCTCTGCCTACCATAGCAAACAAATGCCGCACAACACACACTCACAAGGGCACGCCCACAACTATAAATAAATGACAAAGGTGCTGACGCGCCTCCACGTGAAGGAACTGGCATTTTTTTGTGGCACCTTTTCGGCGAAAGCTTTATTTATCTACGCACACACATTGGCACACTCACACACGAACAGGCATACACATACGCGCGCACTCGCTTTAGTACAATTTATTTGGGGCTCATTTGAATGCTCGTAAAGCAGCAATTGAAATATGTTGCATACTTGGGGGCGCATGCATAATAAAACAACACGCATAAAATATAGACTAATTTGCGAATGCGCACAATTTGTGGCCCGCCTAAATAATGCAGTCGAGTTAAACCCAACTTAAATCCGCCAAATATATATCCCCATATATATATATATATACACATATTTGTGTCTTAACATGAATTATGAATTCACACTGGCCGAAATATTTATTAATGAAATTGCTCGCAGCTGTTAAATATTTAGGCGGCCGTTGCGTAACAAGTCCAAAATATGTGCTCCTAATTTTCATTATGCCTGAACGAAAGAATCTACAGGCAGATGACAGCCGTCTGCTTGGCTGGCTCTTCTGAAATTCACACGGTTCAATGTCATCGGCAATTTTGAGTTCATCAAAAATTTAGCGTTAGACGCAACGCCAAAAGATGCCAACAATTTCGGGACGCAGAATTCCGTTAATGGGCATAAATGTGGCAACAGGCGCTGGCAAACGACAACCGAATAAAGTTAAACGTGCGCACAGCATGCGAGAGGTCCTTACCATGCACATACAGGCACGCACACAAACACACACTCTACTTAAATATGGGTGTGTTTGGACATGTGTGTGCTAAGGACCTCTGCGTGTTTTTGGCGAAACTTAGTGCACTTTGAGAAAAATACAGAAATCTGTTTTTAGCTCGCATCTGATTTGAATAATCGATTAAGATTTTTATAGACTAATTGCACGCAGCTAAAGTTTGACTGAATATTTAATTAAATATACATAAAAATATTTAATTAAATAATATATAAATATAATATAAATCCATTTCATATTAAAAACATATCAAATATGTAATGCTAAAAAACCAAAATGGGGAAATCAATAAAAACCCATATAAATCTCCTGTGTCAGCTAGATATTTCCTTTCAAGGACCAGCCTAAATTCTAGACGTAACTTCATCCAGGCATGACATAGGAATCCTTGGCGCTCACGTAACGCCATTTAGCAAAGGCTTAGGCTAGGATCTGGTGCCATGATAATAGGATAGAATACAACACCTGTCATCGAAACTTTGCTGAACGACCATACCCCGCCCACAATTTCTCTGAGTGTAGTAAGCCGAACAGCTGGCATGTGCTCGCACATTGGCGGCTTCATCTTTTGGTGCTTACACATAGTGTGCCATACGCTTGTTTTCGGGGCGGTTCCTTTCGGGAGACTCAGAGGCATTATTAATAAGTACAACGTTGCGTATACGTGACATTTACGGAAATTTGATTGAAAAATATCGAACATACTTTTGCGCCACTTGCTCTCTGTTTTTCCGCACAACATGTTGATTTGATGCATAAAAGAAAACGCGCTGCGATATGGCAATTTCTCTCAAAGCAGGCAGGCCTGCCGCCTGACAAAGCCAAAGGATGCCATCAGTCACGTATAGCCAGAGAGTAGAGAGAAGCTGCTGCTGCTGCTGCTGCTGCTGCTGGCGTGTTATGTCATATTTCGGGGCACACCTTTTGTCCTTGTATTAACAAATGTCATTGATATGTGCGTGCGGGTGTGTGCGTGTGTGAAATTACGTGCGCCCAATGTATGCCCAAAATAAAGGGTTCGCTCTCAACTGGAACTCACAGCCACTCGCCCAGACAGAGGCACAGTCACAGGCCGCATCTCATCAATGTCAGCTGGCGGCGACAGTGGCTTTTGTTTGGCCAACAAGCGAGACGCGAGCTCGCAGTCAGCTCGCTGCGTGCTGACAGTTCACAGATTTGCAGCAGTAGTTGACATTGATTCATCAAAAATTAATCGAATTCTCGAACGCCAGCAGCAGAGGCCAACCCTACCCGACCAACTGTCAACTGTCACGCATGACAGTTGCTGTGCGTGCGAGTGTGTGTGTGTGTGTGTGCGTGTGACACCTGAACCGAAGCAAAGCTCTGCTAGAATTCAGCCATTCCATAATCCGTTTAAACAACAATTCGTTGCGGAATTGACAGCAAATGCATGAGCATTCCAGCAGCAACAGACCAGACACCGACTAAAACAGCTGCTCTGGCTGCTGCTCTATTATCGATAGAGGGTGAGAGGGAGGCAGAGGGGGTAAAGGTAGGGGGGCGGGACATTTTGATTACTATGGAAACTATGCGTGGAGCAGTGTGCGTATGCATTTAATTGCGCGTCCTTTGTGCAACAATGTTGCAATGTTGCAATGTTGCTTGCCGCTGCTGACAGCTGGCCTGTCGGCCTGACATTGTGACAGCTGCTTTTGCTCCTGTTTAAATTGCAGCTTTGTAATTTCACATTTAGAAAAATGAAAGTATTCCTGACCCTGACAAGCGACAGCAGCGCGCCCCTAGGCGAAATCCGCACTTGCTGCAAATATATTGCGCATGCATTTCCAACATGGCTTTCAATGCCAATCAAATGGTTGCTTTTAAACGCTTGAAGCGAGCTCAAACTGTCTGCTGCAGACATTGATAACCGCAAAGTGTTGTAAACAATGAGCAGCACATCATAAACCGGGCAACCGACCACTAAGCGCTCGCTCTATCTGGCCACAAATTAGCTGGGCCAGCCAGCTGGTGCATAAGCTTTATGCTCTATTTATTGCCAAATTGCCAAAGTTTGCAGCGCACACCTCTATTAATTTCACGGCTAAAGAAACGGAGAGTGTGTCCGTCTGTGTATGTGTGTGTGTGTGTGCATGTCCCATGATAAGGTGTGTCCTTGAGCTCGTAAATATTTGTCAAGCTCATTCGCGCGTCGCCTAGGCGGCTCACATGGCGTATGAGTGTTGCCCGTCGCCAGGCGTTCATAAATTTTTGTCATAAATCCTTCACACTTTTTGGCTGCCACTGAGCGCGGCTCAGCAGGTGAGAGAGGTGACCCAGGTAAGGAGTGCCGGAGTGGGGGGCGGGCTGGCAGCACCGCAAATGAGCTGTCAGGGCTAACAGTCGTGTCTGTGTCGGATTTATGCGCATGCAAAACTTTTGGCAACCATTTTGACCAAAAAGAAGCGAGACAGTAGCAAAAGTGTGTATCTGTGTATCTGTGTGTGTGTATTGTCCTTTGGCTAGAGGCCCATCATCCTTTGTGCGTGTCAATAAATGAAGCGTGATTGATTACGTGGTAAAGTTTTCTGGGCAAATTCCAGGCCATGTTTATGACGGCGAAAGCAACAACACGGCCCCAAAGAGCTTGGGCAGAATACAATTTCTAGGCAGCCGCCAGGTGGGCAGCGTGTGGTGTTTTTTTTTTTTTTTTGTTAACGTTTATTGTTTGAATTTCGTGTATCTCTTTTTTGCTTTTATTTTCCTTTTTTTTTTTTTTTTTTTTGTTGCTTGAGCCGGCTATTGTGGCTGCCGCCCCCCTCGTAGCCCGCACCCTCAATCATTTGCTGGCGGCCGCGCCTGTCAAAATATTTTGTCAGCCATTTTTATGCAAATGAAATAAATTTTGCATAAAAAGTCAAACATCAACAGAGATTTATGACTTGTTGAAACTTTGGCATAATTTCATAAATATTTAAACCTTTTCCTGCGCCGCTTTTCAGCACACAGCAAATATACGTACGTACATATATTACACAAAAATAAAGGGATCATTATGATTATGATTACGTGCAAATATTTGCGCTTATTACGCAGCCCGACAGCACAACAGAATTGTAATGCCGTCTAGCCCAGCCAGTCGACCCCGACTAGCCCTTCCCATATCTAATGTGGGCGCCCTAATTAATGGTCAACAAATCCACTAAAAGCGGCTTACGATTTCCGTCCGATCCGCTGAACCGTCATAACGCTATTAATTCACTCTAATTAACCGAACTACATGCATGTGATGCCTTTCAATTATTGAATCAGCTGCCGAATTGTATCAATTAACATATTGGTAGCCAGAAGCATAAACTAACGGTAATCAGCAGTGTTGCATCTGACCTTTTGTTGCTCTGGTCACACTTTAATAAGAACAGAGGCGTGTATAATCCGGATGCAACTGTGGAAATTGAAGACAATTGCAGTGCTTAACTATGGGCCTTAAATATATGTACTTGAGCTTACGTAAAGCCTATATTGTATTTTGATTATTATTAAGGTTATTCAGCCCATCTACCAGAGCTTTGGTCACACAGCTTTTTTCTTACATTTTTGCCAATTGCTGAATTTTCCTTAAGCCAGTTATTAAATTGATTCCAAGAGCATAACAATCTGCCAGGCATAACTATTCGAGACCCTTTCTACTTAGAACCCACATTTTTTGTTACGTTAAATGGAATTATAGAAAGCTACTTTATTTTTTTTTTAATCGGCAAACATTATAAAGCACTTTTGTATTATTGGTTCTCGGTGAAAAGCCAATTCTTGGAACTCTTAGTACTGACAGCGCTTTAGTTTCTCAAGGCAACGAAACATTTGTGCAATTCGCAGCATTTTCGCAAGCAAACACCCGATTAAGAACTGCAGACAATAGTTTGCATGTGGTCAAACCCCACTTAATAAGTCAATTAAAACTGCGTTTGCTACAAATGCCATGTACCCATTGAAGTTTAAAAGGCAAAGGGTAGAATGTGCCTCCTTAAATGTATGTAACAGGCAGAAGCAGAGTTTTTCGATTCCATAAATTTGATCTGTTCTTGATTAGCAACAAAAGCTGTCTGTCTCTGCGTTCGTTCATCGATCTCAGAGACTATAGAAGCTAGATACAGCTTAGGTCAGGCTATGCTCCCTCAGAGAGGTTTTATCTAAATTTATCGATAACGCAAACGATACAAACTTGTTATCGATATCTTGTTTTTAAACATATCTAGATGATTATAAGAGTTAGAGACGACAAATTATACAGGCCCCTAATGTGGAGAAGGCAGCTAAAGTATTTGAAAAGGCAGCTAAAGTATTTGAAAAGGCAGCTAGTCGCTGGCTACTGGGTATCTCCTAGTCGAGCACTATAATTAGCTTCACAACGGTTTGTTCAAAGCCATTTAAGCCTTATTAAAGCCAATTGTCGAGCATATAGAGCGTGTGCGCGCATTGATTTAAATATTAAGTAGCTGGTAGCACACACACGTTTGTGTTGGTGTGTGTGTGTGCGTGTATATGTGTGTGTGTGTAACTACTCTGATAGTCACTTCAATTAATGAGCGCGTCGCTAATTGCAGACGGGCCAAAGGCATGCAATAACTCAATTGCAGGCTGGCCAACAGCGCGAGTATTTGCCAGGCTGCACAATTAGAACACGCCAAGGACATGCGACACACCAGCAGCAACAACCACAACAACAGCAACAACAATAACAACAACAGGAACAACAACAGGAACAACAGTAAGAGTGGCAACTGCGACACGCATTTAAGCTGCCGCAGCTGTTGCCCCGATAAGCGGCACGTAAGTTGCCCACGAAGCGGCCCCGCTTATCGCTTGCAACATTTCAAGTTAATTTATTTTGCGACTTTGATCCTGCCTTCCCCTGCTCCTGCTCCCGTTCCTGTTCCTGTTCCTGCTCCGGCAGGCAAATAAGTTTTCATATAAATTTCGTTTGCTTGAGCGACAGGCAGCTAAAAGAAGAAGAAGAAGCAGCAGCTCGAGATGTGGCAAACAAAATTTATCAGTTCCAATAAATTGCGCAACTTGTGATTCCAAAATATTTGCAGAAAACTGTCAGCTTGGCCCCAAAAAGCTGAAGCACTTGAGCGGAAAGGACTCACACTCATATGTGTGTCTGTTTGTGTGTGTGTGTGTGTGTGTGTTTATGCCACAAAGCAATAGCTGACGAGTGTTTACAAATAAGCAAAATTCGCTGAGCACTAGAGTGCGGACAGAAGGCGGGCGCCAGGGGGCAGCAGACAGCGGCTGGTCAGAGCTTAGCTGCCTGACAAGTGATTACACGATTGCCGCTCAGCTCCTGGGGTTGCCAGGACGACCGCAGGCAAAGTTACTCCACGAATACCAAGAACAGATCCACAGTTGTTGTTGTTGTTGTTGCTGTTGCTGTGGTGCCTCTTGCCTGACAGGAGACGTCAAGATAAGCGACAGAGGAACTAGGACAACAACATGCTGGATATATTTTTGGATGGGCAACGGCTCTGCGCAAAGTTATTTGAAGTACACTTATTTATTAACTGTTGGAAAATGAATATATATAAAATCAAATGGCACGCTGGCTGTTTCGTCTTGGTAAGTAATTATCAAACTGTTTACAGATTGGGCTGACAAACAAAACAAAACAGAGCCAACTTATAAACACGACAAACTACGAAAACAAATTTGAGAAATGTCACAGACTACAGCCTGAAGGCTGAATAAAAGTTAAATTTAAAGTTGGGTTTACGCGAAGAAGTTTTCATATAATTGCAAAAGGGTTAACACTTAATTAATTCTCTTAAATCCTTTTTAGTTATTAGGATTATGCCCTGTGCACAAACTGGGCAAGGGTATATTGGTTGTGGCATGTTAGTTCAACTAACCCTAAACACATTATTTTGATCGCAGCTAGGGACTTCTTGCTGGCCTATAGTATTATATATAGCGCATATTTGCAACAGATCAGAGCCAAAATGTTTTGACCACGCCTTTTTGGAAGCTTAAAAATTTGTATTATTTAATTATAATTGTACTTATTATTATAATTAATATTATCAATTTTTTAATTATTTTAAGCACTCATTTCAATTACATCAAATTGATTTAACAGCGTTTTCCTTTGCTTTTAGTAGCAACTACTAATTTCTAATTTAAAATCTTTCAAGCGCTGCTTTTAGAACTGTTTCCGTCCTGCACCATCAAATTGTTTGCACAGCTTAAATGCGTGTGTGCCATTGTGTGTGCATGTGTGTGTGTGTGTGTGTGCGAGTATTTGTGCCACTTGCCATTGGCAGCCATTGCGCTCGCTGCTTATGCTACAAATACAAATAAGTAGAGAATGCAATGAACGAACGGCGCGACGAGCAGATATCCTATGACAGCAACTGAGCTGCCGTAAGTCCAGTTCATTAAGAAGCTGGATATATGCTGATTGTCATAGCTGATCAAGAATATATACATATATAGAATTTAATATAGGCTCGCGGAAAGCTGCTTCTGGCTATCTGAAACCCAGCTTGCTTTTTTATGCAGTTTTTACGGCTGCAGGGTATAATAAGCACCACTCGCAGCAGTCGTTGCCAATGCCAAGTTGCCACAACCCACACCCCTCCCCACTGCTTCGGCCCCTCTGAGCCGCCGCCCTGCCTTACTCACTTCATTCCTTTTGGCCCTGTGGCAGTGCGCTTTGTAGCTGTTGAGATTTTATAGCTTGCATTTGTTTCACGCTCACTCGACGTCAACGGCATTGACACACATACAAACAAACAAACACAAATGCCAACATTTGTGTTACACTCAAACACACACACACAGAGCACTTACACACACACACACACACACACACTCTTGTGCTCATATGTGCATTCAATTTACGATGCGCTGCAAATGAAATTTTGTTTGTTCGTTTGTCGACATTTTGAACTTTCGCTTTGGCCCCGTTTCTGTCGTACAGTGTTGTTTTGTGTGCGGTGTGCTATGTTGTGCAGTGTAGTGTAGTGTTGCACTGCAATTTGCGCTGCATTTTGTTCGGTATTCGCAATCTTCTGCATTATTGTTATGATGGCCCAAACGGGCGCTAATGCAATTTTATGGCTCGCCAGCGAACCACCAGTAACGGCAGAACGCACAAATTTATGGCAAATTGTTTATGCCAGAGATTGCTTCATTAATTTGCACTTAGCTGAGCAACAAAATAACTTAAATATGTGTGCGTACACGAACACCAGAAGCGAATCGCAGTTAAAGCGAAGCGAGAACACAATTAGAGAAGCAGCAGACTGTGTTAATCTCAACATCTCTCACCCTCTCTCTCCTCTTCTCTGTCTGGGTGAAAGCAAAGCTAACAGCAATTAGAGAAGCATTAGGCAGCAAGTGCTTGTAATCTTTGTATGTCTGAAGGATTGCGAAGCGAGAAGCGAGTGATAAGCGTAGCAAAGTAAAGTCAAATACAAGCACTCGCTCTTAGCTTAGCTCTCCGCTTGATTTCTGACTTTGTTGCTTCCCGCTGTCTTCTCTCTTGGCAGCTTAAAGGGCACACTTCTCGCCGACTTCTCGATAGGTTTCTTGCTGCACACATTTTCTACCTCTTACTTTCCCAGTTTTTAGTCAGCTTTTCGCCGAGATTTTTATTCTATGCTTTCAATTCAGTCTCTTTAAGTTTTTCTCCTTCTTTCTCTTACAGTTTCTCTCTCAGCTTCTTCCTTAGCTTCTGTGAGCTTCAAGATTCAGTTCTCGCATAGTTTTTCGAAAGGTTTGTTGCTTCGCTGCTCTCTATAACAGTTGCTTATCTCTTAACACAGCATCGTCAAGGGCTTATCCTTTAGCTTATCTTTTCACTCATCTTCATTTCAATTTGCTGCGCCAAATTTCTCGCCTTTTCTTCTCTTTCATATTTTTGGTCAGCTACTCGCCTTACTTTGCTTCTCGCTTATACTTTTACTCTGCATACTAAGTCCTCTCGATTCTCGCTTTGCTGAGGCTTCCTGCGGCAACCTTTGCTTTAATGCTCATGGATTTTGCGATGAAACAAAGTACAAGATGGCGCACTCAAGGCAAATGCCATATAATATTAACTGCTCTGCTTGACCAAATGTAAGTGTAGAAAGTCATGAATAAATTTCAATAAGTAAATGCCCGAAATGGTGGCTTGTATTTTAAGTATTTTATTTATCATATTTTTTGCGCTGCGACTCTGGGTCTGTGTCGCTTTATGCCAACTTTGTTTGCAGTTTAACGGCCGCAGCGCTTTAATTTATTGCAGCACGTCTTCACGTTGGCCCTGAGTGTCGTTCGCCATCATTTTGAGTGGCAACAAAATGCTCGACGTTGCCAGGGCCAGTAGCGAGCAGCGAGCAGCGTGAAACGTGAAGAGAGAAGCGAGCCAGCGGGACGCGAACAGCGAACAGCATAATTGATGCCAATGTCAAACTCAAGCCTCCGAACCGAGGCTCACAACGCAGCTCAGTTGCTGTCTATTTTGCATTTGATGTATGCGTCCGGGCCACGTAATAGAGATGAGGATACATCCCCCCTTCCCCTTTGGTGTTTGTCTCCTGGCGCTGCTTGTCACTGGCAGCCGGATGTATCTTATTGCCATTTGCATGGCATTAATCGCATCATTTGCGGAAAGTGTGTTTCCCACTGTTTAACCCGCTTCAACTGGCAAATGGCAAAACGCAAATTCAATTAAAGCTGCGGCACCAGCTGCTGCTGTTGTTGTCCCTGTTGTTGTTGCATGTCAGTGTCAACCGCAAAAGATGTTGATAAATTAAGTGCGCTGCAAGGCAGGCCCTTAGCCAAGTCGAAGGCCTTAGCCGTAGGCTACAAAGTTCGGCCCATGCCGGCGCAGTTGCCTTGTCAGCGACACCTGCTGTGTGTCCCTACCCGTGTGTGTGTGTGTGTGTGTGTGTGTATGTGCCTCAGTTATTTATTTTTTTGGCTTTTCCCAAATATAAGCTAGGCAACTAGAAGCAAAGAAAATAATTGCCTGCCGCAAACAAATGAGTAGCAGCAGGAGTTGACGCTTAAATGGGGCATGTGTGGGCATGTCCTTGCTGCCCGACCATCCGCCAGCCCGCCGGCCCGCCTGCTGCCACATCAAAACAATAAATATAATGACAACAATCATGTGAGAGGCGCCCCAGACAAATATTTGTTAACATTTGACGAAACAAAACTTTGAATTTCTGCGCTCGCTAAACGCCCAATTTATTTATTTATGCCGCACAAAGAAAATGGAAACAGAAAGACAAAAAAAGCAAAACGAAAAGTTTATCAAATATGCAAATGGCACAGGGCAAGGGGCTGGTGACAGAAATTAAGCATCATAAAAATAACACACAACCAAAACCAGAAACGAACGAAAAGAAAGTTGACATGCGACAAGCGGCAGCACGCGCACGCCATCTAGCGGCGGCAAGGTGCGTGTGCGTGTGCGTGCCAAAATTCCAGAAATATACATATATATAAAATAAGTCGGCACCAGGCTGTGCCTACGCAGGCATATCGACACCCGCCCGCACACAATTGCCCTGGCTCGGGGCCGCACCGAAATTGATCAAAGGAATGTGAGTGTGGCATGCGGCACGGCTTCCGTCTTGCTACTTGCTGCTGCAGCAGCTATGTGGCATACTCTCAGCTATCCTGTGGCTGTGAGCTGTGGCCGCCTGTGTATTAGATGGAAATAAAGCTTAAAGCTGACTTTAAAACTCCACAGCCAAGGCCGCAGCCGCAGCTACACACGTGCCACCTGTCCCATGCTGACGGGCAGGTTCGATAAATGTACATATATTTTATATATATATATCTATATATATATATATAGTTATATATGTATAGGTAGCACAGCCCTGGGCTCTGCCACTCGCATAATCAATGCCACACAAATAATTTCCGAGCCAGTTCAGCAAAATTTTCAAATCAAAACAAACACGTAGCGCAAACTCAAAGAAAATGCTCGCTTCATGCGAAACCGCAAAGAGTTTTTTATACCCTAAGGCCGTTGGGACAAAAGGGTATAATGCTTATGTGGAAATGCATGTAACAGGCAGAAGAAAGAATCTCCAAATATAAACACCTTAGTTAATCAAGTGAGTTTTTCCCACACAGAGAGAAGATCTAAGAAAAGAAGAAGGCCATAAAATCGATATATAAAAGAAAGCATAAATGTTTTGTGACCAGAGCTGGGTGTAGGGTATTTCCTAGTCTGGCAACGCCCATCTAAAGCATTCTTACTTGTTTCTTCTTCTGCTTTATGTGCGCCTGCGGCTATTTTTTATTTTATTGAAAAATTTTTAGACTTTATATAAAGAAGAAGCAGAACAAAGCAGCTGCTGCCGCCGCCTGGAATTCAATTTCAGCTAAAAATATTTTGCGAAATTTTTGGGACGCTCGCCTTGGCACATTTTCAATATTTTAGCTGTCAAAGTCAAGCAAGCAAATAAGCAAATAGGTGGTAGAGAGAAGCATTAGCCAAGAGGCGAATTAAATACGTGTTTGCAAAAGTAATTGAGAATCTACTGGGTGGGTTGCACAGTTAGCTGAACTTAAGCTAAATCTGTTTGAACTAAATCATAAAGTTCTTTGCATATAAAGAAAACATTTTGTATTGCAGCCTTGGGGCAAAAGGACTTCATTAATTATGGATTAAAGTAACTTTAAAATCAAAATATATTGTATAATATATATTCAAGGGATCTTTAGTCTGATATAGAAAGGATCTTACAAACATCTTAAGCTAGCTTGAATACTAAGCGACTAACTAACACAGAGACGACTCGTACTGATCACGAATATATATACCACTATATATATATACATGTATATGTATTATGATCTCAGCAAGCTTTTATTCCAAGCAATGCACGATTCTTACTGACGGCTGAGAATATTTTCTTGCCAAAGGACATCAAAAGGTGCACAGCACAAACTCTCATTTTAGAACGTTTGTGTGTGTGTGTGCGTGTGCTTGTATGTGTGCGCTTGCATTGAGAATTAAATCTGATTCAATATAATGGACGCACTCAAATGTGCGACAATTGCTATTAAATCAAAGGACATTTTCACATTTAATGCGCACAGAGCATAAAATCTCGTTGCGGAATATCAATAAATAACACTTGATGTGCGGCTGGTCTTCTTCTTCTTTTATTTCTGCAATGACAGCAACCTGTAACAGCATAAAAAAACAAAAAAAAATAAATACGACGCAACCAAATAATAATATAAAAAACCACGGCACAGCGGAAATTGCTTAATAAGCAGCGCAGCTGTCAAAAAAAAAAAAGAAGAAGAAAAAAAAAATGTGAGCGACAAGCAAAATGGCCACCAAAATCGCGGCCATCAAAAGTAATGGTCCGACTCTCATGGCGCGCTATCAATTTCTAGTTGAGTGATCTAAGCAGCAGCCGAAGTGCTCACCGAAAATGCCAAATGCCAAATGCCATCAACAATGAAAATGGACCAAATACTTATATATATATATATTTTGTACATAAAAATAAAGCGCAGCTGTGTGGCCAGCGGCAAACAGACGCGGCACCACTTAAAATGACCAAAAATCAAGGTGAAACGAATTTATTTCTGCTGCAGGCAGGCAGCAAATTAATTTTTGGTTGCTCCGCCTCCGGGTCCGGCGCCGGCTCCGGTTCCAGCTCTGGCTCCAGCTCTGGCTGTGCTTCAAGATCTTGATGGGCCGCCAGGACTTTTGTATTATCGCCAACGCAATTTGCGCCTCATGGAAATTGAATGGCAGCAGCTACGCAACGCACGACTCGCCTCCACGACCCGAGCAGCCCCCACTCCTCTTTCTGCTCCTTTATGTGTCCGCAAATTGCAGCTGCTGCCTCGGGTTTTGACAATAATCAAAATACAAACGGCAAACAACAACAGCAACAACTTTGACAGTCGAGTGTGTAGGGGATGTAGGGGATGTAGGGGGTGGAGGGGGTTGCCAGGGAATGGTCTAGCGTGGCAAAGTGAAAACTGTTGCCTGGAACTGGAAGCCCTGTCAGCTTGTTTTCGCCCACATAGCACGGCGTCTCATACTAATTGCTTTCAATTTAATGAAAATTTTAATAGAAAAGCGCTTTGGTTGCCAAAAATTGTCGTCCTAGCTGGTTGTTGTTGTTGTTGTTCTTGTCGCACGCTCGTGTTGCCGCTTGCCGCTTGGAATTGCACGCCTGCCCCAGCTGCCGCGCCTGCCAGGCTCGAGTACTCGAGTACTAAGCTGCTGTCGTCGCCGTGGCGTGCATAAAATATATAAAAGACGCCAGCACACACATAGAGAAAGAGTGTGTGTGTGTGTGTGTGTGAGAGGCAGGGGAAGGCGGAAAGAGCAAGAAGAAGCGGGCGTAATAGAGAGCTGAACGAATATCAACAACAATTGCGCCAAAACAATTTGCACTTAATATTGTGCATGAAATTTATTTGGCACACACAACAACAGCACACACACAAGCACACACAGAGACACATTAAAACACATACACACACACACACACACACACACACACACACACACACACACACGCCGAAAAACTTGATAATCAAAAAGTTTACATTTTGTGGCATGTGCAACTGCATTTCATTTAAGTTTCGTATTTGCATTTTGTGCGCAAAGTTTTTGGGCCCTGCCAAAATGCCTTAAAGCAGACAAAGGACGAACAACTGAGCAAAGGACTCCGGCTGCGGGGCTTACTTATGTCGCTCGATTGTCACCGAACACACACACACACACACACACACACACACAGACACAGTCAGGCACACACGAGCGCGCAACCTGCCCGCAGTTGCTGCGCTTTAGCGAGCTGGCAAAGCGTTTGCGAAAATGCTTTCGAATTGAATCAATCTATGCAGGCCTTGCCAGCTGAAATGTCAGCTTGAAAAGCGAAAAGTTTGTCCAGCTGCCAGAGAGTACGTGCAGCCTGTTCTTACGCTGCAATTGGGCGGACAAGGACTGTTTCGAACTTGTGCATGCGCATGTAACAGGTAAAAGGAAACGGAAATGATCGAAAAGTAAGCACAAAAGTTATTCAAGAAACAAACTTTTGCACAGCGCAGCAAAGGTAAATATTGTAGAGCTTTACATCTGCCTACAGGGCATCTCCCAGTCGACAACACGCCCTTAAAGAATCGCTTCCTATTTAAATACCAAAACTATGGGAAACCTATAAGCTTCAAAGACAACTGTGTTGTGCAGGTTTTTTTTTTTTTGCTCCTGCTCTCGTTTTTAAATGAAACTAAATAGCAAATAGTTTACACTTTATGCTAACGGCTCTGCACTACGTATTTCACGGGATCTCTTGATAGGGCTTTGGTATCCTTTATGACTCGTGACTGTTTGAACTGGCGCATTTCTGGAGCAGCTGCTGACTTTAGCTAGTTGAGTTTGCCAAGAGAGTCGACAGGAAATGATAATACTATTCAAAGAACATAATTTCTTGGTAACTTAAATCTCACAAAAGCAATCAACAACATATTTAATTTATATTTAAGCTTGTTTTGCTGCTAATTTGTTTTCAAAACCCGCCAGATATTGCCTGCCAGGTGTGGCTAGAGCCCTTCAAAGTGGTCAATAAATGGCCAAAAATCTCGCTGCCCAATCTGCTAATGAAGACAAAGCAACAACAACAACAACAGCAACAATAGCAATCGGGCACTGATACAACATTGTGATTTGTTATTGCATCGCGGACATATAATTTATGATGGGACTGGGGCCTAGGCCAAATTGTCAACCATAATTCCTGGCCATGGCTCATTCGCGCTTCGATGAGGCCAATAAACAATGACGAATCACTTATAAATTGTTGCCATATTTCTGGTATGGCACGAAATATTTACTATGCGCCTCCCCCGCCCCGCCTGTCCACGGCGTGGCAAGTGTGAAAATTGAAATTGATGTTGCTGCCTCTGCCTCTGCCTCTGCCTCTGCCGCTGCCGTTGTTGTTGCTGCTGCTACTTGTGTTGCTTGTGACTTGTCGCTAAATGGGCGACGCCTCTATAACGGCCACGCCCACATTGGCACTGTGCCTTATTGTGGTTGTTTATTTACGAACATTAACAAAATAAATGACATGCAAATAACAAAGAATGAAAAACAAGAAATCAAAAATAAATGTAAAAGCCATAGCAAAGCCAAAGACAGCAAAAAAAAAAAAGCAGAAGAAAGATGAGTTCGTGTTGACTAGCCGCAGCAGAGATACCCTTTAAAATAGCTGACATAATAATTTGTTAAATATGGTTCATATGCCATAAGGATACCCAACAAATGAATGAATTTATATTCAAAAGATGGTATCTGTTTGAAAAAACATCTTAAAAGGCACAACAAAATTAAAATGCCACAAAATGAAGTGTATATGAAAAAGAGAGTAAGTAAAAATAGACAAATTTGTTGCGCTGGCAGCCAGGAAGAATGCTTAGCGACCTGCCGGAGGAAGGCAGCAACTGGAAATGGTTGGGGTAAATTACTAATGGTATTGGCAACGCTTGGCGGCAGGCGGGTGGACGGGGGTGGGGGGCGCGTGGTATGGTTCTGGACAAATGCTAAACGCAATTCATTCTCAAGAAGAGCAAGCAGAAAAAGAAGAAGCTGGAGAAATTGGCTGTCGAGGTATTTTTTAATTTTGCAGCCAAATGAGTCGCGATTCTTGTTTAATTTTGTGTTGATTGGTTTTTCCACTTTTCGCTTTGGCTCAGTCCGTCCATCCGTCCGTCCGTCCGTCAGTCCGTCAGTCGGTCAATGATTTTGCTTCATTTCTTATTGACTTGGCCAAATATTGATGTTGGTCACGTAATTAAGAACAAGTTTATTAATCGCCGCGACTTTTGACCTGGCTAATTAAGTTCAAATTGGCCGCACAATTCGAATTGTGTTTTTAATGGGATTTTTCATCTTCTACTTCTTCTGTTTTTTTTTTTTCATTTCTTCAAGCAGCTTTCAATTACCCGCAATGACGTCACAGAAGCACGTGCAAATTAGGCAACTGCCAAAAACGAAAGAACCCTTGCCACAGCCTCAACACGCAAAGTGAGAATGTGGCAAGTGTTTGAGCGCGGGTGGCATGTTGTGCTGTGTGGGTGCCTCGGTTTGGGCCTGGGCTTGGGGCAGGTTTGCCGCTCAATGTTGCCGTTTGGCATTTGGCTTTGTGGTAAACGTGTTGAAGGCCTCAGTCGCTGCCGTTGACAGCAGCGTTTTGGCCGGGTGCGGCGGGCGGAGAGTCTGCGGGCAAAACATTTTCAAAATTTCATAATAATTATAATTTTGTGTGTATATTTGCATGTTTTGCCATGCCGAGACGCTTGACTGTCGCAGCAAACGAAAGGGTTTTTGGGCTAGAAGTGGGCGCTGAGGGGGCGGAGGCGTGGCCGCTTGGTGGCCTGGATTTGCACGCTGACTGTGGCAGCTGTGCGTCGAGCAGGGCACAAAAAAAGTTGCGTGGCGTAAAAAGTTTAGAGCATTTCATGAAATATTTGTGGCAGCATGCGTGGCAGGTGCCCCGCCCACATGCCTCGCACATAACCGAATTTAAGTCTAAGGCCAGATCATTTTCGCTTTGCTGCCGGCTGCTTTTCTGCTGCCTAAACATCATTAAGCTGCATGTACAACAATTTTAATAAAAATTAAAACAATTTAAGCCCGTGCGGTGCGCACTTTCTGCTCGACAAGCTCAATAATTGTATAAGACACACACGCGCACACACAAGCACACACACACACACACTCACACACATATTGCATTACTTATGTTCAGGTTTTTGGCATAATTAAAATTACAACAAGGCAGACACACACACACTCACACACACAGCCTTAACTATGATATCCAGTTGCTCAAGGATATAAATTTCATATTCATGCGCGCTTAAGCAGCAAAAGCATCTGCTCAATTTAATTAGAGTCTCGCACAGCTCATGTGTGTACTTTATATATCCAAATTTAAATTTAAATTTAAATTTAAGTAAGTGTGCGTTTGACCCAAAGCAGGCAGCAAGGCATTAGCTGCAATTTATGCCAGCTGCCTTGCAAATAAAACAACAGCAATTGAGCTGCATTGAGGCTAACAGGACACAAGCCTTGCCTGCCTAAATTATGTTTAAAACCCAAGAAAATGCATTAAAGTTACAAAAAACAATATACAGCAATAGAATATGTTGCATTTGGGTTAACTGTGTGCCGAAGATAACATTTAATCGGACTGTCGTGCGGCCCGCTTAAATATGCAACACCTTAAAGCTCTTAAGGGATATGCTCAGGACAGCTGCAAGCTCGTAAGTGTGAGCCAATGTGCCTGCATTACAGTATTTAAATAATTTATAAACGAAACTAAAGTCTTTAATTTACAGCATAGGATGTAGTTTTACCTAGTGCTGGACATGCTTGCTCAAGAAACTAACTGAAACTAAAACTTAACTGCTTTCATAGCTAAAAAGTAAGATATCAGAGTTTGCTTCATGCTTCTTATGCTTGAGCTTCAATTACGTTTATACTGTCTCTGTCCAACTAATCCATTAAATATTTTGGCCGCCATTCGAGGCACATGCACTTTACTTGAGCGCACATTTCCGATGCATCTGCCCCCCTCCAACGACAACAACAATCGGCAATAGCATATCCAATTGTTTTCCTTGTTTAGTGATTGCTGAACATTCTGGCATTATCAAACACTGGCACAGCTGCCAGCTACGCGGCCCCGCCCACGCGAATGCTTTAAAGTTCGATCTGGTAAATCGCTTTTCACTCAGGGCTCTTATGTATTTGACTGTGTGTGTGCACGTGTGTGTGTGTGTGTGTGTGTGTTGCAAGTGTAGCTTTTGATACTTTGCAACACTGCAATTGACATTTTGTCAAAGGGCAATACAATGGGTTATTGCCAGAGCACATGTAAGTATGGAACTACCATTGTATCGCTTGCATCTCTATCTCTCTGCTGCGAGCAGTCATTTCTACTTCTTTTTTTTGCTCGTTCCTCGTTTTTTTAATGCTGCGCAATAAATTGAAAATAAAGCAAGCGTAAAACACAAAATACAACAACAACAACGACAACAAGCGGCAACATTGTAGGCAATGCCAAGGCGACTATCAGTTGCAGACAGTCGTAAAAGGGGAGAGCATACAATGCCTTTCGCTGTAAAACAATAATACCATGCTAACACACACACACACACACACACACCCACATATGTGTCTATATATATATGCAGCCATTGGAAATCCTCGAGTCGCACATTTGGCATTGCTTTATGTGGGCAGCTGCGATTGAAAAATTTCGCTCGCTTTGTTTCGTTTAGCGCACAGCTCATTTTTATACCCTTTGCCCAATACAAATGGGTTGAGCGGGCATGCTAGGCTACTACTGCAGGCATTTGCCTTGACTGTCTGTCACTTCTCGCACTGTCCGTAACCCCTGATACCGTAGCATCTACCACTGAAGAGTATGCTACTATGGACTATTATTAACTCCGCTTTTCTACTTAACCTAAAGAAAAGAAGCCATTCGCAGCTCTTGTTCATACTTTCAATACTCCCACACACTTTTTTTGAAATAAAAGGGCATCTGCTAGTCGCGCACTCGCCGCGTTTGGTTACTTTTGTGGTATGTGGCCCCAAACAATGTCAATACTGGTATTCGCAGTACTTTTCATTCAATTTTCAAACATCTTTACGATTTGTTAGTTGCCAGTCAACCCAGCCCCAAGCCACGCCCTTTTTTACCCGCACACACACACACACACACACACACTTGCTGGCCGTGTTTAATGTCACGTATTTGATCAGAAAATTAAGGATCAAAAAGGCATTTGTGTAAGCATCTGAAAATGTTGTGATTTATTGCGCCAAAGCGTTTTGCAAGTAAGTTCTCTGGTCGCCGAATATCCGACAGGACATGCACCAGTAGCTGGCTTACGTGTGTGTGTGTGTGTGTGTGTGTGTGAGTGTGTGTATGTGTGTGTGTGTGTGTATATGTGTGTATGTCAGCCTGCCTGTCCTTATGATGTACGACTCTTAGCAGCTGCTGGCTTGAGCTCTTCGCTTGCCGCCTGTTTAGTTTAAAAACTGGGACGTGTACAATTTAATTTAATCTTTGGATTTTCTTTTGTGCATGCCACCACTTGCTCAACTTCTCTCTCTCCCCTCTCGCCTCTTTTTCTCGCTCCCTTTTCCTTCAATTTTTGGGCAGCACATATATTTTTCACATGACTTGGACACAACAAAAAGGAGTCCACACTCACTAAGCACAGCACTAAAAATATATTTTATTTTAAGAAATCGTTTGATACCTTTTTATTGCTTTCATTTGATAGTCAATAAGAAGATACACGCTATAAATTTGAAAAAGAGTTATAAATATATGAACTTTTTATAGTTTTACAGAGCAAATTTTGTAGTGTATTTAAAGTGAACTTTTAAAATCGGGTAAATAAGGAAATCGGAATAGTCGCATAAACATATCTTTTCAAGGTCAGACTTAAAATGCCTGAGATATAATCAGATCATCTTATGATAATATATATTGAAATTGGAATATCTCTGGGTAGTCAAAGAGAATATATCTTTAAAAATTAAAATGTATTTATAGCTAAATTTATAGCTAAATTCTCTAAAAGTTGTACTTATCTTTCCCCTAAGAAATATTTAAAATCAAACGAGTTTTCCCTTCCTTTCCAAATTTCATAAAAAAGTTACTTACTCTTGCTCAAATACGCACATAGATAAAGCCAGCTTTGGTCAACAATGTCAACTTACCTGGAAATACAAAGGGATTTCAATTAGCCTTACAGATCGTGCATTAATGTAAAAGTCATTACTTAAGCGCTTGTCAAAATAACAATTAGAAAATAAATTTGACAAAAATAAAAAAGGACAAAGGCTGGCAACGATGAAAACTCAATTTAATTTGCTGAAAGCCATTGCTGGCCGGGCACGTGCAACAAATTTGAAATGAGACACGTTGATACTGTAAACAACAACGGCAATAATGCCAGCTGCTGATGGCTAAATTTAATAAATACAACACGTATCCGATATGAACCTGCACATACACATATCTGGCATATATATATGTATATATATGTATATAGATATAGTGCACAAATATAGTTTATAGCTGAGCTTATTAAAAGCGTCTGTCATCGCGCATACGCCACGTGCGCCTGTCAGCCCGCACGGCTACTGTCCATAATATTACATCTATATATATATATTATATTACATATAGATTATATAGCTATCTGAACTGTTGATGTATTTTGTGAAATGTAATTGAAACAGCCGCGCAATAATTGCTGTTCATGCTAATTGAAAATCAATATGAAAATTATTTGTTTTCCCCCCATTTTATTTCTCCGTCCTTTTTTTTTGGTTTTATTTTATTTTCTGGCATGTTAATTGCTTGTTGCTGCGTTCCATCGATAAAACTTTTAATTTCTACTAACCTTTTGCGGTTGGCAGCAATTCGGGATTACCTGCTGACAGCCAAAAAAAAAAAAAGAAACTAGTTGAAATAGTTTAATTGTCTGTTATGCAACTGGCGTTAATTGGGCTTAAGCTAGCAGTCAAATTTAATTAAATCTGTAGTTATTTACCCCACAAATTAATTGCAGATTTATTTGCTTGGTTTTGAAATAGTTCAGCTGTCAATTATATTACGGGAATTGCAGTCGTTGGCATGGATTAGGGTATAGAAGATAATTAGGCAAGTAAATCAATTAAGGAAATGAAAGTAGCTGCGAGTTTGACGCTCAGTGAATGGTTGAGTCGACTCTATTTTATGATTGACAGACCAATTGAAAAGTACTGCTCAATTTGAACCAGCGACTTTCCGTTTCGTGGTGCGATCCTCAGACTCTTAAGCCATGCAGGTTAAAAGCGAAAGGATCTTATATGACTGTTGTTTATGTTTTTACATCAAGTTCGACCTTCACATTTGCCCAATCGGAGATCAAAAACCCGTCACAGCTCTCAGATTCGAATAAATGGAAACTTTCAGTAAATAATTCAACTTCGCAGTAGAAACTCCTTTATATATAAAGGATAAATATATGTTATTGAGTCCTTTAACGATATATTTTTTACCCAACATTATGCCAAAGCGACGTTTAAAGAACTCGTAACATTACAAAATTCAAATTAGTTTCGCTTTGCATTTAGTTCATGTTCTCAATTTCTCGGATTTAGCTAACAATGTGCTACACATAATCGAGTTACGCACCAAAATGATGTTGTATTTTGTAATAATTTTAGCTTTGATTGCATATTATGCACATTATGAGTTCTCTGACCACATTTTGTTGGGGGCGCACAAAACGAATCGCGTTGACGCCATAATATCTATATACAAAACACACAGATACTTAATCTGCGCAACGGCCGCCCAAAGCTGGGCAGCCGCCACAAAAGCGCCAGCGGTTATTTTTGCTCTTTATGTCAAATGAAGCGTGCAAATGCGGCAAACGCCCAGCTCTCCCCCCCTCATCCATTTGACCCCGCCCCGACAACGAAAACAGGGCGCACATTAAATGCGCAGCCGAAAAACATGCGCTGCAGGCGCTTGCCAAGCAGAAGGACAGGAAAAGGACTGGGGCCAGGACAGCGCCAGGATATTCATGCATTGTGGAATATGTTTGTGAGTGTCTGTGTGTGTGTGTGTGTGTGTGTGTGTGTGTGTAACAAGTGACCAGGCGGCAAAGAGCACAGGCGCCTCCGCTGATAAAGTCATCAGAGCAGCGCGGCAAATCGATAAACGAAATGAAAGCGCCAAATAAAAAATAAATATATGTATATCATAGCGCTTCGTAAATATGCCTAGATACAGATAGATATATACATATATATATACATGGGAATAAAATGTAAACTGAATTTAGTTCGGGTGGGAGGCCAGCTTTTGTGCTGCCGATTTCCGACTCATTTGCCAGCATCTAAATGTAAAATTAATTTACGTCCGCTTCGAGCGGCTGCCTCTGCCCCAGCCCTCGCTGCCCAGCTCCCCCCACACTGCCCCGCGCCGTGTGGTTAATTAATTAGACGCACGTGACGTAATTTGCAAGCAATGTGATGCTTTTCAATTTGGCATTTTATTTGCAATTGTCTGTTGCTTTTTTGGTGGGCGGCTGGCTAAAAATTGATGGTCCGCAAATATATAATAAGATCATAAATCACAATTTTGCAGCGCAGTGTTTAATAGTCAAATAATGCGGCTGAGCTAGCTCGCCTGTGTGCGTGTGTGTGTGTGTGTGTGTGTGTATATGTGTTCTATATTTTTATTTATGCAACATGAATTGCGCATAATAAATGCACAAGCATTGACAGGACACGTGTCCTGCTGTGTGCTGCTGCTGCTGGTGTTGTTTATGCGCTTGTTTAGCATGCACTGCGGGCGGTCGGTCACAGCGCTGTCAGCTCATAATCGAATTAGTTGCAATAAAGCACAAAATTAATTTCCGCACACTGAGCGCTGAAAAGCAGGCAACACACTCGAGTGCTGTAAATGCGGCATGATTAATGTGGAATGCAAAATGTCGCTGCTAACCCACCCAACCGAACTGACCGTTGAATATTTAACTGCGCTCTTAGTTTTTTTTTTTCCCACCACATAAAAGCAGGCCTAGCCGCACACGCATTGGGTCCACTCTAATGGCAATCAGTTGGGCTTGAAAGCGAAAGAGAGATAATAAAATGATAGCATAAAGAATGCAGCATAAAGGGATAACAGCATAAGCACATGATATACGCTTTTATCTTGAATGAAGTAATGCCCGGCAAATATGACTACAAGGACGACCAGCACAATGTAGGCAGCAGGCCGACAGTCGGACAGACAGACAGTCAGACAGAGAGACAGAGAGACAGAACGCCAGGCAAACAAACTGCTGCCAGATAAAACCCATTGCCAGGCGATACGAGCTGCAAATAAATACACACACACACACCAAGCTGTTGTCGTCTTGCGGTCTGCGCTAGACCAAAACAATGTTGGCCTGTACTGGGGCTAGCTTGTGGCATAGGAAGTAGCTGCAGCAGCAGCAGCTACACATAAGTTTACAGTTGGCGCAGGCGAGGGCGAACGCACACAAATTCAATTTTCTTGCCCCAGACCTGCAGCGCGCCGAAGCTTTTGTTTAAGTGTGTAGTGAATGCGTGTGTGTGTGTGTGTGTGTGTGTGTGTGTTATAGCCAGAGTCGCTCACTGTGCATTATGTGGCAAAGCGTATTTATGCCAAAAAGCTTTGGCATGCCTCGCTTCTACGCTCAGCAGCAACTTGATGCCAAAGCCAATGGCTGGCCGGGCATATTTCCATAGAATACTTTTAGGCAGCAGTTGGCAACTGGGATATGGCAAATCCCCGGCACCAGGCAAGAACAGCTCAATAGCTTTTTATTTCTTTGCTGGCAAACTATGCGAAATTGCTTGAAATATGCCTTCAACTACAGTTCAATTCACAGCATAACGAACTGCAGCTGAATTGTGTTGATGTTTTTATAAGGCACACACACACACACACACACACACACACAAATACACCTAGTCGTAAGCCTTGTAGCCCTATCAGCTGCAGGCACTCAAATGTATTGCCAACAGTAGCCATAATGTTTTCTATTGCCTCAGCTTAATAGCCAAAGCCCAGCGGGCATATTTTTTAAGCCTTTTGTGTATTTCAGTGTGTGCGTGCGTATGCATGTGTCTGCGTGTGTATCTATCTATCAGCATGCCTCATCAGATACTAAGATACCCAAACACTTAGACAGTTAGTCATTCAGTGCAGGGATTGAGTTGAATTTGACGAGAGAGTGAGAGAGAGGGGGGAGAGGGAGAACCGCCGCTGGCACTAACACACTTTAAAATCCACCAGGCGGCAGTTAAAAACTTTTTGGCCAAAGGGCTCGCCTCTTGAGCCAGCCATACAAATCCCACCAGCCCCAAAGTGCTATTACTGAAATTGAAGACATCTATAAGTTCTGCAACCAGTTTTCATTTCGCTTTACTTTACTTTACTGCCTGCGTTTCTCCCGATTCTGTCGAGCTACTTGGGCCACGCTCATATGTGCGCCTTGTTTGTCAGTCGCTGTCAGTTGCCGCCACTTGCTCTCAGCGACGCTTTTATGGTAATGAGCTCACATTACAAGCGACAGCGGCAGAAATGGCGAAAAAGCAAAGAAACATTCTGACATGACGCCCTTTTGATAGACGCAAAAAGTGTCAAAGCGGGTTGTTTGACATGTTCACAGATAACTCGAGTTACTCGTAAGTGAGCGAAACTCAAAGCTCCTAACCTGGACACCAGCGAGGCGGCCTTTAGCCCACTTTTCATTTTCCATATGCTTTTAAAGTTTCTTCACTTTGCGCTCGCTTCAAGCCATGCCCCAGGTTGCTTTAAACTGAATATCCTAAAAATAAACTAGCTTCATTTGAATATTTTGGAGCATGCTCAAAAGAATCTGACATGAATTTCGAAAGTGTGCTAAAAGTTTTCTTCCAGCTTCGTATTCCTATTCCGAAAATGGAATTTTCCCAAAAAAACTATGAAAAGTTTGTTTTGTATATACCTTATTGAAAATTTCACGGAATGTTCGCAAAAAAGATGCGGGCATGTTTTCGAAAACTTACGCAAAACACATTTGCCGACCTTTTTGGCCCAAATGTCTTGCAGCATTTCATTTAAGTGCCCTTCACATATTTAAGGCTATTAATAATTTATCGAATACACCTCGCATACGCAGGCATTTTCGTAAAAGTTTCTTATGCTTTCAGCTTTCAACTTTCATGCTTTTTTTTTTTTGCTTCTTCACTTTTTCCAGCCTTATCGCATAACAGAAAATGAAACGCAGCATCCGGCGCACAAGGAGTCATCCGCTTTAAGGCGCTGCAGCGTGCAAAATGTTTATTTCCGTAATTTAAGTTGAGCATCTTTTATTTTTCGTAACGCGTTGTTAAATTGCTGAATTGGGTGGGCTGTCAGTGTGTGTGTGAGTGTCTGTGTGTGTCTGTGTGTGTATGGTGTGGCATGCCGCCAGCTACCATGCACTTTCCTTTGAAATGCCACAGCTGAGCGACTCTCCTCCCCTGTCCCTCTCTGTCTACGTGTGTGCGTGCAGCCTGAGTCTGTGTTGTCCTCGACTGGCTTGTTTAAAGGCCAGCCTGACACGCCCACACACAGCCGCCCACCTGCACCTGGCCCAATTGTCAAGTGGCTGCTTTCTAGTTGCGTTCCTCAACATTTCATTTGCGTCTCCTACACAAACATTTCTCGGACTGTGTGTGTGTGTCTTTTGTGGTGACGTGTCGCGTCGCGTCGCGTCGCGCCTCGTTGCATGCCATTCCCCTTTCCCTGCTCATCCTTTGTTCTTAATGTAAAATCTTGATGTTGTGCCCACTTTGGCTGGGCATTGTTTTTATTATTGTTGGCACTTACACGTTTTTATTTGTGCGACTCGCAACAACTTGATCCTTGCGGCAAAGGACCTTGAACCCCGAGCCAGCAGCCCGCTAACGAGTTACAGCCAGGCCCATAAAAATGTGCAAATATTTCATATTTATTTTACGTACTTTTTGCGAGTGCTCATAAAACACGCGCGGTGCGAATGGTTGTGTGTGTGCGTGGGTGTGTGTGCGTGGGTGTGTGTGTGCGTGTGTGCGTGCGCGCGAGTGTGTGTCTTAAATTACGCGTGATTTACTTTGTAAGTTTTAATTGAATTTGGCCAAAAAATAATTTAAATAAAATCTTTAAATGCATTTGGTGCTTTGAAAAATGGCAGCCATTCAATAATTCAATTAAATGCGCGCGATAATTGTTGCCGAGTGTCACTTGGACGTGGGCTCTAGCGTAAATATCAATTGAAAATTCAAATTTAAATGCGTAAAATTCGCATTTGCTTTTCGTTGTCGTTGTATTTTATGCAAAGCAGCATAGAAGAAAAAAAACTAGCACACAAAACGCAAATACGCACGAGTAAACAGCAAAAGCTATAAGCTATACTATAATGATCAGATATAAGTGTGTGTGTGTGTGTGTGTGTGTGTGTGGGAGAGAAGAAGAGAGAGCTTTATGTGTGTGCGCATTGGCGTAAGAACATTACAAAAATGACAAAACAAAATCAGTGTCAATCAGAGCGCACATGGCATAGAGCGATATACATATATATCTATTATGTATATATATATTAGATATATATACCATATTTATAGGCAGCTTTATAAGCACATGCTTCAGTGAACTGGACGCAGCAAACAAAAATCCAGCGGCGCATTTGTATGTAAAGCAATGTTAGACAACAATAGGAAAATACAATGTTGACCAAACAAAAAAAGAAAAGCAACGAAAAATAGATGGAAAAGCCAGCTAAGAGCTGCGAAAGGAGACAATTTGAGTTGTGTCTCTCGTTTGTTCTGCTTTGGCAAAAATGGTTTCAATAAAAATACAAAGTAAACCAAGTGCAGAGACAAGGAGCGCAAAAAAAAAAAAAGAAACAGCAACAAAAAGAGGAAAAAGCTGTGTGTGTGTGTGTGTGTGTGTGTGTGTGTGTGTGTTTATACATGGGGTAATTCTTAGTTAACGAGCAAGCAAAAACGTATTCACGCTTTGCTTAATCCCCAGGGAACCCATGCGGCCCGCACAATATGTGTGTAGTGTGTGCGTTTGTGTGTGTGTGTGTGTGTGTGTGTGTGTGTGTGTGTGTGTGTGTGTGTATATGGTGTGTGTGTGCCTAGAACAATGCAGTGCCGCTCTATGACCATACAATTTAAGCCCTAATTGTGGGCAATTACTTTTTGCTCGGCTAATAAAAACGTTAGAGATATTTGCGTATTTTAACTAATGATTTTCTGCTTAAGCGCAAAGCTCGACACCAGCCGCAGGCCACGTAAATGCCGCCTAAATAAACAAAGCCTAAGGTTTTACTGTGTCTCTCTGTGCGTTGGCGTGTGCGTGAGTGTGTTTGTCACTTGTGTGTGTGTGTGTGACTTGGGTGTGTGTGTGTTAAAGGTAAGCTTCAAAGTTGCCCTGTTGTTTCTATTTTCATGTCTGTCACAGCTTTTAATGACTTTGCACACTCACACAGGCACACAGCCACACGCACACATATTACGTATATTGCGTATACGTCCCCTTTAACGGTTAAGTCCTTTGGCACACACACACGCACACCTTGTTAGTCGGACCGCATTGACACACTTATTAATAATTCATTTTGTGCTAATAGAATGTTCGGATTTCAAGGTATAACAGACACAAACACATGTACAGACTGTACCTGCACTCTGCCCGCCCGCCCCCTTTGCCACTTGTTAGAAGCCAAATAAATCAGTAGCCCTAGACAGGATACTCTCAGCTTTTGGTGCTCGTCGCTCAGCTCTTGGCGCTTGGCTCTTAACATAATTAGTTGATATTCAATAATTAAGCACAATTCGAAAACAAAATACGTTTGTCAAACTGGCTTACATAACGTTAAATGGATTACAATAACAGGAGCCGCAACCTCTGGCGACCTTTGCGATCTGTGCCTCACCTGAGCTTGATTGATTACCTGCTGCACATGCGTCAGTCTGGGCGGGGGGTAGGCAGATTTGATCATATTGTTGGCCAGTTAACAAGGTGAAACCCACATTGATTAGATGTCAGCTGCTCTGCATATCTACATGCCTCAACGCTAGCTCTGGATGCATATGTATCTACTACTGAAATAGGATCTTTATATGTAGCTACACATTTTTCTAAGCATATATAAATATATGACAATCTGTATCTACAAGATACATATAGAGCATAGAAATCTGCATCTGCATCTGCATCTGTATCTGTCTACAGATCTGTACCTGCATCTCCATCTGCATCTGCATATGTCTCTGTATCTGTATTTGTATATTATATATATCGTTCACAATATCTGTCTCTGTATCTTTATCTGTAGCTGAATTTTTATCTGTTTACAGCTCTATATCTGTATCTATCTGTAAGCATATCTTTATCTATTGCAGTCTTCATCTGCTGAATATTTATTTCTCAATGTATCTAAACTCATAAAATTATCTCTTTCCTTATTTGCAGCTACAAATGTAGCCTTTTAATAACCTTCACCCAGTTGAGCTTTTCAGCTAAATGTATCTGTATCTCCCTTTGATATCTGTGTATCTAGGCTTACGCTCATAAGTATCTGCCTTTTTGTGTGCACGCTTTGCGTCTTCGTCTTTGATTATGCAAAGTCGTCATTAGACGCTTAATTTGTTAAGCGCACTCAAAACGCGTTGTAAATTTAATTAGCTCATTATTCTATAAATGTTTATGGCCCATAGTTGAAATTCATTTCATTTCAGGCCAAAATACGGCACAGTCATTAAAATTACTACAAGCTCTCTCTCTCTCTCTCTCTCTGCCCCTCACCCTCATCCCTCGCTTCCATTTGCAGACTGTGTAAATTTGCTTAACATTTTCTTACGCTGTTCGGCTAAATGGCAAGTGCGTTGCGCATTAAGTATACGCCCCTTATTACCAGCGGGCAGCTACATTTATGCTCGGCATATAAAATCAAATGATTTACGCTGGGCAAACTTTACTTCAAAATATTTAATGCTAACTTTCAAATTTTACGCTCGATAGCATTCGGAATAAGAAGAGCAACTGCAACGAATAGCATATACCCTAACATAGGCTAGATTTAGCTCTGAAATCAGATCAGTTCAGATAAATAAATATATAAATTTTTAAATATTTCTTATTAAATGCCCCATTATGTGATATACAAGTCGAACGATTCTTTTGTGATTCTGAAAAGTCCGAAAGAGTCTCAAATTCTTTAAGACTGCGCAAACTATGTTTTAAAAGCTTAGCAAAACTAAATTTTCAATTGATTTTTTATATAGCAAATCTAATTGTTACAAAAATCGAGACAATATTGTTACACGCCCATTTAAAGGGTATAAAGAAATGAAGCGCACAGCAGCCAATCAAATGGAAAAGCATTCAAGAGGCTGCGATAAATATCTAACCGAAGAGCCTGCACAATGCGGGCAGCAGCCCACAGGCAGGACACGCAGGACAGGCCAGACCGAAGCCAGCAAAGGCTGCAGGCAGACAATGCAACAATAGCTGTGCCACTGTGGGGGCAAGTGCAGGGGTTCATTGCAGCAGTGCAGTGCAGATAAGCCCGGGGCAACAGCTGGGCCGAAAGTCGGCCAAAATAAATGGAAATTAAAAGTTGGCAATCACAACAAAAGGCGACAACAGACGCCAAAAGCTATGCATATGAAATAGAAATGGGGCCCCATTTCGTGCGCAGGGGCAGACCAGCTGATAAAACAGAAAACGATATGGAGAAAATTTCCATGTCGGAGCAGTCAGATCTCAGAATCCGCACACATATGCTTAGCATATTAACTGGTTGTACGTGCAAACAGTGTATCGAGCCGAGACAAGTTGAGACGCGTTTGTTAACATGACATCATCGTGCAATAAGCGGGACATAGTCTAATGAATAAAAATGAATTTAAAAAAAAAAAAAGGAAAACAAAAGCTGAGAGAGCAGAGAGAGAGAGACAATAAAATATGCGGCGACATAGGCAGACGGAACGCAGCAGGCTGCCAGCCAGTCTACGCAGCAGCTATGATATAGCTATATCCCAGAGTCCTGTCAGGCAGTCAGCCAAGTACGCACACACACACACACAAGCACACACGGACAGAGTCAAGTTTTCCATTTTCATGTTTTTCTTGTGCTTGCCGCTGCAGGCCAACTTGGCTGTCCTGTCTTCATAATCCTTTATTTAAATATTGTTTGCTTTTTATTTGCCATTGTTATTATGCTTGTAGATATTTTGCATAAATAACTAGACAGGACCAGCACACACATAAACACAAACGCACACGCACACACAATCAAATCAAGACAACAATCTCAATCTGAGGCTGTGGCAAAAAGTGCTGCTGTTTGCTTTTTACAGTACACCCGCCTTTAAAATTATATATTTGCCCAGCAGATGTTTAGCCAGCCAGCCAGCCAGCCAGCCAGTTGACATTTTGACTTTATGCGCAACGTGGCGTATGCGTAATATATGTATAACGCATATTGCGCATACGCCCCATCGGGCGCCTTCACTCATTAGCAATTACATGTGCGCCCTGTGGAACACAGCGCTCGCTGCCAACTGAAATTTGTGTCAACGTCCAGACAGCAACAACAAGCAGCAACCGAAAACAACAACAACAACAACAACAACAACAACAGCGACAGCAGCGACAACAACAACTGACAACTTGGCCCAAAGGCGTCGCCATATTTAGCATGTTAACGTATATCCTCCAGGTAGCTGAGTTGTCATTGACGTCGACTTCGTGCGTTTGCAATGAAAGGTTGCTGTTAAAATGGGCACGCTAAATGCCTGACAGCCGAGCCAGCCGTTGACATAGCCAGGCATCTTGTCAAGTCAGCTGCGCCGCGCCGCGCCACGCCCCGCCATGTGTGTGCCCCTCGCAATATTGTGCGTGTGCGTGCGCGCTTTTAAATATCAAATTCACATTAATTTTGACATCGAAGCGGAAATACATTTAATTGCTTTCAGCCGCAGCGCCACCTTGTCATATTCAACTCTCAGGGCACACACGCACACACACACATGCACGCCCACACACGCACGCCCACATAGACAGACTGCGACCGCTGATGTCTCACGTATTCTGCAGCGACTTTCGCCATTAGCGTCGTGTCTCCAAAGGCTCTGCGCAAATATTTGGCTTTTCCTAGCAATTTTCCCGTGTTTTCATTTTGTCATTTCATTAAGAAGCCGCCGCCGTAGATATTTCTGGCATGCCATCACACACACCGTCCCTCTCTCTGCCCCGGCCACGCCCCTAAATAGCGCTTAGTCGTGCGACTGTTTTTGCGTTAAGTTGCCAATAATCGCATTGGCCTTGTTTATGGCACGTTCCACACAAAATAATCAGACGGCAAAGCAAACGTTGCCGATTTTGATTAACTTAAGGGAAACTTACTTCATTTTCAGAATTTTAAGCAACGGAAATTCGTTAAAATGAACCAATTTGTTGGGTACATTTACGAGCTCAAATCGTGCATAAATTATATTATTAAACGTATTTAGCCGTTTAAGCCCATCAAAATTAATGAGACAAATTTGCAATTAAATTGGCATATAGTACATTTACCTAATCTTATATTTAAATGGGCTGGTAACCCAGACGACGTATGATAACAAACCTTGGGAACAACACAAGTAGAGAGGCTCTTCAATTCGGTAGCCAAGACTTATGCATACGGAGTGTGCCATAATTTTTAAATTGTTTTTCACGTTCCTTTAGCTTTTGACTGTGTGCTTCATTCATCCACACAAAAACTGGGCTTTAATTCTTATTAATAATTTTAAATGAATTCTCGCTGTATTTGGCATAAAATTGAGAAAAACAGAGGCTCAAGGAATTGACTCAATTCTAAATTTTTTATCGCTTTCGTTCAGCTCTTCTCTCTGCTGTGTTTGGACACAATAACTGAGCCTTGATTGTTTTGGCAATACATATTTTTGCTTAAATTCAAGGGGCGGGACGGAGAGGCTAAAAGAGTTGACTTAATTGGCTCTCCTATTGCCGCTGGCTGAAAACCAACTACATAGAATTTCTGTTTTTCTTATTGAAGTCTATGAGCTTCGAACTGACAAACGAAAGGTAGCCGAGTCAAATCCAATTTAAAACTATTATGGTATGCTATGCAACATATTTAATAATAAAATAAGCCCAAATAAAATAAAGTAATATAACTAAAATCAGGGAAAGGGATATTTGCGATGCAAATAAATAAAAAATATCAAATGAGCAGGATGAACTGCGTAAAGAGAATAAAACTGTGCGAAACAATGCGAATTGTTAATACAAAAACAAGTACGATTTAATTCTCTACAGATGAGAGTTATCATTTTTTGTGCTATCTACTCGTCTTCAGATGTGGCGCATATAATTTTCATCTGGCCATCAAAATAAATGATAATAAACGATATGCTAAGCTTGCCGTCAGCATCATATATAAACTCACGTATTTATGTGGCCGTAAATGTACAAATGCCGTAAAATGTGAAACGGCAAATGGGGAATATGGCACGATAGGAAGGTACGGGAGGGGGAAATATGTATGTTTGCAGCAGTGACAGGCCGCATAACACCACTGCGTTTGCCGCTGGCCATAAACTAACTAAATGTCAAACTTTCAAATCCGTGGATGAGCAGCTGAGCAAGTCGAACCAAGGGGATGAGGCGGGGTGGGGCAGAGCAGAGAAGCGCAAGTAAAGCTAAGGTAAAAGTAAAAGTCATACATTTTACAGGTGTCAAAAACTCACATGTGAGAAGCCGTTGCTAACTGACTGCCAACTGCTGACTGCTGACTGGTGACTCCTGCGGCTGAAAATGTGGCAGCTGCTGCGGCAGTTGAAATGCACTCAAGCCCCCGGAAACTTTGGGTACACAGATAGGGAGATACAGAGAGAGACACACACGCGACAGATTTGTGTTTATCTGCGTAGCATCCTTTTAGACTTTTATACGTGTGGCACGTTTTGTTGCGACTTCTTTTATTATTCTACTCTTTTTTGTATGTTCGCCTGCTTAGCGCGACTTTTATCTGCTGTTCACGCGGCAACTTTGTCACACGGCATTGACACCTGCGCTTATCGGTCGGTCATGCATTTTACACACACTCACACGTACGCACACACACACTCGCGATTTGGGTCAAAGTGCTAACAGAAAGCAACAATGCAGCTGCAGCACATGGCAGTTGCCGCTTCTGGTTCGTTCGTTTCCCCGGCTGCTGATGCTGCTGCTGCTTCCGTTTCCGGTGCCTGGCACTTTCACTTTTTTTTATACTATTGCTCTTCTTTTTTTCTGATGCTGTATTTTTGTTGCCGCTGCCAACTTTCAAGTTGCGTTCACAGTTGCGCTGACAATTTGCAGTGCAACATTTTAAGCTGCTGCGTGTGCCACAAAGGGCGGCGCACAAATACACAGACAGACAGATAGAGAGACAGGCGTATTTAACGCCTTGTTGCTGCCTTTCACTTGCACAGTAATTTTTCACGTTTTCAAGGATAAACAAGGATATGCGCCACACGCACACACAAACGCACAGAAGCACGCGCGCCGCGTTTTTTTTTTATTTTTATTTTGGTTGTTTTGAACTTTTGGCGGCTCTTTTCAAATTTTGTTGCGCCTGCCAAAAATAAAATCTCATACGTATATTTGCCGCCGGCAAAGGCAAGGCAGGACTCGCTTTTATTTTTGCTCTTGCTGTTTGTTGCTGCAATTGTTGTTGTTGTTGCTGCTGCTGTTACTGCTGCTTGATATTTGATTGCTGTGCGTTTCCTTAAGCTTTTCAGGGCTGCGTGCGTGGCTGCCGTAACGTGTACAGCTTACGACGAGTATGCGAAGTGAACTGAAAAGGAAACTCTGGCCACGGCTAACGAGGCAGGACAACGAGGCAGGACAACGACAACGACAAAGGACGACGGTGCACGCCCGTGTTTTTTGTGGCACAAGCCAAGCGGCAGCGGCAGCGTCTAGTCTTCGTGTCTGTCTGACAGCTGGAAAGTCGCTGAGCAGCCGGGCATGCGCATTGATAGACCGAGAGAGAACGCGATAGTCTCTCTGCAAGAGCGTGCCTTTCCAGGACTTGCAGGTCAGTTATGCGTTTACGTTTTCATTTTCATTTGACAGCTGACTGCGTGCCACACACAGAGACACGGACACACACAACTTCCAGTGCGCAGCGCAAGAGCGCGACAGATTTAAGAGAAGGCGAATGCTCTTAAGACGCTCTTAAGCTTGCCAAATACTTTGTTAAGTGTGTCAGAATTTCAAATTGCGTTTACTTAGCTAATGTCACGTGCTTATTGCGTTACCCATTTAATTAAGCCAAGCAGCTAGACAGCCTGACTGCAACAGCAGCAGCAGCAGCAGCAACAAGAAGGAGTCGCTGGCTGCAGCGAGGACCTACGCAAAATTAAAGACGCACATTAATGACAGCATTCGTAGCAGCCAAACCGCAGCGGTTGTTGGCTTGGCAACCCCTGGACCCTGGACAGACCCTCGACGGCAAATCAGTGCTCAAAAGAAATTGATCCTGTAATGCGGCTGTGGCAGGCAGGCTGGCAGCAGCCAGCGGCACGCACCGGGCGGGGACGGGGCCGCAACTAGCAGCTAAACTTTTGCGGTGACCGGGCCCAAACGTGAAGTAAACTTGCAACGCAGCAGAGCAACCAACCCCTTACCCCGACCCACCCCCCTCAGCAAACGCCCACCGCAACCCACAGAGCTGACAACGACAACGACAACTATCGCTCGGGCAACATCCGGCTACGTGCGTGGCACGACGCCGGGTCGAAGGGGCTACGCAAAACTAAGGAGATTGCAACCGCAGAGAAAGTGTAGAGCCGGTCATAAGGGCCGTGGGGGGATGGGAGTGGAGGGGGGGAGGGGAAGGGGGTCTGCAAAACGTTTGCCCACATGCCGCTTGTCGTTTTCCATTAGTGTGGCGACCAACCTCAATGATTTCTTACTTACAGCGCGCAATTTGTAAGTTTGAGTGTGCGCGCACATCAGACACACACAGAGACGGACACACACACGCACACACACACACTCACGCAGAGCCGCATAATCGCAGTCGTATTGGTTTTCGAATGCCGTCGAGTGTCGTGCAGGCAGCGTGCCACACAAGTTGGCCAATGCGTTTGCGACTGAGGTACCGCTCTGCCGTGTATGTGTGCGTGTGCGTGTGTGTGTACGTGTGCGTGTGTGTGTGTAGTTGGGTAAAAACTTCAGGAAATTGCTTTTGCATGAGCGCTTTGGCGGCTGGCAACCGCAGCGAAGTAGTCAGTAAAAAGGAAGCTGCGGCGATTGCAAAAGACGCACAAAAATGTATTTAAAAAAAAAAAAGAGGAGGAAACTTGCAACACAAGCGGACATCATTAGGTGCATGGCGGCGGGGGAGGGGGCGAAGGCGGGGCTGCTGATAATGTGCCTGCCAATTTGCCAGTCACTCAAAATGCATTTTCGTTTTACGAAATTTTATTGAAATTTAATCAGCGACGGCTGCTCAATAAATAATGCAAACAGCCAATCAAACACAAACAAATGCACAGATACAAATCACACACACTGAGAGAGCACAGGGAGAGGGAGAGGGGGAGAGGGAGAGAGACACACAGATGCAGCTACAGATACGGAGCTGGCACAGCTTTTGGTTTTTTCTACACGTTTTTTGTTTTTTGTAACTGTGCGATTGTTGGCTCGCATGTTTGCCAGCCATTCAGTCAACGGTCAATATGCTCGAATCGCATTCATACACTTTGACCTCGTTTAACTTTTGTCGTCAGCCACGTTCGAAATGATTTCGTGTCTGCCTGTAGAAGCAGCTCTCTCAGTCCCTGCCAGCCCCTGCAGACCCCTCCGCAGTCGAGCAGCCAGCAATGCCCATGCCCATGCCCACGCCCACGCCCACGCTGTAGACCCCATTCGACACTATCGGAGTGTAATGTTTTGTTGTAGCTGAAATGTAGTTTTTCTTTTCAATTGAAATATGTTGCCTACTTTTTTACAGCCCAGCAACAGCAACAAAAAACTGCTGAAAGCAATTGTGTACAAACGTGTTAGTGGACAGGAAACAAACTGTCAGCCCTTAGGCGCGCCTGGCCCAACCCAGCCTAGCCATACTTTTATATATTCACCTTTTTTTTTCGATTATTTTCATTTCATTTCATGCAAAAAACTTGTGCATTAATTGAAATAAATTTATGGCAATGCGGGCAGCACATCAAAGATTAGCTGAAGTTTAGAAATTTCAAAAAAAAAAACATGTGCATATGGCCTTTCAAATTTTAAGTTTTATGTCAATCCAAGAGGTTTAAACAATTCTTATTTCGATTTATGTGCGGAATGGTCAAAATTTTGTTTTGTTTTTGTATTGAATAAAATACAGTTGATGCAACAAACTCTATATATTTTAAATATTATATTAAGTAGGGAATAAGTCAAAACAAAAATAATATCAGCTTTAAAGTCGGTTAGGCCTTCACAAACTTAGAGCAAGGCAAAAATTCACAAGGTATATTTGGGTACAAATTTTACCATGTGACAAAACAAAGAAATTGATTTTCACATTTAAGTAATTCTGTACTGAAAGGCTTGAAAAATTAATAAAAAATATAAGCCGCATAAAAATTGGTTGAGTCTTAACAATAAAAATTTTACCAAATATTCAACTATGACTCATGGAACTTATGCGATTCGTATGTATCTGTCTAAAATGATCAGCTGCATATGGAGCAAATTCTAACTTAAGTGCAGAACTAAAACAGAGTTGAAACCATAAACGAAAAGCCAAGCCGCAGAAAAAAAGTTTAACTTTTGAGAAAGTTACGACAGAGACGAAAACAGAAAACTCAGTTTCTTAATTTAAATGCAGCATTAATAAAGACGACAAACCGAACTCAAAAAGCCATACCTCAAGGAAATCGTTTGGATTTTGGCACACTCTGACTATAGACGAAGGGGGATTGTCTTTAAAACTTAAATCCAATATCTATGCAAGCAATTGCCTTACATGGGGCTTTGAAAGGGCTTAGCTGGAAGACAAGCTGAAGTTGACTAGAAAGCAAAATGTCTGAAGTGCGCTAACTGCGAAAGGAACACAAAAGAACAAGAAATAGTTTTCAAATTAAAGCTTAATGTTTAAATATTGCAACACGCACATATGTATGCCTGATATATATTTATTTCCTGACATTTGTCTAATTAGAGAGCATGTTTTCAAAGAAACAAACTTGTATTTGTAGTCCTATGGCTGCTTTTGCAAATATAATCATCCACATGCTTTGATAAACCACACAAAATAAATCACACGTTCAGGTTACAGAGTTGATATCGTATATGAATCGAAGACGTTTAAATGGAAACATTGCCAACTGTTTTGAGGCAAAGACGAGTGCATAATAATAGATCTGTTATAATATTAGCAGACTTATGTGTTTTGTTTGGTGTACAAAACAGTCAATTAATACGATTAAACAATTATTTATGGCCACAGAGTTGGCATTGTGTGCAGACCCCACAGCACCCCCCCTGTGCAGTTCAACATGTGCTTAGTTAAACAAGCAGAAATCTATTGACAGCTCGAAACAATGCATTTGAAATGCTTTTCATGTAGATATCACATGCTCGCTTTTACAGGGCGTATACAACAGACAGGACTATAAACATGGACTTGGCTGTGTGTTGTTCGTTGCCCGCATAATGTGGGCCTATTAAATCAATTTTGGTTGTTGCTCTTTTGTGCCACTTTCACTGTAGCTCCACTGACTGCCTGACTGCCTGACTGACTGCTTGACTGATTGAGTGACTGATTGACTGACAAACTGATTGACAGACTGACTGGCTTGGTAACATTTATGAGTAGCCTCGGCGTCTCCTAAGGCCTAAGCATGCAATATTTGCGCAGCGCCCAGGGGTGAAATCTGTGCCAGGCTGAAGTGTGCACACTTATATACACATTACACACACACACACACACACATGTGCAGGTGTGTGCGCCTTTAATAACTTACAAAATTGTTATGAACTTCAAATAAGCGCGGCGGCTGTGCAAATATTGACACTGCACAACAAATTATCTGATTACATTTGGGTCAAGCTATTTTTTGTTACACTAAATATGTATGTGTGTAACAAACAGACACACACACACACACGGGGAAAGGCAAATAGACGCATACGTGCACTTGTGGCGCACACAGACAAAAATTAATTAAAACTTTCTGTGTTGTCTAGCATAATGTTTTGTGTGTGTGTGGTATGTGTGTGTGTCTTGTTTTGTTTTATTTTTTGATGCTTTTGTTTTTATACATATGTTTATGAGCGCGACCTTGTAGCCAAGTTAACAATTTGGGCCACTCGCTGTCGCAATGTTTACAAATGATAATGGCATTTATGACCCTGCGCTACACTCACAGCTGTAGCTACATGTGTGTGCGTGTGCGTGCTTGTGTGTACTTCAGGGTTGCCAGCTGCTTTGGGGAATTTTGTTCATCATCATTTTATTTGCGGCACTCACACACACACACACACACACACACACACACACACACACACACACACACACACACACACACACACACACACACACACACGCACACACACACACACACACACACACACTTACAGCCACAGCGCAGGGCAGCAGCTCACCAAAGTGCATTTTGTATGATTTTTTTTCCATTTTTTTCCGTTTAGCAGAAAAAATACAAAAATTAATTTAATGCTTGGCTGCGAAATTATTCTAAGCATTTTATGCTACACACACACAAACATAAACTTAGTATTATGTAACGTTTTATTTTAGCATTATGCTTCCTTTTTTTTTTATTTACACGCTCATGATTTTGAATAATTCGCTGCAGCAGCAACTGGGCCCTAACTGGCACTTTCAGCATACCTCAAAAATAAAACAAAAGTGTGCTTTAGTTCAGTATATTCAGCGAGGGAATGGGCTAGACCCAGGGCAGAAACATGCCTAAAAGCATAATACAAGTCGATGAAAATCGCATAGAAAGGCGGTTCAGATAAGAGAGAAAGTGAGACAGAGACTAAGAGAGAAAGTAAAAGTTAAATTAAAGAGTCAATAAAACTTGTTTATATACTACAAAAAATATGTTAAGAACTCGTAATTTGCTGGACTTAATTAGCACCATGGTAAACGCGGCTCAGATTGGACAAGAAGAAAGACTGAGACTGAGACTGAGCGAGTGAGTAAACGATTGAAATAAAGTATCATTTAAGTATTTAAGTATCATTTAAAACTCTTCACTTTCTGGAGCTACTTAGAACCATGAAAATCGCGAGAAAGGGCGACTCTCTTCAAAAAGTGGATAAAACTATATATGCGAGCACAATCCAAAATGTTATTGTTCTGGCTTTCCCTGGGGGGCGAGTAGACTTTCTTCTACAGTCAATGAGAAGCAATATATCACATATACCCAATTGTTATCAGTGCAGGGTATAAATAAAAAATATGCGAATCAGCTTTTCGCAACTTTGCGCGTTCGTATGGTACACACGATTTGTGAAAATGCAAACCAACTAGTTACTTGTTCGCAAACAGCTGATAGTTTTGGGGTTATTTTTTACAAATTTATGCCAATTTTTCTTTTGTTAATTAAAAATTGATGCAACTTTTGGTTTTTTCACAAGTATATATAAGTGGTATATAAGTATATAGTTTTATTAATTAGAAATTAATGCAGCAGCTCCTGCAGTAAACTTTTGCTCGAACAAAATTACTTGGTAAAGTAAAAGATTTGCTAATGATAAACAAAATGTGCAGTCAAATGAATTAAACAAATATACAACCAAGTTGTATGTTTTATATGCAGACATGTATATATGTGTATGTATGTGCCTTATAGCCCAGTCGAAGGCTGGCACACCACGTTGTTAACTCCATTAATTTGCAGCATATCAAAAACAGATTGACACTACCGTCTGAGTGTGTGCCTGCGTGTGTGTGTGAGTGTGTGTGCTGGGATCTCAACAAGATACATTGAACGACATATACTCTGTGTGTGGCATCCTTTTAGGAGCCAGTGTTCGTGTGTGCGCCTGTCGTCAGGTGTTTGCCAGGAGCAGCAGCCAGCTGAGCTACGAGCTTAATGTGTGGGGAAAGGGGGGAAGAGTGTGTGTGTGTGTGTGTGTAAGCAACTGCAAACATGTTCGCACAGCTGCGCACTGTGGCATTAATTTCCGTTAATTAAAATAAATACGTCAAGCGATAATAAATGACTCGCTGATGTTATTAAATGCACATACCACGAATCCTGGCAGCCAGTATAAAGGGCACAACTGACACGCGCCGACTGCAATTAGTTGAGCGAACCGGCGACATCTTTAAAGTGGTTCTAGCATAGCTCGAGCCTCGCCTCTCCCTGTAACCTGTGGCCCCCAAAAGCCTGTGGCGTGTGCGCTACATTAAATGGCTTAATTGATACAACTCTGAATAGAATTTCTGGTCGCAGACATTGGCTGACCAACAATCCAAGTTGCTGGCTTTATTATGCTGCATAAATTCTGGAAGATGTCGGCACGTAAGCCACGCTGTCAGCCAACATATAAGTGCGAAGCACACCTCTGGCAGCAGCTATGGGCGGGGGGGGTAGGGCAAACAAACAAATATGTTGTAGCCCAAAACAGGTGCCAGCTGCTGCTTACCTGCAGCTGAAAGTATCCAAGTGTGAGCTGTACAATGGCAAACAAAAGATTATCCTTGCCCTTACTTCACGCGCTGCCTTTGGACACAACACACTTGCTTTTGTACACAACACAGCACACACACTCAGCACACATACACACATGCGTTTATTTGTAGCCAGGCAGCTGGCTGCTGTTGCTTCTATTGAAACGTTGAAGTAATGAAAAAAAATGTCAACTTGTGCAGAGCAGAGACACAGCAGCAGCAGCAGCAGCATCAGCAGAAGCAGAAGCAGAAAAAGGAGCAGTAGCAGTAGCAGTAGCTGTAGCAGTAGCAGTTGCTGTAGCCGACAGTAGGAGACGCACAACAAAAGCGACAACGACACCGACAACAAAACATGTGTCAAACGCCAGACATTCTGAGGAATATTAATAACACTCACCGAACATATTTTTCATTAAAGCTCCACTGTAATGTCAAGCAGCAGATATACAAAGATGCACACACACGCGCGCGCATAACAAATGCCACTGGGAGCAGCTTTAAAGCTGATTATGCAAAATATCTTGTCTTATTTGGCAGCAAATTTAATAATTGCAATTGAACTTGAGGGCCGACTTCTGTGCCTTGAACTTGGCTGCGATTAGCGACCATTTTAAAACAAGAAAACATTCTTTTAGTTGTTGTTGCTGTTGACAAACAATTCCCCCTAGCACAAGCCAAGTTGTGCATATTAGATCGACTTCTAATGCTAACAAAGAGGGCGGTGCGAAAAACATATTAAAAATGTCGCGGCTTTCATATACTCTTTACCCAGTGTAAGCATGCGCTTACAGTGATCACTCGAGAGAAAGAACTGCAAGCAAGAACTACCAGAATTTCCCACAAAATAAACTCTACAATTTTAAATAACTAATTCTGTTGCTAGTTTTTTTAAGGATTTTTTGAATGTTCCCTGAACATGTTTCGAAGATTTTCCTTATAAATGAAGCAAATATTCCGAGGCATACGCTAAGTGGGCGTGGCTTAAATAGCTTAATACTTAAAATGCAGATTTGGCTCTTACATGCAGACAGCCCGATAAAACGATCAATCATAGCACCCGCAACCCATATACCCTTCTGGCCTTGCCCAAATAGAGTATACAAAAGAACACAAGTTTATGGGCCGCACATGCAAATGACTTGAGGTGCGCGGCGCGCCTGCCAAGCGACAGCTTAAATTGAAAACTTATTTGCCGCAATTTAGATGCATATCCAAAAAGAAAAAAAGAAAAAAACAAAAAGACGGCACAGACTGCGTGTGTGCAATTTCCTTGGTTGACTTTGTGTGCGGGGGGCCGCATCATTAATGCAGGCCGGAAAGTCAACATGTGGAAATATGCGCAAATTGCGAGGCGCTGCACTCATCGCTCGCTCTGTTAATTAAACATAACGGAGCAGAGCGACAAATTCGCAAGTGAATAATTAAAAACAAAAGCGCGGAGCTGCTTGAAAACTTGTTGACAAACTTTGCCACTGAATTGAAAACTTGCCCAAAATGGCGACAGCCCATCGGCTGCTATATAAGCCGCGGGCCCCGGCTGCCCAGCACAGGCACACAATCGCCGTCCACACAGGATGCTCTTCAAGCTGATCAAACCGGCGCCACTGACGGAGCAGGTGCACTCGCGGGATGGCTGCATCTATTTGTATCGGGCCATGAAATTTATTGGCTGGCAACCGCCAAAGGAGGGGCCTCAGCGCTATTTGTATCTCTTCTGGACCCTGAATACATTCTTGTGGTCGACCATCTATTTGCCGCTGGGCTTTCTTGGCAGCTATATGACAATGATCAAGCTGTTCACGCCGGGCCAGTTTCTCACCTCGCTGCAGGTGTGCATCAATGCGTATGGCTCCTCGGTAAAGGTGGCCGTCACCTATACGAAGCTGTCGCGTCTGGTCGAGGCCAAAGATTTGCTGGATAAGCTGGATCGGCGCTGCACCAAGCTGGAGGAGCGCGAGAAAATCCATCTGATTGTGTCGCGCAGCAATCTAGTATTTCTCATCTACACATTTTTCTACTGTGTCTATGCGGGCTCCACGTATCTGACCGCCGTGCTGAGCGGTCGTCCACCCTGGCAGATATACAATCCCCTAATAGACTGGCACAAGAACACGCTCAATCTGTGGATTGTCTCGACGCTCGAGTATTTAATCATGTCGGGCGCCGTGCTGCAGGATCAGTTGTCAGACACCTATCCGATCGTCTACGCGCTCATCCTGCGCACCCACCTGGACATACTCAGGGAGCGCATAAGCAAGCTGCGCACCGACGACACCTTGACCGAGGACGAGCACTACGAGGCGCTGGTCAAGTGCGTCATAGATCACAAGATGATACTCGAGTAAGAAGCTGAGCCAGCAAATCTCGTCATTATATTCATCTCCCATCCTTCCGCAGTTACTGCGCCCTCATACGTCCCGTCATCTCGGGCACGATTTTCACCCAGTTCCTGCTGATTGGCCTCGTTCTTGGGCTCACCCTGATCAATGTGTTCTTCTTCTCGGACTCTCTGCCACAGGCCGTTGCCTCGTTCATGTTTGTCATCACCACGCTGCTGCAGACGTTCCCCTTCTGCTACCTCTGCAATCTGATTATCGACGACTGCGAGGCACTGGCGCACGCCATATTTCAGAGTAATTGGATAGATTCCGGCTCCCGATACCAGTCGACCCTATTGTATTTTCTACACAATGTGCAGCAGCCCATCGTTTTCATAGCCGGCGGCATCTTGCCGATATCAATGAGCAGCAACATCAGCGTAAGTGATGCCAATGACAATGGCATCGCCATCGACATTTATTCATATTTTCATTTATTTGTATAATTTTTTCTTCTTCCATTTATTCCTCTTTAATAGGTTGCTAAATTTGCCTTTTCGGTCATAACCATCACGAAGCAAATGAATATTGCGGATAAATTTAAAACTGAATAAGTTTTCGTCTGCAGACAGGTGAAATATTTATTTATATAACTTTTATACGCAGCTCTAACAAATGTTATTCAAACGATTTACTCTAATGTTATTTAGTTCTTTTGTATGCACTTAGTAGTGTTGATCACCTCATTTATGTTGAACCTATTGAAAGTAACTCTGTGTTGCAATTACTAAGTAGCAGTGTTGGTAAATCATTATATAAAGTACCACAAAATGTAGAGATTATAATTGTTAAGAAAACGGCATATCGAAGGACATACAAGTAGATATAAAATGGACATATTCATAGCTCAAAGCAGCTTCGATTTTGTGAAGTATAGTGCATAGCAGTGTTGGTTAACGCATTTCTTCAAACTCTGTGTTGCTAAATTTATATATGCTGTGATGCATGCAAGCTATTATTACTTAGTAGTGTTGGTTAACTGTTATTTTTAGTAGTGTTGGTAAACGCCCAATTTTAGCTGCTATTATTACATTGTAGAGTTGGTAAACGCCAACTTTTTATGAAATTTCTTTAACATTCAAAAACTAAATAAGCTATAAAGAATCTGATCTTTATGAATCATTAAAGATCCAATTCGCAAACATTTTTATATGGGCGCTGCTTCATGTTCAAATTTCGTTGATTTTGACAATTTCTCAGCTATATTCATTTGTTTGACCAGCGTAAAAACAGAGAACGAGAATTTCATGGCCTACAAAAAGGTAAACAGGTAAAATATTCGAATCAGCCTACTTTTTTTGTGAAGTTAACTTACGGTCAGATTTGTGGCCACAGAAATGCTGAATATGTTGCCGGCCATGAAAACAATGGGCTTCTGTAGAGTCTGTAAAAACTGCAGAACTATTTTCTTATAAAACCTATCCTGTTCAATCCAGTTGGATTCGAATAGAGCATCCGCCAGCTGGTAGCAGTCATCCGTTAGATAGTTACAGAGTATGCAAAAGGGCGTTGTCTCCAGCATAATGCAACACATAAAGGATAAAGCCGCAATGCGTGAGCCGAAATTGGCAAACATCACAATATTGATAATGGTAAAGCCCAGCACCATGCCCACAACTAAAAACTGGACAAAAATGGTGCCACCAACCAGGGGACGCAACACGTCACAATAGCTGCAAAGTGTGCGAAACACGTGAGTGACAAGATGTCCCAAAAGAAAATTAAAGCACTGAGGCCCACCTCAGGATCACCTGGTGATGCTTAATGCAATCGATGAGTTTGTTGTAGCGCTGCTCTGGCTTCTCCTCTGGATCCTTGCCCAGCTGAAGCAGCCGCTCCCTAAAGATGGCCATGTGAGCGCGCAGTGGCAGCATATAATTGACGGGATAACAATCCACACAGACATCCTGAAAGCAGGCGCCCAACATGGCAAAGTATTCCAGACCGGACTGCAGCCAGAACTGCCAACGGCTGGCGCGCCAATCCAGCCAAGGATAATAGTTTTGAAAGGAAGGCACACCCATAAAGGCAGCGACCACAGCTGTGCTCGTCGCATACACCACATAGACGGTCATGTAGATGAAGAAGATGCGATTGCTGCGGGCGGCAGCAAAATGTGATCGGGCCCGTTCGCTGGACACCAGCAGCCGTTGGTCCAGCTCATCGAGTATGGCGTTGGCCTCATCGAAACGCTTGACCAGCGACCAGACAATAAGCACCTTGGCCGAGCAAGACCAGGCATTGAACGCCACCTGCAACGAGGTGAGGAACTCACCCGGCGCGTACTCAGACAGATGACTGATGTAACCGGTTAGAAAGCCAATGGGCTGATAAAATGTGGAGCTTAGATTCAGCGCAAACGACCACAGACAATAGATGGCAAAGAATCTTCGAGGCGGCGTCCGTATGCCCATTAGAAAGATGCAGCGCAGCAAATAGAGCGTTGCCTTGCGCGATTCAGCCGGCGCAGAGTCCGGCGCCGTGTACATGCTGGGAAAGATGCGTTGCAGCCACATGTTGCAGCAACTGTAGCTGACTGTCGTCTGACTGGCTGCTCCAGCCTGGCTATTTATATGGCATTCGCTAGCCGCGCGAATCCTATGATTATAAACTCATCAATGGCTGGGCCGTGCAAAATTCATGGCCAACACTTTTAAATCAATTAGCGCATATCTTGGCATCAGCTGCAAGGAACTGCCGCTGCGCTGCCCAGCTTTGGCAGCTGGACTGCGTAGCGTATTGTGCGCAGTCTTTGTGGCTGGCAGCCTTGGCTATGTCCTACCTGCTGCTCGTCACGTAACTCTTGGCAAAGTGTTAAAGCTCGCAATATCCTATAAATAATTGATGAGTTGCGGGCCGCGGGGCCTTGGACAAGCTGACTGCGGACCCCAAAATGCAATTTTCAATTAGTGCGCGCATTTTATAAACCTTTGCAATATTGTAATTAAATAACAGTTAAATACAACAGCAAGTAGAAACAGCAACAACGACAACAACAAAAGGACGCGTTAAAACATGTTTTAAGCAACGTCAAACGCGGCAAAGTTCAAATTTAAACAATGCCAACAATTTAATTGCACAAAATACAATACATATTGGAATGAAACCAAAAATGGCAATAAATAAAAATACATATTTACATTGAAAAGGAAAAAATAAATATATGCGTAATTGTCAACTCAATTCGCATGCCCTCACCCAGCGTCATAAAATATTGCATAATTATGATTAAAAAAAAAAAAATTAAATAAAAACAAACTTAAAAGCGGATCATGACACGCAGGGCTGGTACATATATTAAATGGTAAAAGAACATTTTAAAAGTTGTTCTTTATATTTCAAAAATAATTCAATTTCGATAAAATGCGATGAAATTATCAACGTTAACCTCCAGCCAGGCAGCTTAAAATTTAAATAATAAAATGGTTTCAATTCATCTTGAAAGAATGATACTTAAGTTTTTAGTTTATTTTATTAGACTTAATAAACACTTTAGTTAAGTTGTACTCCATAAAGCACAGCTGCAAAGCGAACCATAAAATGACAATTTTTTCGATTTAAGGTTTGAACCAGCTACCTGCCTTTGAACTCCTGCTTACTGCCCTGCTATTAACACTCATGAAAGAGCTTTTGTTTTAGCTAACGTATACTCTTTATGAAAAGAGTATTAATACCAAACAGTTTTGGTTAAATATGCCATTGGCAATACATGCACGAAATGAAAGTATGCTTTTTATTTGTTTTAAATATTTTAACAACGCATCTTTAGATTAATTAACGCATTGCTGTGGGGCAGACGTTTCAGATTAATTACATTTAAATTCAATTAATTATAGCTGATACAGTTATGTGCAGTATTTTTCAATGAAATGCAGTATGGACTATATATATACAGAGTTTGCAGTATTAATTACAGTATTTAAATTCATAATGCATAATGAACCTGCAAGAGTTATCTAGTGAGGATGCACGACTAGGGGATACCCTGAACCTTCTAAGGGGGGCGGGAAGATACTTAATCATTATGTACTCTTCTAGAAGCTAGATGTTAAATTTGATGACTCTAGCCCTTAAAACCTAAGAGACTTGCTCAAAAAACACATTTTCCATATCGATTTTTATCGATTGCTTTGAAACGGGGCAAGGTATCGATAATTGGAAACAAACTAATACTGCGCGGGCACTTAGAGGACCTACGTTCAATTCTCTAGCTGCTGAGTTCTAAGATCGACGCGTTTCTTCCTACGTACAGACAGACGATACGGCGAACATGCCTGGATCGACTCGGCTATTGAAGCCGATCGGGTATATACATATATACTTTATGGGATCGAAGGATGCTTTCTTCTGCCTCTTACATTTGCACAAATACATTATACCCCTTTTCAATGGGTTAAGGGCTTCAATGTCTAAAAATATTGTCAGTCAAATATGCAGAATCTTTAAAACGAAATCAGAGGCAAAACAAAGTCCTCGCTCTAAGCCCCTTAAAAGCGCATTTTTTTATGTACCCAAATGCTTTGAATGCAACAATTCCCTAAATGCAATGGTCCCCGCTATAAGGTTGATATCCGAATGGCATAATTCTCTTTGCTTGGTGACTTTTCGCTCCTTCCGCTGTTGCCGCACCTTCCGCAGCGACGCTCATTGTTTTCTGTGCTGACATTTGGGCAAACGGAAGTGTTGGTGCGGCCATTTTGTTGTTGCTTTCAGTTTGAAATGTTTTAAATTAGCCAACGACTGGCGGGCGACTGACTAGTCAGAGCCAGATAGTGAGGCGTATGCGTGAATGGCCAATTTAACGTATTATTCCAACATCTTGTTGGCAACTTTAATTGCAGGTCTCGAATTTAAAGTGCTTCATTAAAAAGTTTGCCGTTCGGGTCTAACACCTTTTCGGTGCTTGGTCAGAATATGCCACAGTTTCTTAATTAAATGAACAAAATGCAGCTGTGTCCGTTGCCGGGCCCAATGACAATACGTGTTTCGGCATCATTTGCCATCGAAGACCCGTAGACCCAATCGAGGACTACACCTGTCACTGGCATGAATTGGGATTTATTTTTGCGGCGCCACTTAAAGAGTCTAGCAAATGCTTTTAAGTTGAAGTTGCAGGCGTTAAGTATTGATCATTTATAGCATAATATTTAAATTTATTTTATATCAAGAGAATAAAAAAAAGTGGAACATAATAATATAAATAAAATAATATGAATAATAGTAATGACGAAAATAATAAGAATATTAATATTATTAATTATTATTAATAGTATTAATAGTATAATAATAATTAAAACAATAATAAAAAATATAAGTCAAAAAATTGAATAACAAAAATAATAATCAACATTTGTTGACAATTTTCCCAGCGCATATTTAAAGAGTTGCCCTTCAGTGGATTTTAACAAGCGACAATTAAGCGACAGCAATAAAATTAACAAATATTTGTTGCCAGCTTAAACACGGCTTTAATTAAATTATTTACGGAACAACATCTTGAATTTGAATGCAGAATACCATAAAATAATTGTGTAAAATGTGCGCGTTGAGTATGTCAACAAGGCACGCATCCTGTAAACGAATACAGGGTATCATGCTGGCAAATGCGGCACGACTGCTCGACTTGTTGTATGCTGCTTGGCGGCAGGAAGGGGCGTGTATAGCTGGGGCTGCTGAGGGGAGTGGGTGCGGTTCATGAGCAATCAACATCAAGTTGGCTGATGCGCAAATATTTAATTTCAGTTGGCTGTTATTCTAGCTGTGGCTGCTACTCGTTTTTCTTTTTATTTCTGCCTTGACAGGGCAGAACGGAACGGGGCGGAACGGGGCAGAACGGGGCGGAACGGGGCGCAACAGGTGGCGCATTTTATTGCCCCAAAAAGCAAACTCATTTGCACTTGAAACCTCAGCAACAAGTCTGGAGCGACGGCCAAAGGAGAGACAGACACAGCGAAATGTTGATATTTGCCAGCCGAGTTGGGGCCTCAAATCAACAGTTGGCTTTGGGGTCAACTTCACAAAAAGCAACTCGTTTTCGACTTCAAAGCAAATAAACATTGCATCACATTTCAGTCAGCCAGTCAGCCGCATAATATAATATAATATATAATAAACAGTAGAAGGCAGTTTGAAGACAGCACCTGGCATGGCCAATCTGCTGGGCTGGGGCTGCTCCATATCGCCGGGCCTTGTCATTGAGATCAACATTTTATTGCTGGCTGTGGGCGTAATCTTTCTGGTCGATCTGTACAATCATGTCCTGTGGCGCCAGCTGAAGAACGTGAACATGTCCATATGCCTGATGGGTCTGTCACCGCGCGTCTCCATGATACGCGGCATCTCTCTGGCTGTCTATCTGATGACCGCCATCCTGGGCATACGCATGTCCAAGCACCCGACAGTCTTTAAGTTTGCCGGCTATATGATAATGAGTTTTCTGAATATGCTCTATATGCTCATCATTGCGATCTCGCGGTACCGGTATGGACTCGATTTTCAATATTTTACGAATATGATGCTGCAAGATCTGTGGAACAGGGATCAGATTGAGCCAATAGAGGCGCTATTCGATTGCTGTGGCATGCATGGCCAGATCGATTATTTTATCGACAATCGGACCTGGTCGAAGGCCGCCTGCTGTGAGCTGCCATTCTGCACGGGCTGTCAGGATATGTTTCACGATTATTTACAAAATATTGAAATGGAAATTGCACGCGATAATATTGCCTTATTTACATTTCAGATAATTGGCATGATATTCATTTTTATACACTATACGAGCGGGGTAATTGTCGACGATCCGTATGAGTCGGAGTCATCCGAATACGAGGATGAGGAGGAGGTGCCGCATAATCGAATAAGCGTGGAGATAAAAAAAATGAAGCCCGGATACGTGTTATAAACATAGGCATTTGCAATATGAAATTCGAGCAGCTGTTTGTTGTTGCCCATCATGAGTTCTGAGCTTGGCTATTAGTTGCTTTATTAACGACCCTTGGCCTTGCTTTGGCCAATTGAACTTTAATTCAATGTTCTTGCCACGACCTGGCTACCACTCTCCACTCCCTCCGCGTCTCTCACTCTGCCCTGCTTGTTGCGCCTCATTAATCGTACTTGGACCCCGCCACCAGCTTCTACGCTCGTCGCGTCTAATGGACGCACTTAATTAGCTTTCAAAATAAAATGCGCCCCTCGATATATACAATATATATATATTTTAATGGCTTCGATTTAAGCTGCGCTTATTGACTGCGAGCTGAGTTGAACAAATGATTATGGTTTCGTTTAGGGATTTAGTTAAGATTCATTTATTTCAAGATCTTACGAATTGCGTGGCAAATATGTTGCACCACGGCGCGTATGATTAATGCCGTGCGCGGTAAACGCTTCATTTGACACGCCCATTAGGAACTTTAATAGACTTGTTATGGCATAAAGACTCGAAACTTTTAAATGCCATCAGAACTGAGTGCACTGTCTACTGCTGCTGCTGCTGCTGTAGCTGCTGCTGTAGCTGCTGCAGCTGACTCATCTACTGCTGGCAGTAAGTGCTATAAAAATACAAGTACGAGTATTTTCATAAAATGAAATTTTCATGAACTGCAGCTCGGCTCTGCCAGTCTCTCTCTCGCTCTTTCTTTAAGGGAAATAGTTTCTGCAACTTGCTTTGTCATTTTGCAGCAAGTGCGGCCTCAGATTCAGGCGGGTGGCTGCTGTTTGGGCTGGGTTCGGTGGTTCAGTGGTTCGTTCGGCTGCATCCGCAGCGGTTTGTCTAAAGGAAGCGCCGCCAAAAAATAAACAGCCAAAAAGGATGCGAAATGTAACGGAAGTGCGCGAAATTTTTGCACATTTTTGAGAAGCGTCTCCATCTACTTACTGCAGCAACAGCAGCAGCAGTTGTTGTTGTTGTTGATGTTGATGTTGTTGCTGCTGTTGTGGGCAGGTTTGTGCGGGTGGTTTAGCGGGGCCCGCCTGGCGCAACTTTATGACATTTTAATGATGTCGACATTTATGACAGTTGGCTTGAAGATTTCGCAATGCTTTGACAGTTGGCCTTTTGGTAACGGATCGCAGCAACAAAATGCGCTCGTTAAACGCCGCTTGGCAGCAGCCCACCCAGGCCGCAAATTGAAAGCCAAGTATAAATCGAATTTCACATTTTGTGTCTGACAACTGCAGCAGTTAAAAGTTGAATAACTAATTCCGATGAATGTGCCCTTTACTTTTTCTTATTTCTATTAAATCAAAAATATATTGGTAAATGTGAACAGGCAGCTAAAAGCTGTCAAAGCTATATAGAAAGGCTTTGTTGCCACAGGATGTTAAACCAAGTAATGTCAATTGAATAAGAATGCTTTAAAGCGCATTAAGAGCTACGATTTATCATAGCCAATAGCTCTTTATGGACATAAAATCTCATTAATTCAATTTGACAATAATTTCTTAAATATTCTTTCTAAAATATTATTGAAAAAGCTTCTCAGCATTGTGTTGCTTTATCATGTAGTTCACATAGATTGTAAGTTTCAACAAAACAAAATTGTATGCATAAAAAACTCAATTTTTCGTTGATTATTCCTATGTTCATCTTTATAATATACTTAGCTGTAGAATGCTAATAATATTTTGTCATTTGTCATATGCCTTGTTTGTATCAGAATTCTGGCAAAAGAAACAACAAGAATTTAATGATCAACAGATTTTTACCAAGGCAGCTATTTGAAATACTGTTTCGATCCGATCGACTATAGTATATGTACTAATTGAAGCAAAACTCTAATCTATGAAGGTTCTAAGGAGTTTGCCACATGCGTTCAGTTTAACATGCTGCTCGCCTGATCCTATTAAACAGTAGTTAATTATTTGCCTCGAAAAAATGGCTTTCAGTGCGCAGCATATTTCATGTGCATATTGTAATACCCTTTGCTACGATATACAAATAGGTTTAATATATCCACAGTCTGATGTGTGGCTCTGGCGAGCTGTTGAAATTAATTTTGCACAGTTTGTAAATCACACACGCCCCCACACACACACACACACACACACTGGCGGCGAGGTTGATTTGTTGCCCGTCGTTGTGGTTGCTTACCTGTTTGCTTACCTGGCAAAAAGGGTCAGACATTCTGTGCCCAGCGCTCAGATTGCGAATGTATTCGCCAGGCAAATATTGTGACATAAATCAATCAGCCAGCCAGGCAAACAGCATGCAAAACATGACATTTATTAAAATTCGTATAAATTCAGTACACGAAAATGTTATGAATCGCTTGGATGCCCGTGCAATACCGGTTCTATGAATTCCACACCAAACACCCAAAGGACATTCAAGTTAATGCGAAAAAAGCTGGGTTTTTAATTAAATACAGCCACACGCTGACAGCTGTGAATGCGAAATATATGTTTGTGCAGCGAAATATATGTTTATGCACATTTAACAGAATATATAACTCGTTGAAGTGCACAAAAACTTTAAGTTTTTGCAGGGCCACAAATAACTTTCAAGGTCAGCCAAAGGGGATGGGGCGGGGGCTAATGAGCTATATATGTATGTACTTGATAACTGCGCCAAATGACAAATGCTTTTTTCTACTGCGCTGTGTCTTTAATTAAGTTTTGTCACGCAAAATTGGCGAGCAGGCAGCATTGACACACCAGACGACAAAGTTTTCCTGACTTTGTGCATTTGCATATATATATATACATATATATTTTGTTTTTTCTTTCTATTTTTGTCTGCGTTGAATTATATACACACGGAGGGCAATAATTATTGCAGTGCAGCAACAGCAACAACAAGTTGAAATAATTATTTTTATTTTGCAGTAAAATACAACTTAATTGTGCAACTTTTCACATAAATAAAACAGCTAACAATGTGGTGTGATAAAGGTAAACAACCAAAACAACAACTTGAAAAAAAGGTCATCAAAAGGCAACTTTGCTCTTGGCTGACAACAAATAAAAAAAAAACAGAAAGTTGTCGCCTCTTAAGTTGAGAGGCTTTCACCTGGAAGGCTGCAACAACGCGTTCACGAGCTCTCATTTATTATTATTTTGAATGCTCTGCGAGCAATAACAAATTTCTTGTAAGCAAAATAAAAGATGTATATATGTTTATTTTTAAAATGATTTACATGGCCCAATAAAAGAAAACAAAGACAGCAAAGTAATATATATTAAAGAAAGTGTTGCTCGGGCAAAGAACGAAGCTCAAACACTCTACAAAAAAATTCAAGAAAAAACACAACTTGCTTTTAGCACAAACTGATATTCCCTTCAGTTCTCGCCAATTTGCGGTACTAACTATTATAAATATCAGTTAATTTCATTATCACATGTATTTCCAAATTCTTAGAGATATTAGCATAGGTGAAGGCTAAGTTAGGGCATCTGAGTGAGTCCTCATATAATATCAAGCACTTTGTCAGCTTTTTGTTGAGCGTAAAAGCAAAGTTCGACATCGCCATTTTGTTGCTTTGGTTGGAGCGAGGGCAAATGTCGATTAGATGTTAAGATATGCATGTGCGTTTTGGCAAATGTATTAGCAGCATACACAAAAACACACACGCACACACCCACGCACACACAAACACACACATAGCACACATGCACAACAAATTATACAGCTGACTGGGCGTGGCAGGCAGCGAGCTGCTAATACATCGCGACAGCAGCAGACAGGGATCTATAGAGAATTCAATTAGGCAGATGTTAGATTGAAACGTGTAAACAATTTTCGATTGCTAAACTGGCTATCGATAATAAATCGATAGATATAAATATATAATATATAGCTAGTAGAAATAGCTAGTATATTTTTATATTATTATTGAAAAAATGTTAATTAAGTGAATCCAAAATTGAACAAACTTTAAATCGATAAATTAACCTGCGTCTGTTAATGTTGCCCTGCTCTGCAGCTCAACGGCCTGTTTTTACAACTTGGAAATTCCACTTTGAGTTAAACAGTAAATATATAAAATGCAAACGCTAAAAACTTGTACATGTCGCAAACGTCAAATGGTTGCGCTGCCTGCCTGTCACCTGAGGCGTCAAACGTGGCGTATGCGCAACATTTGCATAAACAAACATTTAAGCATTTGCGCTGCTCTTTTGCAACGGACGTGGCTTATGGCAACTTTTATGTGCGTGTGTGTGTGTATTTGGCCGGGAATTTGCCAAGTTTAACTTGAGGTTTATTTGAACCGAGACCACATAAAGTTAAATTAAGTAGAGGGAGGCATTTGCTGGGCTCAGTTTTCTTTCCATTTTTATTTTTTTTTTTTTTTTTGTCGTTTTCAATTACACTTAAGCTTTAAGTGCTTGAAATTTGTTGTTGTAGCTGCAGCTCTTCATAATTTTATTAGGCAGCATTTTTAGCCGCTGCTGGGATACTTGCCACATGCTGCAAATATTTCGTCATGTGCGACTCTCCACACAGTTTCAGTTTGGGCACCCTGCGGAGCGTATTCAAAGTATATAGACCTACTTTTCACATCGTTCGAAACGTGGCTGGCATTTAAATGGCATACAATACTCCTCCCCCGTTGCTGCCTTGTTGCAAAGTTCTGCATTTGTTGTGCCAGTTTCTTCTTTTTTTTTTTTCGGCTTGTGTTGCGCCTTCAGTTCATCTGGCGCTTAATTTAGTTTCGAGTTCTTGTTGCCGACTGTCTGGCCGGGCAATTTATCAGCAGACGTGCTAGTTTAGCTTTTCCTTTCACTCACTTTTGTTATTATTTTTTGCTTTGGCTAACTACATTTTAAGCTGCGCAGCATTTGGCCAAGTTCTAAGCCACTTAACTTGTTTGCCGTGCCGCAGCCATAAGCCATTAGGTGCAAATCAATTTCGACTCACACACAAGCACACGCAACGCTTGCGGATTTTGCGTTAATTTATGCCCCGCACTGGTCTTTAACCCGCCGTCCGTTGACCGTGCACCCCATCAACTTTGTCAGCTGCGGCTTTGGGCACAAATCTCGCACACAAATCACAAATTGAGCACTTGATTAAGCGTTAAGCATTGGACTTAAATGGCCGCAGCTTTCTATATAAACGAGTGCGACTGGCATTAATTATCCACACGCCACTTTGCATTGATTGACTGATTGATTGATTGATTGATTGATGGATTGGCAACCAGCGCACATTTCAGCAAGCATTCTTGGAAGCCAACAAAATCAAAAGAAAATGTTTTCAACGCCAAATCGTCTACTGCCAACAACTGCCCGAGGAAAATAGGCGAATAAAAAACGGAAAACTGCAAAAATGCGCTTATTTATAATGCAGTGCATATATTAGTTCTGCACCGCCTAACCAAATATTTACATTGTCAGGCTGCAGGTGCGGAAACGGACTAGAACCCAGACAGACCCGGACCCGGACTCGGCCCATTCTTCCCCGCCCGCTGGTTGTGTTGACAACGCTGCCAAAAACGAGCGCAACGAGCGTAATAATAAAACAAAATACATATCTGCTGCACCGTGAAATGCAATAAACGAGCAATTCACAATACACACACCTACACACACACCAGCACACACACACACACACCCGCACACATTCCTGCATAACAACCTGCTGCAGCAGGTCTTCCACAACTGTCCAAAATATGAATGTCAACTGTCAGCAGCAAAAAAGAGAAACAGAAAAGGCGAAAAAAAAATGAATAAAAATATTATTTCGTCGCCTGGGGCCAACTTTGCCACAATTTAGAACAGGTATTTGGTACACCAAAAGCATCCAATGTGCAATATGCTAATGAAAACTATTTGCTTTTTACACAGCTCGAACAGGCTGTGCGGCACCCAAATGAATCTACATTCATTTCGAAATAGTTCAATCCTTTGGCAGAGTTTGCTCTGCGATGCTTATGGGAAATCAAGAAGTTTATCGAAACGCCCTTTATCAATCAAAATTGTGATAATCAATCTTGGATCTTAGATTTTGGTAGATCTTAGATCGCAGTAGGCAAAATAACTCAGTCCGTGGGCAGGTTGTCGGCAAGAAGTTCAGAGACCGAGCACCCGGGTAAAACAAATGTATTTTTTATATATAATTGTTTTATTATTGGATCAGACCACTTTATCATATAGCTGCACGAAAAGTAGTTACTTGTACGAACAACTTGTTGGCTTATCATGATATCTGGACCTAACCCGACATTCATTAGTTGAGCTAGGCGCTTATATATGAACCAACTTATCAACATCGCACTTATATAGTATATACCACAAAAGGAAAAATCGTTCGAAGAGTAGTTTATTGTACGGCAAAATAATCTGTTTTCTAAGATATGTTGATCAAACTCAGCTGCTGCAGATATTCTTACTTTCTCGTATTTCGAAGTGTTATTTAATAAGAGCAACAGGAGCAATGATTACTTTCATTAACAACTTAATTCTTTGGATCACTGTGGCGCGGGGTAATTTCATCATGTTTTTAATATCATAATAGAATCTTATAATGAGTTACCCTATTTTATGTCGAGAACAACAGAATAATATTTAAATATTTCAATAAACAATTCTAATTTCGGCAATTCCAAAGCAGTCAAAGCATATGTTAAAGCCATAACAATTAACTACAAGCAACGCTTACCGGAGAAACACTTCCATTAGGAAAAAAAGAAATACACATATAGCTGGGGTCTTAAACCTGTTGTCCTGTTGACAGGCAATTTGGCTGTGAACAAACAGCAAACAAATCGACAAACAATTTCAAGTGTTCAAATGCTAAACACAAAATGCTTAACTTGACCAATAAAAAGTAAATGGCGAACACGCATACACAAGGACGAACACACACACACACACACATACAAATACACAACACCACAAGCTGGCCGCAAGTTAAACACAAATACACACACAAAAACACACATAGTCTGAATGAATGGCAATGGCTTTTGCTGAAAGCGGGTCGACAAAAGAATAAAAGGACGAAATCAGTCGGAAGCCAGCAGCAGCAGCAGCAGCAACAGCGGTCCAGCCAAGCTATTTGCATAGCACTTAAAATAGAAAGAAACACTGCAAAAAAAAAAGAAAGAAATGAAGAGAAAATAGAAACGAAACGAAAGACAGGGAAAAAATCGGTAAAGGTAAAAAGGATGTGCAAATCTGCTGCAGTGGCAGATGCTGAGTGATAATTCGACATGAGGCTCGTGTGTACGGGCGCTGGTAATTGACATTGTTGGGCGACAGGCGGCAGGCGGCAGGCACAGAATAGGCCCAAATGGGCCTGCTTTATCGGGCCGACCGTCCGTTGTGGCAGCGTCAACGGCAATGCAGCAGTCGAGTCCCTGCCCCAGTATGTGCCCTAATAATGTGCATGTCAACGCAGAAGCTGGGCACACACAAAAACTGTTCAAGATGTGACAATGACATTTGCAGCCAAAAGTGTTTGTCATTGGGAATGCAGCTAACACAGCCCAGCGGCCCGCTATATCCGACTGCCTCTTTTAAAGCACACATCTCTCAATCGAGAACGAGCCGAGCTTCCAAATGGACTGCCAGCCAGAAACACGGCTGACCTAATTGCCTGAAGGGCCATCACTGCAACACCTGGCGTATGCGTAATTTGTCAGCTACGCATTGCCATTGCCCCGCAGTCAGCCCCCAGCACAGTTAAGTGTAATTTAACAGCTGCAACAGCAACAACAACAACAACTAATTAACTTTAACAACAGCCAACTAAAAGCGACGACAACGTAAATCAGGCAAAAAGTTATACAACGTATTTTGAGTGTCAGCTTTGAAATGCATTTCACATTACGAATTAACCGCTCGCGCTGTCAGCACGAATGTCCTTTGGAATTGTACGCCCAGCTCGGGCAGAGCTCAAAAACAGGCTCAGCAGCTGTCAGTCCAGAGTTGCCACAGCCGCTTAATTGGGCATTTGTATTATGCACTCACGACGGCAAATACTGCCGAGTGTTGCCAGCTGCTGTCACCTTGAGGCGCGCCTCAGTAATTAGCGGTTTGATTTTGGGCAACAGCGACAAAAGCCCATTCACAAATGCAATCACAATCCACATAACATTGGCGATGCATAGAGGCAATCACACACACACGCACACCCACACACACACACACACACACACACACACACACACATACACACCCACGCACTTCTAACTGAACGCTCACAAACAATCGCTTGAATTTTTAAGTGGCAGTTAAAATTCAACTGTCAAAGTCATGGAACTTTGTTGCGCCAGCAGACGACAAGCATTACCCCGAAAAACAATGCACTTGCGTGCGGCTGTTCAACTCTCAGATACCCTGTACAGACAGTTAAGTGCCTTAGCACACATTCGAAAATATTTATACACAAATCGATGGACTAGCAAATACCCAGGATAGATACCCTTCATTAAATGCCCTATACATCAAGTAATTCTTGTGTAGTCGTGTCTGATCGACTGTTAGATACCCTGTAAGTTTAACGAAAGTGCCTAAACAGACATTCACACTTATTGGTAGACATGTTAAGCACGTATGGAAAGTAAATATGATCCAGTCGAGATAAATAGACCAGCAGATGCCCTGTAGCCAGCTCTGAATTGCACTGACATACATTCGCTTTTGACAAGGCACATAAAATGCAATATTCATTAAGTTATTAGAGAGAAGTCGTGTCTCATACATATAAACAGATGGCTAGGCATACCTGGCTAGTCTTTATACTTTATAGGGTAGATATAAATACAAACGACCATTTGTCTGACAGCTCAAGACATATTTTGTACTTTTTATATACAATGCATGATATAATTTCATATATTTTAAACATTTTCTAATGTTACAGGGTATAATTAGAAATATTTTGCAAAATTGTGAAAACTCGAATTGTAAATGTCCGACAGTTTTGTGTTTGTGTGTGGATGTTTATAAAATATTTCAGTTGCATTCTGCAGCCGTTGCGTTTGTGCTCGCTTTCTGTTGCATACTTTCGAGCGCACTTATTTATTTTCACGTAACGCATACGCCGCGTATGCCAGCTACTGTGTGCGTGTGAGTTAGAGCTGATGATTCTCGTTTTTGAAAAGAACGCGTGCTATGTCCGCGCTGTATATTATTCCGTCTGGCACACACACACATACTATTTTTGTGTTTTTTTTTTGGAATTTTTTTTTGTTTCATTTTGCGTAAAATACGCGGCACGCCTTGATGTACGAGTAACACTAGCTGGAGTTTGGGATTGCAGTTGCATTTGCAGTTGGAGTTGTTGCCGGGCAATATCTGCATTTTATACACGCTGCTGCTGCTTCTTCTTTTTGCTCTTTCGTCAGCTTCCGCTCGTCGGCGGCGGCATCCGCCATCATCATTGCTGCCATTTTGTGCGCACTGACCCGCTTTTTGCGCTTTTCCCATTACGTTTTGGTTTTGCTATTTCGCCTCTTTATACACTGTTTAACAAAGCGTAGCTGAGAATATTGGTTGCACGAAAGACTTGTCTGTTCTGTGGTCGCAATTTCTTTATACTCTGTATATAACGTATTTGTTTCAGATAAATATTTAGTTTAGCCTTTTAATTAGGTTTAATTGAAAGGTATTGCCACGCCCACTTATCGTCAGTCTTAGAGCCACCAGCGCATATGTTCAAGCAGACATTTTTCTTCCCATTTTTTTTAGCCTCATAGACTGCTGCGTACAGGGTATTGCATAGTAGTTTATAGACGGCTGCCATTTTCCAACTTGTTTATTTTGTTTGTCTTCGTATTTGGTTTTATTTTTCGCCCTCTTGCTTACTTATTTATAGTATAACTGTTTCATTGTTGGCTCCCGGGCATGAACTATCTGTGTTTATGTGTGTGTGTGTCTGTGTGCGTGTTGTGTCAGTGTGTGGCCAGTGTTTGCACAGGGTGCACGAAATCAGTTGTGCCATGTAGTTTTCATGTTAAACGCGCTCAAAATTAATGGTCACACATAGACAGAGACACACACACACACACCCCACACCCCACACACATCGCACACACACATCACACACACACACGCCCTTTTGGTAGTTTAGAAATAGAAACGAACGTTATCGTTACAAATGTGCTTTCCGCTGCCTGTCAGCGTGGCTACAATTCGCGGCCGCGTCCTGACTACAGAGAGTCGCCCGTCGCCCCTTCGCTCCTCTTGCTTCTCGTTGATTTTGATGTTGTCCTGCTGCACGCGGCGTGGTCCATGGCTCAGCTGTCTCAGCCTCGCTTCCTCTCTGCCCTTGCCTGTATTTCTGCCTGTTCACATGCATTTAATATTTGCCTGCAGCTAAATCAAATTGTTTTTCTGCTTCATTTTTTTTTTTTTTTGCTTGCTGCTGCGCACAGTTTATTCGCGTATTTTTTTATGTTATTTCTGTTATTTTGTTGTTTTCATTTTTTTTTTTAGTTTTTTGGGTTCTGCTTTGCCCACAGTTGGTCGCATAAAAAATTGAAGATAAATGTCGGTAAATGTAATTTTTAAAAGCTCTAATATCCTGCGTCCATTTACGCTGCGCTCGCTATTTGTTCTGTCCGTGGTCTTAGAATTTTGATTGCATGCGGCAAAAATTTGTGGCGAGAATTATCTATTTTTTTCGCCATCAAGCAATTAAAAACAATAAATTTATCAGCATGTTTTTGATGGGGGAGACAAACACAATAATAAAGTTAATATTTGAGAAGAGCTTTTCAATTATTTGGAAAATTTTATTATCCTTTTTTTTTCTACAGTCAATTAGCAACCTTTCCGGGTTCTAATTCTTATTTTACTATTTATATATCTATATATATTTATATATAAATATGCCCAGATATTACAGATAGAACACACATATTTTTAGACTATGCAGCCAAATGGAAGTGCATAAAGTTGAAATAGTTTTTGTATATTATGGAGTTGCATTCAGTTCGTTTTATCAATCTCCAAGGCTAATAACTTTCTTATATGATTCAATTTTGCGAAAAGTTCGCCCCCCTTCTCAACCCTTTCACTCCTTTAATAAGAAATATACGAGTTTTGCCAGTGGCAGCGACCGCATTAGCAACGTCCAACGGGGCATTAATATTTAAAAGTCAGCTTTGAAACTTGTTTGACAGGCTGTCAGGACATGTTTACCAGCAAAGGGTAGCAATGTTATCCAACTGACGTCAAATTGAAAGCATGTGCGGAGCGAGCGCATATGTGCACACACACACACCCACACACACCCACACACACACACAGGCACATATGACAGACAGTTCTTGAGAATTTGGATTTAAAAAAAAAAAGCAGACAGAAATGGAAAACATAAAAATAAATAAACGTAGGGTGCTTGCAGTCAGAAGCAGCCGACTGCGCAGATACTGTAGTTGCCTGATTAGCAGGGCGTTCAGTGGGCGTGGCATATCTATTTTTGCTCTGCTATTTTAAGCCAACTCACAGTTGTCCTTGGCAGACTGAATATTATGATTGAAACTTGCCAATTGTAGCTTGTCTTCACATATTGTTGATAAGCTGGGTTGGTCGTGGGCGTGGCAGGAGCATCTATGCATTAGCACTGATTTATACATATATATATACAACATTTCGTGATACTTGGAATAACACATGACAGAGATGCGGGCAGCACAAGTTGCATATATACCCTTTTTGAGACGTATGCAAAGAGGGTATCGAAAGTACTTGGAAATTGTGCGCTAAGTCGTTGTGAATACTGTAAAGCGCTTAAAAGTGAATAGTAAATATTCAATATGAGCACGTTTTGGCTATTTTCGAGCACTCAGCCAACCGCCAGCCAAGCCAAATGAAGAGCGCATTTAAGGTAGGCGTAGCTAGGTTCGAATGCTGTCGTCCTTAAGGACCTTTGCACGTGTGCGCCGCCATTTGCAATGCCTGACAATGGCCGCCAAGCACATCAGCAGCCAAAACAACAACAACAACAACAACAATAATAACAACCGCAACAACAACGAGAACGATGAGAACAACGACAACCGCAACAAACAAGCATCTCGCATCATATTTTGATATTTTGATATTTTGCATAAATACGACCCAGGCGCTCCTTGCGCTCGCCTTTGTCAGCAATTTTAAATTAATTTTATTTTTTTATATGCCTGACTGTACACATGTACACATATATATGTACGTTTGTATATTTGTACGTATATGTTTGTATAGTATGCCGCAAAGTTTGGCTCTGGCCCCGTCATCAAGTCGGGAACGTCCCCCATAAGAAAGGAACCGCAATCTAGACATGCTACGACTTTTTATACACAATGTTTGATGCGACTTGTGATTTTTCTGTATACCCTGGCAGATAGAAGTATCACAATTTTGTCATGAAATGTGTAGCCTATAAAGAGGATTTATGTATTCCCGATCAGTATTATAAGCTGAGTCGATATAGCCGTGTGTATGGAAACTAGTCTCTCAGTTCAAAGATATTGTCATAAAACTTTCCATCGATTCGTCTTTCTATACCTAGCAATATTTATATCAGAATAAGCCAGATCGGACCACTATATAGTACAGCTGCCATAGGAAGGATCGTTCCAATTCGATTGAAACAAAAGCTGCTGTTAAAACAAATGCCTTTCAGGGTATTAAATCTTCGGCGTGCCGCAGCTAGACGTTCTTTCTGCTTTCCTTTCTTTTTTTGTGCTGTCGCCTTATGCAGATGGATTTGCTTTGGCACACACATGACGCACACATGACACACACACACACACACACACACGCACACTTACACACACGTCAGACACACCCACTTGCTAAATCACAATCTTTGCCAGGCAGCATATGAAAATTGCGTTTTGTGTAATAAAAAGTCGAGTTTATCTGCGCTGCGTTCGCTCAGAAAAACTGATTTACTTTGCAATTTTATGACTTTATTAAGAATTATGCGCTGTTTTGTATATATTTACAATACACAGAACACACACGCACAGGAAGTTAGAGCAGCAGCAGGAAACTCTCGCACACACACACACAAGCACACACAGAATGCAAGCCAAGTTGACTGTGTGCATACATTACCCAAAGTCCTGGCTGGTGTCCTGGGCTGCTCCTGCTGCTGCTGTTGCCTGACTCACTTGACCTCTAGCAAATGACATGAAAATCCTTTGATAGAGCGCTGCACACACATTCATTCATATCAAGCCAAGCCATGGACACAAGTTATGAGTGCATATATATATACTCTATTTTTTTTTTTTGAGTGCAACAAAATTATACAAGGACTCGCAGCACTCCTGTTGTATGCCAGCTGCTGCTACCATTTGCTCTATAGATTTAAATGCAAGCTATGTGGCATGCACTTGCCATAACCCAAGCACAAAATTTGCAACAAATAACCTGCGTCTGCTCATTGTGAATGTCTAGCCAGAGGGAGAGAGATAGAGAGCAGGAGAGGGCAGGGGACAGTGGCAGGGCAAGCGTTTGGGTTGAGCTGACAAATGATAATGTTGTGCGATATGTTTGGCATGTAAGTTGCCGGATAATGGTGCGTATTTATGTGCATGTTTTTATGGCCACTCATTGCGTAAATCAGCATTAGAAAACTGACGCTGAGTGCTGACGCTTCTGCTGCTGCTTTCCTTCTTTTTTATCCATGAATTGGCTTAATTCGTTGATTTTACACTTGGGAACAGCAACAGCAACAACAGCAGCAGCAGCAGCAGCAGTCGCCTTTGACCTTTCACGTGGCCTTCACTGACACCTGCGTTTGTCAGCTACCTAATGGTATTTTATCAGTGTTGCCCCATCTAGCGCAGTGTATTGTATTATTTAATTAGATTCGTATACCCCTTTAAAATGACTTTAATAGGGTATGGTGCTGAGTGCTAAGCGCTAAGGCACATTTAAATACATTAATTTGATATTGAGAAGTTAAAATACTGTGTGTTGTAGTGTTGAAAAACGAACTGTGAAGGTAGCACTCAGCTCTTTCGATAGTTAATCGTTAGCAACATGCATACTTTCGATAGTTTTAAAGTACTTTTATATGGGCCTAAAGCTGGCAATATTTTTAACTGGATACGGCTTTTAACTTCTTTAAATATATACTAGTGAAAAATTTTAAGACAATATTATCTATTGTGTAATTGTATTAGAATTTGGCGGCCTTAAGAAGAGTTTAATCGCATAATATTCAAAAATTCTTTGAGTAGACTTTTGTATTGTTTTACAGACTTGGACTAGTCTAAAAACATAATATTTAAAAATGTCCAAGATAATATTTTCTATTACGGTATGAAAAATTAAGGTCTTTAGAACTTGGAGTCAACTCTGCTGTCGACCAAAATTGGGCTTGGAATTTATACAGAAATTCGTATAAAATGTATTTGAAGGCGAAACTTACCGAGGCACAGGATATCTGTCAGTCGAGAGCTTTGTTTAAATGCACTTGTTTTGTAATTTGTTTATTTCGAATCCACATTTGGGACACTTGGAGTCACATAAATGCGCTGCTTTATTGTGCTGTTAATTGTGATAAGAAACTTCGGCGAGGACACTTAGCCAAGGGTTATCCACTCGATGAAAATTGAGAGACTTGTGAGCGGTTAAATTGAAAGTCGGTTGCTTTTATGTTCGACGAAATAAAATATATGTATACGTGTATAATCTCATTGTGTGAAAAGTGGTAAAGGAGATATTGGCCTACAATTTGGCATTGACATGGATGGCAACGACGCCTTCCTCCTCGGAGCTGCCAATATAGATATTGGCGCGTCCATCAGAGCCAACGGTGATGGTTTTGCCGGTGCAGCCGGAACCGCTCTTTGTGCCGGAAATGACATCGCAATAGGTGCCGGCAGACAGGCCAGTCTGCAGCGAGCTATTCAGATCATAGTTGTCATTATTGAAGGCAACAAAGCCCTGGCTGCCACGGCTGAACGATATCTGATTGCTGCCATTATCCCACCAGTTCTGTATCTGGGCATCGCCGACGGCATTCCTGAAGGCAACCATATTGTAGATCTGGCGCCAACGGTGCTCGCACACCCAGCCGCCGCTGCAGGAGTTATCGCTGTTGAATTGTGGCGAGGCAATGTTGTGGCCATCGGTGGTCGGTGGTCCCTGGTCGGTGTCATCGAAGGCAAAGGAGGACATGATGCGTGGCGTGCCGAAGGGATGGGCCAACATGAAGGCGGAGGCCATCTTGTACTGCTTGGGCACCTTGTAGGTAAGCACATCGGCACCGCCGGCACCATGGCCGCGCTGGTTATCATGATTATCGACAAAGACAAGCGAGCGATCGGAGGCGGCAAAGCCCCAGGAGGTGCCCCAGTTGGTCAGATAGCGCAGCTGATCCTTGCCGCGGAACACCTTGCCAATGGAATCGGAGTGGCGGAATTCGGTGATGGCGCCCAGGCCGGTGTACTCGGACTTGGAGATGGCCTCGCCGCCCAAATCGATGACCTCTTGGAAGATATAGGGCTTGGCGCCCGAGCTGAAGCCATGATTGGTATTCAAATTGTTCAGACGTCCATAGATGGCCTCCAAATCGCCGGGCCACATATGCTTGGCAGCGTCCACACGGAAACCGGCAACGCCCAGATCCGTCAAATGGTTTAAGAAGTCAACAATCTTGTCACGCACCCAGGAGTTGCCCTGGTTCAGATCGCGCAGACCAACCAGCTCGCAGTTGCGCACATTGGTGGGATCCGCATAGTTGGTAATGGCACAGGTGGGATTAAAGTCCAGCGAGGAGAAGGGCACGGCTGGGAAGCTCTTGGAACTGGGATCGGCATTGCTGCCGCCAGTGCCAGAGGTGCCACCATCGGCGGCCATGTGATTGAACACCACATCCACATAGGTGCGTACGCCGACATTATTGCAACGCCTCACCATGTTGGCGAACTGCTCCTCATTGCCGGAGCGAGTGTTCAACTTGTAGGAGATGGGCTGATAACGCTCCCACCAGGGCCGATTGCCAATCACAGCGTTCTCATTGACAGGCGAAACCTGAGCGGGGAATTGGCATTCAAATTAATGTGCTGGCAATGGCTATCAGTTGGCTCACCTGCAGGCCGGCAAAGCCGTAGGGGCCCAGGAAGTTCTCACACTCGGCCGCAATATCGTCCCATTTCCACTCGAACAGATGGACCATGCCGTTGCGTCCGCTCTGGTAGTTGGGGGCAAACTGGGCATTGACCAGCGCCAGGAGGGCTAGACAAGCCAGGCCTTTGGTCAAAAACATGCTGCTGCTGCTGCTGCTGTTGCGTTGTACTCAATGGAAACCAGTTCCACACTGAATCGAATGGAGACGCCGCGGGGCCTTTTATACGCAACACACCTGCAAGTGGGAGAAACACTCATCAGAAAACTTGGTAGCTCGTAATTGGTCAATGGGCTTTCCGTGGAATTGTTAAATGATTTGTGATGCAAATTCTTCGCTTATCACAATGTCAAATTTTGTTTGAGGGGGAGCAGAGGAGCCGCACTGTGGGGTCTAGCGCGGCGTACGGTGTTTTAGATTAGATATGCGACACGAGCGGGTTGCCAGTGTTGCCAGCTATCGCATAGCCCAAGCTAAATTTATGATACGAGCATTTTGTTATAACAAAACTTATTAGATAATTATAAATTTAATGCCTATAGGCAATCTTTTAAACAAAATGAATAAACAATATAGTATATCAATTATATCTTCGTGAACTTAAGTACCGTAAGCCTCAAGCTTAACAATCAAGCGTTGCCACTTCTTGGGAAAAGTTCTCCGCCTTGTCGTGGCGCTTTGTGGTAAGAAATAAATCTTAATTTATTTTAAGTTTGTTGTTTTGCAATTTTTGTGGTCATTAAGATCTTAACTCTCTTCCAGTGTTGCCACCTTTGTTGTATTTCAGTTTAGTATTTGAACTTGTAAATGCCGCAGACACAGATTCCAGTTTTTAATTTGTATCAAAAAGACACGAATACTCGCCTTTTTTCTATACAACACAAAAGGTGGCATCTCAATTTATCAGTTAATACCGTAGTAAATGCATTTTTTCCGTTTAATTTGATTACTTCCTTTCCGCTTGAATTTAGAATGCCGATTTACATTTTAATTGGTTTCAAGGTCATTTCCACGCTGCTGTACAATGGGCCAGTGTTGGTAAACACTAGTCAAACAGACAAGTCAGAGAGCTGCCACTATATCATAAAGCTGCAAAATGCTTAAAATAATCCACAAAGTTAGCCTTTTTTATACATTTTAAATAAGCTCTCGTGCAGCTGCACCTTAAAATAGCTAATTAGACAACACTGGTTGGCGTGTGCTTCACGTGAGCTTATCGGCTGTCGTCTGCTGATGCTTAACGCTGATTGGAACTGTCCGATTTGCAGAACGCTTAGACAGAAGATGGCCAATAAACTAATAGCTGGCAAACAGCGGATAACACAGATTCAAGGTAATTCGTCATAGGGAGAACCCGAAATGGCAGACAGCATTTGTGTTGACAGCTTCTACAGATAAAGAGAGACAGCGAGCGCGAATGATTGAGGGGGGCCTCACAAATTATATAGCATACAAATCGGCTGATTTACAGCCTGCGCGGGCACTGATTTCTGTTTTTATATATAGACAGATATAATGCATGACTATGGTTTTCTATGGTTCATCATAAATTTGTAGCTCTACTTGGCAAAGGGGTAAGAACAAAACATTTGCAGCTTATCAGCGCGCACTTTGTACGCCAACTAAACCGACTACAGTACTTGCCAAAAAAATGCGTATTTGTTATATTTTTAAATTGTTTCCCGATAATCAATAAACAATATTTTTAGCGATGTGCATTTGCATTGCGGGGGGTTCGCTGCAATCACGCTTTTCCGGCGTGTTATGTTTCATCTTGAGATTAGAGTTTTGAGCTACAAATCGTTAAAGATTAAAAGTGCGTTTTAAAGAGCACCATAAACTACAATCAAAAAGCGCAATTAATTTGATTCTCAAGTGTTTCACTAATTGGCCACGTGCAACAAATGAATTTCATTATATCTTGAGTCAACTTTTAGCAAGGTGCAAATAAGTTATTGAGAATGCTTTTTGTTATTTGCGAGCATGATCGCACAGAAGTTATGTCTTAGTTAATATAAAATATAGGATCAAAATAATATATACTTTTATCAAATATGATAAGATATATGTTATGTATTTCAACATTTGAATATTAGGACTTAAGCACAGCTCACAGCAAAAACTAGGAATTGTTAAGCTTCTGCTCCCATGCTATAATTATACCCTGTTCCCATGCAATTCCAGGGTATGAAAATTGCAACAATTGGATTGCCACTTGAGCTGCAATTTGTGCGATTGTCGAGCATATGCACGCTGCACTGGCCAAATTGTAACAAATACTTGAATTAATTATAATTTTTATCTCAAAAGCTCAAGTGAAATGCAATGTACGGCAATTGGAGTGGAAAATGTTTGATAAGTTTTCAATTAAATTAAACAAAGCACTAAAAATTTAATTGTTTTTATTTACAAAAGTGAAACAGTTTCGAGTGCCACGGGACAGATAAGAAATACATGTTATATATGGCATGCTCTTCGGTATATATGTTTGGCATATGGTATATGGATATTTGTGTAATCTATATGGGCTGCAGTTTCTTACAACAATTTTTGCATTGTCAGATGGCAAACAATGAAGTCAACTTGATGCATTTACGACTGAACAAATTTCTTGTTAGCCAATGTAAAAACCTAAAACAAGCTTTTTGCTTATGCTATATCCGAGCATCAGCTGCATATGTGTGTGCCTGTGTGTGTGTGTGTGAGAGAGTTTGTGTAAGAGAGTGTGTGTGTGTGTGTGTACACAATCAAATTATATAAACCAGTGCAGCAACGGTGCAAAAAGTGACACTTGTGCTGGGGCATATTGATTTGGCAGAGGCTAAGCAAATTTACATATGCAGAGCGGATCGAGGGGAGTCAAGGCGAGGCGAGGCGAGGGGACAGACAGGCTGTCTAAAAGTCAAGTAACTGTATAAATATTTACTTTAAAGTACGTATACGCAAAGGTGTACGTCGCCCCAGTACAGAATTGTGAGCATTTCCGCACATTACACCTGAAGTTGGTGAAACTTTGTAGCTGCCAAAAACTTTGCGGCCCTAAGAAATATGCCATCTTACAGTCTGGCCCAGTGTGTCGGTTTGTCTGTCTATCTGTCTGTCTGTCCGTCTGTCTGTCTAACTGGCAAGCCAATTTGAATTGTAAGCAAATGCCGGATATGGCAAAGTTCTACAAAACGGAAACGTTTGCTGCACTTTCAATGCCAAAAAGCCAGCAGCCAAAACTGACTTGAGCCCAAAAAAGAAATGGAGGTGCGTTCCCCCGGCAAACCCGGCTACAATCTATAAGTGCAACCACAAGCGGCAGACTTTTGAAATATAGTTTAGATAAGTAAGCTTAAAACTTTACAATGCCAAACCCAAACACCCCACACAGAGAGAGAGAGAGAGAGACAGAGAGAGCGAGCGAATAAGAGAGGGGGAGAGAGCTGCAGCAGCATGTGCGAAAAATTAATTTACATTTAAATTAAACTTATGAAATTGAACAAAAGTTGTTGATTTTTCACAGTGGCTGGGCGTGCGTGTGTGCGTGTGTGTGTGACAGTTGATGAAACAATTGCAAACTTACTTATTATTGCGATTATTGCATTGAAATTGAAACATGCTCTCGACTCCAGCAATAATGCCCTGCAGTTATATGGAAATTATGAGTTTAAGCCGTGGCTAAATCAGAGAACTGAGACCCAGAGTGTATTTGTGTTAAATGAATGGTGCCCGTTCTCAGAAAGATGAGTTCAGCAACAGTTTGGCTGCAAATCAAAAAACTTCGAGAGTCGAACCAATGATTTCTCTTTTGGCTCAGCGCCATTTTTACATCTATTAACCCAGGAATGTAAACGCAGCATAGTTTTTCACATTTTTCTTTTCAATTTTAAATTTTATATATTTTTAAAACCGAGGTATTTTTGTAAGAGTACTCGCAGCGACGCCAATGCAGCAGACAAGAGTACGCATAGTACTCATAAACGAAGATAAATACTCAAAAAAAAAACAAGTACGCATTTCATACGAATGACAAATGGCTGATTCTGAATAATTTGATTGTCCATGCGAATGAGTTTATTGTCGAGAGCGTGGTCTGCATGTAAGACACAGCAAACTTAATGCGCCCACTGCTGGAGTTGTTTTTTATTTTTCTCATTACTTGCAGGTGCCAAACGAATTACTGGCGAGTCAACTGAATACAAAAACTGAAGAAGAAGCTGCAGCACCAGTGAAAGCGGCAGCGGCAGCAGTGGGAGTATATGATATGTGTGGCAGACAACACGAAGTGTGTGTCATAAACCCGTTTACATGCAGCACTTAACTGCAAACCATCGACAGAGACAACATATGCTATGCGAGTGTGTGTGTGTGTGTGTGTGTATGTGCGAGTAAGTGTATGTGTGTGTGTGTGTGTGTGTGCGCGTTTGTTGTCGCCTGTCAGCCACGTAATGCGTTTTACGTAACTATGTTACATTTTCCATTTTGATTGCAATATGCTAAGCATTCTGCAACAACACACTCACACACACACACACGCACACACAATGCGTGCTGCGAAGTATGTTTACCGTTTAACACGTTGCGTAATTTTATGGCATACTTTCAGGGCGGCGCTGCGCTCAGCTCAGTCTTAACTGAATTTGTCATGGCAAAGCCAACGGCTTAAAGTCCTTTAATAACATAAATTTGCCAGCAAAGCTAATAAAATATAATACACTGCCATCCACAGTCTGGCGTCCGAGGGACTACAACAAAGCAGCCGCTGCCGCTCTTCTTATACCCTGTAAACTGTGAAAAAGGCAGAAGAGTGAATACAACAAACCATTTATTATGCATGCAGCAACAGTTGAGCATTATAAAGCTGTCTTCTTCGAACGCTCTGGCTTCACATTTTGCTGTCCGAGCTCAGCGAAATCAGAGATTACATCAGAGATTTGATAAATAGATCCAAGAATAGCAAATATTCTAAAAAATACTATTAAGTTGAAGCGAATTTCGTTTAAAGGCTTTTCAATGCCTTCAGCTAGAAGATATATTATCTAAGTCTGCGTGCTATTAACCTAAAATTAAACCTTTTTACAGGGTATATGATAGCCACAACTATTCACATCAACTGGCAGCATTGTTAGCACAAAAAAAGTGACCAAATGAAATGCAAGCAACGAGCTAATAAAAACCAACTTTGCCGCTGCAGCAACGACTTTGACTTTTCGCTTCCTTTTTAGTGTCACACGAAAATAAAACTGAGAATAACGAGCCAGTTGAAAGCGACTGGCCAGAATGGAGGCCGTGTACGGGCCACGCCCCCGTCGCCAAACGTCGCCAAACGTCGGCAAACGTGGGCAAACGGCAAACGCCAACGCCCGCGCACAGTTGCACAATGAAATGTAGTTGAAAATTATGAAAATTATCTGCCACGCCATTTTTATGCCAGAAACTTTGCATCTAAATGTCCATAAAAGCGGAAGCGTCGCGTCGCGTCGCGTCGCGTTGAGTTGAATCGCATCGCAACGCGTCGTGTCGCCAAATGGCAAAAAGAAAGAGCTCAGTGAAATATAAAAAATAATATGGCAACGCCAGCGCCATATATATATATATATATATATAACGGCTACGTGTGGGCATTTGGTGGGCGTGGCTGCTGGACTATGGGACTGTTGGTTGCCTGGCAGACGGCATGTCATCATTATAATAGAAATTAAGTGCAGACCCAGTTCCATTCGCAGTTGCAGCAGCAGCAACAGCAGCAGCAGCATCCACAAAGTACTTGAGAGTGCGCGGCTCCCTTTGCAGCATTTGCCGCTCTTGTAATGGGTAATAGAATTAAAAATTACTTGGACGCATGCCACGGCGAAAGCCAAAGGCAACGACAACGGCGAAAGCCAAACAATAGCGACGAGTCATTAAAAACAAAGAGCCAAAGCCAGCGCCAAGTTCTGGTCGGTGTGTCTGGTCTTTAAGCCGATTGCATTTGCCATTCCATTCGCATTCCTTAATTCAAGCCAACAAATTTACGAGCATAGCAGAAAGTACTCTATGACAAAAGAGCGGGGCGTGTGTGTGTGTGTGTGTGTGTGTGTATTATTCGATTTTGTGCGAAAACACGAACCAAAAACATTTTTATATACCAATAATGTCTATTACTTTTTTATGATTTTGCAGACTATTAAATTACAGAGGCTACTAAAATGTTGTCATGAAAGCAGACCCATTTGATACCCTAAAACATATGCCAAAGACTCTGTCAATATAGAGATGGCAACTACGATTCTCGCAGTTCGCTCTATCACATATCTGCAAAGCCACAGACCAGACTTTATAAGGGTATTGAAAATTCGTTGAGCTAATTAAATTTACATTCGTTCACCCTACTCTAGATTTAATGCCCATAATCTTGCACAAAGTAATAATATTACGTGCAACAAAAAACAGTATGAATACATACATGTGAATCAAATATTAATACACATCACATACAAAAAAAAAACGTAAATTAAATTCGTGTGGGCAATCACGATTTTTGCATTTATGTCCCATAACGTTTAACAATAACAATCCCGCACGCTCTCCCGCCTAATAAACGATTACAGCTGCGCCTAAAAGTATGCAACGGTTTCGCTGCCCGCGCCCGTTGCCAGACTTTGGTTTGGGCTGATAAACACCTCGTGCACAGAGAGATTACCACCACAAGCGCAATTGCAATGTTGCATTTTTTGCAGACACACACACACACACACACACACACACACATACTCTCACACTCAGACATGTGAAGCCATTTGACAGATGATTTTCCACATTTCACATTCAGCTGCATTTTACACTTCTTTATTTTTGTATTTATATTTCATTTTCATTTAATTTTTTTTATAATATTCTGTTCAACCATTTTGCACAAATTGCATATGGAATTTATTCAAAATAAATTTAAAAAGGCATTTTGTTTATATGGCATTAAAATGTGAAAAGGACCGCAAAGCAAATGCAAAAGTTCGCATAAAAAATGTACAATTATATTGTGCACATTTCTATAGCTGACAACACAATACACTACAATGCTTTGAGTATAAAATGGGCAGAACAAAAAGAAATTACCTCACTCATGGCAGCTTATTATGATATTAGTGCAATTAGTAACAGTGTGCAGAGTATACGACTATAATATACCCTGTAGAGTCTCGGCAGTGTTTGTGGGCATAAAACAAAGTTAACAGAATTAGAATTCGTAGCTTGGTCTGTTATTTAACACATTTCACACCACTCTCAACAAATTTCCCTTGATTTCTTGTGAATTTGCCTTTTAAGGAAATAGTCTTAGTTAACATAAGCCACAAACCCAAAGATTTGGGCTTCTTCAATTAAGAGTGTTGCTAGTCGCCAAATAACAGTGTTAATTACATATTCCGCCACAAGCTATGGCTGCAATTTCGTAATACTCTTAGTATTGAAAGTGCATTTGAGGAATTCAGAGCGAATAAAGAGTTGTCCGACCTGTGACCGCAGCAATGAAAGGTGGTTAGCCACACACGCATACGAGTGTATATACAGGGAAAGAGTGAGTGTGAGAGAAAGAGAGAGAGAGAGAGACAGAGGGCAGTTGGGCAGCAGAGCGAGACGCACTCAGGCAGCGTCGTCATCATCAGCGTTGATGGCCATAAAACCTGGGCGAAAAGCCCAAAATGTGGGAAATAACTGCGAAAAATTGTATTTACGCACAGAAAACAGCAAATTGAAATTTGAGGTGAGCCCCGTTTGCTTACTGCAGTCGGTCCAGTGTTGGTAAGCGGCCAAATGTGCAGCTGGCCAGCTTTTGCCATTTTTGAGTGAAGTGCGTGTAATTGAAAATATGGCTGTTGCACGTTGCTGCTGTTGTTTTTGCTGGTAACATTACGCCTCCATCCGAAAGGAGAAAGTGCCAATTGCAGTGCTCCAGGGCCGCTGATTTGATAGTTGCTGCTCGGGGCATAAGCCCCAACTTTAGCCTGCCCGAGATAGCTGAGCCCCGTTTTTATATAGCCCGCATTTATGGGCAATAGCAGCGCAGCCGTAAGCATTCAATTTGTCTTAATATCTGAGCAAATTGCATGTCATAAGTTCAATTGTGCTGCCCGAAAAAATGGAACTGCAGCCGCTGGCTGACAAAGGCAATAAGGCAAAGGAAACGCAAGACTGGGAAGGGCGATTCAGTCATGTAGAACCGACTACATGATACTCCTTCTTTATTAAGAAATATATTTTGATTTTCCCTGCTGACATAAGTGGAAGAATTATTGTTTTCCTTTCAAATGTGGAAGATATAGATTCCCATCAAGATATCCGAAAAGTTCCTAGTCTTGAGCTTGCTGAGATGCACAGCTGAGCATTACATAAAACCAATATACTCTTTTTCAACTTGTAAAGGAGTATACAAATGAAGAGGGAACAAAAAAAAACAATAGCAGATCGGAAAATCGTGAAATTGAGCGTCTGGCATTCCGTTTGCTCTCACTCTCACTCTCACCCTCCCTCTCTCTCTCTCTCTCACTATCTCTCTGTCGCTGTCTTTCTCTGTCGCAGCAGGACAATCAATTTTATGGCAAAGCGAAAAACAAGGACAACAGCGCGTTATGAGCATCAAATAAACATAAAGCCACGCTCGTTGGCCGATTTAGGTTTATGGGTCACATCAGCTAGTTACGGGCTTTATCTATTGATAGACTCGTTGCGGGACATTCTTTTTACTTTTTCCCTGCTGCTCCCGCTGACACGTGGCCGCCAATTTCAATTTATGGCGCACTATTTCGGACACGGATTTACTTTGGGGTCCTGTCAGAGCGGCGACATGCATTACGGTAAATAAATCAAATCTAATCAAATGAATTTTGATTTGAGTGTGTGTGTGTGTGTGTGTGTGTCGGGAAATTGTGACTAAAAATAAGAAACATAAATGTAATTTCCTGCAAGTGCTTTTAATGTAGGCCACAACAGAAAAGACTATGAGATTTATTTGAAGCAAGCTTTGTGGCGTGAATGAAATCACCTTGCATTCTATCTATTTTCGATTATGAATCATTTCCGGCTCTTGAACCGCTTTCAATTGGATTTGAATGAAGTTTGCATAAAACAAACTAATCTAGGAAATATTTCGGCTCAACAGATAAATGTCTAAGGCAGAAAAAACGTGAGATAATGCGAAGGCATTCAACAGGACGAGGAAATTAATCATGAATCCAAAGCTCAAGCAGCGCGAGGAGTTGAATACTTATAAAATTAATATTAAAGCTCATTAAAGCTCTTATAGATTATTGTATGCTGGCAGCGAGAACACATATCAATGCAATTAATCTCTGCGGTAATCGTGATGAAAGCTCAGAAAGCTTATGAAAGCTCACAAACAATTAAATTAATTCAACAATAAAAGTCCTAAAAGCTCAATTGAAGTCAGAAAGGAAATTGATCGCACAAATGATATCTTCGAAAGCTTTGAGAGCTAATAAAACCATAAAAGCACATAAAAGTTCTTGAGTGAAAATACAAACATGCACCAGTTGAAAACAGGAGAGCTCAACCAGTTTTAGAAGACGATTCATGGTCTATTGCAATTATTATCATAATTTTTCAGACAGAAAACTCATCTTGAATAAGCTTAACTCAATAACTGCCAAACAAAAACTCATTTGTCTATTTCTATCTCTTGTTGAATTCTTGCAGAATTCATTATTCAAGTGTAAACATTTTTGGCTTTGCCGATAATGATCGAAAAATCCGAATGATTTTCATGTAGTCAGACGAACACACAATAAAAAAAAAAATAAGAGCTTAAAAGAAAGAAAAGAATCTTTTTAGCTGCAGATTTGCAGTGAACCCCACATTGGAGCACAAGCACTGGGAAACGCACACGGAATGATAACTAAAAACTGAAGCCGATTGTGCAGACAGCTGAGAGCATTTATCAGCAATTTTTTACTTACAGACTCGGCAAATGATTGAGTCGAGGGGCAAATCGAATTAACACACCCAGAACTTCAGTGCCTTTTTGAATGGCGGGCGGGTTAGATGGAGTGCGGGGGAGCCGAGTGCTATCAATGTCTGTATAAAGTAAAATTACTTGATTTTAATGCAATGCAGTGCAATAGCCAGAAAAACTTTGTTGCAATAAACTCCGATTTAGGACTGTCTGTATGCAAATCACCAAAAATTCTCCAAGCTGTGCAAAACGAATTATCAATATGGGTGTGTGTGTGTGTGTGTGTGTGTGTGGAGGGGGGTGTTTACTGAGACTATGAATGGGTGAGTGTTATGCACACTCGTATGCCAACTGGCAATCACTAACCGCTGACTCATTATACCCTGTAATCAGAAAGTAAATGAAAAGGGTATAATATATATCCTCGGAATATGCCAAAAGTATAATAAATACGATGAATATGACTTAAAAGGTGTATGATAATATTGCGCAAATATATGCAACAGGTAAAGAGAATCATTGAACTATATATACATATATATATATAGAAATTCTTGATCAGAAAGACGAACTGAGTCTGAGTTCTAGCCATGTTCGTCTCGGAGAACGCGTGGACCGGGAAAAACAACGAAGCAGGGGTCTGATAGGGTCTTGCGAAATCTTCTTCCAATTCCGTAATATCGATAAATATCGATTTCAAAACATGCTATTGTGATCCTTGCTCAAAGAGCTTAATCCTCGAAAATACGTATGTATCTATACAGTTGAACATTTGTTTACTTTTTCGATACCCCAACATGTTCTGGCCAAAACTGAAGAAAGAACCGTGCGCTTTGGGTCGAACCCACCCGCTGTTACTTTGTTTTTAAGCGAATTGGTCAACACACACGCAGGAGCTGAGGCAGCCAGACAGTGGGGCAGCTGCAGAATGTGGCACAGGCAGACGGCAGGCAACGCTTTATGAATAAACCATGAGCGTCAACGCCAGTTAGCAAAAACAACATCAGCAGCAGGCAGCGGGTGCAGGCAGCAAAAACTGAGGCAGCTGCAGATGCGGCTGCAACACATGACCAGCAGGACACAGACCAGAGAGAGCCTACTATGTGCAGCAGCAGGGGCCGCATCGGGCGCAAGTGCTTAGCATATTTTGCACCGATGGCGACTGTGGCACGTAATGGGCTGTCTCTGTGTGTGTGTGTGTGTGCGGCTTGTTGCCGCACTAAAAGTCTTAATTATTTCAAAAGGTAATGCGCATACGGCATGTGCAGCACGGTCAGTGCGAACCAATGTCGAGCTTAAACAGTTGCCCCAAAAAGTTGCAGATGCATGTGGCAAGCGGCAAGCGGCAAGCATGCTGCAGCTATCAAGCAATCGCACGCATGACTGCCACACAGCACTCAGATTATATGCGTGTAACATAAAAACTAATATAAAGCATATCGTTTAGGGGCGAGTGGGTGTGGGTGTGGCTGTGGCGGGTGTTGCATGCATTTTAAGCAGCTGCACTTGCAACAGTTGCAGCTTATCAGCTTAGCAGCCACTGGCAAAGTAAACAGAGTGCACAAAAATGAATTTCGGTTGCTGCTTATCCGCTTGCCACATGCCACATGCCACATGCCACATGCGGCATGCAGCAAGTGGCCGCATGAATAGCATACGACTTGAAATTTCTTTACGAAATTTGAACACAAATTAAAATGAAATGGACAATCGACAGCAGCAGCAGCAACAACGGCTGCAACAACTGGCGTTTTGTTGCTGCCTCAACTTTTGGCAAACAGTTTTAAGCGTAATGCCTGAACACTCATACGCCGTGTGGGCCGCACTCGTAACTGCCGCCAGCAAATACACAAATGCGGCCAATTTTCAAGTCTCCGCGCCATTCAACTTGCCACGTGCTGCACAGCAACAGCAACAACAACAGCAACAACAACAACAGCAGCAAAAAAACTTGATCGTTAGCAGGAAATTTCTGCAAAAAACTTTGCTGCTGCCCCAACTTTGCGCAGTCTTTTTATGCGCCGTTATAGTTTATCGTTAAAAAGTTGAGCCAGCGCCTCTCTAAAAACAAACCAGAACAAAAGAAGGATGTCAAATTTTGTGTTCACGAATATCAAATGCTCTTGTTTCGCGTTGAAAATCTCTTTACTTTTCACACATATTTTATATATTTTTTACAAAAATCTCAATTTATTTGTAATGATTATATCTTCTTATAAATTCAATTCAACATTTATTTCCTTTTTTTTAATAAAATTGATCGAATTACCCTTTTCAAATGTCTCTTCAGACATTTTTTGTAGTTTTTAGAAATATCAAAAATTGTTCTTAAAGTTTTTTCTCGATTTTTCCTTGTTAAAGGCGAAGTTAGTCGAATTTTGATGGGATTTTTTTGTATATGCTCACATTGTTTTGAATATATTGAAAATACAAGAGAAGTTTTGCGTTCAGAAACTGCCTTTTTGTCTGATTGTTCCTATGGCAGCTATATAACCGTGAGATAGTTATTCAATCCGGCGAACTACGATGCATATGTACTTTCTACAGTTGATTTGTTGGCATTCTACAGGTAGACATGGCTATATGGACACGACTGTTGATACTGATTATGAATATATTTTAGGATATATATATGCCTGTAGTCGCATTACTCTGCCTTAAAGCGTTGCATATTCTGCCACAAAACTAAAATAGCCCCCTTGGCATGGGGCATAACCAGAAATATAAAAGTTGTATTGGGATTTATGCAATAGCCGCTTCAAGTCTCGCCCAATTCCCCCGCCACCGCCAACTCCCTCGCCCATTCGACGTCGTCATGCTCCACTTTTTGTCTTGCCTGGAAGGTGAGTAGCCAATACTTGTACTTTTCAAAAGCTGTTGATGACGTGGTTGATCCACCCCCGAATCCAACTAACCCCCCGCGCCCTAACCAACCTCTTTAGCATATTTTGGTCTTGGTTTTGCCATTCAAAACTTGTATACAAAATTCTTCCAATGCGCCGTGCTGAAGTGTTAATAATGCACTTTTGCCAAGAGATGAAAGTTGTGGCAGCAACTGAGTGGAAGGAGCAGGAGCAGCTAGCAGGTAGGAGGGAGAAGAGGGGCAACACGCACAGTTTTAGTTTTATGAGCCTACTTTAGTGGGCACTGTCTGGCACAACGACCTGTAGTCGACCTTGGGTGGGAAACGTTGTCGTGCATTAATTTCGAATAGATTGAAGATTGAAGCACCTACTAACTGTTGTGCGTGTGCAATTTATAAGAACGTGCTTCACTCGCACCTTAAGACGCACACACCGACACACACACACACACTCGCTTGCTATCATTCATTCGAGCGTTTTCAGTGCTCTGTCTGAGCCAGCTTTTAGCTAGAGTCTGCGTCTAGCATCAGCTGCAGGCAACTAAAGATTTCTTACACTCACACACACGCACACACACCTTGGCATTTATCTGTGCCAGGAAAACGTTTAATTAAGTCACTTGAATGCGCAGCCAGTTGCTGTGGCATTTATTCTCAATGATGTTGCTAATGCTGATGACGATGATGGCTGCCATCAAAATGTGGGGCTGGGTTTGCGTTTTGGGGCCTGATGTCAACCGAAACCCCACCAAATGTGTGTCAACTCTGCGTGTGTGTGTGTGTGTGTGCCTGTTGTGCTGCCGTTTTGTTTGTTTGCACTGCCTGGTTACCTGGTGACCTTATCAAGCATGCCAACTTCTCAGATTTCCACGCACAGATATTTCAAAGTGCGCATTGTGATTTTTATGTGTAATCATTTATGTTAGTAGTAGTGTCTGTGTGTGTGCGCGTGTGTGTGTGTGCCTCGCTGTGTGTTTCTCTATTCATTTAGATGAAGCATGAAATCGGTTTAGTGGTAAATATAAACCGAGCTCAGACAGCTTCAAAGGCACATATTTTATTTCTTCAAAAGCATTTTGATAGATACTCCAATTAAAATGTATGGCCTTTGAATATCAAATTACAATTACACTTTTGTTGTAAACATACAAAATTAAAACAAAAATAATAATTTCAATAATAATATATATATTATTATTAGTACGAACGACAATGTGCTAAGCATTAGTTAAATGTACGTTTTAAACAAACAGCTGGCTTTGTGAATAGTTTTTGAAATTATATTTGCAACAGAAAGAAAGGTTCATTGTTTTCTGGAATTAACTAATGCAGTTCTGTTTTTCAATGGCACTGCAGTTGTTCTTTTATCTAATCAACACAAGCGGTTTGTGTGTGTGAGTGTGTGTGCTTTTATAGTGTATACTAGTATGTTTAAGTGTATTATATATTATTTAATGTGCATTGCTGTGACCTGTTTTGCAGTGGCAACCGCAAAAAGACAAGGCAACCGCATGGAAGCACATAAGTAAAATGCTTTTTGTGGTCAGCTATGCTCATGTGGTTGTTGTTAAAGTTGTTGTTCTTCTATGTTGTTGTCGTTGAAGTCATGGTTGCTGCTGAGGTTTAACATTATTTATGCTAGACACCGATAATTCCCATGATTAATGCGCAACTTGCAGTTTGCGATGTTTGTAATTAGTGCAGGCAAATGTTTAGATAAGCTACCCCTCACCCTCCCTCCCTCTCTTTCTCTCTCTCGCTCTCTGTGTGTTTGTTTAGTTTATTTATTTTTAGCTATGCGCCATTTATTTACAGCGACTGCTTGGACTCAACGCACACTCAAATATGCTTAAGCCAACAACAGTGCGGTCCGTGCAAATACAAACACCAGCACAAATACATGTTTAGATACTGTTACATAATTAAACAACAACTGACATTTGAGCAAATACAAACAAACACGTGTTGTGCCGGGTTCAGTGGAGGGATCACCTACCCCCCAAAAAAGGGAAGACAAACTATCTGCTGGGACAGATTCATTCAGCTAATCAAAGTTTGAATACCCTAAAAAGGCATTTGGCTTATAGTCAACAGCTTTTCTTTGAGCCTCTTTGTGCCTATGGAAGCTTTATTTAATGCTAGCAAATATCTTTGGAGCATGCTGAAGATTTCCATAGATAAACTCATGTCTGAACCGAATCGACCGAATCGACGGAATCGACGGAATCAACCTAAGGTATCTTAGGTATCTTACCATAAGATATAGAATGCCGATTTGGATCAGATATGAGCAACATATCAGCTAGCAAGTAAATGCACAGTTTGCTGAAGATATCTTGGGAAAAAGTAATTCAAACAAGAGCTTAGTCTTCAACCGCACAGACAAACTCAACTATGCAAACTGATCAAGATCGTGAACATATAGATATAGATGTATATGTATACATATACACGAAGACAGCTTCTACAACACAACATTATACTATACTCTCTGGAAGGTCAACAACATAAGAACATACCCTTTGGAAGGTCAACAACATTTGAATATACTCTCTGGAAGGGCAGCAACATAAGAACATACCCTCTGGTAGGGCAACAACATTAGACTATACTCTCTGGAAGGGCATCCAAATATGTGTAGTATTAGCCAACACTTGCAAACATGTGTCAACAGCTGTCAACACAGCTCTCCAAGTGGCTACAGACCGGCCACGAGTGGGTGGTGCGGTGGCCAATGGTCGGCACTTAATGTATTTGCTGGCCCTGAGGGCTAACATACATTAGCTGTTTGTTTTTATTGAATTTTATGTGCTGACCGCCTGCAATTATTTAAAAAAAGAAAAATAAAGAGCGAGCATTGTTCGAGTTTCAATTAAATAGAACTTTTAGAGTCGCAAAACCGCGGACATAATTTGTTGTCGCCAACATTCGGTTGCAGCAATTAGATTTGCATTTGCATACGCACACATTTAAAGGCCAATCCCCCTGCCCCACCCCGCTCTCTCTACAGGAACGTGCTGTGTTTTAAAGTGTTTAATGAATTCACTTTGAACGGCGGGGCGAAAAAGCAAAATAACACACGAAGCCAAAAATAGCAACGGGGGCGTGCCAGAGCCAACAAGTCAATTTGTCAATTTTAAAACAAACTACAGCACAAACAAAAAAACAACGAAAATAAATAAAACAAACAAGATTTTATTGCCGGGTATGCCTGACTAGTGGATAACCTGTAACCAGCGCCGGGGTAAAACTTGCTGTGCCTCTTATACCTTATGCTCGATTAACTTCGGTGTTTATAGTCCGATCGCTATAAAATCTGCAGAAATTCAATATGGCATGCATGTACATGGCAAAGGGCAAGGTGTTGCCTTTAAAAACTTCATTTTGAGGGGAATGAGAAAGGTAACCAGACAAGGGAAATAGTTTTAACCCTTAAAGAGAGGTAAACAGACAGGGAAAGGTTTTTAAACTTGAGATTATGCTTAAAAAACCAAGTCTGAAAGCCCAATTATATCCTTATGATATACGTACCTATGTACTTCAAAATTCAAGGCTCTGGCTTTTGTAGATTGCGAGATGGATCGACTCAGCTCAAATGTATATATATATATATAGAAATCGGAGATACATCCTTCTGCCTTGCACAAAAGCATTATACCCTATTTGTCCATTTTGATTGGTCTTAGGGTATATAAAAAAACAGCCATCGACAGCGACCCGCTGTGAGAGCTGTGCACAACAAAAACAACAGCACAAATATGTGAGGTGTAAAAAAGATGTATGTATATATGTGTGTGTGTGTGAGGAAAATGCTCGCTGAGCTTATAAATCTGTGTGCGTATTGCTGAGTGTGTGTATGTGTGCGTGTGTGTGTGTGTGTGGGCTCACAATGTGCAATATTCAGCGTGCCAAAAGCCGCACACAAACAACAATCAGGCAGCAGGCAGCAGGAGGCAGGCAGCGCGACATTCAGTCAGCCGTGTGGCAGAGTCCTCGCCGTCGTCTACGGAGTTGCGTTCGAGTGGCGCTTCCGTCGAAAACAAAATCAAAGTTAAGCACTCAATTTTCAATTAAGCTCACAAAATGCACACGAACGCACCACTCACCCACACGCACACACACACGCGCACACACTCGCCGAAAACAGCACAAAGCTAAGGTCTAACGTCCTCATTCAACCAACGCTGAGCTGTCGAAAAATGTAAAAAAAAACAAGTAAGAGGTTCTAGTCGGGACCTCCCGACTAGGGAATACCCTGAACCATCTTTTTCTAACACCAAATGCAAATATATATACTATTCTAGAAGCTACATGTCAAGTTTGTGACTCTAGCTCTTATTATTTACCCAATTTGTTGAAAAAACAGGATGTCGATATCGATTTTTATCGATTGGTTGGAAACGGAGTAAGTTATCGATTATCGGAAACAAACTCGATCTGCGTAGGCCCTAGGAGGACCTACAGCTAAAATTTCAAGTCTCTAGCTCTTATAGCTCTTATACGGACAGACGGACGGACGGATGGACGGACGGACAGACAGACGGACACGGCTAGATCGACTTGGCTTTTGATGCTGATCAAGAATATATATACTTTATGTGGTCGGAGATGCTTCCTTCTGCCTGTTACATACATTTACATTTTGCACGAAAGCATTATACCCCTTTTACCCATTTTTAATGGGTTCAGGGTATAAAAAGAAGAGAAAGTGAAAATAAAATGGTTTGGTGTCAATGAAACACTCACGTAGTGCCAGCCGCACCACCCCGCACCCCGCAGCGACAGCTATGCCCCTTAGGCTTGCCCTATCAAACGCGGATATATCAAGTTTGTGATGTCATTAGAGAGCACTTGATGTGATAAGAGCAATGGTAAAGGAGTTAGAATACAACCAAGATTGAGACTGGCAACTAAAGCTCGACTAGCGAATACCCTACACAATTGCAAGATTTAGACCAAGCTAAGCTGCGACTAGAAACTAGACCCAACAATAATAAAAGACAATATCAATTGCCAGAAAAAATAAAGACTTCTCTTACTGAATCAAGTCTTTACGCACATAAGACTGGGAAATATAATGGGAAATATATGTCTTATAATCTTACTGAGCAATTAGCACATTGCATATTTAATTATATTTAATATATATTATTTAATTATAAATATACAGATCAATCAGATAGTTCAATAAATCATTATAAGAAAAAATAAAGAAGATCGCTTGTGCTTAAAAAATTATATCGTATTAAAGAGCAAACAGATTTCGTGCTTCTGATTATGCCTCGGGTTAGGGTATCCCTTATTTCCTGGAAGGCAGTAATCAGCAGACCCACACACACACACACACACAAACACACGCAGACACTCATACACACACACGCAGACACTTACACACACACTCGCTGACAAAGGCGCTGCCCGAGCGAGTCGCAGTCATTGAAATGCTCAAGGCTCACTTTGTATTAAATTCACTTTGCCTGTCACCTGCCAGTGCAGCCCCTGCCTACCATCCCCCTTCCCCCTGGTCATCACCAGCAGAGGGCGAGCCTTTTGGTCCTGATATCTGTCTGCTCGTCTGCCGACAGCGGCCGAGTTACCTTTAGTGTCTGGGCATGGCCAAACATGACACGCACACACGGACACAGCGAGGACACACACACACATGCCCCCTCCCCCCTCCCTCTAAGGATATTTTTGCCAGTTTTTTTTTTCGCTTTATCTATCTTCCTCACTCTCTTTGTGAAGTAGCTTCTTGATTTCGTTCGTTATGCGGCTCGATGATGGTTCCGTTTGTGTAGCTGTAATCGTTGCCCTGTGTGTGCAAGTGTGTGTGCAAGTGTGTGTGCAAGTGTGTATGTGCGTGAGTGTGTATATGTGTGACTTTCTATACGCACTCTGCAGGATACAAGGCGCTGGCTACCTCGTCCTGAATTCTGTGGGTTAAGTGGCAACTCAGGCCTTCAATGTAATTTGTTTGACTTTCTAATTACGCGCGCATGTGTGTGTGTGTGTGTGTCTGTATGCGTGTGTGTATGTGTATCCCTGTGCTTGATAGCAAATGCCATTTAGACAAGCGATTAGATTCAGAAGTAAAATGTTTAATGTTTAATCTGTGCTGCATGTTTGTCAGTTATCGTTAACCTGCTGAGAGCACAAAAACACAAATTGTTGCTTAGCAATCAGTGTGAAACGCCCACACACACACACACACGCAGACACACAAGCACAGTGGCAGCAAAAAGTCAGACACCAAAACAAACGCAATCAACAACATCATCATCAGCGGCAAATGCGGCGTCAATAGTTCGGAGGCAGCTAAAGCTCAGATGTCTGCGATTATTCAAAATAGGTGGCAACGCTGCCAAGCACACACACACACACACACACACACCTCATACACACGCACATATTTAACTTGCCTTCGGGCAGACAGACAGGCGTCGTACACCAGGGCGTATACGCAATGCGCTTGTTTACAGTCTTGGGTGTGCCACAAAAAAAAAAAAAAGGAAAGAACCGAAGCAAATATTCCAGGAAAATTTAATTTATACTTATTTTCTATTTGTTTTTCTTTAAAAAAAAAAAAAGCAGGAAAAGGAAATAAAAAATAAATTTCACTTGCGGTCCAAGGTGTAACGCAGAGCAACAAACACGCAGCTAAACAAGTAGCTAGCATACATGCGGCATGCGGCAAGTGGCATGCAGCATGTGTAAGGGGCGAGCAGGGGGAAGGGGGTGGTTGGGGCAACTTCCGCTTGTACATTTCATGCTTCAGGACACCCATCCTGGCAATAAGTAGCCATTTTCAAGTTCTGCAATTGGCTGTCTGTAACTTAATACGAATGTCTACTTTTTTTTATATACACACACGCGTCTATATCTGTATCTGTGTGGGGAAACGGGCAGATCCCTTAGATATTAATTGAAATCTTATCGTTTTGGGGCATTTTAGACATGAAGCGTGAACGTTTGCCGTAAGTAGCATCATTTATGGCTTAGGGAAACCGTTTGAGAATCGCAATTCGTGGAATTTGCCAATGAAAATATCTATTTCAACAGCGCAAGACATGAAAATCGCTTAAAATAAGATTTACGTGAGTGAGCGGTAACGGTATTTGTGCTAGACGAATAAAATAAAGTATCTACTTAGAAATGTCAATCTACATACACGTAGATACAGCCCAGAACTTGACTGCCATAAACACACACATTTGTAATTATAACTGTTAATAAATAGAACAGAATAATACCAAAAAAACAGAAATGTCCGTAAGTCTTGCTTAAAAAGCTCAAAGAGTGATGTTAAAGAGGGTGAGTGGGAAATAGAGAGAGGACTGCAGGAGTGCTCATATGTTGAGTAAAAGAAGAAATGACAGAGCGCGTAATAGAGAGCGAGAGACACAAAGGGATAACTAGTAAAAGTTCCGTTATGAGCGGGCGGGGTACGCCTGGCTAAAAACACATTACGATCGTGTCATTCATTTGTCCCGTTATCTTACAGCCTTCGCTTTGTTATTCATTCGTCTACGAAGTTCATTTGAAACTTTTCTTTTGTTTGCAGCGCATTAAAATACAGTTATTTTGTATGTATGCATGTTTGTATGTCAATGTGTAAGTAAGTATATACAAATAATATTAATTCAAGCCTTGCAAGCCGGCCAAAGGCCTCTAAATGCCCTATATCCAATTAATTACTCATTAGCTACAATTTATCGCAGCGAACAGTCTTTCTATAGGATTTTATATATACATACATATGTATGTATGTGTGTGTGTATATTTTGTAAGTACTAACATATATGTACTGAAAAAATTCAACACACATGAAATGAGGCAATGCGCAATGCAGAAATTAAATCAACTGTTATAGTCTGTATGTACGTACATATGTATGTGTTAATACATATATGTATGTATATGCATGTGTGAGGTTAGCATTCTCATGCCTTGTTTGATATTGAACAATAAAACACTTGTAAATTAATAAAAAACTCAATTGTACACTTTGATAATAATGAATAATAGTTAAGCATATTTACCGATCTCTAATTATATATGCACAAACTAACGAGCAGAATGGCGCAAAAAGCAAACACTTTTTTTACAAATGTCGAATGCAAACTGCGCGACGCGACTGATCTTCATTAACAGCGGCGACCCTCAAATTGAGTGAGTGCTTGAAAGCACTCAAATGGAAGAAGAAAACACTCACATGTGCTGAGCGTGATGAACGCTCTGAGATGGGTAAATACATACATATGTACGTAATCAGCGCCAGCTGCAAGATGACGTATTCACAAATATACATGCTTACACCCGGCGCTCGCACTCACACTCTCTCGCTGCTCGCCCTTTCTCTTTTACTCGCGCCGCTTGGCTGTCGTGCTGTGGCTTTGCCGCTGCCGCCGTCAGTTGAAGTTCATGCGTCGCTGGCGACGAGCGGGTCTGCAACGGTGACAACAAAAGCGCCGTAAAAAAAAAACCCACGCCTCGCTAATGATCACGACAACACGCAAACACGTAAATCTCATAATATTGCAAAAGTATTTAATAAAAATATATCGCAAAAGGCGATAATAAGCGTCAAGGAAAAAACGGGGAAAAACTATAATAACAAAAACAAATATGTACATGGAAAAGCAACACAATTAAATTACTCACCAAAATTAAAAACACCGTGAATTCATGCCGTGACAAATTTTACACTATAAATGAAAAGCTATTAAAATCGCATTTCCTGATAAAAAAAAAAAAAAAGAGAAAAAAAAACACTGACACAAACGCAGAATAAAAAACAATCATAATAATGGTACATTAAAAAACACGTCATTAACGGTGTAAGCACGCGGCGAAACTATACGAAGTACAGAAACAAAAACAGAACATAAACAAAAGCAATGTAAAGAACTGTGTAAAATAAACCGATATCACGTGAGAGGTGCGAACTGAGCGGCGCAAACAACTCAATTTACATGTTGCTTTTATCTCTGCTACTCATTGCTGTTGCTGATAACGGCTTAATCGCGCGCTCGCTCATTTGCTCAAGAGAGCGGCACGGCAAGCTCTCTGCTTATGTTAAGCGCATTCTCTCGCTCACGCGTTCTCGTTCAACCGGCTTCACGTGCTTCATGCAGCAGCCGGCTAAAGCGCAGCTTCTAAACACAAATCATAACAGCAGCAACAACAACAACAACAACAGCAAACTAGTTCGATAAATATCGAATGAGCGGCTCATCAGCATCAACAACAGAGGCAAAACAAAAACAAAACCTGTTGAGAAGGTCAATGTACAGACATAACGGCGCAATTGCAATGCAAAGTTGTTGTTGTTGTTGTTGTTGTTGTTGTTGTTGTTGTTGTTGTTGTTTTTGCTTTAGTTAGTAAAAAAGCGCATTAATTAATGATTCAGTAATACGTAGAAGCACATAAAAAATTGATTGCACACTTCAAATTTAAATCGTTTTATTTTCTTGAAAAGTAAATAAAACGCGCACAATGCCTAAATTTAGCTGAGACTCTGAAACAAAAGACGTCAATGCAAGACGACGCCAGAATCCCCCTAATGCAGTGCCATAAATAAACTGTTTTAAATGGAAAGCGAATGAAAAGCGTTTGGAAATGAAATCACAACAAGAGCAACTTAGTCAATTGCCCCCCTACACACACACACACACACACACACACGCGCACACCCGACAAATCGAAGGCAACATTTCGCTGTCAACAATAAATTCTTTTCAAATCAGTTTCCTAGACCCTGCCCAAGTCCCGGCTGTCCCAGGGGCGGGGAGGACTACCCAAAGTGTGCCAAGCGCACGTACATTTTATCAATACTCAGCGGGCATTAGCTGCTCAAAAGTATCTATATATATATATATACGTATCTATAGATACGCTTACTTTTAGTCTGTTATATTTTATTGCGCTGACAGCTCATTAAAGATTTCGGCGACAACAATTTTCAAGTGTATTTAAGCTTTTGGCCGCCTTTTGTTTATGTTTAATACTAATTGTCTGACTTGTCTGCGTTTTCACATTTCCGAATTTCAATTACCTATAGATCTTACAGTTCGTCTTATCAGTCTTTTATCTAATCTCGAACTTTTCGTTTATCACACACGTAAAATTGCCTCAAAAGTCGCCCCGATTGACTCTGGTCAAAAAACATGTCGCATCGAGTGCTAATTGTTGCTCAGTAGTTGCCAGAATACGTTCCGAATCAGTGCTTCGGTAAGTGGTTCGCAGCTGTCTGACAAGTTAATCATAGCTCGTCGGCAAGAAGGCAGCTCCATGAGAATTGTAGCGCTTATCGCAACCGAGTTCGAGTTCCAAGTACCCCAAGTGTCACACACACACACACACACACACACAATGAATGCGTATGGGGAGCGCAAAGCAAACGTCTGGATAAATATGTCTAAACATAAAAAGTGCCACAACTATTATGGTTGATAACAAGCCAGGCAGAGGCCCATTAATTCTCGCTTGTTAGACAACGAAATTTTTGTTCAAACAGGTTGGAAAATAGTTTGGAAAAGTCAAACCGAACCACACATAAAATAAGGATCTATTTGTATTCTTAATCATTATTTGACTTAACTTAATGATTCTTATTAGATTTTCTTTAATTTTAAAATTATTTATTGCCTTCTCACAGCTTATCAAAATATACGAACTTATTCCGGGCTTTATTTATAAATGTTATGTTTTTTTTTAAGATCAAAATATTATAAATGCGATTAATCAGTGCGATTAAAAGCCGAACGTGTTTTTTCTGTCTTTCAAGATTATTTTCCATAACACAAATGTTTAACATTATGAGTTTTTAAACAAATGGGTTAAATTAATTCTTAAAAGCTCAAAGCGTATGCTTTTTATATGTATACACTGTTCCCAATAGCGAATAGAGTATATTAGCTACATATATGTCGACTCACTAGAGAATATTATAGAGAATATATAGAGAGTATAAATATAGGGTATATATAAATTATAAAGCCAATCAGCTGGGCAAATACTTGCAAATCCTTGAAAATTCTAGACTAAAATCATGAAGTTTTATTTATAAAAATAAATTCTAGAGTCTTTTGTTAGGCGAAGGCCTAAAATGGGAATTTCCTGTGAACTTTCTATCCATCAAATTATTCAAAATCTTTCTATATAAAACAACTCGAAAACTTATAATATATAAAGCTGTTTACAAGCTGGCAAACAGAGTATCTAGCAGTCGTCTATGACTGCAGACAATTTGGCATGTTCTCAAATAGAACAGGGAAACGGAAAAGCATTCATAAACAAAGTAATCACACTCCATATAAACAAAGTAAACTCAAAACAAACAAACAAACAAATGCGCACACATACAAGCAAAAACATATACATTTACAGGAAACAACGTATATTTATATTTAAACCATTTACAGATACGATATATATATATATAAACACGCAGACAAACACGCGACTCGCTGAAGCAGCCAATTCCGTTTGCCGGAGTACCCCTAATGACAACAATGATGTGCAGGATGACAATGTGTAGCTGGAGGATGACAAGCGCCCACTAATTATGATAAATGCCATGTAGATAAGCGATCCGAAAGCACAAAGAACCAAAAGCTCAAATCAAACCCACACGCACACACACACACCACAAACAACTCGAAGAGAACAGAAAGAAAAAACAATGTCAAAATATCAAAAACTTGACAACGCGCTGGCACCCACAATGCACGATGATGATTACGATGAGAGTTTCTCGCTTTATGCCGAAGATAATCAACAGCAACAGCTGCAACAGCTGCAGCTCAGCGCTGGCAGCAACCATTTAAGACTGAACAGCACTCACATGCCAAATGGTAATCCCAAATACCACTATGCCAACAACAACAACAACAACAACAACAACAGCAGCAGCAGCAGCAACAACATGGACCCATTGAGAAGAACAAGAGCTGATGCTTCGGAGCTGGAGGAGCACACCTGGGAGGTTCCACTGTTGCGCAGCGGCAGCAGCAATAATAGTCGCACGAATTTGGCAAGTGTTCAAAATTAGCTCATATATCTATTAACTATCGCCTGGCAGACAAATTGGCGATATGACAAGCCTTTCATAATATTGCCTACATCTATCTATTCTATTAACTATCGCCTGGCAGACAAATTGGCGATATGACAAGCCTTTCAGAATATTGACTACATCTATCTATTCTATTAAATATCGCCTGGCAGAGAAAGTGGCGATATGACAAGCCTTTTAACTTTCAAATTAGAGCTTAAGTTTATTTGCTATCGCCTGGCAGAGAAATTGGCGATACTGCAGGCCTTTGAGAACATTTTGCCGGCATCTATCTATTCTTTTAACTATCGCCTGGGAGAGACATTGGCGATACTGCCAAACTTTTCCATTTTCAGATTATTGCTTGAATCTTTGTATTTGCCATTCTATCGCACTTTTAACTTCCCAAGCGAGCTTGTAGGCATAGATCTGTTTATTTAATAAACGGCAAACAAAAGACTTCAGTTGTGTTTTATGTCACACATGTAAAAGTGTTAGTGTAATTAACATGCCTATCGCTTTTCTATCTTCCGAGCGAAACACTTGCCTAAGCCCTAGCAACTGTAATAATCGATTGATTATCCTTCAGCCATTCAGAAATATCTTTAAAATTATCGCAAATGTAACCCACAAGCGATACGCTTTCTTAACTAGCAGGCGATAACATTTTAGGTACTGCTTCTCCTTTTGGAAGTCTATAAAGCGATAGAAAAGCGTTAAACAAGAACAAATGGAGGCATCTTTCTTTTTTGCATAACCTCAAATTCCGGATTTAAACTCAAGTATTATTGTCGCTTTACATAAAGTCAAGTAACATATATACATAACATATATACCGTTAACAGCGCCGTTAAGCGACTGCAAACGAAGTCTTGACATTTATATTTGCCGCAATAAGATATGTTCCGGGCATAAATATCTATAAACTGCACATAACCTCAAATTGTTCAATTAAAGTACTTATTAAGGGCGCGCTCCGGCGTGTGCCATGAAAATTGCATGCGCCTTGCATGCGGCAGCCATTTATATGCACACACACACACACACACACACACACACACCAACATACGGGCTGACATATTTATAAGGCAATTATTACCGTTATGTTTGCAGCACTTGGAACCGAGCGCCGACACTTTTGTCGCCTGCCACAGCGGGCAGCCGGGCTTTGGCGCGAACCTTAAAAGCAAATCGGCGCAGGAGGCGAAATTTAAAATTCTGCTTGCAATTTCGCTCTGTTGCATATTCATGGTAAGCACACACACACACACACACACACAGAGAGAACACACATGCACAACACACACATGCCAAATTTAATTATGATAAATTTCAACTATATGTATATATATATATGTATTTCGGTTGACCGCCAGATTATTGAATTCCTTGGCGGCTATATAGCCGGCAGCCTGGCCATTATGGCCGATGCCGCGCATTTGGCATCTGATTGCATTAGTTTCGTCATCGGGCTGGTGGCCATCTGGCTGGGCGGACGGCCGCCGGACGCACGCATGTCCTTTGGCTACAAACGCTTCGGTAAGTACCCAATTATGGCCCGACACTATGCTAATGACTGTGCAACCGGTTGACGACAGGGCAACCACTTATAAGGGCCCACTCTCTTGCACGGTAATTGCAATTATGTCCAGCTTTTTGTACATTTTAGTTAGCGTCTAGTCTATTATTTAACCATGTCCTTGTTTTTTTTTTTTTTTTTGCATTCGCAGAGGTCCTGGGCGCTTTGACCTCCATTCTGGGCATTTGGCTGCTGACTGCGATGCTCGTTGTTGTTGCCATCAATCGCATCTACTCGCAGAACTTTGAGCTCGATATCAATGTGATGATGTGCATATCGGCCATTGGCATTGCCATTAATATCATGTAAGTAGTTCCCTTTGTATCAAACTTACATAAATAAATAAATGGAAAATCAATATGCACAAGAATTCAAGTACAACACGACCGAAATTTATTTTCACATAAATATACCAAAGTTTTTCACGCATTTTCCGATTGCATAAGCGGATTGTAATACGCGGATCACATAGATCCTTGTAAACTAGTCGACAGTCTGATCGCCAAAATAGTTGTATACCAAGGCTTTTCACTTAATTTCCGAACGTTTAAGTGGATTTCAAAGTTTCACAAAGAGCCAAATTTATAAAAAGTCTGACTGCCTAAAAAAGCTTTACATCACACTTTTCATGCATTTTCCAATTATATAAGTGGATTTCCCAGATTAACTTTGCCTTACATAATTTACATACATATTGACTCTTAATATTAGACAACAAAATAATTTCAAGGCAAAGAAACTCCTAAAATGTTGCATGGAAAATATTTTCACATGTTTTTCACACACATGGGTGGATTCCTAAATCAGTGCGACATGTTTTAAATTAAGAAGAAATGTATACTTATTTGCAAAAAAAAAGTTGCACAAATCACAATTTCGCCCATTTTTCATACTTCAAAGTGAATTCATTCAGCTCAGTCAGATGTAAGAGCCTTAAATATTTGTACGTGCAAAAGTTAATTAGTTTAGTGTTAAAATAGTCGTATAGGATGGAGCTAGTGAGGCTCAACCACCGTAGCTGATCTCTGTAATATTGCAATTTGTCACAGTTGAAATGATTTTCATGCACTTTTAATTAAATATAAATATCAAATGTTTTTCGGTTGCCCGCAGCATGATGTTCGTATTGCATGGCACCTGGTTTATGGGGCCCAATGGCCACGGGCATGGCCACAGCCACAGCCACAGCCACAGCCACAGCCATAGCCATAGCCATAGTCACAGTCACAGTCATGGACACAGTCATGGATATGGACATGAACATGGGCTGGGCCAAGCCCAGCCAACAGCTATCAGCGCCAGCGACGAGCCTCATAATGCAGTTATAACAAATGGCTTAAAGCCAATCCAACAAAACGGGTAGGTGTGTGTGTGTGGGTAGAAATATATATATATGTATATATATATACTATAATTCATATATATATAAATAGATCTGAATCTGTATAATATATGTGTATACTATATGTGCACATATTCAGCTTCATATATTGATTCAAATGGCCTGTTGCAATTTTGTGGCCTGCGGTTGGAGCTCTCATGAATTTGTTGTCAAACAGCAGCAAAAATTAATTTAAGAAAAAAAATGCACGTAGCGGGTATAAGCGACTAATAGATGGCCTGTAGCAGATGTTCTTAAAGGATTTTTCTATAATTATCGTAGTACAGAGAGTAGAAGTAGATAAAAGTAGATATGAACCTGAGCCGGAAAAGCACCTTTATTATTATTTCAATGTGATTTTCTATAATATATTGAAGAATATATAATCAAGGTGAACGTAAAGTAAAACAAGTGGAGTACAGTAGAAAAGAAGTTAGAAGAGAAGAGTAGAGAGTACCTCATGGAGAACAAAGCAAAGCATCGTAAAGCAGGTTCGAGTGGAGAGTAGAGAAGAGTTCAGTGGGGAAATAGAGTAAAGATTTGTAGTAAAGAGTTGAGTAACAGCTGAAAGGCAAAAAGGAGAGAACTGTAGAACTGAAGAGATTGGAGTACAGTACAGAATGCACAGTTCGATTCTGTCTCCCACTCTCTCTCTCTCTCTCTTGTTCTCCCTCACCCTCAGATCAGCAAGAATTAGTTTAATTCAAAATCACCCAAGTTGTCCACAACGAAGGCTTCCTAGAGATATTCGTACTGCAGTAATATAGGCAGCAGGGCTATTGTTTTAGATACGACTACCTTTCTAGCCCTTGCTACCAAGTACAGGGTATAGCAACAAGAACAACAACTCCATCAACAGCAACAACAACTACGGGAAGCGCACAGCAGCTGCTGACTGCAGGCAATTGTTTGTTTGATTACATGTAATTGGAATTTAATTTAGTTGCATGTGCCACACACAGAGCGAGAGAGAGAGAGAGAGGTAGAGAAAGGGAGAGAGAGTGAGATATAGAGCGAGAGAGCAAGCGAAAGCTGCATTAGTTATGCCTGATTTGCTGTTATTAATTTGTGCCCCTCAAAATGCCTAAAGTTAATATTTGGTTTATATTTGACCCCCCCAACAACCTGTCCAGCAGCACGGAACGCAATCTGAATCTGCGCGCAGCGATGATTCATGTGATTGGGGATCTGGTGCAGAGCATTGGCGTCTTTCTGGCGGCCATCCTAATCAAATTCTATGTGAGTCGCTGAGCTTGGTCTAGCGAGAGGTCTAGACACAAGTCAGAATTAATCGACATGGAGAGCTGACTAATTCAATTTTGCAGCCCAGCGCCAAGTATGTGGATCCATTGTGCACGCTGCTCTTCTCGGTAATTGTGATTATGACCACGGTGCAGCTGTTCCGGGAATCTGTCTCCATACTGTTGGATGCGGTGCCGCGCAGCGTCTGCCTGGCGACGCTGCAGCGCGAGCTGGCCGGCATTGAGGGTGTCAAGTAAGTGTGGGTCAATGACCCCACCATTTAACCATTTAAAGAGCAATGCTTTTAATTTATGCCCCCAACTTCGATGCTATTCCAACAGATCGGTACATCATCTGAATGTCTGGCAGCATACGAGCGAGCACAATGTGCTGATGGCTCATCTGGTTGTGGGTAAGACACATACAAACACACACACACAATCACATGAATATCATTATATATATATATGCATGTATATATCCATATCTTATCGGACAGACCTGCTGAGCGACTCGAATGTGGTGCTGGAGCTGGCAACGCAATTGGCCTGCGGCAGCAAGTATAACATCAAACATGCGACCATACAAATCGAACGTTTGACTGAGTAATTCAATTATGAAATTAGCAAATAGCTTAATTAAGTTATATTATTACCTCTAGACATAAGCGACAAAAACAACAGCAACAACAACAGCAACAACAGCAACAAAAACAAGAGCAATATATGTACTGAGCGACCAAAGTCTGTGTGCTGCAGCATTATCAAACGGCACCATTTTATGTGATTATATTTGTATTTGTTTTAAGAGCCACGCCCATTCGTTCCCAGCCCGCGTCTTACCCCAATTGTTCAAATTGATTTTATGATATTTAGATAAAACGTAATTTTTATGATTTTAAGTTTGATTATTTTATGCTCTAGGCCCAAGAGTTGGGCTAGTATAAGAATTGTTTCAAATATTAAGTATACGTAATAAAAAGTAAACTGCAAAAGAGTCACAAGTTTTTATGTTTGAACAAATTGCCAAGATCTTTAAATTTAAAAAGTAATTGTTCGCATAGATCTAAAGAAAAGTTTTACAACAGTTTTTCACGCATTTTCCGATCGTGTAAGCGGATTTGCAAGAAGATAAATATGTTAAAAAGGGGGCTGATCCTCATTAAAGATACCAAAAATGTTGCCTTGAACAATGTAAATGTTAATTAACAAACTAAAAAGTAAATGTAAATGTTAATTAACAAACTAAAAAGTTTAAATGAAAAAGTTACTCAACAGTTTCTTTCGAATGTTTCCAGCTTTATTTCACGCATGTGCGTGGATTCTTTAAAAATGTGCAAAGCAATAATTTAAAATATTAAGTATACGTAATACAAAATATATATTCTTCAAAAATGTCACATTCTTTTTGTTTAAATTTTGACAAATTGCCAGCGCCTACGCAATTTTAATTGCTTGTCAGACGAAGCAACAAGCCCTGCATAGCGCCATACTCCCAAAAATAATTAGAATTTCAATTAGCTAAAGACAATGTAAACATTTTAGTTGTAAAAATTTGCAGAAAATACATACATATGTATATATACATGCATGTAGTATGTATGTGTGTACAAATTAATTAGAATTTGCAGCATCAGCAAGAGATTTCGCCAAATAAACTGCGGCAGCTTTGGTTAGCAAAAACGCCGTGCACAGTGGTAATTGATGTCTTTATCTTGCGCTTCCCATTTTAATTAGAAAGTCACTTTAGAAGCAGGTGCATTGGGTAAGAAATAAAAAGCCATTTGCAAATTAATAAGTGAAATGAATTTACATCAAAGCTGATTTGCTATCAGCACGCGGTGCGTATACTTAATACTTATTTAAGCTGGCCCGCGTATTGTACGTACTATTGAGCACAGTGGCTGGCAAAAGTATGCAGACAGAAGAAGTTGAGGAATTTGTATGAATCATTAAAAATGTGTTAAAAAAAAAAGGGTTAATATAACGGAATTATTAATGAAAATAACTGTGAGAACAATAAAATATTGGGATAAATATGACAATAGGCTAGACAGCGATCACAGCAGTTGACACGGAAATGGTAATTGTATGCTTGCATACTTTTGGCTAACAGTGTACTTATATACAGAATAATTATATTTTGATTTGCTTAGGCCCCGATTTGCGCAATGAATATTTATTTAGGGCTTGTTATTAACGAGCGCCTGCAATTGACTTGCATTTATGCATGAGTGTACTATATGCTGATTATACATAATTATTTTTATGCTGCTAATTGTTGTTTTAATAATTCATTTGCCAGCTGAAGCACACACACACACAGACACACCCACAAGCACACGCAGCAGTTGTCGCATATTTGGCATAATTCATATATTGGACAAACACACAAATCCGATTAGAATATCGCATCTCAACACATTCGGACACTCGCATGCCGCAGCCGGAATTCAATGAACCGGAAATGAGCAAATCAAGCATGGCTGCCACGCACACAGGCATGCATAGTGCCATATAATGTTAACACATGAATGAAGTCGAAGTCTAAGCATCTTAATCAGTCCACACACACACACACACACACACACACACACACACACACACGCACACGCACGCAGACACACACACACGGTTGCCTTGTTTGAATGATGCCTGTGCATTTGTCAGCCCTTAAGCCGCTTCAAATTGAACAAAACTGCTCGATCCTTGAGCCCTTTTTGCTCCTTGGGGGCTGGAAAAACACAGTTCAATACGCTCGGACACGATTAAGTTATTTATAATTTATGAAGCTGGGCAACAAAAAAATAAAATACATATCTGTATATGTATATATAGATATATTGCTGTATATATAACAAGGAGTCATATTTGGCACACCGAACTTTTATTACCCTTGTAGGCTTATGGTATACGATTTTGCTGATGTGTTCAAAGAATTGTGAAGCTCGTAGGTGAAGGTATCTTGAAAAAAACGGTAAGATTTCTTTATCAAAAGGTTTCCCATTTATCGACTGATCGTTCCCACGACAGCTATATAATATAGTTGTCCGATATTGACGTAAAAAGTTTTCCATACAACAACCTATTTATGGACCGATTATTCCTATGACAGCTATATGCTAAAGTGGTCCGATCCGGCCAGCTCCGACATATACATATACTGCCTGCAACAGAAAGATGGGCCGTCTCAGGACGAACCGATGGACACGGCTGTATGAATTCGTTTATTGATACAGATTTAGAACATATATATTTGTTGTTGAGTCGAAGATGTCTCCCTTTTAATGACAAAATGTATAATACCATCTGCAAGTGTGTAAAAAGTCAAAACGAAATGAAAATTTCCATTTCACTGCCAAGGAAATTGCGTTAAAATGATGAAGCTGAAGTGTGTGGCAGGCAGAAAATGCTCAGCTACACACACACACATACACACACATATATATATATATGCACACATATATGTATATTGTTAAGGCTTATCCGCACACATGTTAAATTACCGCCAACTGACTGGACCGGCCCCGGCCATATAAAGTTTCATAAATCAAACCATTCGGCATTGCGCTGCAGTCATTAAATATGCAAACGTATCGAACAGGGGCTCAACTAATTTAATTGCTGACCCAATTGCCTGCTGCAGAAGCGCACTTTTGTGTGGCGAGCACAAAAAAGAGAAAAAACTAATTAATAACAGTAAGAACAACAAATGTAAATTATCAATGGCAGGGGCTGGGTGGTGGCTGGGCGGGCACACTTCGAGTGCGCCAAGTGCCAAGTACTTGCCCATTTTTTCAAGTGGGCGTGGCGCTGGGGGGTCGCGGGGGAAGGCACACTTGAAATGCGCAAATGTAAAATTAATGGCATACTTGACTTGATGCTTTTCTAATTAGAAATGCATATAACAAAAATCGTAGCATACATTTCAGCTGCAGCTCAGCTCTAAAAAGCGCTTAAAACTGAGCACTCGTCTACTCAGCTGCCACTTAACACTTCGCCCAAGCAGATACACACACACACACACAGAGAGAGAAACGCACACAAATGCAGCAGCGAAGAATCGGCTAAAGTAATTGAAGTGGCTTTGCACGTGCGCTGCAGCCACTCGCTGAGGAGTTCAGCTAAAGCGAAATCCATCGCGCACAGCAAACTCAACAGAAATTATCTGATTGGGGCTGTTAGAGATGGACACCAGCTAGAGATGGGCACGTGACACGAATTTTATACGAAGATAAACACCAAAAGCACGAACATAGACACATATTTACCAGCAAGTATTTCTGATATTTACTTGTTTATCCTCATGTTAAATATAACATTAGAAATAATCGGATTGCAAAGTTGCATGCACATTGTAAACCGTAGGAATAAGTATAAGAAGTAGCATTATTTAGGATTTTTGCTACGTTTTTAATCCTCTCGTTAAATTTGATTTATGGCATTTTAAAACCTCTTTTATATAAAAATCAAAAATGTATATTGCAAAGATATCATAGCCATAGTAAAGTGTATACAAATCAACACGTAAGCCATTTTGCTCAAATTAGTATTTATTTGTTTATTTTATCTTTATTACAAAACATTTTCACCTAGTATTTAATATTTAACATGATGCTGGCAATGATATTCAAAAGCTTTAGCAAAAGGTTTAATAAATAAGATTTTGAATTGAATCAAATGCCTTCAAACAGCAGCTCCTGAAAATTGAAAAATTCTTTAAATACTAACTTATTTTTAATAGCTAAAAAGCTTACAATCCGAGCATTTGTCTTAAATAAGTTATGTACATGTAAAATAACCAGAACAGATGCAAAACTTGCGCGTTAAATATTAGTTTATTTTTAACTACATTCGTAAAGGATTAAGGAAAAGCTGAACTCAACATTAAAATATGTAATTAAACGAAAGTAAATTTATCAAACTCAACTCAAATTGTTTTACAAATAAAAACGAATTTAAAGGATTTGCATTTTGATTGTCACTAAAAAGCAAAAGTCTAAGTGTCCAGTTTTTTTTAAGAGTCAATGAAATTATCAACACACCTCAACCTACACACACTTTGGCAGTACACTAGATGATATAATTAACCTGAGTTTATCTCTCTTTTTTTCGTAAGTTAACTTAGCAGCTAGTCTAGGAAGTCAGTTCGGCAGCACAGCCAAAAATGCAACTAATAAACTAATTGTAGCGTCGCAAAATGTCTGATCTATTTGGCGTGTTCAGCTGCGGAACGCCATAGATATAAGACTCGTCCCTAGAGGGGGACCGACCCGCATGTCTTGAATACGAACCATCTGTAAAATATATGCAAATAATTTAGCGAATGCTTGAGATAGTTAACAGACGAATAAACTGACCACCAATTGAATCATTCCTTGATACATTTTGGGCCGAGTTGTTTGGGGAATACGAACCGCCCTTTCTTTTTTGTTGAAATGCTGCGAAAAGACAAAGAAGAAGAATATTAGAGCACTTCACAGTCATACTTATGTCACACCTTGAAACAATATTAAAGTTAAATGCCGGGCTATACTATATTTCGACCAGGGCATAAGCGGGCCGCGTTGTGGGTGAGATTCAAACCAGCCCAAGAGACTTTCGTTTAGGTAATTAGTAAAGCGTTCTTGGGGCATGAAAAATGAGCGTGAAGGCCAGCAAAAACGGCAAACAGCAAACATTTTTGGTAACACAAAACACACACACAACAAATAATTTAGCTATTAAAATTAGTGTAAAAATTACGTGCGGACGGGCGCGAAAGAAACGTGGCACGAGATGCGGAAAATGTTGCCTGGCCTGGACACGTTGGGCAACTTGCTGAGCTCGCCAATTGCTCATTAGATGGCCAGGAGCGGGGGCAGCGGACACAAATCTTAAGTAATTAGACTAATTTTGTAATTAAGGTTATTTGACTGCTGGCAAGTTGTGGCCCACTGCTGATAAAATGCTAAAGAAATGCGGCACACGGGCTTATCGCAACAAAAAACAACAAAACATGAACGAGCGCAAAAACGGAAAATTTAAAAGCTACCTGCAAGCTTTAAAGTGCATGCTTAAGTTCATGTTAAGACCTAATGCAATTTCGGACAGCTACAAATGGTATTTATTGCAAAGAAAACAATTACGAACCATAAACGGATAATTTAACAGCTACCTGCAAGCTCTAAGCTCATGTTAAGGTTCATGTTAAGACATCAGGCAACTTCGGACAGCTACAAATGGATTGTTTGGCAATAAAAACAACTAGGAAACATGAACGGACGCAAAAACGTGAAACGTACAAGCTAACTGTTAGCTTTAAAGTGCATGTTAAAGTTCGTGTTAAGCCCTAATTTAATTTCTGACAACTACAGAAATATTATATATTTTACTGAAAGTAAAACAACAAAACCTAAATGGGAGCAAAATCGGTGCATTTATAAGCTACTTGCAAGCTTTAAAGTGCATGTTAAGTTCGTGTTAAGGCTTTAATGTAATTTATTGCAATCGGCGACACTTAGCAACGTGATTTCTGCATTGACTTGCTGCTGTGTTGCCAGGATTTTGATTGCGTTTCAAATCCAATTGATTTGCAAAAAGGCATGCGAGCTTGTTATTTATGCCCAGCCAATAGGCCGGATTAGCATGCAGGCTTTGGCAATGGGGTCAGCTGTACACTTGGCCTGCAGAGCAGCAGCAGCAGCAGCAGCAGCAGCAGCAGCAGCAACAGCAGAGTATCGTTAACGAGTATCGAGTATTTATAGCACTCTCAAGTGAATACAATTTGCAATCAGATCACGCCCAACGGAGCCGCCCTGCAGCAAAAAACTAAAGCCGATAGAGACAAACACAGAGGTTATGGAAGAAGAAAAAGAAGAAAAATCAAACTAAAAACAGGAATAAAGTGAGAGCAGAAAAAGCAGCTGAAAAATCAAAGTTTAAGTCATAAATAAGAAATTTTTGTGCCCCCAACTGATGATGATGATAGTGCAAAGACTGCGGCCTGTTATCGCTACCCACAAAACTTTTTGGTATTCATGCACGAAATGACTAAAAACTTAAAACTAATAGAGAGAAGTGTAGCAAAAGTTGTGGCACAGCCTCGGGTGCTGCTGCTACTGCTGCTGATGCTGCACTCAAAATTATTAATTAAACTTACCCTCGGAGTTGACTTGCGTGACGCCCTGCGTCTGGAAGAAGGATATGTATACTGCAAAGATAGAGAGAGAGAGAGAGAGAGAGTGTGTGTGAGCGGAAAGAAATAAAAAATCCTGCAGGCAATAGATGTATATGTATATATATATGTTGTATATGTAGTATATGGTATATGTAGCTTGCAATTAATCAAGTTGCAAGCTGCACGCTGCACGTTGCAAGGCGCTGTTGTTGATGTTTTCCTTCTTTTTTTTTTATGCGTGTGTCTACGCAGAGTGTCAGCAGGGGCAGGTGGAGGCGGCGCAGGGAGCCGGGGGCGTGGCCACCCTAATGCCAAACGAAAAGTTGCTGCTTATCAGTTTTGCGGTTGGCAAGCGAACAAGGTAAACCCTAGTTAAGTTTTGTTTAGCTACAGTTACCTTCACTTCTTCTTCTCTACTGTATTTTCCTTTTTTTTGCCTTCTTTTTTTTTATTGGGTGTAAAGTGTTTTCGTACCGATAACAACCGTCGTCCCACGGCCAAACGCACAGACAACATTGAAAAATGGCAAACACGAACAGCGCACGGCGCCCAAAAAGCAAAACTTTTGCCACAACCAGCCGAGAGCGGACAGGACAACAGGACTACAAAACAACGGGACGACAGGACACGAGCTCATTCGGTCTGCAGCTGCGTGTAAAAATGCAAGAAACTGGCAAAAGTTTAACGAAGCGTTGTCCTAAAACGCAGCTCCCATGAAGCGTCACTAAAAAGGACTGCGTCAAAGGATAACGCCAAGGACTTAAGCTGCAGCACAGGTAAAAAATGAAGGAAAAAAACGAGCTTGTATGACTGTTGCCGGCACGTCGAAGACTGAATACCCTTTAACGCAGTTTCTATGCTGATTTGGTTGTGATTGTTCCTATGGCAACTATATTATATAGTAAGTCGACGCAATGGGGTTTTCAGATATGTTAGAGGCTTAAGTTCAAAGTTCAAAGTATCTAGAGGAACACAATGTTTTCCATATGATATATTAATCCACTGGGCTTTGCAAAACAACCAAGAATTTATATACATTCTTGAATCGAGGCTAGCTTCTCCTTTGCGTTACACAACTCATGACAACTCGTAATGCTCTCTAAAAAGAGTATAAAGTAAAGCAGCTTCACGGTGTGCTGGGGTTGATTAAAGATTCATGGAATTTGCGATTAACTGCAAACAACAACAACAACAACAACAGCGGCAAGAACAACTCGCTCAACACTGTCAGGGTCGCAGGAGCAGCACTTATGATTTATGAGCCTTTGGACCGTTTTTTACCTGGCTGCATGATTTATGCACCAATTGAATATATTAATATATGAATTTACTTAGCTTGGACTTAGCATAGCACAGAGAACAAGGGGATACTTACTCCAAATCGAGACGATGACAATGAATGTTGTTGTCACTATAAAGCCCAGGTTGTCCATTAGATGCTGGAAGAGCGGTCCGCCCGTTCGACCCGTGCACTTCTCCACCATGCTGGTGTCGGCCACAATGGGCACCTGTAAAGACAATAAGCAAACATAAGGGTTAAAATGATATGGGCAAAACTTTTGATCGACAAATGGCAAATGGGAGTTTTCGTCTTTAGTTTTGTTTTGGGCTAAAGCGTTCGCTGTGAAGGTCATTTGGGAGCTCGTTGTCGGCCTTGTGGACGCCACGCACACAAAATGAATGCATAAAAGGACCAGGCAGTGAGAGAGAGAAGGGGAGAGAGTTATGCAAAAAGAGCGAGTGCGAAAGAGTAGGATCAGAGTTTGGCCAAAGTCAAAGTCGCCATTAAAATCACAACGAACGCACCAAAATCAATTATAAGCAATGCCAAAAGTTGTTGCCAGTTGAGCAACTGCAACTGCAGCTGAAATGGCTTGGCTTACTGCGACTGCGACTGCAACTGCAACTGCAGTTGGCCATTCAATTGACATTCATAGCTGGCACTTGTCATTTCGAATATTTTTCTTAAGCAAGTTACGTCCTTAGGCCAAGAGCCACATTGCCACAAAGGTTAGCAAGAAATTTAAATGCACTTGAAAGTAGATTTTAAGTAAAAAGAGTGCTCTAGTCGCAAGTGTGCGACTACTAGATGCCCTGTACCCAAAGCCAAGGTCCATTGACAAAAATTCGCGCTTCATTCTTTAAGTATTTATGTATGTGTGTGTGTATATACACAGCAAGACACACGCAGACACGTCGCTTATCGAGTGGCTATGCTTCTTCTTTCCTTTTCCCAAGTCTATATAGGATAGATGTAGTCTTGGTTAACTCGTGTATTTATAGTGCGATCTTTTTGAAAATTGCAGGGCTTAAATATGGCATAAAAAAGTGTGCACACACCAAAGCACAAGGGTCTATCTTTAAAATTGTGTTCTTTTCCAGTTCTAGGGGGAATGGGGGAAGCTATCACAAAAGTGACAAGTACCTACATACCCAGTCTGGTGCATCTAGCTCTCACAATTCTTGAGCTATGCTTAAAAAACATGTCACAAAATCAATTTGATCAATATTATGAATATGGCAGATATCGAACAAAAAGATAACTATTGTATATGCTATTCCCGTTCTACATATGGTAGAAGGGAAAATATATGTTTCCAGGATTGCAGACAGCCAATGACAAACTGCTTCAAATAGCTTTCCACACAACTTTAGCTTTTGCTGAAGTCCGAATTGCAGGCTGAAAAGTTACTCCACTAGAGAAACTGCGCAATTAAAAGCGCATTTCATAAGATTTGCGCATTCCGTTTGGCAAATCCAACATTTCAAGCGTTTACGTAGCTGACCCGGGTTCGTGATGGCGGCTTTTGGGGCTAATAAATGAGGATGTGACGCTTGTGGGACGGCGAACAAGCGATCGACTTATGGAACTGAATTTATTGACATGATGTGTGTGCATGTGCGTGCGTGTGTGTGTGTGTGTGTGTGTTGTTGGATGAACACACCACAGATGACACAATAGCCATAAGACAGGAGGAGCTGAAGCTGGCTGGTAGATGGGCGCACAGAGCACACACATACTTAACGACTTTTCCTTTGTTTATGTGCAGCTGTATGCGAGATAGCGTTTATAGATGAACCCATGGCCAATGGGGAATAAGCCTGCCCAACCGCCCGCCCGCCCGACCGCCACCAGAAATTTATGCAATCTGACTGGGGTTGGGGGGTTTTTTGGGGACCGGGCTTGGACATGGAATGGAGCTGCCTGAGCAAGATATACGCCATTTCGCTGTTGCCGGACAACTGACCATTCGGCTGTTGTATATAAACGAAACTTATTTATGCAATTCCGGTTTATATGTGCCGCACAATTTGTTGTTGCTGCTGTTGTCGTTGTACTTTTATTTTTTGGCTACTTGCTGCCCTTTTGGCCACCTTAAACGCAACAACTGCAACAACTGCAGCAACTGTCGGCCACAACGTTGGCTGGCAACGTGCACAGGAAGTTAAATTGCGGACGCGGGAGGGAGGGCACAGGAAATGGTGAAAACTTTAGCAACAAATTGATACGCGCCTCCACGTTGCAGCAGGCGCCAGTGGGTTGCGTTTGCTATCAGTCTGTTTGCACTATCTAATGGCATCAGGTAACCAATGAAAAATGCCAATGGCAGCGTATTTACATTTGCGCTTACTGCTGCTGCTGCTGCTGCTGCCGCTGCCGCTGCCGCTGCTGCTGCTGCTGCTACAACGCGAAAATAAACAAAAATTTGAACGAAATTGAAAATGCAGCCGAATATGTACACAAAATGTTGCATTTGAAATGTTGCCTTTTTTCTCTCGTGAAATATTACAGAATAACGTGCCGCAACTGTATAAAAACAACAACAACAACAACAACAACAGCTACAACGAAAAACCAAACAAAAATAAGAGGAGCATTTTTAGTAACAAGTTAGAGTGTTTTAGTCGACAAGCAGCCAGCTGTTATACCCTGTACGCAGCAGCTGTGTACTTATACCAAGACTCCAAAGCACTTTCGCGCCAATTTGCGCAAGGACTTTCACTTTTTATTGGCCATAAAGCGAATCTTAAGCGGCATTAGTTGGTTAAAAACCAGAGTGCGTACTATTCGAATAACATTTGTGTTTTTCGCTCGATGCCTATCTAGCTTTTAGGGCTTAAAGCCGTGCTTATATCCCAAAATCAATCAGGAATAGCTTAAAGTACATTTTGGTTTGCTTTTTTATCATATTAAGTACTTAGTTGGGTGGCTCAAAAACCATTCTCTCTCAATTATGAAAAAAATTGGTACTATAAATAAATAGTTAAAGATCTAAAGATATGAGGCGAGTTCTCGAGTTATAGTCGCCAAGGATTAATGAGTTTATACAGACAGACAGACAGGAAGTCTATTCATTTCCAAATCCTTAAGTAATGTCCGGCATCTCACCTCCTGCCCAAGCAGCCGAGAGCAACAGAAAAGAAAGGAGACAGAGAAAATTAAAGAGACAAATAACAGGTGAGACAGAAAAGAGACAGATAACAGGAGACAAAGAAGTTTAATTGACTGGAAGCAGAACCCAGAAGAATCGATTTCAAACTTAATTAACCTCTGAATAAATATTACATCAAGCATAATTCTCCGATCAAAACGCATTTTAAGCCATTTCGAATGCTTACAGTCTCCACAAAAGAAAGACGCTTGCCCCTGCTCAACTAGAGCACAGCCACTTTTAACCTTTAACATTTACAGGGTATACAAAATTGAAGCTCAATTATGTATATTTTAGTACTCAAATTCGTGGTAGATAAAAAATATGACAGTAAATTCAATTTAAAAGGTTGTTTTTCGACAATTTAACAACTCTGCAACTAGTTGGCTGACAAAAAAAAAAAATAAAATTGGGAAGAAAACTTACCTCAACGCTCTGATTTGTTTCCGGCGAGTGCACAAGCACATAGAAATGCTCATCCAGTGGAAAATCTTTAAAGAAGCGCACACGATATTTGCTCAGGCCATGCGCATGCTCAATCAATTCAATGGCAAAGTATTTCGAGTCCGAGGGCTTGACCTGCAAGTGATACGAGATAAGAATATAGGAAAAAAAACAAACAATTTAATTAAATTTTGTAACTGAAAATGTTTGTGCAATTGTTATTATTCAGAAGCTACATAAATGATTTACGACACATATATTTTTATATTTCCATTTTTCTATGCATATTTTGACACAGCCAAAAATTGTGGTACAAGAATTTGCTGCAAAGGCTCATTAGCAGCAAGAAACAACTGCAATTGTTAGCGGGAGTATAGAAGGTTGGCGGAATGTGTGTGTGTGTGTGTGTGTGTGTGTGTTAATGGTTTTGTGTGTATTATGCTGCAGCAATGGCAACTGCTTGCAACATTTGCAATTTCCTCCAAATACAAAGCACTATTTTCGGGCGTGTGCGGCAAAGTCTCAACGTGTTGCAAATTCATTTAATTAAAACCAAAATGCATTTGTGTCACAATACAAGCACACACGCACACCATGGCATAGCTGTGTGTGCGTGTGTATTTTCAAGTGTTTGTCAAATATGTTGTTGATTTTTATGCCAGCTGAGGAAAATTGTTGATTTGAAATTGCAATTTTCTCACATTGTCGTCTGACAATCTTCTGTGTTCGCATTTTATATTTGCCCAATAGGCAGCTGCACAGAACTATAGAAAATATATATCTACATAAATATACATTGAGGCTCAAATCTTTTTTTTTAACAATATTTTATGGGCAATAATTTTAAAAGCTTGCTAATTGATTAGCTAGTTTGATGCGATTTGCAATTGGTTTTAGTTTCACAAATATTTGCAAAATGCCAAAAAAAACAAAATTAAATTAAAAAAAAAGATAGAAATTCCAAACAATTGGCATAAATAATTGGCGCAAAATGTGAAACAATTGATGCAATTGGAAAAATGTGTGAGCCGAATTATAATACAGAAAAATCAATTGTAAACAGCATAGGCAAAGTAATTTACGAAGAGAGGGTCGACTACATGATGCTCCTTATTAATATTCAACACTTTTTAAAACTTTGCTTGACAATTTCATAGAACTTCATAAGCTGTGCTTATAATTTAAAATTTTTAATATATTAATCTTACTTTCATTTGTTACACATGCTAGTCGTGCATGCCCCATTAGCTATTTTGCTTTTCATTTTTGTTGGCAAAATTAATGCGTATAAATGAAAAACAAGTTATTATTGCAACGGATGTGCGTGGCGAGCAACTGCTGATACATCCGTGCATATATATATATGTATATACCATACATATATATAGATATTAAAGAATCAAGAAGATTGTAAATATGTTGGCTCGACTGACAGTTAGCCTGTGAGCATGGCAGATAAGTCTGATCTGTACTGCATATACTCTGTAAACAGCAAACAGAAGAGATTTTTCAGTTATACATGTGCTTGAACCAGCTTAAAATTGACGCTAGTTCGAACCTCGCATTCCAATTTGTTTTAATTGTACTTCGTTTGAAACTCTTTGCCAAATTTGAATCATATTTGAGCTTTACAAAAGACTCAAATAAAGAAAATCTGTCAGCTCAACGTACAGATATACTTAAAGCATGTGAGTCATGCATGTGCTTGAACTAGTGCTTTCAAAAAGCACTAGTTCGAACCTTGCATGCCATTTTATTGAATCTGTACTACACTTTATACTTTATACCAAAACTGAAGCATACTTAAGCCGTACAGAAAACTCAAACAGAAAAAATGATCAGCCAAGAGAGCTCGGCATATAGATACCCGTTAATCATATGAGTCACATGTGTGTTTGAACCAGTTTGAAATCTCACAGGTTCGAGGCCCGCATACCTATTTATCTATTTTTGAGTTCTATATCAAAACTAAAACACATTTGAGCTTCAAAGTGAGCCCCGGTAGAGACTGCGTCTCTTAGCATTTGTTAGCCAAAAGCGGCTACCCTTCAGCTGCATTTTTGTGCTTACAGGGCATTAAAAAACACATATATCAACAATAATATTAATATGTAATAATAATACTTGAAAGGGAGAAAAAATATAGCAACAATGTTAATAAACGGAAGCACAAGCATATCAACAGCAGCAACAGCAGCAACAGCAGCAGCAAAAACAATTCTTATTAGCCCATTGATAATACACGAAGTGTATTTAATAATTAATTGAAAATTATGCAGACCAATGCGCTTTTTAACCAGCGCCAAAAAAGGTCGCACATGCAAATTACATACAGTTGTAAACTATATGCCCATCAGTATATATACAAAAAATATATATAGCACATTATATAAGTAGACGATACGCTGTGCGACGGCTGTCTCTTGTTAAATGTGAATTTTAATAAAAAATTGCCAAGTGCACTGAAATTGACAGCCGCATAATTTGCCTTCTTGTGGTCGTCTGCAGCAACTTTAAATGATTAATTGTTGATGAACAGCACGAAAAACAAAATAAATGTTTAATGCACACCGACTTTACTTAATATACTTAAACACATAACAAAAGAAGAAGCACGTGAAGATATATGCTGGGAAAAAATAATCTGTTTAGATAATACACTTAATGTGTGTAAAAATTTAAAAAATATATAGTCTAGAGGAAACAAGTAAGAGGTTCTAGTCGGGAGCTCCCGACTAGGGAATACCTTGACCCTCTTCTTCCTACACCAAATGAAGATATACATATATACTATTCTAGAAGCTACATGTCTAGTTTGGTGACTCTAGCTCTTATTATTTACCAAAATTGCTTAAAAACCAGGATGTCGATATCGATTTTTATCGATTGCTTGGAAACGGAGTAAGTTATCGATTATCGGAAACAAATTCGATCTGCGTAGGCCCTAGGAGGACCTACAGCTAAAATTTCAAGTCTCTAGCTCTTATAGCTCTTATGGCTAGATCGACTCGGCTGTGGATGCTGATCAAGAATATATGTATATACTTTATGGGGTCGGAGATGCTTCCTTCTACCTGTTCTTCTACCATTTTGCACAAATACAATATACCCCTTTTACCTATTTCATGGGTTCAGGGTATAAAAATATATAATCTAGAGGAATAAAATACTCTTTATTTTTCAAGTATTAATGTCTAATGGGTTGGAGAATATATATAGGTAGTTCGATATTAACATTTTAAAGATAAACTTTGTTTAGGAAAATATTTTTTTACTGATTGTGATTGATAATGAATACTAAAGCTCGTAATTTCTGAGTGTTGTCTTAAAAATAATACAACAGAAAAGTTTTTCGTATAAAAACTAATATTTCCTATAGAACTATATGATATCGTAATTCAATGTTGATAAGATTTAAGCTAAATTATTGCCAAATTAGATTTTAACTTAGTTTTGATCAATGCTTTGGGAGCTATATGATATAGTATTGCGATCCTGTATTACTGAACAAGAATATGTGTATGCTATTCATACTCTATAAAAATATACTCTAAGATCTTAAAGCTGCCTGCCTCAAAGACTTACACAACGCACAATAAAATGTTAATAGCCGCCACAGTAGTATATAACAGGACTACAGGATAAGTTAAGTATTTAAGAGCTTGGCTTAAGTCCTACTTATAATGTTGTATGCGACACGAAATGGCAACAGCAACAACAACAACAACAGAAACAATGACAATGACAATGACAATGGGGCTGTATCGCATGTCCACTTCACACACACTCGACAGTTTGAAGTTCCATTGATGCGATTTGTGATGGCCACGAGTGCGCCCTGTACATGCGCAATTGAATTGAGCAATCGAGTGCTGCATGTCCTGTGCTTGGCTTAAAGTGGCAGCCACAGCAGTTGGGCAGTTGCAATAATGCATTGGCCAAGTTTGGCCAAACTGCAAATTTGCAGCTAATGCAAATTATGCGGCATATTTCAAATGCGCCACTTAACTATAATTAGTGCTGGCTACCAAATGCAGCTAATATTTTAGAGTGGAAACGGGGCCAAAGGCACCAGGCAAATAATGCCAGCAGACTGCAGCTAGCCGGAAACGGAAGTCAAGCAAAATGCTGTCATTTTGCATTTTTCATACAAAAAATCATAGAAAAAGAAAGCAAATGGAGTAGCGAGACGAACAGCAGCCCTGCGGGTGGACATTGACATTGCGAGGCAGCTGCAACTGCAGCTGCTGTGCCACAAGAAGCCGCAACTACTTGCGGCAGCTCTTGCGGCAATACAACAGCAACAGCAGCAGCAGCAGCAGCAGCTGGAGCCGCCGCATCATTGGCAACAATAGTCTGCCTTGGCTTGGCTTGGATAACTGGCAAGGACAGTCCATAAGAACTTTCAAATTCATGGAATACTCTCAGTCTTTGGACAGACGCTCGCACTCTCAGCACTTGTCGTACATAATATTGTACTTTAAGAGCTGCCGCCAGTGGCTATGTCAGTGACTGGAAACAGGAGCGTACATTGTAAAGCAATTTCCTGTATTTTATTACCACATAAAATGTGCGTCCTTATGTTCTTGCCACTGCCGCCAGCTTCAGCTTATGATTGTTTCTCAGGGCGACCGTATAAATAGGTACAAGTGCAGCTCAAAAGTTTCGACTTTAAGCAAAACGGAAATCTCGGCCAGCACACTGTAAAAGCATTTCTATATGCACGTATTTTCACATAATATATTCACACATTTTGCGTTCAAAGTGCTTTCAAATCTTTTGTATTCCCGTTGCACATACGTAAGCAAATCCACCCGAACGTGTGAAACTTGGCTGAAAAACGGGCTTCAAATTTTAAGAAAATATCAGTTTACGAAGCATCTGCTTCCAACATCCTTAAAAAACGTGCAAATTTCTTTCAAACGGCTTCTAACACTTTAAAAGCGTTAAAACATGAATCAGAGCATGTATAATGAAATATCCACTCCCAATAGTGGAATATAGGTGGAAAACTAACTTCCGTGCATATTTAAACTATTTGCAATATTTTATAAGTTCTATACAAAACAAAATTACATATTATCTTAACCTCGTCCGGAATATAATTGAAGATCCTCTCCTATGAACGGAATATAGGTGAAAACATTGGCAAATCCGCAGCTACATGCGGAAAATGGATGAAAACTTAACTTGGATTTCAAACAAATATACTAGGAACAGACAAATCGCGCTCGTATAGTTATATATCCCCCTCGCTGCTTATCAATTTCCACAACATGCAAGCCAACTTACCTGCAGCTTTTGCAACGCCTTGTCCAGGCCACTTATGTGCAACTCCTGCGATTTCAGATCGTGCACCTGCAGCGATTCGAGCGACACTTTAATGCCCGGCACCATTTTCAGCGACATGGTATCCAGCACGCCATTCGGCATTGCCGCCTGCAATTAAACCCGAAAGCAAATTGTTTTAGCACAAATGGCATTAATTTGTTGTGTACAGCACTCAACACACAGCTCACCTCCAGTTCGAGGTAGACATTGTTTGTCTTCAGTGTGGACAGCAAATCCGTGAAACTGGACGTTAGCAGCAGCCTGCACGCATACTGACTGCTGTTTATGTCGAATATGGCCTCGACCTGATACAGTTTCAACAACTTTTGACCGAGCTCATTCTTGGCCACCAGGCGACAGACGAAGGCGTCCACAACGATTTTGTGCATTTGATTTATGCACTTGGATATATTGTGGGCAATCTAGCAATAATTGTGTGTGTAGACATTTAGAGAGAGAGTTGGCATTTTAACTGCATATCTGTAACTCACCAGATTGCTGAACTTGTCCGTTTGCATGTGATTGCGCAGCACCAGCTGCGCCGTGTACTCCGACCCACTGAATATGTCCAGCGATTTGGCAAACACAATCTGCAAATAGTACCGACAAAAAGAGATTTGAGTTATGAGCAAACTGAATTGGGTTTTAGAGACACGTACCGCATCCGATTCGCGCAATTCCAGATCGTATTTGAGGTAACCACCGCGACGCGATTTATCACCACATGTCACCACCACCTTCTCGCCCAGCTTGTGCTGATGGCTCAGCACGCGTGCAATGCCTGTAAGCAAATACAAGAGTTGACATCAAAAAGCATTCAAATAGTAGTTCAAATCAAAAACTAATTACACAAATTTAATTACAAACTTTCGATTGAACTTTGTTCAAGCGGGTTGCTCAACGAGTTGGTTGTAAATAAGATTAAACAAACTCTTCCAAAGTTTCAATTCTACTGTAAAAACTTCTTTAGACGAATATTTACGGCTCTATCGACTCGTCAGTTGATGCTGAACAGGCATATAAAACCCTATAAATAGTATTTATAAATGAAACATAAACAAGCTCTTTCTTCTTTAGACTAATATTTACTCAAAATATAGTTTAAACATGAAAGAATAGTTGACCTACAGACATACGGCTTATCGAGAGATAGAAGACAGATATAAGGACACATCTGTTGATTCTGAACCTGAATATAAATATATACTTTAAACAAAGCCTCGCCTGATGCCACATATAATTAATCAATGTCTGGACATTCACATAAATGGCTAAAAAGCACAGATTTGCGGCCTTATATGTATATACATGCTTTATTTGCATATGCCTGAAGACTTATTTATTAGTTAAAGTAAAAGATTCGTTAATTTTGTTAAGCTCATGAAATGGCCCGCTGGAAGAGTCGAGAAGCGCAATAATTTTGGCAAATATTGGTTGGAGAATTTTCGTAAAATACTTGAAATATGACCCAACCCTACGCCGAAAAATGTCTAAGCAAAGGCCTAAAATATGCGAGCAATGTCGCTGAGACTGTGCGCCAAGAGAAGTTGCCGAACAAACAACGATATTAATATTTGATGGCATTAAATATGCTTCAATGATTTTTTCCACCTGCAAAGCCCGCCCAGCATGTCAATGCAAATGGTTCGCCGCATTGAATAGTAAATAACAACCCGCTCAGCGAAGCAGAAATACAGTTCAAATACTCTTTAAAAGGGGGAAGAGTAGCTGCCTGAGCAGAAGATGTCATCGGCGGTTGCCACTAAATGGGTCAGATGACTACTCAAACGTAGCCAGAAACAAATTAAGAGTGCTTCAGTCGGAAAGTGTTCGACTAGGAGATACCCTAAACGAATTGCTAAGGTGTCATTTAAGGCATTTCAGCTTCCCTGGCTGTGCTTCTCCCTCCTATTGCCCCATAATACTTATCAGAAGTGCATATTCGATTAAGTATGGTTTTTATAGTTCGATCTTTAGGAAATTTGCAGAACTTCAATATGGCCTATATGCCTAAGAAACCTGTCTCAAAATCGATATTTATCGAATTTATAAAAATGGGAGAAAATATCGAAAAGATCAATTAAAAAATCGAAAATTCCCAGTCCCTTAATTGTAGTTTTATCGATATTTTAAAAATATGAGAAAATGTAGAAAAAAAAACAAGTCCGTTTTGCGTGTATAAAGAAGAATATAAGATTCCAATTTCCTAAATCTAACTATTGCGGTTTTATCGAAATTTATCGATATTATAAAACCTGTAGAGAACATCGTGAAATAATAAACTCATTTTGCGTTGGCTTTGAGCATAAGTAATACACATTGCCAGTCTGTATCTTTTGTGTTTTCCGAGAACGAGAATTTAATGCTGAGCGCCCACTAGGGACATACGTGAGGTATACAAATGTATTTGGTATTGGGTGAATCGGGCATCTCCACGGTATGGGGCGCACATTTTAATTCGAACCAAAACTGACAGCTTGAGCATTTCTGTATATAGTGTACATTGAAAGTTGTTACATTGTGCTTTTAACGCTATTGTGCGCTTTTAATTAATTTATGCGACAACATGACATGGCACTCTCCAAAGAGCAGACAGTTATCAGCTACAGTGAATGCATAAAACACGACTGCACATGTGTGTGTGCGTATGTCGTCTATAACTATGAACAGAAGTTGACTCTGCTCTTTTGTGAAATTACTGAATATGTTTAAATTAATTTTAAAGCACTGCAGGCGACATCTGGCTAATTGTTATGGGACGTTTTTTTTTTTTTTTTTTTTTTTTGCCTTTTGCTGAATCTGCCATGACACAAAACAGCTTTGATTTTCCACTTTTCCTTCTGCACTCAACAGCAGCAGCAACAACTAAATCTAATCTGCAGCTGTGAGCTATATTGGCTGTATAAATTGCTTTGGGATTTCATCTCGGTCGTCACACAACGAAGACAATGCCAATTGAAAAATAAATTATCACATACTATACTATAAATACATATATATAAATATATCAATAATATTAACGTATATCAGATATATGCAAGGAGTCAACTGTTAGATTTAAATTATTAACACATTTTCTATTTCATGCTTATTATATCTTCTAGGCGACACTCTTTACCAATTTTTAACTACCTCAATGGTAGATGTGCCTACATACCCTGTTTTCATGTCGAAGTAATCGACTAGAAGGCACTCCGCATTTCCTGCATTTGCCGTTAACCAATCCAGTGGAGAGTAATTGACAAGGAGATAGCTTGTATTTACTTCTTTACAACCATGTTGTGTGTTTGGTTATGGAATGGTCTGAATATCGAGCAAAAAAAGATAGACTAGTATATACCCTGTACGGAATTCGAAAGACGACTAATGCAGGTAAGGAAGTTAGTAGCTAGGAATACACTGCACTCAGATTGAAGCAAAAAAAAAGATAGACTAGTATATACCCTGTACGGAATTCGAAAGAAGCCTAATGCAAGTAAGGAAGTTAGTAGCTAGGAAAACACTGCACTCAGATTGAAGCTAACAGAACTTGATTAAGCAAAAAATGTACCATAAAACTAAGATAGTTAAGATTTGTGTGCTGTGTGTTTGCTGAGTATGAGCTATGATATACCCTATAATTCTGCCTTTACTTATTAGCAAAATAAATAGATAAACTCCTAATCCCTTAATATTATTCCAAGAAAAGTGTATTTAATAATATTTAACCATTAGAAAATTAGCAAATAAACAAACTAATATATCCATTATTAGCCCTGTAAGTACACGGTATGCAAAAATAAGTATTTTACTATCAGAAAGTTAACCTGCACACAATGCAGTTTCTGTGCTTAACCAACCCATTTTGAATAGGATTTTGCAAATTTTGAATGCCTTTCGAAAATATGTGTGCAAATTTCTCAGTTTTAGCTAAAAATTGAAATGCTGATGTTGAGGCCAGGCGAGACCTTTTGCTGGCAATTGTTGAGATGCTTAACTTTCGTTGCGAACAGGGCAAGGAGCTTAGACAGAGTGCTTCTCGGCGAGGGCAGCTGCCCCTGCGTGCGCTGCCTCTGTCAATCTCCATTTGAGTTGTGCCTCTTGCCATAATATTTTCATTTTCCATCAGCATCAACATCAATGCCGGCAACGATAGACCAAACTTTTGTGGGCCTCAGCGAAAGAGAAGGAGAGCGAGAGGGAGAGAGCGAGAGAGAGAGACATGCATATTTCATACATATTTCAAGTCGTGTTTTAGTTCTTAAATTCCCAGTCGAGCCGAGAGACAGTAATGCCAAGTTTGTACTTATTTTTGGTCACACACACGCGCATCACATATTGATATTTGGCAAATACATAGATACTTTATCTTTATGCTCGGTTGCAGCTAGAAGCGCGCAGTTAACAACAACAAGCACACACACACACACGCACACACACACACAAGTCCTGTCCTGTCTTGTGTCCTGCCTCTATTTGCTTTATCCTTTTGCTAAAGCGTCGCGACGCGCCGCGACGCCTCGCGACGTGCAAAGTGTGAAAAATTGTTTTTCTCATACACACTTTTCTTCGCCTCTCCTTTCTTTTTTTTGGAAGATTGAGTTTTGCGGCAGGCAGCAGCAGCAGGAGGACAGCACTTTATGAATAATGTATTACGCTTAGCTGCGTTGTGTTGTGAATTGCGTTAGAAGTTTACTTTTGCAATTGCTCAACACTGGGCGCGTGTTGGCTGGTAACAGCATATAAATGATACTAGTTAGTACCAAAGTCGAGCAGGTACTTAATACAATGCTCAAAAACTATGATTTCTATGTCCTTGGTTTGTTTTGCTTGTGTGCGAAACTTGCGTTATAACTGTGTACTAAATTTCATGTTCGATATTTGTTATAAGCGTGAAGAAGAAGAAGAGCTGTCTGATCCAGCTAAAAAAGGGGATACCCTCAAGTTAGACATAGGTCGACATTTCCCACAGCCATAAACGGTCAAATCTCATCCGACTTTCACGAGATTTGGCTCTTTATTCGTAGTTTGACCTCTGGATCCATTTGGCATCTAAAGCTGAGTTCAATGTGAAGAAGAAGAGCTATCTGAGCAAGCTACCAACTGCGATCTTTTGCTATGTACGAGAGTCTGCATACCAAATTTTGGATCTCTAACCCTGATAGTCTCTGAGTTAGTTGAGTTATTAAATAGTATATGGCATATGCTGATGAAGAGCTTTATTCATAGGATCAGCCATGATTGAAGCTGCCTTTATTAGGCACTCTGGACTTCACTTAAAATGGCCAAACGGCATGTACTGGCCTGTATAAATAAAACAATGTAAAAAGTTGTTGCAACAATGTTGAACTTAGCTGATATTTACTGTACTTGTACGCGTGACAATGTTTGTTCAACACTTTACGCGCCACTCAAAGGCTCAGGGGACGCACACACACACTCACACACACTCACACACACTCACACACACTCACACACACTCACACACACTCACACACACTCACACACACACACACACACATAAACGTACACAACAATTGTAAATATTTTTGCTGTTGCACTACAAATAAAAAATAAATAAAAAGCGCATACAATGGATAGGAAAAACCGATGGATGGGGGATAGCTGCTGCACTTGGAAAATCCGTTACAGCATGAAAATCTATTGAGCACTCAAAACGTTAGCAAAAGGTAATTAATTCAGAAATTATAGCCCCAATAGTTGAACCAGTTTCTGCTGTTGTTGTTGCTTGTCAATTATTGGATTGTTTACAAAGCAGCCAAAAAATAAGCCTAATTGGGTTATCAATAAATCGTACGGAAAATATAGGCCAATTTATTGGAAGTTTTGCTTCAACAAACTATCTGTGTGTGGTCTCTGTGTGGATGTATGTGTGTGGGTGTGTGTGTGGGTGTGTGTGTGGGTGTGTGTGTGTGTGTGTGGATGTGTGTGTGGGTGTGTGTGTGTGTGTGTGTGTGAATGGTTGTGCTTACACCAACATCAAACAATGCATTTGGCTGGCTGCTGTTGAATTTGTAAAATGCAACGCATAAATTAGCATTGAAATAAAATGCAAGCTGTGAATTGTTTGGACAGGGAATTAGCACCCAACTATACAGGATTTGCAAATTAAAGTGAAAACAAATTAAAATAATCGATTTAATGATGAATATCAAGCAAATTAACATCAAGACTAGCTAATACCCTACATATAACAATTAGAACCAGAAGATACGCTGTAATCAGGAGCTAAGTAAAGCTTTAAATTAAAGAACTTTTTCCTTACTGAATAACTGATGATTAACGCAGAGCTGAAGCCATAACTGATGATTAACGCAGAGCTGAAGCCAAAAGGCAGGGAAGTTGAAATTGTTACAGAAGCATCCTTTTGCTCTTTGAGATTGTGAGTTTGCCCGGGTGACGCCGGGTAACTTACTCCAGTCATAAGTATATAAAATATATATAAACCATTTCCTTGCAATTATGATTAAGCCAAACACAGCTTTAGATAGTTTATGATCTATCCCCTATGCTGGGTCCATCAAAGCCCGGGTGACGCCGGGTAACTTACTCTAGTCACGAATATATGCAAATGATATTTAAGCTACTTCGTTGTTATTGTGATCTTGCCAAGAACGGTTTCAGATAGTTTAGGATTCAACCCTTATTCTAGGTCTGTTAAGACCCGGGCAATGCCGGGTAATTAGCTCTGCCGGGTAATTATCCCAAGTCAAGAACTATTTAAGCCACTTCCTTAGAATTCTGATTATACCAAAAAGTTGTTAGATAGTTTATAATCTTATGCCTTATGCTAGGTGTGTTGAAAAGTGCGCTGCAACCTTGATTGCAAGCTACTCACCTGTGTTTTTATTAATCGTTACCATCTGCTCGTTGGAGCTGCTCCAAATCGATGACAGTGTTAGCGGTGAATCGAAGCAAATGATGTCACCCACAGAGAAAATTGTCTGCTGGCGTTGCGTCGAGTGGGTGGTGCGGGGCGGACATTTGTTTGGTTTCGTTTTATTTGCCGTATTTGGTGTGTTGACAAATCCCGTAAAATAGTGACGCAGTTTGCCAATGTTAACAGTTATTCGATGGACACACATGCGGAAAAAATAGAGGGGGGTAGGGGGGAGGTAGGAAAAGGCCAAAGCCAATTGATTTATGAGCAACGAGAAATCAAATCAAAAAACTGCAACATATATACCCTGTATATCAGGCTTCAAATATCGCATACTTAACCAACTTTGCAGCTTGTTGCAGGCTGTCAGAGCAACAAGCTGACAAACATATATATATACATATATATATATATAGCTAGTTATATACAAACTCACCCTGGTGGGGTATATAAGCTGCGACTCGGCCACAGACAGCTTGATGTAATCCTCAGCATGTTTAACTCCGGTGGAATCCTTTAAACTGATGGCAATCATGTTGCTTGTCTCGCGTTGCAAATTCAACTGTGAAAACGGGGGGGAAACAAAAAAACATCCATTCAAAATATATCTAGCTAACAGTCGGGTTAATTGGGTTAGGTGCAACTCGCTTTCCGAGTACATTTGGAATTTAATGCATGTTTTTGTAGCAGCTTGAAGAGTTTTGTGCCTGTGGTCGACGGTCGACGGTCGACGGTCACTCGACGGCCGCAATTTTTAAGAGCCAAAAGCTGCAGCATGTGCGACAACGCATCGTTGCATTTTTATGTGGTGACATCAACGTGCCACAGTCCGGTAAAATAAGAAACAAAAATCAAAAAAAAAAAAAAAAAAGGGGCAATTTTTGTAGGCAAACCGAATGTTGAATACCCTAACAGAAACTTGTGACAGCTGAAAATGGAAGCAGGAGTATTTTTTAAAACAAAGTATTCCACTTTTGATTAAACTATGCCAAAATGTTTAGATCTTGCGCACAATTGAAGAGTTTGAATAGGATATATATAAAAAACCTTGAAGTTTTCATACAAAAACTCACTTTTCATATGATTATTCCTATAGCAGCTATATGTTATAGTTAACCAATCGATCCGAGCTTGTTAAATATAAACAGCCTGCCGCAGTGAGAAGCAGCTGTACAAAGTTTCATTAAAATATTCCAGCTGTATGCTGAGTTCAGTTAGACCCTCACTTTATAGACTTTAACTCTCGCCATCTCCTCGCTTTTAATGCGCCGCACATTTCGCGACAAACTTGAAATGCCCGCCTGGCTAGGGTATAATAAAACGAAAATAGTGTTGGCCAAGCCAGGCGACGTGCCGTGCGGCCGAACGCTGAGATTTTTTCTGGTTCTATTTTTTTTTTTTCCTGGTAGAAGTGGGAGAGTTGAAAGTGTGTGCGTGTGTGTGTGTGTGTGAGCGGAGCTCAGGTGGCAAGGCAGGTGCTTGGCGAGTGCATTAAAATGCAGAGGTTTTGTTGTTAGCAGGCGCACAAAACAGAAATTGAAATAACTTGCTCAAAGTTTAAAGTTCACATTTACATATAAACGAGTCGCAGAAGTTAGAATTGAAGTATATATGTATATATAAGACCGCTCGGCTAAAATAGATGACAGTCAAAATGTTGCAAAGTGTTCGCTGCTCACCGCAATTGTCAGATTATTGCCAATCTGTGCATCGACCACATCCTTGGTGGCCAAATCGTAGCGCAGCCCATTCACATCCTCAATATTGTGGGAGAACTCGTTGCCGAGATTGTCGTGCAGCGAGACTTTAAATATAAAATTCATGCCGCGTGGTATTTTATGCTCCAGCTGTTTCAATTTGATGTCCGGCTGCAGAGTCACCAAAATGTATTGCACATTCTTCACTTCAATGCCAATGGGCAGTGTTTGGTCGACGGTTTTAGCCTGGCAAAGCGAGAAAATAAAAGAAATAATATAACAATATGTATCAAATCAAATGCAATTGCCAAGAGGTAAGCCGATTTAAGGCACAATCCAAAACAAACCCAAGCGCACACACACACACACACACGGGCACACTGGGACTCACAATTATCAGATCACGGCCGAGGGTATCCTTTGTGTGGACAACACCATCTGGCGTGACAGCAACAATTCCGCTGCTCTGGGCATCCAACTTATAGACCGCATCATCCATATTACATTTCAACTGAAGCGTACTGCGTGGCGCCGCCAAAATCCAGTCCATTGTTATCGGCTTTGGTGCGAGCAGCTCCAGTGTTTTGAAAACTGTGGCGATAACAATTTCAATTTGCGGTTCAGTTCGGTTCGGTTCGGTTCGGTTCTCTTGATACCAGCAACACCCACCAACTAGTCCAAATGGGCTTGTGGTCTATTGGGCCACTTAAATACTTACCAATTAGCTCGACGCTCGACGCTGGCAGCTTGACGCCATCCGGCAAATGCACAGAGGCCGTAATGGTAACCTTGCCGGGGTTCAGTGCGCGTATACGCACGGAAATTAAATCGCTGCTTTGGTACTCTATGCCTAAAAAGGGGGTGAAGAGGTAGAACTTAGTGAGTGCAACTGACAAGTGGATAGAGGGAAGGGCAATAGTGAAAACGTGAGTTTGAAAATGTTTGTACAAACATGTGCCCGAGCTTAATTCCTTTTCAGCTTTTTTCACCCTTTTTCCACCTGCGGAAGTGGAATGAGACATTTTAAAGATGCCTTAAACCTTAATGAAGTAGTATGTGGTCGCAGGCTTACAATAACACGATCTTTCGTAATCCTTTCTGAGATTACAGCTCTTCCATTAAACCTATCCCAACATTTAGTGGGTTTCTTTCGATTCTAGTTGATTTTGAAAATCCTACATCTTTCAGCTAAAATTTCTAGTGCGCTTGCTTAACTTCGCAAAAACAACAGGTTCTACACACATTTTAATTAATTAAACAGCCCTTGAAAACTTGTTTGTTCCGTATCTGTTCCTGCACTGGAACTCAACCATGCAAGCTCATCGGAGAACTGTTTGTTATGCGTGCACTTAGTGGGCATTGAGCTGAAATCTCTGCGCAACAATGCGGTATCTGTGCACACTTTACTTAACACGTAAATACTCTAGAATATACAACTCACCCGCTGCCGTGAACACATTAAAGATCTCCACCACATCTGCCTGATTGACTGTCCAGCTAATGCGCATATTCTCCAGCGTACCCAGCACCATGGGCGACAGATCCGGTTGACCCCACAGCGTGGCTGGCATGACGGCGCCGGCGCGTATGCGTACAAGCGGGGTACGCACTTGCACGGCAGTCAGGGCAACGACACGCACCTCCACGGTATCCTCCGAGACGATCTCATCCTTGCCATTAATGGGATTCTTGAGCAGGCAGCGGCCAGTTATCCTAGTGGAGCCCAGCTTATGGGCAGTGATAATGGCTGAACTCATGGCTGTAAAGAGAAAGATTAATACAAATTCTTTAGCGACTATCGATGCCAACTTACTGGCCACATGCTGTTGCTGGACGCTGTAAACTATGTTTGTGTTGGGCTGCGGTCCGCCTTGGTAGAAGATTTGTATGCTGGAGCCGACGACGAGCGTTGAATTGCGCGGATAAAGCCGGATGGGCGCAAAGACCTGTACATTGAGCGGCTCACTGGATACCTGACGCTCGCCCTTGCCCGACTGAAAGACGATCTTAGTCTCGCCAATATTGTTGCCCGTTATGCTGTAGCGTATTTCGCCAACACCCAAATTATGTTGCTCATCCAGCCTGACGGTCAATACGGTGGGATCAAAGACCAGTTCGGATAGCTGATAGACGCTCAGCATATCGGAATCAATGTGCAGCAGATTGTCATTCGTGTCGAAGAGGCGCACAATGGCCTCAATGGAATTGGTGCGCTCGACGCGATCCAAGGCGAGCACACTTATTGACCCTATGCCCACGACAGAGATGGACAAATGTGCGGGCTCGTTCATCAGGCAGCGATCCGTTAGCTCCAGTCGCACATGACCCAAACGCAATGGGGTCAACACCAGCTGCTGCAGATTCTCGTCATGGGTAACCTGCACTATGCCCTGCTCGGAGAGCTCCAGCTGAAAGAAGCCGCTGCCCTGGGCTATGGGTATGCGTTCGCTGTGCGAAGGCGCCAAATAAATGCTGACATGATCCGTTGGCAACAGCGTGCTATTCACCGTATGGAAGCGTATCTCATTCTCGATCACAGGCTTGGTAACTTCGCCCGTCTTCAGCTGCAAGGCAAATCGCATACATTAATTATAATTATATTTATATGAATATATATTATACACACATTCTTCACACCAAATGGAGGACGCTCAGCGTGTATGCCCTGCTGGGCGAGCAGCTTGTCATTGTAGTGGGCGACTGTGCCCTTGATGCGAAAGTTGGGCGCCACTTCACTTAGGGTCAGAACAAGCACATCCCGTGCGGGCAGACGCACGCCATGATAGAGTTCCACTTCGGGCAGCTGCTGGTGGGGAATGCTGTCGGTTTGATAGCGTTCATCGCCCGCGGCAAACTCCCATTCGAGCCACAATGAGCTGATGTTCATGAGCTTGCGATTCTTGACATCCTGCACCTCGATTTCGATATTAAACTTGTTCTCCTCCTCTTTGAGGTACAGCAGCGAAGAACGCAACTCCACGGGACAAGATTGGCGCAGCTGCTGACGTGCATAGAGCTTGAGGAAACGCGGGCGAACGCAGTGCACCTTGGTGGTCACCTCGGCATGGTAGGCGGCAAAGCTGGGCGTGGCCAGCGTGTTGTGCACACGATACGTAAACTCCGTCTTGCCCAGATCACGGCACAGCACGGTAAAAGCCGTAAGAGCATTCTGCGTATCGAACTCTATTTCGGAGACTTTAATAATTTTGCCATCGAATTTGGTTTCCTTGGTGAGTTCCGCCTCGAGCGTAAAGATGCGTTGCGGTCCATGCGCGTAGATAACATTACGTGAAGCGCCAATGGGCAGGATTACCTCGTTCTCCAGCGGATTGAGCACGGACAGCGGTTCGTATACATGCAAATCGACGGAGTCCTGCAAGACCTTATCCTGGAAACTATAGGAAATGCGCAACAAGGTGCTGCCCACGGCAGTGCTGCGTAGGCGTAGCACATGGCACGCCTCCGGCGCGAGTTGATCATGTGTGTCGGCAACAGGCCCATTTTCCAGCTGTAATATCTGATGCGAAAAGTCCAGCTGGAAATGCAAATTGTCGCATTTCGTGTAGGGCACATAGCTGCCATTCACGTGCGCATAGACGGCCACATGCAGGCGCACATAATCCCTGAGCGCTGTCTCGAAGTTGAACTGCTTAATCTCCAGGCGCTTTGGTGGCAAAAAGTAGATTTGTGCTTGACGTGAAACCTTTTGGTTCTTGGTCAACGCGACACGCACTGTGGTATGCGCAGCTAGCTGGACGCCGGCATCAATTAGCTCCTGGGAAACGCCGGGCATGCGCACATCACGTATCTCCGTTGTGGCCAGGCCCTGGCCATCGATTTGCAGCACCTGCGGATTGCCTGAGTACCACATATAGTTGTAATCGCCGCCAGTTGCGTAAAATTGAAATTTCTGCGGCTTCACGGTGTTCGGATCGTAGGGCAGAATCACTTTGGTGGGCCGCAGCACGAGCTCCTCAAAGATTTGCATCTCTGCCTGCACCGAGAGCTGCAAGAAGTCTTCAATTAGTAGACCATAAACAAGATTTATACCTTTACCAACTTACATCCTTGTAGGAGCCATAGACTTGTGTAGAGCCCTGCCTGAGCGCCTCGCCGTACAGCCGGCTGCCATTACGCGTCTTCTTCAGAATCGTAAACAGGGATTCATCCAGCTCGGAGCCAATGTTGTAGCGTGTGCCCAGGGTTATCTTTTGCCCATCGCTGGCAAACAGATCCAGGGCAACCTCGTGGCGTTCGCCCTTAACCGTAATCCAGTTATTGTGCGGCAGCAGACTTATGCCCAGCTTCTGGGGCTCCGCCACGGTCAATAGAGCGCTGGGTCCTTTCGGCTTGACGGACGCACTGTCGCCCTGCTGCGGCATATTGCGATCCCGCAGAAAAACCTGAGTGCGGCCCAAACGTGAGCCTGTGACGCTGCTGCTCTTCAGGTACGCAATATTCTCATCCTCAACCTCGAGAAAGTACTGACGATTTGCTGTTATATCGTGCAGTCTATCCATTTTGAGCTGTAGAATGCGAAAGGTGACAGTATCGCCCGCCATGATGGTCACCTCGGATGGCTCAATAATGATGTTGGCCAGCACACTGATGTACACCTCAATGGGCGGCACATGCCTGTACTCCGGCTGCGGCATGCTGACAGCCACCTTGGAGGTGCCCGTATTGATGCCCTCCAGCAAGATCATGTAGCCCTTAACGCCGGCCGCTTCGAATTTCTCCAGTGCCGGCGGCACCACATGAAACGGACTGTCCGAGAAGGTGAGAAAACGCAAAGCAGGCGGCATATTGCTGCTCGAAGCGGATATATCCCAATTGAACTCAATGCCCTCCAGCGTAAAGAACTCATTGCCCTGGGAATCGAATGCGTGCAGCTCGAAAGTGGCTGGCGCCTCCTCCAGGTACAGTTGCCGTGTGGCTGTGCGCACATTCAGGCGATCAATCGTATCGACTATCACATCGCAGCGGAGCGTCGCGCCGGTGGCCACCTCCTCGGCGAATACAATTGCCGTATTGCGGCGTTTCTCACGTGTCTGTACGGTAACAATCGCCTGGCTGGCGCACTCACTGAATCCACTGTAAACGGGCGTAACACTTATCAAGTCCTGACGCGATGAAGTCCTGTAAATGTAGGCAAAAAAAATTAATCAACAAATTGCAATTTTAGGTTATAAAAACCGGCGCCGGTTTCCCGGCAGACGCACCATTTGTAGCAGTTGGGATCGACGACTTCCAGGGTGAAATTGATGGATTTTTCTTGAAATATGGGCAGCAGAACGCGCGGATGATTTAATTTCGCCGATTCAACCACATTTTTGGACACAAAAATCAGTAAAAACAAATAAAATTCGCTTCTCATTTTGGCACATGTAGGCGTCCCTCTGTACGGTTCCGTTGTTTGGTAGCGAACTTGTTCAACTGAACTGGTCAGCCACTAGTGGTTGCTGCTGTGAGCCGATTAATTTATCGATAATTATAGCGAATGTAGGCAGAGCGCGAAAAATACTGACACCATTCTATCGGTATTTTGTGCTTATCGATATCGGTATGCTGCCAACTTTTGGCGCCAATTAAAATTCAATGTTCACAGATTTATTAATTATTAAGCCTTTCGCTTAACATAACAAAAATACATTAAGAAATTACTATCACAACTTTGCAAATGGACCTTCATCGTCTAAAAAGACATCCAATTGCAATTTGTGCATGTTCTCCGGGTGACACGCATACTTGCTAAAATCTTTAACACCCACATCCAATAAAACCTCATCGTCAATAAAGAAATTGCCCGTGTATTCCCTGGCATCGCGACAAATTATTGCGTATGCTGCATCTGCCATAACCTCCGGCTTGCGAGCATACAACGCACCCTCCGACCCCTGCAACATTTCCACAGCCGCCGTGTTAACAGTCGTCCGTGGCCACAGAGCATTAACGGCTACGCCTCGATCCCGAAACTCCTCGGACATGCCCAGCACACACATGGACATGCCATATTTGGCTATGGTGTAGGCGGTGTGATTAGAGAACCAATGGGGCTTCATGTTCAGTGGGGGCGATAAGTTCAAGATGTGTGGATTATCGCTCTTCAGCAGATAAGGTAAACAAGTTTTGGAACTGAGGAATTTAAGTAATCGTTAATGGTTCTTTTCTGGGCAAGTTAAAGGTTTCACTTACACCAAGAACGTGCCCCTTGTGTTTATATTTTGCATCAGATCATAGCGCTTCATGTCCGTGTCCAGCGTTGGAGTAATGGAAATGGCGCTCGCATTGTTTATCACGATATCTATGCCTCCGAATTTGGCAACTGCCGCTGCCACGGCCTGTTGAACCTGTTTCTCGTCGCGAACGTCAACAATGCAGGGCAAAGCTTTGCCACCCGCCCTTTCGACTGTGAATTAATGTTAAGATAACAATCAGATTATTTTAGACCATGTACCGGTGCAAACTCCAACTGGGATACAAAGTGCATTTACGTACTCTCCTCTGCGGCCGTGTAGATAGTGCCAGGTAATTTTGGATGGGGCTCAGCTGTTTTGGCGGCAATAACAATATTTGCACCATCGCGCGCTGCTTTCAAAGCAATCGCCTTTCCAATGCCACGGGATGCGCCCGTAATGAACAGCGTTTTACCCTGTAATTTTCTATTTACTTTTTATATGCCATTTGTTTTATACTCTTTAATTTGCCTGCCTTACCCCGTGTTTCGCATTGTTATTGCTGGCAGGTTCTGCTAATCTAAAGAGCGCTGAAGTCCAGCGTGACCAAATCTTGTTAGTAATAATATGCCCCTTTCTGTTATGAAATTGACCATTATATACCACTTCGAATTATACCAAATAACGATCTAGAAATGATTTGAAGTTAGAAATATGGTCGCATTTTTTTTAGAGTGATTTTAAAAACTGATATAAGTTGAACAATTTATTTGTAAAAATTACCAAACAAAATAATTAGCACAAACGACCATTACAACTTTGCTAATGAGGGTTACTTTAATATTTAGTTGAATATCGCTGGGCTTGTCGCTACAGATATATAAATCAAAATTCATCAAGTTTCAAATTTATCTGACTATACATTTAACACACACTTGAAAATCGGGAAGCAAACACGATAGTTTAACCATCTGGCAAGGCTTGTGCACCATTTTCCAACACTTAAGGCGCAGAATGTTTGGGCTGCTGCGTTCCCAATTCCTGAATAATGTGAGCATATTAAAACGCAGAATGGCCTACTATGCAGTTGCAAAAGGACGACAGGTTGGCATTTATGATAACTGGGCGCAATGTCAGCAGCAGGTAAACGGCTTCAAGGGAGCCATTTACAAGAAGTTCAACACGCGCCAAGAGGCGGAGCAATTTATAAATCCAGCTGGCGCCGCAGGGAATTACGCACCAGATGAAGTGGCTGTGGCGCTCGGACAACGGCAGCCGCCGCCAGCCAGCTGGGCTCCTCGTCAGGAGTATCAGCCGAAGCGGTATGCGGCTAAGCCTAAAGATTTTTGGCCTGAAGATGTTGTAGAACAACAGGAGGTCACGGACGAGGATCTGGTAAGTAGAGGACGCAGTAGCTCGCTACCTTTAATACTAATGTCTATGCCCTTCAGGTAGGAGTCATGCAAGAGGTGGAAGGATTGCCCGCACAGTCCGGCAGCCGCAAACGCAAAGTACAAAGTAATAATTCTGGTAGTTACAAAATTCCGCGGCACATGTCAAATGCGGACGAGCCTGTTGCACTCAAACAATTCGGAGCATTTGAGTTTACATTGAATGCCGAAGGCTATGTGATTGTGTATACGGATGGATCATGTCTCGGTAATGGACGAAAGGATGCGTGCGCCGGTTTCGGCGTCTATTTTGGCGACAATCATCAATTGTATGTCTAGAGCTCAGAGTTTTCATATCGAGGCTTATTTCCCGCTTCCTTTTAGAAACGCTGCGAAACCCGTGCTGGGGCGGGTGACCAACAATGTGGGTGAGATACAGGCTGCCATATATGCAATTAAAACGGCATTGGACTTGGGCATAAAAAAGCTCAGCATCAACACAGACTCGCAGTTTTTGATCAATTCAATAACCAAATGGGTGCCAGGCTGGAAAAAGCGCGGCTGGCGCTTACCCAACATGGAACCTGTTAAGAATGTCGTTGATTTCAAAGAATTGGATGAGCTCTTGCAAAGCAAGGAAATTAATGTAAATTGGGTGCGTTTTATTAACTATATTTACTATTATACCTCAATTAATACTCGTTTCTCTTTTTTCAAGAACTACGTCGAGGCGCATAAGGGCATTAAGGGTAATGAAATGGCTGATAAACTGGCACGACAGGGCTCGCAATTATACAAAGAATTAAATTGCAAAAACTAAAAGACTATGAATAATTATATTAGATTTAAAATTAAGTTGATGTATTTAAAGTTACGCGCGGAATATTTGCCTTAAGTTGGCAACATGCAAAAATTGACAATTCGCGCTTAAGAAAGTTGGCAACTCTGTGTTCTATGTGTTTGGAATACAGAAGCGAAATAACGTACTAGTTTTGCATTTATTTTAAGAAAACACAATGAAATGTTCTACAACAAAATGTACTTCATTTCATCACAATTAAATTACAGAAATGTATGGAATTTATAAGTTTGGTATTTTCTGTGCTTCAAATTACGCGCGGTATTTTGCCTAAGGTTGCCAATCAAATTGACAATTCGTGTTTTGACAAGTTGGCAACTCTGCCTCGTATGCATTTGGCTATGATAAACAAATTAATAAATTTGCACTTTGTTTTTAATGTATAACCATGAAATGTTCTACAAATGCAGCGTTTGCTATACTTAATTTAATTGCCGCGTTGCTCCTAAGCGGAGTATGCTGTTTTCTGCAGCAGCAACCCACGGTGCGCATTGAAATGGACGAAGCCGGCATGCACAGGTTTGTATAGAAATCAAATGTTATTTAAAGTGGTTAATTAATATGTTCTACAAATAGAAAACTAAGGTACACCGTACAGTTTGAAAAAACACTCGCGGCCACGAATTGTGACTATGTGCTGGCTCAACCTCTGCCTGCAGCAGTTTATGTCAGCACCGATGAGCTGGACGGTCTGCAACGCCTGAAAATGGTGAGCACAGCGGGAGTACCCGACTAGCAGATACCCTGTACCCGGCACAGAGTTGACACTACAAACCATATACCCACTACTATGCACGCCACTTGCTGCGCAGTCTGTCCACGCTAGGCTTCTCATGCTGAGCAGGAATATATGTACTTTATGGGGTCCGAGAAGCCTCCTTTTGCGTGTTACATACATTTGCACAAAGCTCTTAAACACTTTTTACTCATCAGTGAATAAGAAACCTTTCAAATCAAAGACAGACTAAATTTCATCTTGTTGCTTTGCAGCTGAATGCAGTGTATCCGAAGTTCGTGGACGTTGAAATCATCACCGAAAAGGCTGAACCGTTTTCGGTGCTATTACGTGGAACGCCAAAGATTACGGATACCCTAACACTGCCTATTCATTTTCGCTATCACGCCGCGAGCCGCAAGCAGTAAGTCCTCTATATATATAAATATATATGTATATATAATAATTCCATTCGCCGTGCAGCACCGCGGCCACGGTCGTAATAGGCGTACCCCGACTTTATCTGAGCTGTCCAATGGGCGATAAGGAACTCATTGACACTGAATTAGTAGATGGACCAGATAAGTTCTACTGCCTTGGCGAGCATAAAACCGATTTTGAAGAGCAACACAAACAGTTGACAGCCGATAATTGCAGCTGGCAACTAGTTAAGGCGGATTTTCAAACGGAGCGACCGCTGCACGCCGAGATACCTGTGGGCGACGCCAATGGCTATACATTTGTTCTCTATGCCACAATTGCTCTGACCTGGACGGCGTCCATTTGGACAATACTGAGCACTCGCTCGGTAGCTCGTCGCATCAATGAAGAATTAACCGAGCAGCATCTGCTGCTGCAGCAAGCGGACAACAGCGATTCCATTTTGAAAGGATCTCGGCGTAAAATAAATCATAAAACAAGATTCGAGTGATAAACACCTCGCCAGACTATGCCATATGCCAGATTTGTATATAATTGGGGCTGTGTGTGCGCTCGTGCTGTCGTAGAGATAAACGCAACTGGAAGACGGGCCCAATAAATGCCAGCAGATGCTGATTCCACAGACAAGGCCTTATTAAGCAATATTTTGTGATTTCCTATTGTATATGTTTATATGTGTATTCAGAGTACATTAAACTTTGGTTGCTTTATACTAGGTGTATGAAATAAATGTTAAGCAGCGCATGCAAAAATGTTTCTGAACTTATCTCTCATTACTGCGCAACAAGAAGTTATTTTCTTTCCGTTGAAGAGCTAGCTGCCAGGTTATGGCATTGTTTTTCTGCAATTGCATTGTTAAATTAGATAGCTTTCACCTGAATTTGCTGCTAATCTGACTTTATTATCAATTGTCCCAATGCCGAATCCCCTATTCTCTTTATAATACTTATCATATCTAGTTTTAGGTTGTTTTCTTTGCTCTACACACTATCTGCCTGTTAGGACTTTCTCTTTGGTCATCAAACATGCAGATATAGTTGATTATAAACTTATAACAAGTTACCCGGCGTTGCCAGGGTCAAATACATAATGTCTAAAATGCAAATGATAACAAAATAGGTTTGTAAAATTCACGCTTACTTCAGATATGTGTACATAAAGCCGCTTAAATTGTATTTTATATTTCTTTGTTTAATAATTAATAAACTAAATTTAAAAATGGCGATGAATTTGAACCGGCGACTTTCCAACTGTTAGTCCGACGCTCGGAGACCTATCACAAAATGAATTTATGCTAATCTTAACCTAAACTTATGAAATTACAACTGAATATGGCTACAACTCAAAACCGATCCTCTTTGCGGTCTATCGGGGCTTTGGTTCTGGAGTCCAACTGTAAATTGTTGCGTAGGGTCGTTGTGCTGGACACGCTGGGTGGGTCGTTCCAGGGCTGCACCGTGGCCTTGCCCAGGAGCACGAAGAGCGCATTGCATAGCAGATAGATGCCACCGGTGATGAAGAAAACGACCCGCCATTGGGTGGGATCCTCTTCATCCATAAGAATGCCGCCCACAACTAAAGGCGCCACAATGGATGTCACTCCGGCCAGGCCATTTGTGACGCCCATCATGGGACCAGCAAAGTTTGGCGACAAGTCCATGTGATTGACGAGGTAGCCACAAAAGCAGGCTGCATTGATGCCCACGGCCAAAGTGAGCAGGACAATAGCTCCGGTCTTCTCGTCGGCGGTCATGTAGCCCAGCCCGATTAGGCAGCCCATGGGCACCCACTGGCCAATTGAGTTGAACAACTTACGTGCCGTGGTTACCGTGATGCTGCCACGATTGATAAGCAGATCGGAAATGGGACTGACCACAAAGCATAGGACACCCATGGCAAAGTAGGGCAAGGAGGAGAGCAGCGCATTCGACTTGACATTCAGTTTTAGTACCTTGCTCATATACGTCGGCATCTCCGTGAGCAGCGTGTAGAAGCCCCAGGTGAAGCCGCAATGGGCGGCCAGCAGGCCATAGAAAGCCGACGAAGTGAAGATGGACATCCAAGGCACAGGCAAGGACTGCAGTATATTGATCGCAACAGTTAGACACAATTATCATTAGCTAGGAGCTGGAGCCCTGCATCGAGTCAAATGCAACTGCAACTCGAACTTATTCGAACAACATACTTGTTCGAGTAAGTTCGAGTTGCAGTTGCATTTGCCCGTTCGATCGAACATGTTGCTGGCCCGACAAGCTCGAACTTTGTTGAATGAACGTTTTTGCTCAATACTCGTCGGAATTAACCGATTCTGGGCTCAACTACAAACATGGATGAGACTCACCTGACCGCTGTTGTTGCTGCCCGTCAAACTTTCAATGTACTCGCGTTCGATTTTGCTGATGTTGCGTGATGTGGCCGGCTCGTTGGCGCCCTGCCAGAGGAAGAGCAGCGCCCAGGCCAGGCTCAGACCACCGGAAATGTAAAAGAGTCCCGGCCAGCCCATGCTGGACTCAAATATGTCACCGCTGCTAACCAGAATGACCGCCGTGCCAAACTGCGCTCCCGAATAGATGCCAGTCGTGAGAAAGCCGCGCTCTGTGCGCGGCACCCACTTGGACAATAGCGTATGGACACACGGATAAACACTGCCCTGGACCAGGCCCGTCAGCACGCGCAGCACACAGATATCGATCCAGCCACCCTCGGCGGCCAGGGGATGAAAGAAGCACAGGATGCCGCCCGTGGCTGTGGCCAAGCTAATCACATATTTGGCGCCAAAACGTTTAGCCAACAAGCCTGTAAATTGAGATTAAAGATAAGTGTGAAACGATTTACGTTTCTATCATTAACAGACTGTCAAAGCTTTAACTGGTTGGGAATTGCAAGAGAAGTGTGAATTAATAGAGAACCTCACACTTCTATCATCAGCATATTGTCAAAGCTTTAACTGGTTGGGAATTGCACGAGAAGTGTGAATTAATAGAGAACCTCACACTTCTATCATTAGCATATTGTCAAAGCTTTAACTGGTTGGGAATTACAAGCTAGCATGCCAGAGTCTACTTGCGTGTGCTTCCCCCCGGGACAACAACTCGCGTTCGCGTCTATTAACTAATTATTGGCTAATTGATTTTCTCACCTGACGGCACCTGGGACAGCACATAGCCCCAAAAGAAGCTGCTCAGAATGAGGGACTTCTCGGCTAGATCCCAATCGTAATACGGAGCACCGGCAGTTGATTGAGTCATGGGCACAATCGCAGCGGAGATGTTTACACGCTGAAAGTAATTGATCATCATGCCGACAAACAGCAGAATCGCCTGCCCGTGACGTGCTCCCACTCTGCTGGCTGTAAAGATAAAGAAAATACGATAAAGATAATCTGTATACTATAGTTAGCTAAAGCGTTTAACTAGCTAAGTAGCTCAGCTGGGCGCTAATCAGGAGCGGAGTCCTTTCGCTAGCTCTGAGATAGACCATGTTGCAGCGACGCGGGGCTTAGGTTTATGAATGCAAATGTTTGCGATATTTGTTCAATTATATTCTAGGATTATTTGCACATGCATTTAAACGCTGCCCAGATAGTAAACGCGACGCTTATTTACTTTTGTTTTTAACAAGTATTGTGTGTCATTATCATTAACACATGCCAATGCGAAAAACAAAAGGCGAAAACCGTCTCAATGGAAAAGTTTAACGGCGCCAGTGGAGTGCACAAAGGGGGGAAAATCCGGCGCAGCAGTTGCATATTTCAAATATAGTCTCAAAAAAAGGAAGAAAATAAACTTAAACAAATGATTTAATGCTGGGCAAACTGGGCGCTAATCACAAAGTAAATGTTTAATTGTGATAAACGAATCGCTATTCAAAAACGAATTACTTATCTTTGCGGCGATGCCAGATTTATGAGATTTATAGCATTTATTAAAACGTTACGCGATTTTACAAATACTTTTAAATACAGCCCAGATAATATCCAGACGCATTGAGTATATTGTGCAGGTCTGGCCGGCCAGCCGAGAGACTCTTATAAAACTCTCAGGTTTTATAAGTGGGACGAAGAGTCGTGGGCTACAAGACGGACTCTCCGTCTCCGTCTCCGTCGCCGTCGCCGTCTCGGTCTATCTACTTGTGTATTTATAATACAAACTGATAATTAATGGAAAATGCGACAATTTGCCAGCGATTTAACGTGTTGTCGTGCCTTGAGTAGCCGCACTCCAGCCTATCAATAACCTCTTCTGGCTGATTGCAAAAGCTCTCTTTGGAGGAGCAACTCCGCCGAGTGCCAGATTAACTATCTATCGCAAAGTTAAATTGTACAGAGCACTTTCTTATAAATTACTGATATCGTTATGCAGGTCGTTTTCTAATCAATTAGAATGTGTCTCGAGTAACTCACTTAGTTATTCGCAACTTAAAAACTTGAAATCAACTGATATCAATATCAATTTGTCCGCTTGCTAATCAATTGGGCGAAATCTTAAGAAATTCTCTTGTTCAATTTCCATTCACAACTTAAAAACCTGAAATCAACAAAAGTCTACTTACGTTTTGTTGGCTTCTCCGCGTTGCTATCAAAGCCCATGGCTAGGGTTAATTTTTAAATACTATAATTTATAATTGTACTTGTATTTTGGTCTGTAACCCTTGTTGGCACTTCTTCGGTTCGCTCGCGTTGTTCAACGGCGACTAAAACGTGAAATGCCTTCAACTGTGGCTTTTATACCGGCTGCAAGAATCCGTTTGCTCTGATTATCTGCGCTGCTGCCCGATTTTGAGATAGCCGCCAGTTGTTGGCCTTTAATGTTAGTCATTATCGTGTTTGGTTCCAGTCGTAAACCAATAAACCGCTGACAAATAATTGCGATTTATCTAATTAGTAATATAGTTTAAATATATCCCACGCATGTGTGAAAGACATAAACATAAATATATTGTGCTAAATTTAATTTATGTATTATCCGCTAATTCCCTTATCAATTTTTGAGTATGCACACACCGTAAATTTGGCATTGTAATGTCTGGTCTTATCTCTAGAGTAACTGGCAAAGATTCCTGTAATTATTTATATTTCCGTAGAAGAGCGTCATTAAAACGCGACAGATTTAAGCATCTAGGGAAGTCGCAAATCTAAATTCCTAAATTCTAAGTAAACGCGTGATAAAAATGCATTCAAATGTTTGTTCAATGAATAATTTCATTTAAATAATATTCAAATCAACTAAGCAAGCTTTGGCTTTGGCGTAAATTTTAAATATATGTATATAAATCTGCGAATTTGAATTCACGGCAAGAGCGGGACGGTTAACTTGGGTCGCTAGCCAACACTCGAAGCGCATTTTACAGCACTAGAGCTCGTCGTAAAAGTGCCAAACGCACTTAGCCAACACTTTTTTTATTTGTTTTGTGTTAAATTTGTTTTAAATATGTCTACTCGTTTATCATTTGGCGACGATGACCAAAAACATATGCCCCGAATTATGACCTTTCGCCCCAGCTATGAGGAGTTCACCAACTTTGCCAGCTACGTAGAGTACATGGAATCACGTGGAGCACACAAGGCTGGCTTGGTTAAAATCATTCCGCCCAAGGAATGGAAACCGCGCCGTTCAGGTTATGATATTGAGAATATAAATATGACAATACCGGCACCGATCTGTCAGGTCGTAACTGGGTAAGCGAAGAAGTGTATATGAAATATGGCTTGCTGTTGGCTGATCCCTCTTGGTTATCCAGCGCCCACGGCGTTTATCAGCAGATCAACATACAACAACGCCGCCAGATGACACTGCGCCAGTTCATGGAGAAGGCCAACTCGGAGCTGCATCAGACGCCCCGTCACTTCGACTATGACGATCTGGAGCGCAAGTACTGGAAGAACATAACGTACATATCGCCGCTATATGCGGCCGATGTTAAGGGCACGCTGAGCGACGAGGACCTGAACGTGTGGAATATCGGACGACTGGACACTATACTGAATCTGGTTAACACAGATTATGGCATCGAAATAGATGGCGTGAATACGGCGTACTTGTATTTCGGCATGTGGAAGAGCTCGTTTGCCTGGCACACCGAAGACATGGACTTGTATTCCATTAATTATCTGCACTTCGGCGCCCCAAAGACTTGGTATGCCATACCGCCCATCTATGGCAGGCGCTTGGAAAAGCTGGCCAACGAGACCTTTGTGGAGAACTATCAGGAGTGCAATGCATATCTGCGGCACAAGATGACCATGATCAGTCCGAAGGTGTTGCGTCAGCATAATATACCATTCAATAAGATCACACAGGAGGCGGGCGAAATAATGATCACATTTCCGTTTGGCTATCATGCCGGCTTCAATCATGGCTTCAACGGTGCCGAGTCCACAAATTTTGCCTCCAAGCGCTGGATTGAGTATGGAAAGCGAGCGAGCATTTGCAAATGTCGCAGCGATATGGTTAAGATCTCCATGGAAACATTTGTGCGACACTTTCAGCCGGAGCGCTACGAGAACTGGCTGAAGGGCGAGGACTACGGTTGCCATCCCGAGGAGCCGGGCAAAATATGCGCCGCCGCACCGCCCACCATCAATGAATATCAAATCACACAGGAAAGGTCGGTTTAGTATGTCAATTGATTTTTCTTAAATTACCCTCCTGTTTTGTACACTCCAATCCAGCTTGCAAGCGGCCAAATCAAAAGCGACGCATCCACAGAAACGTGGCTGCTCCCTGGCCGAGGTCAATAATGCCCATTTGGATGCGGACGATGACAAGACGAGCGTGAGCAGCCGCAGCAGCGCCAATCTAAAGCAAGCTGTGGTCAAGCTTCGCAAGCTGCCAATAGTTGGGCCACCCGCCGAGTCGGCGCCAGTGGAAGCAGCCCCTGGACCGGACACCAAAAAGAAATACGACTTCAACTCGATTGCGGTGGTGCGCGTCAAGCGGATGTGGAATGCTCTGCCCTGCACGGAGCCGGGCACGAATTTACTGACCAATGGCGTCGTGAAGAACACAAAACGAATGCGCTTTCAGACGAAGGTTCTAACGCTCGAAGACGAGGATTAGCAGCTGCTGCCGCCGCCCGGGCAGCATCTCTTCTCTGCAAACGATTTGACGATCTCTGTTGTTGGTAGTTTTATAAGACCGCGCAATCAAAGAAATACATATACATATATATATATTAATAATCACATAGATATATATACATATATAAATAAGTACCTAAATAACAAAGGGGCACAGCAAAATGTGCTCGGCTGCTCTAGTTAAATTTACGTTTATATATAAATTAGAAGCTAGCTTTGCAAAACGACTTGAAAGCTGCCACAAAAACAACAAAAAAAAAAGGCAAAGACAAAAATGTACTTTCCGAATTTATGTTTACGAAGAGCAAAGTCTGCAAAAGCCCATACAACTGGGATGGGCTTCTAAGTTTTATACTGTGCGTGGCCTGCTCCAGGCTAATTTGATTTATATTTTGTATTTTATTTCCCCCTTTTAGGCACAGGCTTCCCTTAAAATCAATAAATTTATATTGTTTGTCGAGAGTATTTAATATGTGTACACATTTAAGTAGGTTTTTGTTTATTTAACTTGAAACGCGCAGCTGTCGTCAAGTTTTGCGAATTGCCGATTTACATCAAAAAAAAAAAAAAAAAAACAAACAGTAGGTATCCCAACGTTTCGACGATATCACTGTGAAATGGTTGAATACAAAGGCTAAGGAAAGCCGGCCTAAACGTACCGTTTAATTAACTGCTTCAACTTATATATTTCGTTTCGTTTTTGTTTCTTTTTTTTTTTTTAGTTTGTTTTTTGAACTTAACATTTTTTTGTCTTTTCCGTAATGTAATATATGAAAAAATTATAAAACAGCAATAAACTAAGTAAAACTCATTATTATAAATGATTCAAGAAGCTACATGAATTCTTTTTTGTTTTTTTTTTTTTTATCTGTGCTTGCACAATTCCATGTTGGAATTTTCATCCCTTACTCCTGCTGCCTTTGAGAGAGATGCTGATGATGATGACAATGGGGGACTGGCAAAATGAAAGAAATGTTTGGTTGTGAAATATATGCACGCATTCTAAATGCGTTAAGCATGTAGCTAAATCGACAATCATTTTATGAGGGGTATGGGGGGGTGGGTACAGATCTTAATTGTTGTTTACTTATACAGGGATGTGGGTGGAGGGTGGGTGGAGGGGTGAAATTGGCAGGCTCTAATTGATATCTGACTTGATATCATCTTCTAGTGGCTGGCAAAATATATAATTTTGGAACGATATTTATATATATATAAACATGAACTTAGGCTAGATAGCTATAGGTGTCTTTGTGTCCCTCCATGCGCTCCAGATACTCCTTCTCAATCAATATATCGATGCACTTCTTAATGACCGGCACATTGGGCTTAAACCGTGTCGACAGCTGATTGAGCACCTCAGAGATGAGATTAGTGTGATTGAGACGCTTGCGCATCTTCATGATGCGAACGATCGCCGCCTGGATCAACAGCTTGCGATCCTCCTCAATGTGTTTGGTGACAGTCTCCTGCTCAACTTTAAGCTCAGTCTTCAGCGGATGATTGATGTTAATGCGACGCTTCTTGCTCTTATAATCCAAAAACAATTCCACAGTTGAGTCGGATGTGAGGGCATTCTCGCTATCGCTGGACGTCAGCACTTTGGCCTTGAGCAGTATTTGCAATACCTACAAAACGAGCGCACACAAAATATGCATGTCATTAATAACATAGTTTCTGCTCCAATTTATGCTGCTCACCTGTATCAAGTTCTCCAGCTGAGATTGCGTATTATCACGCAGCTGTTGCACTGTGAAGCTGAGCTGATCGTTGAACTGCAACAGCACCGACATTTGGAACGTGCTCACCTGCAGCGTGTAGACGACATTGCTGCGATTCACGTTCATTATTAATTCACCCTTGCATTTGTGATACAGCCAATTCAGTTTGCGGCCCGAATGCCGAGCTGAGTAGAAAATTGTAAACTGTTGAACGGATCGTTCCAGTTCCGAGGGTAGCAGAAAATTGTTGTTCTGCGTGAAGGGCCAGGCGTTTGTTGAGAGCACCTCGATGCCAAAGTCAATTTCGGATGTTATATTTTCGGTCTTCAGGTACTCCTTGAAATTTGAATTCAAGTCCTTGGACAGGCCAATGTCCTGGAACATGCGCTGCAGCTTAACAGTGTATTCATAACCGCAGGTCTGCTTCAGCTTGGAGATCATCATTGCCTCGGCATCATCAGACGCCGATGTATGACTGACTAAACGCTTAGCCAGCATATTTGAGTAGTACTTCTGAAAGACATCCTTGTCCTCAATATATTTGAAGACGACCATCACCTGATTCAAATTATCCTCCAGCTCCTTGTCCTCCGGATTCTTTGACGATTTCTTGAGCAACAGATCGCAATATTTGGCCAACAATTCGGGCGATTTGCCGGCATTGTTTGGCCGCGTCACCACATTTGAATTTATAAATTTACCGCACGCCTTGTCCAACGAGGCCACAAATCCATTGTCATTATCGAATGCGGTCAAAACGAGCGCATTGTACTTTTTGTGTGTATCAAGTATGGTTTGTACATAGGTTTTTGGATCGTTGGCCGCGTCGCTGGTGCAACATTTCTCGATGGCTTCTGTGCCCTGTTGCAGTATGTGATTCTCGAGTATTTTCTTCAATTGATCCAGATTTTTGGGCGAGAGCGCAACCAATGAATACATGCGTTTCAGATCTTCGTTTCTGTCGGCATTCAACAGGTTCTGGAACTCGGTATGGAATAATCTCAAATGCTTCTCAATCAGTACCTGAATAGAAATCCAGAATTAAATAAACGTTTATATGGCAATCATTTCACTTAGAGTACAGTGAAAGCTTCTTAGAAGGAAGGAGAGAAGCCTTTTGCTTCATCGTCAGCTTCCTTTCCCCGCAAAAGCTTTCACTACGTTAGCTCTTAATCCTGAATTGAATGGCTGCTTACCTGTTCGCAGGTCGATTTGAGGACATCCGCCGTTGTCTCGTGCAGATAGGATAGGGCATTTTTTGAGTTGCGTCCACGGACGCGCTGTTTCTCCTCCTCTAGACGGGTTTCGACATGCTTCAAGTACTCTGTCACCGTGTAGGCGGATAGGAACGCATCGGACTCCTTCTCGTAGAAATCGGTCGTGTCGGCTATGAATTTCACTTCGAAATTATCTTTATAGACCGATAGCTTTCGTTCGTTAACATCGGTGTCGTCCTCATTGAAACTCAACTCGACATAGCACTCAATAACATCGCGGACTAGGGCACGATTTATAAGCTTGCCGTGGCGCTCCTCCTCAATGGACTTGAGAATCGCCTTGGTCACCGGCTCGTTGAGCTCTTCGAACAGATGCCCCTTCCAGGCAACCAGTGCCAGACGATAGATCTTATAGATGCCCTTCTGGCCCTCCTCGCACTCGCGCTTCACCCAATTGCGATTGAGGTAATTGCAAATGCCATCCAGCACGGTGCTGGAGAACTGATACGATTTCCACTGCTTCGTATAGCGCAAGAGCAGCACCTCCTCGCCCCTTATTGACTGGAAAGTGTTCAGCAAATCCTTCAGATAGTCCTCTAGGAACTCCGCGAGCCGATTATATAGTTTCTTGCCAACCAGCTGAGCACCGCCTGACTTACCGCTGCTGCGTCCGCTCGGTGCTGCGCTGACGCTCGTGCAATAGTCATAAACGTGCGTATAGAATCTCATATACTGATTACGTGTTAGCGATTTTTCTTGACGGAATATTTGCAATATGCCCCCCTCCAGCTCCTTCCAGATGTCATTCAAATTGACCGGCCGCTGTGTGGCCTGCGAATTGCTCGAGCGATTCATCTTGGCAGCCGGTGGCAAATCACGTTTGCCTTCCACCCGATCTGGTTGCTGTGGCCGGTGGTGTTCCTTCTGTTCCTGCTCCTGCTGCTGCTCCTGCTGTTGCTGTGACAGTACGACAATAGGCGCGGGCGACTGGGACGTGGGCTGACTGTCCTGGTTGCGTCGTTTGGCTGCTAATCTTGTCTTGGGTGTTTTGGTCGGAATTTTGGCGAAATCAAGTGTAACAATTTATGGGGGAAGATATAAAATATGTATTTTTTTCAATCTGCAAATATACACAACATCAATTATCTATAGTAGGCCGCGAAAATTAAATACAATATTAAATATAGCCGATTTACGATATATGTATGTACATATTTCTATGCCGATTGGAGCTCGAATATATTGTCCTTTGATTTCTGAAGATTTCATGCGAATCTCTAACCGCTTTGCTCTTTCACACTCGTATATAAGTAAACGCATTCGCTATCCTGCTCTGACGCACGATTACCAACACTCAAAAGCAACAAGACTTCAATTAATGAGAATCGCTAAGGAAAACAGTTAACTGAGACACCCACACCAAGGCACACAGCATGCCAGTTTCACTTATTCTGGTTGGCATAGGGTATAACAACAAACACACACACAACACTCACACATCAAGATGGTTGAGTGTGTGTGAGTGTGTATGTGTGAGTGCATCCACATATGAAACTCCCTGCCCGAGGCGCATTGAAAAATATGTAATTCGATATGCAAAGTTCAAAGTTGCAATTGACTCAAAACTAGAAAAATATGTAGTAACAAGCAAAAAATAATCATAAATACCCTTGCAGCGATATCACATACATACATATGTGTTTTAGTATTAGTATTAGTGTGTATGTGTGCATTGGCATATTATAACTTCCTGTTAAAATAAACACACACACATACACGCACACGCACATAGGCACACAAAACGTACGTAAATGGTCTAATAAAACATGTTTTATTGCACCAACCTTAGCAAATAGGTTTTTTACAAGTAGGTTGTTATGTTTTCAAGCACAAATCTTTTTGTTTGTGTAAAAAGAAAAACTGTCGAACATTTTCACTAGCTTTTAATCTGTGGCGTCGTGATTTCCCTTTTGGAGCACACGTACTTTTTTTCACCTTTTGTTCGCCATTTTCACAGCACTGGCACTGACATACAGCTTGCGAATCTTATCAGAGCAACGAGTTTTAACATCAATTTACCTGTTTCCAGATGTTGTTTAATGCTACGCGTGTATTTTAATGCAATTTTCAGTACTTTTTAACTGTAATTTAACTAATTTGACGATTTTTTTTACCGTTTGTACAAATCACTCTTTCCAACTAAAAAGAAGCTCAGCGTTGCCAGATCGCGCTGTACATGACAGAGTGGATTTCATTAATATGGCAGCACCGTTTGACAGTCGCTGACAGCCCCACAAAATCATATCGATAACAAGATTTTCACTTTAGCAACCCTAAGCGCATACAAAAAGCCATCGATAACAAAATTGACTTTCCGCCATCCCTAGTTAGTGTAAATAAATAAAAAATAAAACAGAGCAACAACATTTTGAATACGTCAGAAATAAGTGCTAACTGTTTGTCGCGTAATTGTCTTAAATTAAGAACATTTATAGATGGAGCAATTCTCACAGAGTTGGCACTTATTGGCGCTGATACTGTTATTGACGTTGTTTTTATCGCACCATGACCAATGCGACGCAGCGGCACCAAACACAGCTAGCACAAATGCCAACACAGATCCGCAAAGGATCGTAAAAAAGGATCAGGCTCCACCGCTGCCTGCGGCGCAAGACACTGCCTTGCAACAGACGTCGGCACCAGAGAAAGTAGTCGTCATAAGTGAAAAACCGCAGCAGGCGGCGGCGGCGGCACAACATGAACATCCGACAGGCGTGCTGCCCGAAGAGGATGTGCACATTGAGCATTCTAATATGAACAACAACACAGATTTTCCGGATACATACGCAGCTGTCTTCTATATACTGGTGGGCATTACAAGCTCGGCCATTTTGGTGCTGGTTGTACGTGTCTATCGGTAAGTCGAGTGTTTCGTTTGAACGTGCCTCTAATCAGCTGCTACGATCGGTTCGTTAAGCGCGGTCTGATGATAACGGTCCAAGCAGTGTTGCCAATTCAGCTATTTTCTAGCCAAATTTGGCTATTTTTAAAGGTCAGCAGTTGCTAAAATTTAAAATGTATTTAGCTTGAGTCAGTTTGTGCTCAAAAAGCTCATTCAGCTAATTTTAGCTGTTTTCAGATTTCGTATTCAGCTATTTATTAAATCCGCAGTTGGCAGCACTGGTGCAAAGTTCCGTTATTTTTATACATACTTTTCATACTTTTTTCGCCTTTCTTTTCAGTCTGCGCTTATCGCGCGCTGAGCGCAAATACGGCGTGCAAGGGGATCGCGCCAATCAGGAGCTGACACCACTGCCCATGGCCATTGAAGATGTGAATAGCGACGAGGAGGAGGATCACACACTGTTCGAGGTGAATCGGCAGAGCATACGCATATTATGAAATCCAAACAAGATATAGAACCAGATCAGGCCAAAGGTCTGTTTGGGATACAGCGCCACGATTCTCATTTCAGGAATTTGCCTTCTCGGTTGCTTACGGTGTATCAATTGTAATTGTAATTTTTTCTAGTGTATCGTAGTTACTAACAATGCCTAACAGTTGAATTGCCTTATAAGGTAACATAAGATTTTTGTGCATTTTCTCAAAAAACAAAACAAAACAAAAACAGTTGAAGTTCAAGTTTAACGAAAAAAATAAAAAAGAAAAATAACATTTGTGATACCAAAAGATATGTATGTATGTATGTAAGAAGTTGCAATTAATGCATACGATAAATGCTTTGAACTAATTTTCTACACATCCATACCTAAAACATACAAACACTAACACATGTTGTGTGTGTGTGTATTGTCTATGATATATGTATAACGTGAATAACGGTTAAACAAATAAATGTGTGTGTATTTGAGAAACGTATAAGCCCGTTTATTTTCGGTTTTTTTTTTTATATATATATTTTCATTGATTTTACTTTATTTATCGACACGCACAAACACATTTACACACTATAAGGTCATTGTACAGTACACTCTTACGATTAAGACAATTAGCATTTATAATTGACATGATTTATCATGATTTTTAGACAAACACAAAACTTCACTTTTAACTTAACAGCTAAGATCACAAAAATAATTTATTAACAATACTGCGGCTGCGGCTGACAAAACAGGCACAACAAGCATGTTGCCCCTCCAATTATAGTGTATACTAGTGACGAATAAACTAGGTCTAATACTAGAAATTAGTTATTATCTTGCAGTTAATATGTATGTATGTATGTAGCTGTTACTGTTGGATCTAAGAATTACTACGGCACTTTAATTTTGTTCTAGTTTTTGTTTTGTTTTTCAAGTTGTTTTTTCTTCTTCTTCTTATACTCTATGCTAATATTCAGTTTTTTTTTATGGGACTCCTTGGCTAAATCATGCTGCCAAACATGCGTTTGCCGCGCGTTAAAACCAAACTGACAACCATCACGGTCAGTAGAAAGAATACCAGACTTAGAAATGTGGTGATGAGGCGACATCTTTGGCGGAACTTCTTCTCCTTTTCCATTTTGAGGCGCAGCTGCTCGGCGCGCGGCAAGTCGAGCGTAAAATCCGATTCGGGTCGGGACGATGGCTGTGCATGCAAATAAAAAAATATTTAACTATATATATATAATATACAGAAATAAGTATTTAGCTAGGCTATGTTTACATTTATGTAAATTACATAGATGTAACAGTTGGCAACATTGGCACATAACATAAACGGGATACACTGTTAGAATGAACGTGTGTTTGTGCATGTAAGCATATGAGAGTGTGACGTCACTATTCAACTACACTAGGAACGCTGCAAACCAACTATACTTATTTTATGTATATAACACGTTTTTAAACTAATTAATATGTGGCGTTAGCTTGGCGCTCTTTATGTAAATCGATTATGCACATGTTAACGATATTGTTAGGTCAGGTAGCTAAGACGCAGATTACGAAGATAAAGATGAACCATCATCAATCCAAGATGGCCCTCAGTGAACGCTGTGACTGACGATTGCTTTGACATTGATGATGATGATGATGATTATCGTAGTCGCTGCATTGATCTGATTTAAATTGCATGGCAACTATTTTAGGCTAAGGTTTACTGGCCACTTGAATTATGTGTTAGGCTAGGCTAAATATTATTTGCCATAAATCTTATCATAAGTTTTGCATATTATACACGTAACTTTTTGCAATAGCTGCAAGGCGTGGCACTCACCGAACAGGTGGGGAAAAAGAGAGGGAGATAGAGAGATAAAAAAGGGCGCAACGCACAAAAATTTGACCCACTAAGCGGCCGTTGTTGTTGTTTTCTTTTGCGCATCTTCTTTATTTTTTTCTGTTGCCGGTTTTAAAATTTAGCGACACAACCTTGAAATCTGTTAAAAAATTTACACATGTATGTATGTATGTGTGTGTATATGTATGTACGCATGCATTCGTTTACTTTGTAAATGTAACAGGTTTGTTGATTCTCACAAAACATGTAAAGTATTATGCAATCTTTAAATTTTATTTATACATATATATACATACATTTGTATTTATAAATCTTGGTATTTAAATACCCACAATCACACCCCCACACTTTTTGCAACCGGATGCTAAATTTGTGACAAAAAATTCTATAATAGCTCAATAGCAATAATCACAGCTATGGGATTTGTTGTCTTGCAAAAAGCCGCACATATCAAATTTCAATCATATTGGCAAGTGAAAGTTGCGCATATGCAATATAGTCATTAAAAGGGCATTCAATTTTGAGTGTTCACACACACGCATGTACATATATATTCATATATACATACATATGGATATTTGTATGTAGGAGTAATTTTAGGGTGTGTGTAAGTGTGCCCATAAACGCCTGTTGAACAATTCGCATTTTTGCACTTCATTGTCAGGCCTTATTTATAATTTTTTTTTTTTTGCGCGCATTGTCTTCGTTTTCGGTGATCAGTTATTTGCCCGTGCCCGGTTATTACGTTCGTCAATGCTTGCTGCATTCAGACAAACAGACACACATTTGTACCTACATACATACATACACAGGCATAACATTACATGTGAGATATGAAATGAGAAATTAAAATGAAAACAACTTTGCGGTATCTGCGTTTGCCTTCCGGCTTCTTTTTGCTGCTTCTTTGCGCATCCACCTTCAGCTACGCGTCGTTTGTGTGTTTGTGTTTTATTTCTTTTGTGCTTTTACATTTGCGTTTGCCGCCTGAGGTTGTTGTTGCCTTTTGTTGTTGTCGCTGTTTTAGTTGTTATTGCTGCTGTTTATCAGTCAAAGTACTTTGAGAAGACGACGTAATCGAAGCGCCAATGTTGACGGGAAAATTACCGCATTAAATTTCTGTGCGTGTGTGTTCGTTCGCGTGTGTATTCGTTTATAACGGTTTTATTGGCCTGGCAAGTAAATCAAGTGAATATGCACTTACAAATGTATGTTGTATGTATGTGTGCTAGAAATTCATAGATAGGTATAAGTTTGGAGGGCTATCGGAAGGCCTAAGCAAGGAATGTGCTTGCTACAGCCATACATATGTACATATGTACATACACACATTCATATGTATTTAAATGGCGCAAAATTAAATAAATGGCGCGAAAACCTATGCCCTAATAATGAGTAGCAGCAGGGAGAAGGAAAGAGAGAGGCAGAGAGACAACGACAGAACACTTTTACTGTAATTCGAACATGCAGATTAGTAAAGTGCGTATTAACTCAAGACGAATGAGAGAGAGAGAGAGAGAGCTCTCATTGCAATACGAATATCGGTAATAGTAAATAGTGCAGTTACTCTTCGAGCAACCTTCGTATGGGAAGACAGCTTATTGGACCCCGCCCTGGTGCCATAAATGTGACGTAGCTAATTTGCAAATGATGCCACACACACGCAATAAATTATGAATATTGGACGAGAGTATAGTTAATATTGATTCGGTTAACATACATATGCAAGAGCACCAAAAATATGCATGTACATAATCTATCCTCGTGTGTACACGCACACATATAAATACTAAGGTATATGTATATTGTGAACTGAAGCTGTAAATTCCCCGAAACTTAGCCTTGGAATAAATTGAACAGCGCCCATTTTATTTGCAAATGTTTTGCAATAGACATCAAGTTCAAAAGAAAATCCATATAGATGTGAATTTAGTAGCTGGCTTTTTAATTTGCAACACACGTTTTTCACTGACATTGAAACCACGAATAAATATATACTGTACATACTTTTGTTCGACTGGAAGTTGGCCAAGTTTAAATGTCGCTATTACTACATAAAGTTGAAAAATCGCTTGAAGTGAAAACAAATTTTAACACGTACTCATGGTAAGTACTTAAATGCATATATTAAACAAGTATGTAGACACTATAAACATATACATACAATATGGTTTATATTACGAGTATCTCTGTGGGAAATCCATGTGCATAACTAGGCTCCAATACTCATTATACTCTTGCATGGGGTATTATAATTTTGTCATGCAATGTGTAACACAACCGACTTAATTAGGTATATATATGGTTGATCAGTATCAATAGCAAAGTTGATAAAGCCAGCTCTGTCTTTTTCTATGCAATCTGGTCTCTTAGTGTTGAGTCTATCAGCAGGATAACTATGTCATGTAGATCATAGGGAATGATTTTTCTTTTTCCTTTTGTTTTTCAAGATTTCTTTACCAAACTCAGCACAACTCTGCTCACATATCTGCAAACCCGTAAGGGTATTAAGTTTTCTTTCCGTTCTGGCCTAACTTAATAACACTCGCATTAACATTCGTTCCTTATGTCAAATGTCAGTTTTTTTAAATTTAAGTGTTGGAAAATTTGAGATAGTTTTCGAGCCGAGTTTTCGGGAATAATGGCGACACTTACAAAATTGATATTACCCATTTGGTTAGCGGTTTTTGTGTGTACAATCTGCGCGGTTGGAAGCTTAAAAGTGAACTGACTTTTTGGACATCAACTCTTAGCCGAACAAAAGACAATGCAATAATAATTTGCACAGATAGAGAAATTAGCGTTTTTGTGCAAATTAAACTAAAGTGTGGCAATAAGTCCGGTATTTACTGAGATTTTCACAGGCAGAGCAACATATATATGTATGTATCGTAAATATAATAGGGTGTGAACACACCAAGTATATATATTAACTAATAAATATATAGATATATTCAGACTAGATAATTAGGCAATTGTGCAACAGGTGCTCGACTTTTTCTGCACATTTTCTGCGCTTTGGATGGGGGGCATTTTCATTCAATTTTTTTTGTCTGCGGCCAGCATTGAAAACGCATTCAACGGTAACTAACTCAAGACAACAACGAAATGTTGCACACACAAGAAAAGCCGCAACATGAAAAGCAGCCGAGCGCCGGAAAAGCCAAAACAAGCAATTGAACATTGAAGTGTGTGAAGGAAGGTGGGCGAAACGAGCGGGGGGTGGTCAGGTGTCTGTTAAAACGGTAGCGACAGCCGCTCGAATGTTGTCAGTGTGTCAGTGAGTCAATCAACTGGCACGCAGGCGACCAGTTCACACAAATAAAAGGACTGGCCTCTCTGCGTGGGCGTGGCACATTGCAAAACCGACGCCAACGGCTGCTGGCCAGCTAATTAGTTGAGCATTCATTCAGCCCCATGTTGCACGTGGCGTATGAGTAATCAGCCGCAACCGGAGCTGCCGAAAATAAATGTAAGTGTGGGTGTCAGTCACCTGGCAACGGCTTCCGTGGTGGTCAATGCGCTGCTGGCCATGATATGCACCATACGCTTATATAAGCCACAAAAGCCGCCCCGTGGCATATCTTCAGCGTGGGGCAGTCCAAAGGAATGCCAAGCTCAAAACCTGAACGAATAATTGCCAAAATGTCGCTGAACTTAAATGCATTTGTTTGCATGGTTCAAATGTTAGGAATAGCTAAAAGTAGCTTAATTAGTTTTCTCAACATTTGAATCGATTTTGGTTTCAGGTTTACGAACTGAACTTAAATGCGGGGCGCTGGTTCGAATGTTGAGAATAGCTAAAAGTAGCTTAATTAGCTTTCTCAACATTTGAATCGATTTTGGTTTCAGGTTTACGAACTGAACTTAAATGCGGGGCGCTGGTTCGAATATTGAGAATAGCTAAAAGTAGCTTAAAAAGCTTTCTGAGCATTTGTATCAATTTCAAGTTTTAGGTCCAGGAACTGAACTTAAATGCAGGGCGCTGGTTCGAACTCTAAATCTTTGGGCTTGCAGTTTGGCATCTAAGCTGCAAATTCTTGGGATCTGATTAACTAGCCAAACGACCCTCGCATAGCCGCTGGCCGGGGAACTGTGCACTTCAAGAAAAACGCGACGTGCTCGCTTTTGTGCCTGGCCTGACGACAATTCCCCACGTCCATTTGTGTCGTTTTGGTTTGCTCTTGGCCAAATGGAAATTGCCAAAAAAAAAATAAACAAAAAAACCAAGTTTCGGTTTCGATTTCTGTTTTTGATGGGTGGCTGCAACGATTGCAACACTTTGTGGCAGCCACGGCTAAATAGTAAAAACTGCAGCGGCAGCTACTTTGTGTGCGCGAGTGTGTGCGTGCGTGTGTGTGTGTGTGTGTGTGTGTGTGTGTGACCAGATCTCGCCTCAAATTTTGCTTTTCGTTTGCGTTTTCGTTTTCATTTTGGCATTCATGACAGCAAACGAGTTATTCGCCGGCCAATTTGCCGTGGGACGAGTTTCGTCCGCGGGGCAGAGCCAACCGGGTGGCAAGGGGGAAGGGGGGGGAAGAGGGGCAGCTATACTCATTATGGCCAGCCTGTTTGCTCAGCATCCTTCTTGTGCTGTGGAAACGTCCTTAAAGGTCATTCGAATTGTAGGGCAACAAAATGCGGGCTGCAGCACCGGTTTTTCGTTGCGCTCTCTGCCACTTGTTGCACTCTGCCTTGTTGCGCTTTGTTGTTGTAAGCGCATTTTTATCTGTAGCGCAATCAATGGCGGTCAGTTGGTCAGCCAGATAAGCAGCTAGCAGAGCTACCTGTTCGCCAAGATGCTGCAGGCCTTTGCTGCATGTCTGTGTTTTGTTTTTCTTTTTTTTCTTAACGGAATTTTAAGGTTAACCAGTACAGTTTTTATGCCCTGTACCAGTTGAAAATTATTAAGAAAAAGAGTATTTTGGTTTGGAGCAAATGTTTGTGAGAGAGGGAGAGAGAGACATCTCTGACGAACGGGGTTTGATTTGTTAGAGCCCCGCCCGCTGTCCTTGTCGATCTGGAGAATGTTTGGAATGTAGCTTTCTTCTATTGCCTACTGGGATCAACATTATTTCAAATCATCGATAGCTCTCTTTGTTTCTGTATCGATATCGACAGTTTTCGAGGTTTAGATTAGGTTTCTTGACCACAACTAGGGGATTATAAGAGCTAAAGCCATCTAATTTGAAATGTAGGTGCTCGTTAGGTATTAAGAGTAAGAAATGTCTTTATGTTAATAAATATATACGCCTAAAAGAAAGTAGACGCTGTTCACAGGGCATTTGCTAGTCGGGCCCTCCCAAATTAAACACTTGTTGGCTTTTCCTTTTGCATTTACTGTTTGATTTGTATCAAAGCGCGGTTGCAAGTAACCCGCAGCAAAAACAAAACCTCAAGTTCAAATCCCACTCGTGAACGTGCATACTGACTAGTAAATAGGTACAATATACATATATATATGTGCATGCAAAGGTAAATATATATGTGTGTGTGTATATGGATGTGTATCTGCAGTTAAGTCTGTGCTTTCAGTTAAGGTGAATAAACCGAAGTCGTGCGCTTACCAATTTCTGTTGCCAAGCTGAGTCAACAGAAAATTAAAATAAGCTGAAAAAAAAAAAACAAAAACTGTTTCGTATTGGCATTGAAAGTGAAAACTCATTTAGATTCTCTATGCATTGGCCCAGAGACCCAAACAAGGCCCACGAAATACGCTCGATTAGTACAGCGGATATTGCCTAATTCACTATTTTGCTGTTGACTGCAATATTTGTATACAGAATCATGTTCTATTTGCCAAACACTTTGAAAATGTAGTCGGTAATTAAATTACTTTTGTTTTTTTGACAGAAGAGACCGAAGTAGATTTGTTAAGCGGGCGTCTCAAGTGCCCAGCTGCAAGAACTTAACTTTATGTTAAAGTGGACATGCCCCACATTTTAATGAGGTATTGCGAAGGGTATTATGAATAGTAGAAGGTTTCTCATTAAGTATATATGTGTATACTCTTGAGAGAGAGTACGTGGTACAGAGTATCTCCTAGTTTAACAGTCTCGATTGGGGAACATTTGCATGGATAGGGACACGACGAACCCATAAAGCAGATGTATTCTTGGGCGAGACTAGGAATTGGATTATGAGTGTGTGTGGTGTAGTACAGAGTATCTACTAGTCGAGCAGTGTCGATTGAAAAACACTTGCCTAGAGCGCGATGCGTCGATATTCTTCTTGATAAGGAATATATGTTCTTGGGCGAGATACAAATTATTGAATAATACCTGTGTGTGTATGTGGTGTGGTACAGGATATCTACTAGTCGAGCTGTTTCGATTGAAGCGCACTTACATAGAGTATCTACTAGTCGAGCAGCATCGATTGAAGTATATATATATTCTCGGGAGTGACTGCAAGTATTGGATTATAAGTGAGTGTCTCTGTGTTACAGGGTATCAGCTAGTCGCTCACTCTTGTTTATTTGTGTTTAGTTAGGATAAGGCCCTGCAACTGCACAATTTTGGTTAGTTTTGCTGACCTGAAGACTTGAGGCAAATGCAACCGTTTGATGTAATTGCTGAGATTCTTATCTTAATGATATGCCGAGCACCTTGTGCGGCAGCTCTGAACAGTAGTGTGCACGCCTCCTCCGCCTCCGCTTCCTCCCCCTACCTCTTGATTGTGGCACGCACATCATTAATCATAATGCCAATACACGAGTGCGCTACCAAATTGAACATTGGCCATGAATGCGATAATATCGCATATCGCCTGCCGCATAATAAACCCCCATCAGAAATTCAGCAAACGGTTGTGCATGTGTGTGAGTGTGTGTGTGAGTGTCAGAGTGTGTATGTGTGAGTGTGTGTGTGTGAGTGTGTTTAACAATAATAATAATGATGGCGTCAATGCTGGTGACGTCCGGTGGTGACTGGCGACGATGGCGCTGGCAACGCATCCGCTGCTGCTGCTGCTGCTGCTGCTGCTGCAGCTGCCACACGGAGGCAGCTCACGAAGCTGCCGCTGCCGCTGCCGTTGCAGCTACTTGTTGGTCACATTGCGGCCAAGGATAAAATTAATAAAAGTTTGCACGAACATCGCGACTGCAATTGACTTGAGCCGAAATCGATGCCATTTAAATTGGCAAATTAATGAGCTGCCGATGATGCACTCGCTGCACACACGAAAAATTCCACTGAATTACGCCCTCGACCGTGCTGTCAATCTCTTGATAAGCTCGCGTGACCCAAAAAACAAAAAAAAAAAAAACAGAAAAACAGTTACCCAATTGGTTTTTGGCAGAGTCGACCCCGAGATTTGTGTTTAGTGGCAATTAGCCAAGAGCATTAATCATACGCCTCGTTGGCCAAACTAACGCCCAGTAGCCCGCACAACGTAAACCAACTGCATTTAGCGTAAGGCAAAGTAAAGCTTCAGGTTTGACCCATATTAAGTAATACAGTTAATACTGAAATTAATTAATTTAATGCCAAATGGCTTAAAGCGTATATTGCTTTTGAAATGTCGTTCAATTTTGAGAGCTTAGCCCATTATCGCTAAAACAATTGACAATTGATTTTAGTGAACTTTTTGTATAGTAAAATGTTGGTTATTTTTCGTATAAATATTGGATGTTTGATGACCTTGCCAATTTTTAGTTGACGGTTAGTCAACTCGAGATCTAGGCTTCAAATTAAAGCAAACAAGTTGTTCTTTTCTATTAGAGCTAATGGGCTAAATGAAAGGAACAACTTGTTTGCTTTGATGCGAAACCTAGACCTCGAGTCGGCTAAACTATCAACTTGTATATAAACATAATAAGCGATAACACAAAAACAAATATATAAAAATATGTCCAGTTATTTCAATAATCTCTCGGGTCTGTCATCAGCTGACTTTGCCATCGTTTCTATCATCGCAAACGCCTTTTTTCTCTTTCTATGCTTTAACTGGTTGAGAATTGCAAGAGTCAAGCAACTGACAAAACTACAGACCCGACTTTTTTCAATCAAAATCAAAATAGGACTCTTTGTACTCTGTATTTGAGTTCTCTACCCTCTCAATTTGGATTTTATATGAAGATTCTCTGGTTCACGGTTCGAACCAATTATTTTTGTCTTTAGGACCGATTTGTGGACCTGGTTTCCTGCATTCACAGTTCCTAAGTTTTGGTTTTAACCCTGATTTATTATACATTTGCAACTTTCTACTGCAATAGATGAAGTTCTACCTATCTAGATGAAATTAAATGAGATTTGTGCCAAGTTAATGAGATAATGGAGCAAAGTTTCCACATGTTTGGGATCAGACTGTTTTTGAAAGATAATATAATTCGGTGCAGTTTTCGATTCCATCTTCCCTTTTAGACACTTGGCTTGGTTTAGGGAATCGAATTCGAGCCAGTTTCGTTCAAATACTTGGTTTAAATACTCAAAACTCTTCTTTTATACCAACTATTGCCGCACCAATTGCAAAATGCATAATTTATTGCCCAGTATCAGAGGATCCCATACCCCGCATATACTCACATAGGAGAGCGTTGGATGTGCGCTGCTGATGACCAGTTCGCCGCCGCTGTGGCGCTGCTTGCCCAGCAGCGATTGATGCAGTCGATTGGTGCCGTAGTACATCTCCCAGATGCTCGGCTTCTTGCGATGCCATTCGGCTGCGTTGTCGATCTTGTCGAGGCCGTTGCCCAGCCGTGATCTGGCGTTCTCCACGCTGAGCACGGGCTTGTGGAAGGTTAGATTGCGTTGCATTTGGGTGACCATGGTTGTTGTTGTTGTCGTCGCCTTCAGTTCCAGCGGTGGCGTGGGCGTGGTTGTCGGTGTGGGCGTCTCCGTGGTTGTAGGCGTAAGCGTAGGCGTGGCACTGCGCGACAACGTCATTGTCTCAATATAGCACTCGGCGACGGGAAACACCTCGGTGATGGATTTGCGTTTCATCTTAAAGTTCGGATCGCTGGCACAACGTATGCTCATGATCTGTTCGCGCACGTTTAGCGGCCGGCCGCAGGTGGAGATTAGGACGCCGTCGCGCACCGACTCGTAGGCATTCAGCTGCAGCTCACCCGCAAAGCTGCGCCTGCGCTCTAGCGCATTCTGCAGCCGCACCACGTGCTGCTGGCGACCCAGCCCGCTGCAGAGCTGGCGCAGCTCCAGCTCACTGTGCTGGTTCATGCGCTGCAGATAGGACTCCAGCTCGTCCTTGAGCGTCTGGATCATGCCCTCCAGCTCTTGCGGTATGTCCGTTGTGGGCGTGGGCGTCAGCAGACGTATCTTGTCGCGCACATCCTCCAGCAGTTCGCGTGTGCTCTGAAAGTGCAGCTGATCCTCATAGCGTTTCGCATAGGTGGCCGCCTGGGCCGACGACTCGTTGTCCACACGATAGGCATCCTCCGGGCAGGAGTTTATGTATTTGGCACACTTGTAATTGTTCTCCTCGAGCTGCTCGTCGCTCAAAAAACTCGGATTATCAATGCCTGCAAGCAGCTGTTGCCGCGGTCGCCGTGGCTGCTGCTGTTGCTGTTGCTGCTGCTGCTGCTGCTGCTGATTGGGTTGCAGGAGAAATGCATCCAAATCGATGTCGAGCAGTGAGTCATCCAGTTGCTCCAGTTGCCGCTGCTGCCGCTGTGTGGCATAGCCCTCCATAATTGTGGGCAGCTGGTTGTAGGCGCGCAGCTTCTCGCCGATGTCCATTGTGGCGCATGCTGTAGGCGCTGGCGCTTGCCGCGCATAGAGGCTGGGCAAGGTTTTCAAATGACGATCCAGATTCTCAATGCTTGTCTCCAGGATGCGCAGCTTGTCGCTGTAGTGCGGCTGCTGCTGCTGCCGCTCCTGTTGCTGGCTGTTGCCCGCCGCTATTTGCTCCGTTTTGTCCGCCGCTTGGTCAGCTGCCAGGCCCGTAGACATAGCATCTTGCATGTCCAAATGCTGACTAATCGCTGTGGTCTCTTTCTCATGGCCCGTCACTTTCGTTGGCAGCTGCAGCTGCGGCCGTTTACTCTTGCTCTTCTCTTTATCGCTGGCTTCTAGGATATCTATGACCGGTTCGCAGTAGATGTGCTCGTCCAGCGAGTATGTGGAGCACACATGAGAGCTATAGTAACCGGACGAGCCGCTTTTATCGGTCGAATAGTGTGAGCCGCTGGCTGTTGCTGCAGCATTTGGTGTTGCTGCCACTGCCACTGCCACAGATGCTGCCACTGCTGCTGATGTTGTGTTGGTGCCCAGGCCCGAGTCCGTGGTATGTGTGCTGCTGGCATTGGATGCCGTGGAGCGTTTCTTGTTGCGCGCCGCTGCTACTGCTGCTGCTGCTGTTGCTGCTGTCGCCACACTGGCCACCACACTTGGCTTGATATCGTTCGGTCTGGTCACAGATGCACCCGTCTGGCTCTCAAGACCAGCCGAGCCATTCGCATGGATCATTGAGAGCGACGTTGTCAATGGCATTGAAGTCGTCGCATTGCCGCTGGACAAGGAGAAACATGGAAAAGAGCACAGTGTGAGAAAAATCATTGAGAAAAGTCCAAAAATAACTAAAAAAAAAAAAAAATTAAAAACAAAACTCTGCTGAAAGGGAAACCTCGCGCAATGAAAGTGGTTTTCTGCCGAGCATGTTGTATGTGGGTTAGTAGTTTTCTTTACACGTTGTTGTTGTTGTTGCTGCAGCAGCTGGTTTTGCTCTCGATTTGCCACGAGCCAGCGCAAACAATTTGCCGCCTTTTTTTTTTGTTTGTTTCTTTGTTTGTTTGTCTGTGGCAGTCGCAGTCGCTGTCAAATCAATAAATCTTCCAGTTCGACGCAACTTATTTAATGCTTGTTTAATGTGCCTGGAATTCTTGAAGGGGGTGCTCGGTCTTCGAGCTAGACCAGAGCATAAATTGTTTACATTTTAACGCATTTTTAAGTGCTGCCTAACAGGCGCACGCACACAGACACACACACACACATATGTGTAAAAAAGCAACATTTGAAATTCAACATCAAAATTCAATTCCGATTCAAAAGAAACTCGTTCTAAACAGGATTTCCGCTTGAGTAACTGTTGCAATTGGTTTTTATTATAATTTTTTTTTTTTTTTTTTTGGCTTTTTTGGCGTGAGTTTCTTTAATTTTGAGCAGTTAGGTAGATGAAGCGGCGGCTAGTTTGTTAAATTCTAGTTTAATGCTAGCCAACTAAGTCACTTTACCAGACAAGAGGTTCGAACCGGCAACCTTTTTCTGAAGTAGCCTAAGGAAGTGTCTCACTAAGAGAGCTAGCTCCCAAATTGGGGAGTTCAAAGAGCTTTTTCTATCTCTTGAATCGTTTTGTTATAGATATATTTATAACACGCATAAAACTCATGCTAATGGCCTTTCAGTTTCGGTGGTTAGAACCAGCATCTTTCTGGTTAAGTTCCTTAAGGAATTGTCTGACTAGGACAGATAAGGCAGCTAACTTAGAATTTATTTTGATACAGTTCTTAAGGATATGTTTATAGTACATAAAACTCATGATAATGCCTTTTCAGTTTGGGTATCTGGCTTACCATAGTGGTTTGAACCAGCATCCTACTAAGGGACTATCTTACCTAAGGCAGCTGAGACAGCTTAAGCAGGATTGCAAAGTGTTTTCTATTGCTCGCATGATTGTTTAAGATGTTATGTTGATAGTGTATAAAACTCATGTTAATGTTCTTTCAGTCTTGATGGTTCGAACCAGCATCCTTCTTGTTAGGCAGACAGAAACTATGGGAATGATGTTCGCTTTTGTTCTGCAAATATTTGTAGTATATAAAACTCGTGGTAATGCCCTTTCAGTTTTGGTAAGTGGCTCACTTTAGTGGCTAGCCTTACAAGCTGACATGCATTCGTTGGCCCAGAGGCGCTGCTGTTGTGTGTGTGTGTTATTTAAGAACCGTTTTATGTGTCTAACTTTGGGCACTGGGTCAGCGGCAACCTGAAGCGGTGCAGCGCTGTGAAAAATCGCTGGAAAATTGCGTAATAACGGTCTTCGTGTCGCTGCTTGTCGCCGTCGCCGTTCTTATATAGCAACTGTGCCACGAAAATTGATAAGTTGCGATCGGATCGGATCGGTTCGGGTACGGACTTGGACTTGGGCTTGGTTTTCATTTTATTTTTTTTTTTTTGGGAGCTGCTGGGGGCTATGCAACGGTTATTAAGACCAGCTTGTTTATCGATGCGTTTAGCTCGGTTTGTCTAGTATTTTATTTTATTTTTTATTTTTATTTATTTTTTGGCTTGATATGTAATCGACAAGGTTAACGTTCCATCGCGGCTTAGAGCATGAAATATTTTGCAATATTTGCGTATTTATTTGTGAGCCGTGTTAATTAAAATGTTCAGCCTCGTTTGCATGTCGGAACACGGGGCCGTTAGCTCAGTAACTAGAAAAGGTGCGAGAGTGTATGTGTGTGTGTGTGTGTATGTGTGAGTGTGTGTGTCCGCTAATTATTGTTGACTTGGCTGCCACAACAAATTACACTTTGGTCCAACTGGCTCTCGGTTTAGTTTTCAGCTTACCCAACGTCCTTCTGTCGAACCAGCTAACTGTACCCAACCATATATATATATATATATATATACTAACTACGTCTGGTTAATAAATCAATCAAACTAATCGCGTTTCTATTGCAGCGATTATTTTGAATATATTTCGCACATGCTTAGCCAGCAAAGATTGCCTAAATGAGGCATTGACCCTGGCATAGCTACGCCCCGTACAATATTGAATACAAATTAACGCATCGGGCGAAACTAATGACAGCTATAATAACAGCCAAATTGACCGTCGGACTAACTGCATAATATGTGTCCAATAATATGGGAAGGTTACAGTTGATGCAATCAAAATTTCGATAGGAAGAGCAGCTGCTGAAAACCTTCTACTTTTCTTGCTTAACATGCACAAAGCAGGGCAATGAGAAAGGGCAACACAACACAGCTCAACACAGACAAGACATGGAATTCGCATAGAGTCATAAACAAGATATCAAGTTTATATGCTCTGTATAATGTATGCATGGTATGTGCCTTAATTGCATTAACCTTGGCTGCCATTGAAAGGAAGGATTTCTGAATGCGAAATCAAATTTGTGCCATGAGCCATGGGCTTTGAGCTCCGAGCCTGTTGCATACATTCAAAATAACTCAAAACCGATTTCGGCTACTGTGTTGGTTTATTTATATACTGTTTTTTGATACCCTTGCAGAGGGTATTCTAGCTTTTATCAGCTAGTTTGTTATGCATTTGCTTAATCAGCTTCAGTAATCGATTATTTAGTTTATACTTATGCACGTCTGTTTGCTTCTATGAAAATTAGTCTCTCAGCTTTGAAACTATCTTCAGTTGGGCTTTTTATTGTAAATTTGTCGGTATCTGAATCGAATTCCTATGTCCCCTTACTATCTTTCCCCGTTTAAATAGAACTCAATTTGAAAGGTAGACCCTTGCTCTTTGGTACATGCATGTTTTTGCATACCACATTCAAGCCCTGAGAAATTCATAAAGATCGGACAATAAGAACCGAAGTTATTTGAGAATGCTTGCCCATAGCATGGGGCTAAGAAGAAGCACTGCCTCGTGTGCAAATGTGTGTGTGTGTGTATAAAAGGGGGCGAGCATGTGTGTAACGGCAGCTCGACAGGCTTCAGGGCATCTGCTAGTCGTGCACACCCGTTTGTTGAATAGAAAAACAAAAACTATTTACAATAAATTGCACGATTTGATGGCACACATGTAAATATTTATATGCTGCTTGGTTTTCGCTTGCCGCCAACAGCTTGCACATGTATGTGTGCATGCATGCATGTATGCACGATTCGGTTATGTATGTAGAAATATTTCAAACCAAAACTGGCTGTGACCTCCAGCAGAGGAGCAGCAGCAGCAGCGGCAGCGGCAGCGGCAGCAGTAGGCTGCCTCATATGTGGCTTCTTTAATTTCAATTAATAAACGTAATTGTTGCAGCTGGCTGCAGTTGCATTCATTGTTTTTGTTGTTGCTTTTGTTGCTGTTGACCGACGCGACGTCAAGTGTTTGGCAAGTCAAGTGGCTTCTGCTGCCGCTGAAAAGAGGTGAAGGCTGACGACAGGCGCCAAAAACCGCATTGCAACGTGCAACGTGCAACTTGAACTTCGCTTCATTTACATGGCTGCTGTTGCAAGCTGAAAACTAAGCTGCCAGCTGCAGCACACACAGAAACACACACACCCCCAGATGCGACATACCTGGCGTATGCGCAATTTTGTGTGGCCCTTTGAAAGGGCTCTGTTTGAGTGTGTTAGATTTAAGCATTTTATTTCCACAAAAGCCAGATTTAAATCAACTTAATGCCGCGCTAATTGCCCTGGCATAACATAATTAAATTGCGTTTCGGATTTGTCGAGAGCTTGCGACTGAAGAGCGGCGCGTAATTACTCCCCTGCGACCATAGCAAAGGGCCACTCGACGGCTGTTGGCCGTGAGGCGAAGGTCAGCGCAGCGCTTAGCCAGCTGTTGCCCGATGCTGCACATTTGATGCTGTTGCAAGCCAAAACAAAACAAAACAAAACAAAACAAAAGAGTTTACGGCTTGCAACAACTTCCTGCAAGCAAAAGTTGGTATATGCCAAAACGCAAGGTTTTTGCTTTAAAATGTTGAGTACAAAAAGTAAAATATTTATAATTTTTGTATGCCTTCAAGTGCCTGCACAGCGAATTTGGTTTAACTAGCTCTTATAATTTTTGAAATATGCTTAAAAAGTCTCTCTCTAACTTCTTCCCTGCCTATTCTCAATGGGTTTAGTGTATTAAGGGTGATGTGGTTCGATCTTTAAGTTGCATTTCAATTTGAGAGTAATATATCAGAATTTAGGACTCGAACCCACTCGGTTTGCCTGCTATCAAGACTTACCTCTGATATGGATACTTCAGCATGGCGCGTGGCAGCAAGAAGTTATCATTTGTTGGTCCAGCAGCGAGTGCAACGCCGCCAAGCTCCTGTGTAGCGCCCGCTCCGCCATTGTTGTGGCCCGCCGCTGCAACTGCGCCATCCGCAGCTGATTTCTGGCCAAAGAAGGCGCCCAGCCTGTGCAGATAGGCGAACTTGGTTTGGCTGCTGCTGCTGTTGCTGCTGTCGTTGGCCGCCGAATAGCGTCCGCTGCTGGCGCGACTGTGCCTGCCCCGCCCGGGCAGACCGTCGTCGTCGTCGTCCTCGTCGTAGGGCAGCACCTCGATTGCATCGAAGTCGTACGAATTGAAATAGGCCTGTTCCCGTGTACGTTTCACCTGGGCCGCCTCCGTGACATGATCGGCGGATATGTCCGCGGCGGTTTTCTTGCTCGTTGCCATTGCCGGCGAACTTTTGCAAATGGGCATGGTCAAAGCACACGCAAACACATTCAGCTCCCAAACGGGCTACGGCTCAGTCTTAACTGCAAACATTGAGAATTTAAAATTATTAAATTGAAATTTAAACACAAGTTAATAATCTTAAATATGAAAATGGCTTCTAGGTACTAGGAAGACCCTGAGATGAAGCACAAAATGTTTAATCTTCCAGTTTTTAAAGCTTTCTTTGTTAAAATTCAACAAAATGTTAAAAGAAAATTGTATTTTTCGAAAGGTTTTCAAATTTAATAGCAGCTTGAAGCTAGAGTTATTTTTGGCACACATTTGTGATTTGTTTACCGCGCGTTCTATTAAAAATGGTTTGCTGGGCGACAGCTTATGGCAGGCACTGTGTCTGCTGTTGCCGCTGCTGCTGCTGGCACATGGCGGTGCATTAATTAGCAGTTGTTGAGGCAACGCGAATCGACCCCAAAAAAAAGGTCTGCACTGCCCCCGCTCGCCGCCAATTGCATAATGCAGCCCACCTCCTAAGCATATTTATGGCCAAAATGTTGCGCGGCTGGCAAATTGTTCGCCTGATAACTGACTACACTGAAAATCTCTGACTGACCCACGATGAGCATGCATTTTCCGGCAGTCGCAACTGCCATATTCCACAGTCGTTTCGGCACATAATTCGAAAATTGAAAATTCACGAGCCAAGTGCTAGCGATTTATGTAAAAGCCAGCCCAACTGCCCAACTGAATGGCTTCCCAGCTGTCTGTCTGTTGTCTGACTGATGGTTATATACTTATATGATAGACAGTTAGATTTGCAGATAAGTGCGCCGAGAGGTTGCCACGTAATGCAGACACAGCGCGACGACAGCTTCATCATTTCTCTAGAGGATCGAGCAAGTGAGACCCAACAACATGATGCATTGTGCGGTAATCGGAGGTGGCAGGTTCACATATTTCTCTCACATTCCCAGCCAAAGAGCTCACAACAAGTTGCAAACTTTCTATTGTCTAAGTTCGAGTTCTACAACTTTATTCGCTTTGCCCTTAGAATTAGTTGGCCTCAAGTTCTTATGCCCTTCTAAAGGGTATTGGAATTTTGTCATGCAATGTGTAGGCAGACATTTTTGATACTATTATGTATATATATTCTTGATCTGGTATGAAAAAACTTGGCATTTCCGACATGCGACACTTCTATAAGCCACATCTTAACATATAGATAGATAGATATATGTAGAAAATGAGTTTAAGTGCACAACTTTACTGTCTTTCTGCCAAGCAAAAGGGTATTTAGTATTCGGCATGCTCTATGTGCTCGTTCTTTCTTGTTAAATGCCTCATTTGATTGCTTTCTGTGGCAGCTGTGTCCGCTGCAACCGCACACTTAATGATAGCAATAATTGCAAATTAATCATCGGTCGCGTTACCATATGACGACGATGCCACCGATGCCGATGCACATTTGTGCCATGGTCAACGCTCGTTGGAAACTCAAGACAAGTTTTTTTTTTTTTTCTTATTTTTTCTAGTTCTCTTTGGTGACAACTCAAAGTTACTGCAGTTGCCAGTTGGCAGGTGAAAAACCAAAAGAAAAACAAAAGCAAAAACAGCCAAGGGAAACTAGAAAATGTACGTGAAAGAAATGTGTGCATGCGAAGTGCCGACAAGTAAATACCCTAGCCTACTACAAATCAATAGCCTTTTAGTTTTGATTTAGGAATTGCCCCTTCGTTGTAGTCAGGTTCGACTAATGCCCCTTTTGCTAGGGTATACAAGAAGTTGCCAATGTTTTGTTGCCTTTGAAATGGGAGCACCAAGTCAGTCGGCCTAATGTGATTTGGGCTTCGACCTGGACTTGGACTTGAAAGGAAGCCACATCAATCTTCATTTGAGGGCCCTTAATGATGGGCAGTCTGTGAAGTATGCCGCAGTTCTTTAACCTCAGGCGCCTGGCAAATGAGAGACAACAGAAAATATGCAAATATTGCATAAATTTATTACTTAATGTAAGCTATATATAAATTGTTGTGAACGTCTGGCAAACAAATGCTAAAACTGTGCCGTCATGTGGCTTGGTGTATCTCGCTAAAAACTGATTTTTGTCTTATTTGCATCATGAGCGAACAATTAAGAGGCTCGAGCTGCTTTGGCAGCCACTTGAGGCGCACAGAACTATGTTTAGCCAGAGACGTGAGGATTTTTATTTATAGTTCAATTTTCGGAGTCAGCCCGCGGCGCCTTTTGATATTTCATTTGGATGATGAATCAATTGCTGCGCAAACAGAGACATCATTCAATGGAGGCACACGTCAGACTCTGAGACCCATAATAAGTAACAAGCGTGCAAACTACTCAATTTCCGAATGTGCCTTCCTTCATCTCCTCCCTCGGCTCGTTCCCCTCATCACCTTGACTTTTAGTTTTGATATGCATTGAATTTATCGAGCAGGCAGCAGTAGCCGTCGGCGGCGGCGGCCTAAAACAAAAGACTTGGGCGACAAACTTGTCGTCGATCAGCGAAACAAAGCGACTAACCAAACAAGACTCAATCTACATGCATAAAAAAAAAAAAAAAACGGGCGGCAGTCACAATAGATGTATTTATCTATATCTACTTTACACTCGGCATTGCAAAACGATGTCGCAAACAAAACCACAAAAAAGCTAGCAGCAGCAAAAACTATAACGCCTTATCGTCAAGCGCACAGTGGGGCAAAGTGGCTTAAGCAATAGAAAGGAAATACTCATATGTGGGCTATATTTCTATCAAAACTTGGCTTAAGCTCGGCCTTCAAATATAATTTGTACTAAAAACCTAACAAGCCAAAGAAACTGCCCCCAAAAACAACTGAAACAAATTCAAAAATGGTTTGGTTCCAAATTAACAACTTTTTAGGGGATGGCTGAGCGCTAAAGCATAAATAGCTTGGGCCTTAAATCTTGTTATTATTAAACTGTATTTCTAAAAGTTCATTTTTAATTTGACATCAGCTCTAGCCCCACAACAAAATTCTAAGTGTAGGCGTTTGGCAAACCAAATTGTTGTTGTGGCTGGCAGCCCTGTAGAGGGTATTATAAGTTTGTCAAGAACTATTTAACGCACAGAAGGACGCATGTCCGAATCAATAAAGTACATAAATTCTAGATCAGCATCAACAGGCGAGTATAGTCATGTCCATATGCTCGTCGGTCTGTCTCTCCGTCCGTCTTTCCATCCGTCCATCTGTCTCCCCTTTCGCCTATCTGTCTGTCTGTCTGTTCTGTCATGCGAACAAGTTTTTCAGTTTAAAAGTTATCTTCTAGGCAGTTTTCATAGGTCTTTCTGTGGCAGGCAGTACGGACGGATCGGAGCACTATATCATATAGTTGCCTGTAAGAACAACTTTTTTGACTGACTTCAACAAACTCGGCATTTATTTCCTATTGCTCCTCCTGTATGCATATGCAAAATATACTGAACATTGGATAATCACATCATTTAGTTACCATTGAAAAGTAGGTTCCTGTATGGAAACATTTGTTGTTTATCAAAACATCTAGATATCTTATATAAAGATAAAACGCATAATTGCCAATTTTATGCCAATTATTTATATGCAAGTGTGCCACTATGCGTTGCGGACAGTATTTGCAAATGTTATTGTTAAGCAAGTCAAAGCTGGCTGCTAATTTAAAGACAATAAGCTATCTATGTGGCGTGTTATTGTTGTTGTTGTGGCATCAGCCACTTGCTATTGTTGCAGGCATTTCAAACGCTGCAAGCCGCCTGAAGACGCAACATTGTCCCAACGCCTTGTTAAACAAAAAACGCAGGCTAAATGAAACCGCAGAAAAAACTTCAGCTCAACACTATTTCAAGCCCGCCCCTAGGCAGACGCCAAAGAAAAGGTCAAAGATGTTCAGAAAACTAGGAAGTGGGCTTGGGGAGGGTTAAGGGGGTGATTATGCAAGTGGTTTTGGGTTTCATCCATGAATGACTGAATGAATGGGCTTTCAAATCTAAAAATATTATCAAAGTGCAGATGTTAAATGCCCGAAACTTGGCGCGCATGCTGATGATGTGGGAATTGGTGGCAACTTTACGGCCCGTTGCACCCACAATTTGGCGGCACACTCGCGCCGCAGACGACGACGCCGTTGTCATTGAGGTGTTCGCAACTGTTGAGCTGAATGGCCGTTATTAGTGCGCACAAAACCTTTAATTAGTCGGACAATGTAAGAGCCAAAGAGACATTTTGCAATGCCCGATTGCGGCAAGACACACAAGACACAAGCGCGGCCACATTTTGCAATTAATGCGGCTGAACTCCGCTAATGCCATATTATTATGAGTAAGCAAGTGTGTGCGAGTGTGTGTGCGAGTGTGTGTGCCTGATAAAAACTCAGTGGGTTAATGTTAATTGCAGGCGGCACACTATTCGCGCTTTTTGTACGCCTAATTGCATGGCTTTGGCGGCGATGTGGAAAGCTCCTTTGCTTTTCCACGAATAACAAAACGGCAAACAAATATAAGTCGGCTTTTCAATCCCCAAATGTTTGCGATACAGTTCTTGGCAGCTCTGCTTTCAGCTTGCCCCAAATTGTGGCACTCGGCAACCAGAGCCTGACAATATATATGCTTGTTCCATTGTGGCCAAACACGACAAACACTACAAAGCATGAGTAGCTACGGCCAAGTGCCACTTGTGGGCAGGCTCAGAGCTTGTTGCTGCCAGACGAGGAACAGCAAAAACTAACTAGATAAATAAAAGCAGACACATCCCCGCATTTATGTCCTCGTGCACTTTAGTGGCACTTGGCCACAACAGCCAGAGCAAGTGCTGCAAATACGCACTAAATGCAACTGCAGGTCCTCTTTTTTTTTCTCATCTTTTTAATCTTAACTCAAGCGCACTACAAAACGCTGCTAAAGCTACATGTGTATCTGTATCTGCAGCTGTATATGTTTCCGTATCTGTGTGAGCTAAGCCGCAAATGCTTTGCCATGCGGCTAAAAAAAATGTGTATTTTATGAATATGAGACATTTTTGCATTTCACTAATTCCTTTTCTATATAACCTAAACCCATTAAAATGGAGTACAAAGGGTATTATGTAGCTATGCAAATTTCATAAAAAGGATACGACGGGACGACAAGCTGAGTCGATCAAGACAGATCTGTCTGTCTGTCGGATAATTTCGTAAAAACTATTTTATGCAAGAGCATTAAAATGTTTAAATATTTATTATCTTGCACCATACACAGAACAAGTTTATCATTTTTTATTTCGTCTTCTACTCCCGATTTTAATAATAACAATAAATCTAGATTTATAAGACATGTTTTTTTTCGAGAATTATATAAGCTGAATACACCAAACTTGTTATGTGGCTTCTCGTCTAGTCTATACAGATGATAAATATTTTATTTTTTTGCTACCTCCCTCATTTCTTTCAATATTAGAAAAAGGACTCCATTTTACAGATTGACCCTTGCGCTTGCACACTATTGTGTGCCTTATTCAAGCCCTGAAAACTTCATAAAGATCGGATAATAGACTCCGAAGTTAGTCTAGAGTGGATTTCCCAACTAAGGAGGGTATCTTCCAGTCGGACACGCTCTAACTTCGTTTTGAAAACAAATTCGCGTACAATTTATGAATGCGCGTTGGTTTTTTTATTCTAACTCTGCAATTTCTTTTGAAATTGCGCGCAGCTTTCGAAAAGAGACTTTATATAATATATAAGCTGTGGCTTTTTATGCGCGAGAGACTAACATGACTAGATTATCATATCAGGCAAATCAAAAGGAAAAAAAAATTAAAAAAAATTGTGCGAAAGTTGTGAAAAGCAGTCTGGCCACACTGGAAAAAGGCGTTTGGCTTGTCGTTGCCTGGTTATAAATCAACTGGATTTGTGGTCCGCTCTTGAAATGCATGTCTAATTAGTTGGAGATAAAAATATACATACTTACATACACATATTTATTAAAGTGTGCACACCCAAGCACACACACACACGCACACACACACACGCACACACATCCACATTCGAATGTCTGGCCATTCTATTTTTGGGCGAGTGCTTCTGCTTTTTGGTGGAGTGTTATTGATGGCCAACAGCAGCTGGCCACAAGGTTAGTTTCGGATTGGAACGCATCGTTCTTCAAACAAGACAATCTCTGGTTACAGCAAATCCGAAGCCAAGCATAATGAGAATTTGGCAGCATATTGTTGCTGATGTGGAAGTGAGGCTGGTCACACTTCAAAGTCAGGCAGCGCCTCAAGGGCAAGGTTCCGTTTGGGCTTTGCATAATTTTTCAACTCCATCTACATATTGTCCACAGTTCTAGTGAAGCCCCACTCATAACTGCACATGACACACACACACACACACATACACACACACACACACACACATACACATTTTCAATGCTGGCCCCGGGGCCATTTACATAATCTTCGACTTTGACTCTGGGCTCGTTTCTGAGCGTGGCTGCCTGTTGCGATTTATTGGCTGCCAGTTCGGGCCTAGGTTGATTGCCAGCCTCCGCTGGCTCTTGGCCATATTTATAACCTGCACTTAATAAAGCTCGTTTAATTTTATAACTTATTTACACGTCGCTTTGGCTATTTTTATTTTTATGGCAACTCCAAACTAACTTAATGGCCAAGCGCTAAATAATTAAATAAATCATATATTGATAATCGCGCCAGTAATGCGCGTTATTTAAGGGCCTTCAGCTAATTAAAAGCATATATATAAAATGGAAAATCTCCGCGTATTACGCAAATATGCTGTTACATCCATTAGATATGCGATTTATCTTTATATAATTAGCATTAAACATACGCGTTCTTATGATGTGCATTTGTATAGACGCAAAAGGAATAGTTTATATTTCTTTTATGGTCTATTAATGGTAAACACTTATGCCCGCACGGCTCATCTATTTATACTCGTAACACAAAATGTTAAAAAAAAAATACATTAATGAATTCATAGTAAAAGATTGAAAGCAAGCTGAGAATGATCTGGCTGTTAGATACCCAGTAGATACAATTTAAAAATTTCTCTTCATTCGATAAACTAGATTTGCTTCAAAGCGTGCAGGTTTATGAAAATCGCATAGAAAGGCTCTATTTGGAAAAGGGCGTAAAAAAGCCTGTAGGGCTTACTTAAGTTTATGAAAATCGCATAGAAGGGTGATATTTGGAAAAGTGAGAGAAAGGGGAATATTGAGATAATAGTCTGACATACCCACTTGTTATATGCAGAGGGTATACAAATTTGAACTTGAAACGTAGATAATAAAGGCGCCCTTTGAAATGAGTCCATAAAAACATATACAAAATACAAAATATATATCACTTGACATTGTAAATGAGAAGAGAGTGGAACAACAGCAAAGAATTGTCGAGCGAGCATCCGCAGTAGGAAAACAAAACAAAAAACAAAAACCATAAAATAGACTTATGATTAAGAAGACAATCCAACGTTATGATGAGGTTTCGGTTTTGAATATGTTTCTCATTAGATCCGAGTGCTCCATATGCCTGAGTGTGCTCGCATAATCGTTTATTCGTATCGTTCAGAGCCAAGGTCAATATCAGTGGCAAAGTCAACGACGGCACTTGGCGCTCCAAATGCAAAAGTCTCTGGCAACAGCAGAAATTCACACGCACACACTAACACATCGGCACATCACATTTGACATTTAATTTTCGGTTCATCTCATGACTCAATGGCCCAGCTGGAGCCAAAGACCTCAAATGAGACCCCCCTGCCCGAAAGGCCGCAAGATTAAAGAGCACCGATTGCTGCAGCAACAAGTGCTACGAGTATACGATATTCGGTAATCGGTATTCGGTAGCAACAGGTGTAATTTATTGCCGGGCTTTTGGGCATTGTTGGGCCTGAACTTGAAATTGTGTAATGCCCCACAGAGCAACAGCAATAGTTGGCCAACAAAAAAACACAAAGCCGGCCGGAAATCCGCGTTTTTGGGTCAAGCAGCGGGCGCTACTTATTAATTGACACGAAAATCATCAACTCTATTTATAAGAAATTGTTTGTTTTGACTGACTGATTCAGTTATTAAAGATTACAGTCTACTGTAGTTCCCTTGCGTGATGAGGATTCACGGGTTTTGGGAAATTCCGAACGCAAGTGTGAAAAAGTAAATACAACTTTTTGTATACTCTGGGTGTCAAATATTAGTTGAGCAAACTCTCGGGATTTCAACTCATTGCCAAAGAACCTTATAGAAATATATGTGAGAAAGTGTTTCACTCTTTTCGCAAATTCCAGCCTTCCTGGGTGAAAAATGGGCTTCAAAGATTGGGGGAGTAAACTTTCGGGTATAAACTCATTTAGAAGGATGCCTATAAAAATTAAATAGAAAGAAAGTGAGACACTTTTCGCAAAGTCCAACCCTTCCATTTGAAAAATGGGTCTTAAGGATTTGTGAGGTAAAGTTTTTAGTTATTTTTCACCCACAACTGTGGAATATTGGCGGAAATCCGTTGTATTCGACTTATTTCGTAACAGCCGCTAGGCCTTAAGCTCACAAGCATATTTGAATGCATATATTGATTTTTATTTTGTCTGAATTTATGCCCATCTATATAGAAATATCTACTTATATATATTTGCACTTGCGCCATTCGAAACTAATCCCAATCAGATACAGTCCATCATCAAGTTCGGCTGCCAATTAGTGAAACTTTTGTTTTCGTTTTCATATGAATTTGCTTTATGCATATCTTAGGCGGGAACCCCCCCACACACACGTGTCCAGCCCAACGTGTCTGAGTTAACAACAAATTGCAAAAGTAACTCTAGACTCTGTTTATACAGAGTTTATACCCTATATCAAACGGGTATATGCGCACTTCTTGCTTATCCCAATTCATTTGGCATGCGAAATGTCTTAATTAAATTACATTTTTATAAGCATTTAGCTAGCTATCCCTCTGTTGTAGGGTTGTATGTGCTTGAAGAAATCCATAATTTTGGGGAAAGGGTATTCTGTTAGTCGAGTTAGTTTTTGTCGAATATTCGTATACCAATAATCAACAAGAAAGAGTGCAACATTTGCATGCAGCGCGTGTTGCCTTTGTCTGCGGCTTGTCATTTTGTGGTCTATTGATGCTGCACACACACACAGACACACACACGCACACACACACACACTCGCACACTCGCACACACACACCAGCATATCCAGCAGATTGACAGTAGTTATATTTACATTGTGATCTTTGTCTTTGGCTGTCGTCCACATGCTAATGTCTTTGTAAAACTGGTTTAATGCCGCATTTAAATGTTTTCATAGTTTTTATTGTAGCTTTTCATGCCAATTTGTGCGTCCGACTGGGCTTTTTATGATGAAAATTAGCTGCATACTCATGCATATTAGTGGGTTTCTGGTTCAAGTCTATGTCCCATTGAGGCATTGTCTCTGCGAACAATTAAAGCCCAATTTAAATCAATCGAAAGTTGATATATATCGATGTCACGGATGAAGCCCCCTCCCCCTCACCCACCGCCCGCCTGAACTTGAGCAATGTTAATTCAATTAAATATATGTTTATATACGCTTGAGCTCGGGTGAGCTGGGAACTGACTGCGCGAAGTTGTTAAAGCACTTCAATTCTGGTTTTAGCATAGAAGTTGGACAATTTCACAGTTAATTAGTCGACACGAGTCTCAATTTATTGCGTGTGCTTTTTTTTTTATTTTGGGCGCCTTCTTAGCTGGGGTTTATTTCATTTAACACCGAGACTATCGATCAGCTTGGCATACATTAAATAATTAAATGGCACAACATGCTATTTAAGAGCCCATTTGTCAACCAGTTGCTGAAAAATCGAAACTATTAAGAAAAACAAAATCTATATTAAATATCAACAGAACTTCAAATGCGAAAACTCGTTTATCTGGGGCTTGTCCAGCCCAATTCATTAGCCGAATATTATAATTTATATGCGCAGATGATAAAGTGTTTCAACTTTGGAGGCAACCCTCGTCTCAGAATTTTAACACCGTGATCACATTTTGCATTTTGCATTATTTATTCATATGTATAAATACCAAATAATACTTGGTTCTTGGTCAAGAAGAAACGTGTTTCGATTCTTTGTGCTTATCAACAGCCTGTTGACTCTTTGTATATTTCTTACATTTATTTTTGTTAAGGCGTCTCTTGATGTGTTTGTTTCGCTTTTTGTGTGTTGTTTTAAGTATTTAAATGTTTTTTCATTGTTTTTTTTTTCTTCTTCTGTTGTTGTTGTTGTAGCCAATTCCGGTTCGACGACCCTTTCACTTATTAGAGCGGCGCGAATTCCACAAGTTCACAAATAATTGAATTAAGATCTGATTTCGCATATATATACTCACATATATATATATATATATATACATAATGATTCAGCTGATATCAGCTGCAAGCCAATTGCCACATTCGCAATTCAGGAGCCACGCATCGTTAAGCAAATAAGTACAATTATTTAAATAAATAAAACATGCAACAAATACGAGCTACGAATATTGAACATCGGCACATTTCAAACAATGCAAATGTGCTAATTTTTATACCCGAAGCTCATTGAAAACTGTGGAAAAGGGGCATCATGTTTTTCTGCAAATGTATGTAACAGGCAGAAGAAAGCGAATCCGACTATTTTTTAGTATATATATTATCTTGATCAGCAACAATAGCCGAGTTGATCAAACCTGTCCATCTGTCTGTCCGTAGAGTCTTTAAGAACTAGAGATGCGCAATAAGAGTTTGTTTCCGTTAATCGATAACTTGCCCCAATTCCAAGCATCGATAAAAATCGATATCGGAGTCCTGGCTAGCGTGATCAAATTTCACAGGCTGCTTCTAGAATAATATAAACTGATCTGATCTGATATACTGATCTTTCATTTTATAGCTAACGAGCGCACTTGTTGTTGTTAAATGAAGGTTCAGGGTATCCCCTAGTCGGGCACTCTCGACTAGCGCATGTTTACTTTTTATTTATATATGTATTTTTGCATTTGGCATTGTGCTTCGCTTTGCGTTTCGGCAACTCCCGATTTTTCATGTTCAAGTAGCTGCATGCGAGGGTCAATTATTAACTAATCAATTTATTTATAACGATTGACATCAGACTCGAAAGTCTGCGAGGGTATCCAAGCTTCGGCTTGCCAGATGTTAATCCTGTTATGCCTGCTAGCATAAATTCTTCTGTGGAATCATGAAAGTGGATATGGCCTTGCGACATGCTTGATCTCCTTTTTAAGAATAGAAAATGAGTTTTTTAATTACATTACAAACTGCTTGCGTCATCGGGCTCATCTCTAGTCGTTGACTATAAATAGTCAGCGCTTAAATATATCTTGGGGCTCACAATAAATTTATAATCGACTAATTGTGGGTGTTGATGCGCGTTGAATGAGACAACAAGCTGGCAATGACTGGCCAGCAAACGTGTTAAGTTATTTAATTTTGTTTAAATATTTTACAAATATTAAAAAAAAAAACAAAAATAACAACATATAAATATTTGCATTTAATTATGCGGTTTTAGCACTAATCGAATTATGTTAACAAATATGCAAATTGCAATATTGGCAAAGTGCAAACGTAACAGAAACCGCTGCAACCACAATTGCTAATTGTGGTTACTTTTTTTTTTTTTTGCTGTTACCAAGATGCGGGTGTAAAAGTAACCAGGTCCCAAAAAGTGCCAGTGCATAATACGAGGGTTGCTTCATGTATTTTACATGCTCGAGAAGCTGTTACGACTTGCTCTTTGAGCATCAAAGATTGAACCAGCCAGTGGGTTCAAGGTTGTTTTTCAGCCTTCTTTACAAAACCAAACTCTCAAGCAAACAGTTGGTTCGAAATGTGAACCGAACCAGCGACCTTTTCTATTTGGGCTCAAACAGTGATTTGAATCAGCTACTGTTCTTTTTTTGGGTTGGAATTGTGAATCGAACCAGCGACTTCACTTCGAATTGTGAACCGAACTAGCGACATCTCTATTTGCGGTTCGAGCTGTAAAACGAGCTGTCGACTCCTTTTTTTTCGAACTGTGAACCGAAACAGCGACTTCTCTTTTCTGTTATTGGGGCTTTTAGCCCTGGCTGCCACGAAATGTGGCAACAGTTGGTGCACTGTGGTGCTTTTTGAGGCCAACGCCCACAACAGCTGCGCGAAGCGGCAACAACAACAACAAACTGTCTTCCATCCCAGGTCTGTTGCGGAGTGGAGGAACACATGTAAAACATATGACAAAATATCTGTGAAAGATGAAAAGAAAGACAGCAAAACTTATCTAATTTGCGCTTTTGCATATATCAAATGTTTTTGGTCTGTTTTTGTTTCTTTAGTTTGTTTTTTTTTCTCTCAGTTTTCAGCTTTGTTCACGCCCACGTTTAATGGCTTTTTGATTATGTTCAAATGTATAGAAAGAGATTAAAAAAAAATGCACATATTAGAGTTTATCTACATATGACTAAATTTATAATGCTCGTGTTCTGTCAACGAGCCGAAACAGACCCAACTTTATGCCTATATGGGATAGATAATAAATGGACTCAATTTGCATACATGATGCCAGCGAGCGGGCATCCCCCTCTCCCTCTCCCTCTGCCCACTTGCCCACTATTTTGGTCATGTTTAGAATTGGGATTTATGGTTTCGATGTCGATTTATGTGCATAATGCAATTAGCTAAATGCCTAGAAAAAAATAAAACGAACATAATCAATCGTATATTATGTCATTTCAGATAGGATTGTCTAATGAACTCTGGCAGATAATTTGACAATTTTCAGCAAACATTATCATTAATCAATTTGGTTAATTTGTTGCAACAAACATGCCTGTATGCGGGCGGGGCAGTGCGGGGCGGGTCGGGGCGTTGCCTTTTACAACATTTTATGCCTGCTCATTAAATTCAGGATGACATTATCCTGTTTTATGCGAGTGCTTTTGGTATTTTTTTGTATTTATTTATTTTTTGCGTAATTCCATGCCTTATCTAATTCATGCAAATTTCGTATCTGTTTAATGGCACAATAAATGGCAAAAACAAAAAAAAGAAGAAAATAAAGGGCTCCATGCGGATTTGCGGCCAGCTAATTTGGTTATTTCAGACGTAATTAGTTTATGTTAATTGGCTTTTGTTGCTGGCAACCTTTTTAAATTAAATTAAATGCGCTGCTGTGAAATTCAGTTGCGGTTGCATAAAGTCTTGCAGTTGCAAGCGTAAATAATCATAATTTTTTAAAATACAATTTTCGTTTTAAGCGCAAAACAAACTTGTTCAAAAGTCAATTGGCCAAACAAGAAATTGTTTTAAAAATATTGTTAATACTTTTGTTTGTTTTCTTGAAATTTATATGTGCGTTTGTCTTCAATACGCTTGAAGAGGGTATTTTAATTTCAAGAGGAAATGTGTGACGCATAGAAGAAGACAACTCCGATGAATTATATATGTATATACCAGATCTGCCTGCTTGTCTAATTTGTTGACCTACTTCGGCATTTGGGATATTTCGGACATATCTTATCAATAGAGGACTAGTATACTATATACTAGTATATGCTACTGTATACTATACTATATACTAGTATATGCTACTATATACTATACTATTTACTACTAAATACTACTATATACTTCCATCTTCTACTACTACTATATCACTGAATCTCTCCAATAAAAGCTTTGCTTATCCAGATATTTCCACTCAGATATTACAATCTACAAACTTCTCTCCACACATATCTGCATAGCCTGGTCACACTTAAAGGGTATTTCAACTTCGACTTGCCGAAGTTAACAGTTCTTTCTGGTTTTCTGTTTTTGCATATTGTCGGCTTATTTCAAAAACAAAACAAAAGCTCAAACATTGCACAGCCTGCGCGAAACAGAAACCTGGACTGGTCAGGGGAGGGGGGGCAACAAAAAAAAAAAATGAAGATGCGCAAAGCGCACGCCAAAAAAAAAAAAAGAAGAAGCGAAAAAAAAATAACCGAACTTATGCAATTTCTTTTCTGTTTGTTTTCAATTTCTGCTGCTGCGCTTTGGCTTTTGTTTCTTTTCTCTTCGCCCGCAAAAGTGTAAAACTCACGCCAGCGAATTTAATGCACATATTAATTTGTTTTTTTTTTTTTTTTATCTTCTTCACATTTTCCATACACAATTTTCACAGTTTGGCACAGAGCGCACGAAATTGTGTCAGGCGGACATTTTATGTTTTTTTTTTGAATATTTTTTTTTTTTTTTGGAATGCCTAAATAAATATTTGTGCCTGATAACAGCGGCAGTCAATGTTGTTGTAACTGTTGTTGTTGTTGTTGTTATAGTATGCACCTTATGTACGCAGTGTTGGCTGGATGCTGCTGCAGCAGCACTTGATGCGGATGCTGATGCGTGTTTGTGGCCCCCGCTTTGAATATCGTGTCTGCCTCTTCGCGCAGCAACCGATCGACCGACGCGAACGACTGGCAGAAAGAAACTGAAAACTAAAACTGAAGACAAGAGCAAGACAAGAGCCACCGGGCCCCACGTTATGCGCGCCGTTAGCTTGCTGCGCTGCCGCTGCTGCTGCTGCTGCTGCCGCTGCGCTGCTGCTGCTGCTGTCAGTGTTGTCAGTTGCGCTTTTTTTTCCCGCATCAACTAGCTTTTTTCAAGCGGCGCATCATTTGTGCTGCCTACTTTTGGGCCTAAGGGTAATAGTAGAAAACAATTTAAGTTTCTTTCTTATGCGGTTTTGACATATGCCTTTTGCAGCCTTAGCCAGTTTTATGTGTCTGACAATCGTAAAAAGCAGCATGAGCAACTAGTTTGAAGTCTGCCGCCAGCCTTCGCAGCGGTAGCTGCTGCCACTTTTAAATAGCGTCTAAAAGTATGCTTTAAAAATGATGACGGCGCGTCTCGCCATATAACGGCAGCGCACAGTCGCGGCCATAAAAAGCGGCTGCCGTTAAATGTGTGCCAGCCACAGACAAAATAGAGGAGGACACAGCATCATATCAAAGTGTGTTCGCGGCGGCAGCATTGACGTCATTTAATTATGATTACGGTAAACGGGAACCGGAAGGGAGCATTAAATGCAACGGGTATACTGCATAAAATGCACGTAATAGCGCGTAAAAATAAAACAAACAACAACAAAATACAGAGAAGGGATATATATGTATATAAATGGGCAACATTATAAGCGTTTGGCTAAGTGATTTTCCAGCTCTGCGCTGACCCCATAAAATGATTAAAAGCTTATGCAGCTGTGTGTCCTTTATGACATTCATGCACACAGAAAATTGACAAAAAAAAAAGGTCTTTACACGCGCCGTAAATTCAATTAGTCGATTCGCCGACTGTCAGATGTCAGCGGCAATGTATTTGCATTGACCTTTGCGCTCGCTAGGCAGGTGAGCAATAGGTCATACACACAGACGCACACACAAAAAACGGCCTAAGCTCCACTCGATGCGCGTCTGCTTATGTCATCGTCATCATCGTCCTCAGCGTCAACTTGATCATGTTCATTATTATCATCATCATGCATGTGTGTGTGTGTGTGTGTGCGCGAGTGTGGGTGTGTGTGTGTGTGTGTGTGCTGTATGGCTTCCCGAGCCTGCAACAGAAACGTTAAATATAAAATCCTATTTATTTGCCAATTTTACAATCGAGTGCACAGCCAACGACAGACGACAGTGACGTCAGCGGGCCAAGGCGCCAAGCCAGAAGCCAAAAACTATTCACACCAACGACAGCCCATGCCCTTTGTGACTCTCTCAGTGTGTGTGTGTGTGTGTGTGTGTGCGAAGCAAACGCATAATTTCATTACCAAAGCTCGACGTTTGTTTTCAATGATGTCATACGGTCGTTCCTTTAGCCGGAAGTACCAAGTTCCTGTGGCCAAAATGACGCGCAGGCGCACATACAAAATGGCTGCCATTGAATGCAGTTTCCGCTCTTTGTCTGTGACGTCATGACTCTCTTAAACTGTGCTTGGACTCGAGGCGCAGAACTTCTTTGTGACTATGGCGCTGGCATCGTTATTGCACGCTTCCGGTGCGACCGCAAAGCGCAGCTGTTGTGATACCCTGTAAATAAATGGCGATAGAGCGTATAATTTGTATTAATTAAAGTCAACTTTAGTTAAGTTAAGTGTCTTTAAGTTATTGAGAATGTTTTTGCTTGAACATGGCTGGCATATCTTTGCTGCTGGGTATCTAATCGTTGATCATTTGGCTGCTCTGGCAGCTACGCTTGTTATGATGTGCCTTTACTGCTTCATTTGGCACGGTTTTTGTGCTGTTGCCCGCTGGGCACATGGGTAAATAAATATTTATCTTAAAGTGCGCTGCTTGTTTCGCAGAATCCTCGAGTGGCCCGCACTTGGGTAGGCTCTTCATTTGGCCTGGCTGTTGGCTGTTGGCCTCTCGACTCTCGACTCTTGTTGATTTTGCTTTTATTGTCGCCTTGGAAGCTGTTGTAACTGTCTGTCAGGACATTAACCCCGAGTGCGAGTGCCCTGCTCTGATTGAAGTATTGAATTACATGGCCGACATAACAACAATAGCAACAAAACACATTTTGCGACAAATTTGCCGTAATTTATTGTGTATTATCTTTGTATTTGTATTGCGGCAAGTGGTACGCCCAAAAAGGGTAGACAAATGCCACATTATGCAAACATTTTCTTTTTCATTCACCCATCTGCCCATTTCCCATTTCCATAGGGCTGTGCCCATTAGTCGAAAGCCAAATAAACAAATCAAAGGACCTTACAGGCTTGTAACTCGATTGACATTGACGCAAATGTAAAATAAATCAAATACAAAACTTTTTTTTTATTTTCTGTTTTTTTAATATTTTGTTTTTGTTGTTGTTGTTGGCTTCTCTTTTATTTTTGTTGGGGCCATTTGGAGAGGAGAGCAGAATGGCCCATCAGAGCGGCGGCGGCTGCATAACAAATTTATCGCCGGAAGTGATTTTCGCTGAAATCCAATCAATAAAAAATTATGCTGCTGCTAAAAATAAAGCCAGAAACAGAAACAGAAACGGCATTTTTGGTGGCACAACATGGCGACTGCCTAAAAGTAGGCAGCGATAAAATTAAAGCCCCCCGTGTGCGTCTGTGTGCGTCTGTGTGCGTGTGTGTGTGAGGAACCACATCTGAAGTGAAGCAGGAATCTGTTGTTAAGCGCTAAAAAATACAAAAAGTGCCCGCAAATTTATGAGGCGAATCTCTCTCTCTCTCTCTCTCTCTCGATCTCCCTCTCCCTCTCTTTATCTCTAGGGCATTTTGTGGGAGAAACGCCGTCTGTTGCCCTTGTTTTTATCTCAATACGTGCGACTGGCTTTAGATTCAACAATTTTCGAGTTCATATTGCTTAATTTATGCTTCATATGCTCGAATTCTATGTAATGCGCCGTTTATTATCATAAAGCCTTAATAATACCCTATTATAGTCAAAAGCTTAACTATTACCGAATTATAAATGCAAATACGATTACGTGCGGCAAACGATTTTCGAGTCCAGGCAACTTTTCAACTGGGCTTAACTTTAACTGCTGCAGTTAAATGTAAATTAGTTTAGCTTTGGCTTTTGGTTTTCTCATCCCAAGTTTTTGAAATTCAATTATTGGCCAGAGCCAAGTGGCCAAACAAATTGTTAAGTAAATGGATAAAAGCACTATGGGTAAACACTTAAGAAGACACAACTCTGAAGCTGTTTATATTTACAGTTCGTCCTGACTGACTGACTAACTGACTCGTGATCAAGGTGGAGTACAAGCTGTAAGAGGTGGAAAGGGGAAATAGGGAGAGGGTTGCGGCAAATTCGACCTTGAAGTGGGGGAAAATAGTGTTCAAAGTAGGTATGAAAAACAGCAAGAATATAAAAGTGGGAAGGACTAAGGTGTCGGACAGGTCGCTGGTTCAAATTCACCATACAAACAATTTCGTTGATTATAAGATCCAGACAACGCCGGGTAATTTCTTCCAGCTCAGCTCAGTTCATCGTCAGCTGATAAGCCTCTTCGTTAAGTGCTTTCCATCAAAATATGCAACAGTTTTATTTATTTGTAATTTAACTTTCAAGTGCAATAAATATAAATAGAATATTTTATATGATATGGCAACAGCTGAGAGCCGGAAGCCGAAAAGGACAAGGGACAAGCGCCAAGCGCTGGAATGCTAAAGTTCAAGTAATACGCCATTTTAGATAAATCAACAGCAAAAAGCACAATGTAAACGAGGCGAAGTGCAGACAAACAAAAGAACAGAAGCAGCAGCAGCGGCAGCGACAGCGGCAGCGGCAGCAAGAAAGAAGAAAGCAAGAACATGAAGAGCCGCAACAATAAGAACAGCAACGGGGCTTGCGGCTAAGCGTGCAATGTAATTGAGTGAGAGAGCGAGTGTGCGAGTGAGCGAGAGCGAGCGAGACAGAGACTGCGAAATATGTAAATAAACAAGGCAGCACAAGTCAAAGCCAGAGGCGCAAAAGGTTGCCTGCTAATTTATGGACACAGCACACACACACACACACACACACACACTGTCGCACACACACGCACGGGCACGCATACGCTTAAAAACGAAACGAAAAACTGTTCAGCACGTGCAATTTGGCAAATGAGCATTGGCCGTGACGTCATATCGCGCACCGCTGATAACAGTGCATGCGACGAGCGGCGCTCTTAAAAAATAAACGCGCTGCCAACGTAAGAGAGCGCGAGCACGCAAGAGAGCAACGCCAGCGGCCATATAAAAAGGCGCGCACACTGCAGAAGCGCCTCAGTTCTTCAGTGGAATTGCCGGTGTTAGCGGCAAGCGGCAAAAAATAAAAAGAAACAACAACAGAGCTTGCAAAGCTTTTCAAAGCAAGGCAGGCAACAACAACAACAAAGCAACATGCACAATATGTACCAAAAGTTAATAATATTGTTAATAACATAAAAAAAGGAAAGCATATATTTTTTTAATAATTAATAAAAAACAACCAACAACAATAACAAGCAATGTGCTTAAAGTGGGTGAAAATGTAAAAAATGTAATATGAAGAAAAACAAAGTAAACTTAATTTATTAAGCACATGAACATAACTAAATTTACATGCATTGCAACTGTAAAAAAGCTGTGCAACAATTGCAAGCAAACATATTGAACTGCGCAGCAAAATATGCTAAGAATCAAAGCATCAAGATTGACAACAATTTGCAAGTGAGCGGCGCCAAGAGGCCAGAAAAGCGACACAGTTATAATTTAAATAACAACAACAGCAACAACAACAACAACAACAGCAACAACAACAACAACAACAACAGGTAAGAGACACAGGGAGTACAAATTTTCCGGGAAATATGTTAATTTCACATGTAAATAAAAAAAGAGCATGCAATAAACACACGCACGCACACACCTTTAAATATAGTACATATCTCACACACATACGCACACTCGCGCACACCTCAAAGCGTCTTTCGCAAGCGCCAAAAAAGATATAAACAAAATAAACAAGAATCATTCAACATGAAGGCGGCAAAGAAAAGCCAATGTACGCTGTTCCAATGATGACATAAAAAATGAGCACAGCTCCATGAAGAGAACCGAAAACATCGGGTAAAAATTAAAAAAATATATATAAAAAATTGAAATTGAAATGTAAATAAATAAAAAAAAAAAATTAAAAGGAAACACAAGCTCGTTAATAGTAGAACACGCTGCAGATGCGACAGACATTCAATTTACGCTCTGCCCGCGAAAAATTTGCGGAATTTAAACGGGCTGCACTCCTCTTTATAGACATATAAAAAACGAATCTGTTTGCTGTTTGTGCTGCAACTGCATTTGTTTACTCGCCAATAGGTACGCCAATTTATCTACGAAAATATTTGCGCAAATTCACTCTCGAGGTTTTTCACGCTTTTCGCCAAATCAATCTAGAATTAGCGTAAAATGGGGCTCAGAGGTTTTGTGCAGCTGCAAAGTTCTGTATGAAAATTCCTTCCATCAGACTTTTTGGTAAGGTCAAAGCTTCATGTTTGAGCCCTAAGCTTAACACCTGGGAACCAAAATAGGCTAAGAAATTTTACTCACATTTTTGGTTAACATTTTGAAGTTCGTCGAAACAAATCTTTAAATATTTATGCCAAATATAACCAAATATAACGCTTCAAAGTCTTAGCTTAAGTTCGAAGCAATAAAAGTTGGCCCGCGCAAAGCCGGGTTATATCCGCTGGTCATGTTTTTATAGCTGGGATTATATGATGATTCGTCAATTGCCCGGCGACAAACACTCGAAATAACTTTTTGTGTATTTTTGAAACAATTCGCAAACAAAACGCAAAACTCGGCAAACAACTAATTTGCCATTTTTTCGCCTGTCTTTCGAGCAAAGTCAAAGATAAATAAAAATTAAATTGAAAAACACAAGCAGAACGCGTAGATCAAGCGACTAAATGGCAGAGAGAGAGAAAGAGAGAGAGACAGAGAGGGAGAGAGAGGGAAAGAGCGAGCGATAGCTGAACCAATTGATTGGAATTATTGCTAGACTAATAATTATTAATGTTTTATTGCGAACGTTTAATTGTACACACAATTAAAATAACGCATCAAACAATTATTTAATACTTATTTAAGTCTTTTATGGCCATAATATACAACAAATAAATGCATATAAATATACACATATATCTATAAACATCAGAATGAAGCGCCTGCCCTGAGCGCATAACGTATACGCCCCGTGGCGTGCGGGCGCAAGAAGAAAATGGAAAGCAATCAGCTAATAAGCCCCACTTGTTGTTGTTGTTGTTGTTCCATTGAAATTTAGTTAAATCATTTAAACAGCGAAATAAACACACGAAATGCATAGAAAGAAATTATTCATTCAGAAATTGATTTCATTCGCAGAATTTTCCATTTCCATTGAGTTTGCACTTGAATTTAAGCAGCAACAAATGCCAGGCACGTTTATACGTGTACATATTGTTGCCTTAAAGGTGTCATGTTTAATCAGGTTTTTTACTTTTGGCCGCTGCTGGCAGCAGACTGACGACAGCGACTGTAATTCAATTACTTGGCTTCAGCTTTTGCCCAGCCTTTTATCACACGTGCATAATTTGATTTTGTGCAAGCATTTTTCGGTTCGTTTTTTTGTCCCCCACTCTCTTATTTTAAGCAAGATTTGTGTGTTTTTTTTTGCGACTTTTCCGCACTTGAGCTGCTGTCATTTAAGGCACACACAAATTAGTTTCCGCTGAGTCTGAACAATCTTCATCTGCGCGTCTCTCAGAAAAACTCTCTGACGCTGTCGCTGTTGTTGTTATTGTTGTTATTGTTGTTGTTGATTTTATCTGTGCCCGTTGTTGTTTTTGTTGTTGTCTAATTTGCGATAAACTGACACAAGATTGCAGCTACTTTATTCAAATTATGTGATAAGCCGCAACGTCGCGCAACGCAGCGCAGCGCGGCCCCGCAAAGCAAACAAAAATGTGAATACAACAACTACAAAAACACACACACACACACACACACACAAACAAAAAAGAAGAAAAAAACATGCTTTATAAAAATGTGACACGCAGCCAAAAATGCCAACAAAACGCGGGGCGTGGCACTGATTGCGCCCTCTCGCATACAAGTTACAAAGTTGCCCATTTTTTTTGGCCTTCTCAGCTGCGGCTGACTTTGGCTGGGCTGCAACTTGGCCTCCACAATTTTTCACTCAAATCAGTTTTTCCCCCTACTATTTTTTGTTGTTTGTTTGTGGCTGCGCTGATTAGAGCCTGATAATTTGGCCAGCGATAGAGTGTGTGTGGGGCATATAAAGCATAAAGCATATACCCAAACACGTCCGAGTGACAACTAACGAGCATTTGATGCGGGCATCCCGTCTTATCTAACTGTCTGCACGCTTTACGCCCATCCGTGCCGGAGAATCTTTCGATCAGCGCGAAAAACTGACTACGGAAGGACCAAAAGAAAACAATTGAGTGAGAGTCGACCCAGAGATACGCTGAGCCTCGAGACTGAGTTGAAGAACTCCCGAACTTCTCGATAAGTTTCGATGCCCGATCTTTATTAAATTCACGAAATTCAGGGCTCAAATAAAGCATACAATAGCACAAGGCTCATGTCTAAAAATCGATTATTATCGATATTATAAAAATGAAAGGGTATATCGAAATTCTTTTGCCTTGATCGACTTAGCTCTTTGCTCTAATCAACAATATACACTCGATTACGAGGGAAGGACGAACAGGGAAACGGAAAAACAGACTTGGCCCAATCTACTCTCCGGCTGATGCTGATCAAGAATATATATACTATATACATGTAGTCGGAGAAACCTTCTTTACCCTGTTACAAAACTTGCGCACAACCAATATACCCCTTTTTACCCATTTTCCCTGGGTTCTCGGCACGAAATCAATCCACGTCGCGTGTTGGCCCCGTCCTAGACGTGGGCGTGTGCGCATAGCACTGATAGGGCCACTTTAAAAAGGCAACATTACGTATACGCAGCGTTGTCTGGTATTTCATAAATATTGCAGTAAGTGCTCGGATGGGTTTTTCATATACTGGCGAGCAACTTGATTAAATTGCCATATATTTAAGTTGTTCGGCGGCAAACGCACTCCGGGGACGACGGCACACACGAAACAATTTGAAACTTTTAAAATTAAATAAATAAACGGGCATTTGGAAGGTGCAGAAGCTTAGATACCCTAGCAGGCAGAATGGAAATAATAAAAAACTAACTTATCGTGCGATTAAGGAATTCAGAATTTGGGTGTTTTATGGGCTCGACGTTGTCTTCTTTTAGGCGCTGCACATTGAGTCTCATTAAATATAATACGCCCTGCAGGCGCATAACAAAAGGCAAATTATTTTAAGAGCAAACTTTTCTAACACACGCACACACTCGCGCACACACTCTCGCACACACATGCGTGAAAATTGCACCTTGTTGGCCACTTTGCAGCTCTTGTTTGGACAGCTTTGCAGCATGACAAACACATGTTTCGAGTGCCTGAAACAAACCGAACTGGGAATGGGGCAAAGTTGATGCTGCCACAGCAGCTGTACCCAAATGCATGTTGCATGTTGCACGTCGGAAGGAGCACAAAGCGTTTGACATTCTTTGCACTTGCACTTAACTTTATTCGGGCTTGTTGGGGCCAAGCACTTTGTCGGCCCTGTCAAGTTGAACAACAGAGGGTCTGGCAATTGCTATGGGAATTTAAATATTTATGTTTAATATTTAATGCAGTCAAACAATTTAAAGCGTTTCAACAATTAGGTAACATGTAATCAAGGCAAAGGACTTGAATCAATTATTTAACAATATTTATAGAGAAGAGTTTGTTCTTGCTTTTGGTTCGAAAGTGTGCACTAAGAAAGGAAAATTCGACCTGCAAGTGGGGCAAAACGGGGTTCAAACCTGCCTGTTTTGGGTGTCTAATAAGCGACAGGTTGCCGGTTCAAATTCAGTTGCAATATTCTGTGTACATATAACAAATGAACAGCTGTCATATGTATTTTTCGCATATAACATAAAATTTAGATACAATTAGAATTTGTGCATCATTTATTCATAAGAACCGGACAACGCTGGGTAATTTCACACCAGTTTATTAACTATTCTCAATCGATTCAATTGCCAGCCCAAAATGCGCTTTAAGTGCGGCATTTCTGTTTCAACACACAAGATAATCATAGAAATTCTTTTGCTAATCTTCATATTAAAGAACAACCTTATCTGAGCATGCATTTTCCGTTGTTTGAATTAAAATTAAAATTTAGTACACGCTATTTGTGATAAAGCTATGTAAAATGGTCTTAAAGGCTTATAACTTTGACATGGCCCGTTTGACAGACAGACTTGCCGCAGCAAGTACATAACCTTTGAACTCTTTTTTTGTGGCTTAGCTGGAGCTAAACTTTTTATGCGCACTGTCACAAAAAGTTTTCAACTGCTCTGCCACAACACACAACATTTTGTTCTATTATTATTTTTTGTGAATCTTCAAATGAACTCTTCTCTTTGTTTATTGCTTTTATTTACCTCATAAACATTGAGCAAATCTCCGAATGAAACGGATATATTTTTATATTATTTTTTTAATATTTTTTGCAGAATGAAGAAGTAGAAGCCGAGCGAAAGCTTTTCTACGACCTCTGCCGTTTTGGCAAATCTTTGAATTGCCCACCATAAAGAAAAGGGGAACGAAAATTAAGCAGGTATGTAAACAGTTAGTGCAAATACAGAATTCATCATGTTCATAAAACGTAAATAGCCGGCGGGTCAAAGGGCACTACGAGAATGTGACTAGCTGTTGAAATTTCGGTCTGGCCCAAACATAACCCCGGGGCCAGCACGTACTAAGCCGCACACACACACACACACACACACACAGAAACATAAATACATATACTACGAATATAAATTAATATATATATTTGTTTCGTAGCCAGGAGCCGAGCAACTCGTAAATTATTTGCGCGCGTGTTGAACAAAATGTTGAATAAATAAATGTGGCATGTTTGGGTTGTGCCATAAAAAATGCGAACGCGAAATGTTGTATAAATGATTAAACTCAGTTTTGTTGCCACTTCTACAACTATTAGCATAATCATGTGTGCCATGGTGTGTGTGAACTGTTTTACGACACATATACTAATATCCGAGGGGGGCGAGGGGCGCATAAAAAAAAACATCATTAAAGCTGGCCATAAAACAATTTATCAAAATTTGTGACATTAACTACCAGCGCCGCGGCGAGGCACACATCACTCAAGGCATCCAAACAGGATATAGATATTTGCGTGTGCGTGTGTGTGTTGTGTGTGTGTGTGGTGTGTGTGTGTTGTGTGTGTATGCCACATAGACATGCTCATTAGGCGTTAATATGTCACGAACACACACGCACACACACACACACAGACAGCGCACGCAAAACTATTGTGAATGAAAATGCAAATAGTTGAAGCAGACATTTTAGTGTCATAATTATCTGCTTTTACTAAACCATAGAATAGAATAGCATATGGAGCTTGCAGATACCCTGTAACTAATGACACAGGCACAAACTTTAAGATTTGTAAGGTTCTAGTCTTACCTAAATTCCAGCCTTTTATAAAGATACCCTGTAAATATTGCAAAAGAAACAAGCTTTAGGATTTCTAAGAGCGACTTCTTTTAGGCTTAATTATAAATGCGAGACTTTTATAACCTTGTTTGTAGGCTATTAACTAATTCTCAAGCACATCATAGGAAACATTTTCAAGCCCTTAAAATACATATATATATTCCATATCAGCCTCGACAGCCGAATCTTTATAGACATGTCCATCTGTTCGTCTGTCTGTTTCTATTCGAAGTAGTCCTTCAGCTTTAACGCTATCGTCTTGAAAGTTAGCCCATGCCCGTCTTTCTGTTAAAGACAGTATATATATGGGATCGGATCACTATATCACACATATCTGCAAAAAGTAAGGCAAATGTCTAGAAGGGTATTGAATACTCGTACTTTCTCGTTTTGATATTATGTGTAAATTGTACAAAGCTCGCTCTGACTTCAACCGAATACAGCCCTTTCTATCCAATCGTTGCATTGCGTTGTAATGAAAATAGCACGCGACAAGCAACAACAAGCAGCAGCAACAAAAGCTACAACAATAAGCAAAAACAAATAAAAGGGCTGTGCCATTTGTTGCAAATAGTTCCTCCTATTGGACAGCCATTGATGACGCCATCTGTGGCCGCCTTGTGTTGTCCAGCGTATAGAGTATACAGTGTCTATTGTCCGCCGTCCATTGTCCGGTTTTACGAGTCCTGTGCGCCATGTTAATGAGATGCAAATAAGGTTCACCCACGCACCATTTACGATATGCATATATGGTCATACCCTTGTGCCCCGCCCCTCGCCTCAGCCGCTGCTGCTGCCATTTCTATATACACTTTCGCATATTTGCGCTTTACGACAGAATGTGACGTCTGTGCGTGTGTGTGTGTGTGTGCGTGCGTGTGTGCGATTATTTGGCCTGTCGTTCTGGATATGTGTGCCAAGGAGTTCAGCGCCTTTTGTCCCGCTTTGAAATGGCATTTGTTTTGGTATTTGCTCTTGCCATACCACAGCGACACACACGTGTGTCAAATCTGCCAGTCAAAGTCAAAGTTGCCTTTCTTTTTTTTTTTGTGGTACAAGTGTGTGTGCGTGTGTGTGTGTGTACTGCACACTCCAATTAAGCGACAAAATGTTGCTCAACTCCAACATTTTGTCATGTTTGTGGATTTTTTCGAATTTATACGCCGTGCGGTGCCTGTAACTCGAGTGTATGCGTCTGGCAGTACAAAACAAATACACACACACTCATACACACTCCCTCACACACACACCCACACACTCATATTTCCAGCATCGCATTACGTATACGCAGTGGACACTTGAGCCGGGTTAGGCCTAAGCCTTTCGCGTGCGGCGAACAAAAAAAAACTAATTGCCTACTTTCGGGCTATGTGGCTGTGCGTTGAATACGGAAGAAATCTCTCGTGGTAGTGTGCCCGTAGCTTGACAAAAAAATATGACTGCAAGACCCAATTTGAGCACTCTACGTGGACTCGACTTCATGTCAATAAACACACACACACACACGCTTACAATGAATAAAAGCACTCGCAGCTAAAACAAAAAAAATAAGAGTGCTCCCGTCGACCGTAATCGACTAGTAGATACCCTGTGCTTACTGTTCAAAAAGCCACTTAACAAATTTGTTGCCTTCGTGGCATTTAAAGTTAAATAAGAGAGCGCTAGTCGAGCGTAAACGACTAGCAGATACCCTGCGTATGCACGTGAAGTTGCTATTGTCGAGCGTTAGCGACTAGAAAATACCTTGAGTATACTACACAACAACCAATCTGACGATAACCAAGATATGCTCAAAAAAGATACGCCTAAAATCGATATTTATCGATATCGGCAGCAAAGAAAGCTAATTTACTAGACGAGGAGATATATTGGAAATACTACACAACATAAAATTTGATATCTTTCGCTCCTACAATCTCCGATACATGATCAAAAGAACCTGCGCTTCGATATTTATCGATATCGAGAGCAAGGAAAGCGGCACATTACTCGATCGACTGTGATACCCTTGATCTTCTTCCGCCCGTTACATTCATTTTGTCCATAACCATTCCACTCTCTCTTCCACACAATTTTAATGGGTGCGCGGCTTATCACAACGCCCACAATATATATTACCAAAATAATAACAACAACAGCCACAAGAATAATCAGCGGCCAGAGACAGATCCGTTTGAGCATTTCTCGCAGCATCTCTCGCTGACGTTGTTGTAACATTTCATTGGCCATTTTCGTTGCGGTTTTTCCAGCTGCTCGAAACAAGCTCTGACGTCAGAGGCTGCTCTGGCGATGAGTGCTACATGCTGGCTACGATATGCCATACACAAACTATAACTGTGTGTACATGTGTGTGCGTGTGTGCGTGTTTGCTTGCTCATGTGTATTTTGGGGGGCAGCCGAGTGCTTTTTCTATTTCAGTTTGTTGTTGTTGTTCGATGGAAGCATTGCTGCAAGCCGAATCGATTTCGATTTCGATTTGCTACACAACTTACTTAGTTTATCTACAGTTGCCGCCACCTACCTCCACCTTCCGCTCTAGCTGCCCTGCATGGCCCCGGGCTAGCAATTGAATCGACGCCATTTCTCATGGCTAATGATCTTCACCGGCCATTCAAGTGCACACTGCACAGCTTCCGGCGGGCGCCATGCATTCGAGATTTTCATGATTTCTCGCAAAGCTTCCGTATTCCACTTTTCCGGCCCCAAGTAAATATCTGCTGCAAATAGCAAATTGCTGTCTTAACATTTACCAATTTGCTGCACAGCACAAAATTTATGTTTAATTCAATGCAGCAATTAAGACCAAAAACTAACAGCAACATTTTGCAGTGCTCGTTTGTTGGGTTTGTCAAAGCGAAACAGTTTTATAGGCAATTGAACTAGCATGCCGGCTCGAATGCCAGGCTTTGGTATAAACGTAGTTATATATATAATATTTATTATAATGCTCAACCTATTTTGAGGACTAGCTGGCTGGATAGGTTCGCGCCTGTCGAGCGAAAAAGAAAACGTCGACTTGAGTTCTGCGTCAATCAAGAAATGTTCTATTTTAATTCCCATAATAATCACTTTAATATACCCTGAATCAATTAAAAGTGCTTAAAGGTTTATGTCTGTGAGAGGCAGAAGAGGGCTTATCCAAGCTCAGCAGCTATATATCTATATGTAAACCCATCTCCATTACTCGGTCAAAACTCAACCTATTTTCACGAGGTGGCAAATATCCTATATAGACATGGGTTCAAATTTCCCACACTTATAACTCGGGAAAAACTCAACCGATTTTCACGAGGTTGGGCTTTTTATTCATGGTTTGGCCTCTAGATCAATGAAGCATAAAATTCAGGCAACATTATTTTTGGTCAAAACATTTGATTCAAAATTTTTGCTTGAATCCCAGATGGCTTATCGATAAAACCGCAAAATTGCTGTTAATAGTCAACATTTTTGAAACGCAAACTTTTGTAACGTGTAAAGCTTGGCTGGGCGTGTGAAGGGTTAACATTCTGGTGAATCCAATAGATTATTTTTCTAATTCTATCGATTCAAATCCGCGCCCTTCTCTCCACACTTGACAGCATTCGTTTAATGACTGTGACTGACACAGCTGCCGCTGCTGCTGCTGCCGCTGCCGCTGCCGCTGCTGCCTGGTGCTGCCGCTGCTGCCGCTGCTGCTGCTGCTGGCAGGTGTTTTGGCAAATGCCTAAGGTTAGCCATAAGATCATTTTGTATTTTTATATGCGCCGACTGATGCGGCTGCCGCTCGATTTATTTCGCTGTCCAGTCAGTTCGACTGTCTGTCTGCCCATCTGTCTGTCGCTCTAGCTGAGTGTGTGCGTGTGTGTGTGTGTGTGTGTGTGTGTGTTTGTTTGTTTATCTATTTTTATAACGCGCACTGGGGCCATCGAAAAGTCTTCTTCCAGTTTAGATGCCCGCCACGCTTTCTGTTTATCGAAGACAAAACTGTTTTTATTGTTTAAAAATTATTTTCAGTAGTACACGTATACGCGCATAAATAAAGCAACACACCAACACACACACACACACACACACACACACACACAATCGCACTCGCACGGCAAAGCTGCTGGCATCAATTTTCATTGGAAACTGTCCGCCGTCGATCAAAGTGAAAAGTGAAAAGTCAAAAGGCAACCGCAAAGGCTTCATGAAAATTTCACACCCAAGCGGAAATGTGTTTTAGCACATCGTCTGCTTCGGCTCTTTTTTTTTTCCCTTGGGCCCCATTTCCCTAGTTTGAGGCCGAGGCAATTCTCCGGTTTGTCCATTTTACACAACGAATGCTAATTTTGCATTCGCTTCCGTTCTGAGTCGGAATTTGTTTTCAAACCGTTCGCTATTTTTGGCCAAACATTCATTAGCTATTCAAAGCAAGTACTTTAAGGTTGTTTTTGTTTCCCTTCTTTTTTTTTTGTCCAAATACAATTACAGACCCTGCTTCCCCGACCTGCCCCGTCAACTGGCCAGCAACTGCTCAGCTTAGACGCCTAATTAACAACAATTAACCGAGTCCATTCAAGAAACGCGTCTCTTGAATGGCAACTTTAACAATGCCAAGTGCACTTTCTGCTGCCGTTAAAAATAGCACAAATTCCACTAATTTCTTCGCCTTTTTTTATTTCATTGAAAAAAAACAACAGAAGCCCCCACCAAAAGCAAACAAAGGCAAATTGAGCGAAGTTTTTCGCATCTCGGTTGCCATTTTTTTTTTTTTTTTTGCTCCATTCATTGTTTGCCTTTGTGTTTGTATTCAGAGCACAGCGCAGGACATGCAGATGGGTATATTGGAATTGTACTTTGACACTTTGAGACGAGGCTTTGAAATTGAACCTAATAACGTTAAGGCCTTTGGCATAAATCTAAATAGAAGCTGATGCCGATTAATACTAGTTAAAGGTATATTAAGAAAATGTCAGAGTACTAGAGAGAGAGCTTCGGAAGGAAGGGCCCAGTGTAAAGCCTCTCTCAATTTTGGGGAGAAGAGGTAAAGATTGGCTAAGAGTGAAATATTCCGGATATATGTATGCCATACGAGGGATTCTCTAGCACCTATAAGCTGCGAAATATGTTGAAAACAGGCTTTAGAGACAGATTTTTATCGCTTTCAGAGAAATGAGACAAGTTATCGATGATTTTGATTGATCGGAGGGGGAAAATGAAGAGTTTGCAAGTCATATAACCTTTGAAACTTATGAATTTCTACACACGGTCGAACGGTTGGACAAATGGACAGAAGGAAGGAGAGACAGACGGATGGAAAAACAGATGGAAGGAGAGACAGACGGACGCAGAGACGGATGGACAGATATGTCTTAATCTACTCGGCTGTTGATGGATGGACAAATGAACAGAAGGAAGAAGGGTCAGTCAGACGGATGCACGGATAGACAGACGGAGGACAAGACAGACGGAAGGTGGGGCACACGGACAGACAAACTGGCAGATTTGGATCAATCAACTCGGCTCTTGATGGATGGACAGATGGACGGAAGGAAGGAGGCACATACGGAAGGAGAGACAGGCAGACATGACTCACTCCACTCGGCCATTGATGCTGATCAAGAAACTATAGCCTTATGGCATGGAAGATGCAAGCACATGGGATTCTGTTCTCCCAGCTATATGCAGGTTAAAGTTTAAAGGCGACTGCTTAAAACCCATCCTGCCTCCACCTGTGAACAGAGTATGGCGCTGTCGAATACACCCGACTGCAACGTTTCACTGCTCACTTTCCGAGGTTCACTTTGTTGTTGTTTTTTCGCTTGTCTTTTTTCTAGTTTTTCTCTATTTTCCTTTCGCCAAACTGCTTTTGGCTGTTGACATTTTCATGGCTGAAGCGTCGATGTGCCGGCACTTAGGGAAAAATCTACGCGCAAATCCCATTTATATTTAATTTTTCATTTTGAAAAACTTGCTTGCGCCGTCATACTTGCTGCACTTGATCCTCGTAAAGACAGGACGTGACATTACATGCCAGCACCGACAATGGCGACAGGCGGCAGACGACGAGCGGACGGACGGACGAGCAGACGGGCAGGCAGACGGACGGGCGGAGCTGGAGAATGACATTGGAGCAAAGCTGCATGGACAACGGCATCGGATGTGAACAATAAATTTGATTCAATTGCTCTTGAGCACTCGGTGTTGCGGGCTGCAGAGAGAGTACCAGGCTCTTTGTCTGCCCCGCCGGCTGTGTCCTTCTGTCTGCCCTGTGTCGCCATCTGATTGTGCATGACCAGCGTTCAATAAAGCAGCTAAGCTGAAGCGCAATAACAGTGACAATGCGCCTTTTGCGCCCGCTGCTTTGCCAGGGCTTCTTTTAGCTCCTGCTGCTAATCCTTCGTCCTGCCAGCGCCTCGTCCTGTTGCCAGCTCTGACAAGCGGAAGTGAGCAGCACAAAGAGCACGATATGCGCTGCTTTAAACGCGTTTCCTGCGGTTATTCGCCATTTTCCAGCAAGAGAAACATTCTCATAGACTGTTGCAACACAATTGCAGTATTCTGCCACCTCCATGGTCACTTTTAATTGCCGTAGACTTTACTTACTTTAACTAATTTTGTTTTGTTTTGGCCAACTTGCGACTTGTTTATTTACTGCTCTGACATCTGCCAAACAAAAACGGCTGGCACGCCCCCCTGGAGCGTGTCATGGCCATTTGCTGAAGGCGTCCACCGCAGTGCGAGATCCACAACCAGGAACCACACCCAGAGCCAGCTTAAATGACAGTTTATGGCTGAGTTTAAGCCGTTTAACAGCGTGCCATACCACATGCAAAGCCCGAAAGTGCAGCAACAAAGCATTTGAGCAGCACATGAACATGCCAAATGTTCTGTGTGGGTGTCTGTGTGTGTGTGTGTGTGAAAAATACGTGGCATAAATCCATGATATATTGTCATTTGCTTAACCATGCAGCCAGCTGGAAGATAATGCTCCTGCTCCCGTGCCCCCTGCCCCGTGACCCCAAAGGGGCCAAGCCCCAAATACACGTTGGCTCCTGTGCACTCAGCTAAAAGAAAATCAAATGTTTGTGACGCTTTGTTGCTGTTGCCATTAGATGTACATATACATATATACACACACAACTGATAAACAATAATGTCAATTTCATAAATGCAAATACATGCTCGCATGTTAAGCAAATATTTCGCAATGCGGGAAAGTAGAAAACGCAACAAAATCAAATGGGAAAAGCATATGTGTGTACACTGAGCGAAAAATTGTGATATGAAAACGCATTCAGCAGAATGTACATAAACTGTTCTAATTGGTAGCCGAATACCCTGTTAAATAGTTAAACAGAAGCAAGACTGAATGCCTATATTGTAGATTCAAGGAAATACCCTGTAATACATTCAGCCGAAAGGGAGATAACCTGCTTAAGCCTTTTATTAGAATATGCCACAGCATCACATAGTCGAGCATATCTCACTAGCTTGCACACGGAATGGGTAGCAGCAATTGGTAACAAGATTTCGTGAAATACCCTGTTAATCGCATATTCCACAGTATCAGCTTGCAGCTAGAATTGATAGCAATCGGATAGTTGCGAGATACCCTGTTATATATTTGGACAGCAGGCAGATAGAGGGCCTGCCTATGCCTATAATTAGATGACGGCACAGCATCATCTAGTCGAGCATTTTCTCACCTGTCTGCAGGTGGAATTCTTGTTGCTATTTTCCAGTTGGCGCAACTTAATAATTTATTGAGATGTTTTTTGCCGCTTGACAGCAATTGATTCGCAATGAATAATTCAATGTCGATTTGCAAATATTTTGCATTTCAGCACATGAGCCAAAAAAAAAGGCAGCAAAAAAAAATTTAAATAATTCAATATTAAATACTATGCCCAATAACGAATTTTTCTATTCAAGTCCCCAGAGTCAAGAGTTGATCGAATTGAACTAAATCAATTTATTTATGGCCATAATTCTTGGCATACAAATTTTAAAGTTTTGTTTGAATTCGAGTTGAAATATGTTTATATTTATGTTTATTAAATTCATTGAATGTTCGGTGCTAGTTAACAATGTCAATGGTATTTGATTTAATGTTCGATCTGCTTTATTTTCGATCTGTGTTTGCATTTGATTTGCATGGAAATCGACAACTTTTAACTGCACGCAGCTTGCGTGAAATAAAAAAGCCGATGTGCCCATTTTTTTGCCATATTTTGTAGCAGTTTTTAAGGGCACAATTTGACAAAACAAATTGTTATTGATGCGGCCAAATGGGCGGCTCGCAGCTCAATCACAGACCGCAGAGCATTAAACGCGGCCGCAAAGTCCAAAAGTCATTAAATTCGCAATATGCTCGCGTTTTATTTGATGCCATTTTATTGTTTTTATTAGGCAAAAAGCAAGGAAAAAGAAATGGCTTTTAATATTTGTATTTTTATAAACATTTGCTGCATGAATATTTATTTCTTAGTTTCGAACATTTAAAAGGACAGCTCAGATTTAAGAGCTTAAAAAAACATTTGAAATTTGAGGCATAAAAAATGTTTGCTGTGTTGGACGTTTATGTGTTTAGATTTAATGGCCATTTTCTTTGCGCTAGAACAATGCGAGTACCAAGTTCTTTTTTTTTTTTTTTTTTTTTTTTTTTTTACATGCAATACATTTTATCAAACAAAAAGTCAAAACTGGGACTGGGACTGGCGCGGGGGCTGGGTATGGGCGAGACGGACAGCTCGTAAAAAGGACAAACACAGTGAAAGCCATTTTCATTTCATTTTCCATGCTGCCGCTGTCTCTGATGCTTATTGTATGCGAATTACATGCTCAGAATGGCGAATACAACGCATAATCTAATAATATTTTATGGCCAATGGGCCTGTAATGGCCATAGCATAGCAGCTCGCACCACTTGAAGGTCCGTTGAACTGTCACGACGATCAATAAACGAAAGTAAATGTATCTTTGTGAGCGTCAAGTTTTGGGGTTCAAGCACCCGAGTGCCGAGTAGTAGGAAGATAGAATATAAATTTATTTTTGTTGAACATGGAAAATCTGTGCTATTTGTATGCTAGATTTTTCACACAATGCGTTTCATTTGCTGCGTCAGCCAATTGCTTCATTTTAACAATGTAGCAAACAACCCCTCTCCCCTGCCCTGCCCTGCTGCTGCACCTAGCTACCCCATGCCGCCTGCACTGAACATTAACGCCGCAATTAAGGCGCGTTATTGTTGCGCATACGCCACGTATGCCGCCTGGCAATGGTTTATTTATTGGTTTTAATGCAGCATTTTTATTAGCATTTTCATTAGTTGGCAACGTTGTAAAAACTTTGAAATACGTCAGACTGAGGCAGCAGCACCAGCAGCAGCCGAGGCACTACTGCCACGCCCCCCGCCACTCCCCCGGCTCTCCAGGGGCGCATAAAGGAAGCCAAGTGAGCTGTGAATAATGACTATTGTCATTATTGAGTGTGTGAGTGTGTGAGTGTGTGCGTGTGTGCGTGTGTGTGAGGAGCAGGGCAGGCGAGTGCAGGTTGCCGGGTCGCTATGCTAACGCATTTAAGTGCCTGTTAAACATTGTTTTCTCTTTCCTTTTTGCTTTTGTTTATTGTCCATTGAGTGTTCGCATTAGAGCAGCGCGAAATGAGACGTGACAAAGACAAAAATGCCACTTGGCAGGCCCAACCTGATGATAATTCAGTCAATCAGTTGATACAATTTTTATTTTTATTTTTGTTTTGTCTTTTGGAATAGTGGCCTAAAAATAAATGCGCCACAGTTGTTGTTTCGGACACAAAAGCTTTATAAAAATATTTGTGAAATGAATAAATGCCAGAAAGACCGAAGAGTACAAAAATAAACGCTGCGGCCAAAAATTGAGAACAAACAAAATACAAATGCAAATAAATGTACAAAATTAAATAAATAAAATGATATATATGTATATATATCTTAATATTTGCTGCGGGAGTCCAATTAACAGTCTATCACTCGGGCACCTGTCCAAGGGCTGCGTGTCCGTGTGTATGTGTGTGTGTGTGTGTGTGTGTGTGACACACATATACGATTGCCATCAAATGGCGCAAAACAAATGACATGCGCCCAAGCTGAAAGGCAGCTGAACATCATGACGCCACAGCCATGACGAGCGGGCAGGCACAATCTAGAGAAGAGGGGGCAGAGTCTAAAGTGGGGCAGGCAGGGGTAGGCAGGTCATCGATTAACGTGCGTCTATCAGAATCTAGCATAATAATTATTAGGCTAATGATCATCATCAGGCTGATGACGCGTCAAATACACGCGGGCTACACTCTGCGGGAATAAAGGGGCGGGGGAAGGTCGTACATTAACTGGGTTTTTAGCACTGAAGAGCTCTTGCTGTGCTAATGGGCGTTGTTTTCCAGTGTTGTGACGTCCATTGGGGGTTGTCTAAAAATACAAACGAGTTGTCAAGTTCTGTGTGCGAGTGTGTGTGTGTGTGGGTGTGTGTGTGTGCTCGTGTGTGTTTGTTGTGCCAACACATTTCGGCAGTTAGCCGCGAAACACACACACAAATTTGATTGGCTAGCAAAAGGGGGCACGTCCCAAGCGAAACAGCCACACAACAACACACAGTCACACACATATACAGACACACACACACACACACACACACTAACACACACACACTCTCTCACACAACGTCTGTACGAGTAAATAATTTCGCATTTGCCCAGCGCAAAATTCAATAAATTATGCCACACATTCCGCATTATTGTAAAAGTCTCTCTGTTGTTTGTTGTTGTTGTTGTTGTTGTTCTTCTTCTTGTTGTTGTTTTCGCCAGCAGCGTATTACAATTTGTCACTATTTTTATTGCATACTTTCAGGCAAACATGAATATTGGCATTGCACACAAATGGGATAAATTATCGCCGCGCGAGTTTTTGCAGCTGCAGGAATTGGCGTCATGTAAGTGCAACACTCCTCCTAACCACATATTAATACCAATGCAAATAATAATATATACTCGATATATATATATGTATATAGATATAGATATATGTATATATATATTTAAAATATGCACTTTTGCCAATTAGCGCACAAATCTTATTTGCGGAAATTGATTGGACGCAAATTGAGAGCTTAAATTGTATGCAACTGCTATATCTCCATATACAAAACTGTTTGTCCTGATTGACTGATTGAGTGATTGACTAACTGACTGATTGAGTGACTGATTGAGTGATTGATTGACTGTCTGACTGACTGACTGATTGTTGATGAGCGCGCAGCTCCAGCCGTAGGAGTCAGAAAGCTTAAATTGGCCTCGCTCTCTTTTCGGTTGGCAGAGGGTAATAAGGGGTCGGGTTTTGGATGAAAGGAGAGGTTGACCTGTAGGTGGGGAATACATATGGTTGAAGTTTGTATTAAAATGATATAAACGTGACGACATCGACAAGCGTGGCCAAGTGGCCTGAGTCGGACTAACAAGAGTGAAGTAGCCGGCTCAAATCTAGCTAAAATGTTTAATTTTTGTGCTTGCTTATTTCATTTGTTATTATTTATAATGAAAAAATTCATTGATAATAAATTGAAAAGAAGAAAGAGAATGGTTTAACATAGAAATTAAAATTTCCCATTTGTTTGTTTTTAATAAATCTCTGCCCGAGGCTGGTGTGAATTACGCACAAACAATATCTGCACAGCTTGCATTTTAAATATATTTTTCATTTGACTCTAGTTTATTTATATGACTTTAACGCACTTTAAACACACAAACCTGTCGGCCTTTTAATAGCTTTTTATCCGATTTAGTTAAACCTCAACCGCAGCCTAATTAATAGCTATGCAAGCATATAGAGTTCTTTAATATTGTAGTCATATTTTATTTTGATATATTGACTTGGGCGCCTCGTTAGCTGCTTGTTTATTTCCATTCTATACAAATAGTTGCAATTTAAATCGCATTGCAACAAGCTGCAAGCAACCGCAGGAGTCAGGTAATGCTCTGTGGCCTTGGAAATCTCAAATGCTGCTGTTGCTGCTGGTGGTGCGGCTTCTGCTGATGATGCCTGGGTGGAAATGCGTGTGTACTCAGCTTAAATGCTTGCCATCTTTTGGCTACAGCTTTTGAGATGCTTTGCTGTTGTGTCTGTTGGGTAATCCAGCGCATTTGCCTCGCACAGGCTGCATTTGGGACAAAGTAACTGGAATTTTGTGGCGAGCAAAATGCTGAGGCTCTGCGCAAAGCCGCTTGACGTTCCACAAAGTAGTTACCTTTACTATATATATATATTCTGGGTTTGCTGAGCAGCCTTTGAGCTGTATATTACACTAGATAGGGAGGATAAACCGCTTACAGAACAACTTGTCAACATTTTGCTTCGGCTAATGTCAAGACAGTGGCTGCAATTGCTGCCAATTTCAGCTGTCTGTGAGTGCGATTAAAAGAATTTTCAGCAGCAATAACAATCGAGAGACTGTCAATTGCAGGCGAACGCTGGCCCTGCCACTCACTTGCCACACTCAGAGTGCTCTTCTGTGTGGCATCCGAAACGCAGTGTCAACGACAGCTGTGCGTTGCATGAAGTATTCGAGTGCAAACACTCGACTCGCAGCAGCTCGAGGAGCGGCAGGCACAGTGGCCCAGCTGTTGTTAAATCATTCATTAGGTTAATAAAAGAAATACCTTACAGCTGCAACAATTTGGGCCACCAGGCAGCCAGTTGTCATGTGTTGCAAGTGCTGAACATTTGCTTGTGGTCGCCCACGCAGTAAAAGCGACTTTGTTTCCATTAGTTAATTATACCTGGGCGCTGGCTGGCACAACTCAACTCGACTGCAGTCGGCAACTGTCTGTCTCACCTGTGCCACTTGCCACACTCCACTTGCCCTTTGGCCCACTTGAGGTGTCAATTAAACTGGCGCCACTGCGGCAATTGACGCGTATGTCCAACTGCAGCACCCAGCTGTAGTTGTAATGCCTGCAAAACCCACTCACAAACTAGCGAAAACTCAAAGCTGAGCAGAAAGTTTAGGTATCGAGCGACTCCTCAAATAAAATATTATATGTTTGCATGCTATTTACACGGGATTTACATGCCCGCCAGCTGTTTCGAGCCGGTTTACAAGCTCTACATAATTTATATTTCATTTTTTTTTTTCTGCAGATTCCACCCGCAAGCTTCAGGATGTGCTCCAGGAGTTTTGTGCGCCCAGCTCAACGGCCACGCCCAAATGCATACCGGACGGGGTAAGCGGCTAACTAAATTTAATTTCTCTTTAATTGGAATATGCTCTCGTAAATTTAATGTGCCAGCTAGCAACAATTTTTCAATTAATTGAAATGGAGACCCAACTGCCGAGCAACGTGTTCCGCGAACCGTGACCCGCGTCAAGGCAGTGCCAGTGTTGACAGCTGTCGCTACAAAAAGTTAGGCTAGTGTTAGAGAAAGCTAAAAAATAGCTGAATTAAATTAGCACTGTGTTCATAGGACTAACTGCACAGTGTTGTAAAACTGCTATATAAATTAAAAGCTTACAAGTTGAACGCAAAAAGCCAGAAATGCGAGCAGCTGCCAGTTTCAGCAGTTGAAGTTAGCCATATTCAGCTATAAAACAGCTGAATTGGCAGCACTGCAACGCAGTGTTGGGCTAAAAGACACGTCAAGGTTGCCACTGCGCTTGCAACGATTAGGGCTTAGGGTTGCCCAACCTGCTACACAACAAAGCTACATCTAGCTAAGCCTGAGACAGTGTCTAAGCCCACCGTTTGCCTGCGCATTTTCCAGGCAGCTTGGGGCTCCATTGTAAGCTGATGAAAGGCAAGTCAGAGCAAGCCAACTTGAATCACACTTAGGCACACACATACACACACACGCACACATGCACATTCAACAAACTGACAAGGATGCGGGTCAGGATGATGCTGCTGCTGTGTCTATGGCAGCGTAGCCTGCTTTATGTTCCGCATTTTGTATTTTGTGTGTATGGCAGAAAGAGTGAAAGATTGAAAGTAAATCTTCTTATACATACAATAAATCACAGACATTTTTCAAGTTTACGCCTCAATGCCAAATTGAAATTGAGCAGCGGCAGCAAGCCGGACGCCCCGACTCCATGAATTGCCGCCCCCCGCTTACCGCACAGGTTGCCCAGCAAACAAGAGACGTGTGGACGTGGGCTTATAGTAAATTAAATTGAAAATACACGCAACTTTGTCAGGAGACAAAACGAGAAAGAGACAGAGAGCAAGCGAGTGACAGAGAGAATGGGCGACAGATTTGTTAGTGAACAGATTTGGTAGGAAACAGAATCCTGAGACATCACAAACATGCCAAAATAGAGGCAAAACCAAATTAATAATCAAGCTGGCAACAACTTAACGGGGGCAACATGTGTCAAGAAACATATGCACACACACACACACACAAGGACAATGTCAGTGGCTACGGAATGTTGATTTCCGTTTAAGCTTAGTACACGACTTAAGCTGTATTACGGAGTTCAGTTCAGTTCTGTACGCCTCAAGGATCTCAACTGTCACACAGAGATAGAGAAATGAAAGCAGATGATGCGCATATACAAGTTTTTCATAGGGTATAGGGTATTCGAGTTTAATCAAGTAAAGTGTAACATGCATAGAATGAGACACAGTTAAACCCATCTAGCTATGTTTAGGATTTTGTGCTGAATGACAAATTGTTGATTAGTTAAAAGTTGTAAGACGGGCTTTGGAACTATAAACTGCTCAGCGTCGAACTAACAAAATTCCAGTCGCCGGTTCAATCTCTGCAGCAACTAATAATTATTTTTGGAATATCTAAATCGATCTCAACAATTATAAACTATTTCTTAAGGGGAAACTCGTAGCGTAGCTCTTATATGCAAGTTTATAATATAAAATAGAGGATATTTTATCTTTGAATAACAATTCTCACTTTTTCATAGAAATAGAAAGAAATACGGATCTGAGCGAACGCGTAACGAGTGTAAAGCGAAACAATTGTGGTTGCTGGTTTGTGGTCTGTTTGGTAAAAGATATAACAATTAATTCGTAAAAGTATTCTGGTGTAAGGCTCAATCGATCAACAGAACACATTGCAATCAATGTCAACTGGGTTCGTGTATGTGTGTGTACTGTATGAATTGAGTGCAAGTATTGGGATTGCAATTTGTTGTTAAATCTATTCAGCCATGCTCATTTAACCCGACTACAAATGCAAATACCAACACACACACACACACACACGCACAGACACAGCTGGGAAATAGCTTCTGTTGTTGCTGGTGTGTTTATCTCTTAGCAATGTGATGGAATGAAAAACATGTAAAAGTCTTTCCCTTGTCGGGAGGGACCGACCGTAGGTCATGCTTTCATGAATTACTTCGTCCGATCAGGACTTAAATAAAGTGCTTCGGTGCTTATAGTTCGATCATTTTTTAGGAGAGAACTTGGGAGATATTCAATAGGCTAAAATTGTTTATCTATATGAACGAGCATCTACAGACCATAGATAAATAGCTCAAGAAATCTTCGAGTGAGGCTTAAAATATAAAATAAAATAATACAAATAAAAATGTACTTATATCGTTATCAAAGAAATGGGACAAAATATTGATAAATATATGAAAAAAAAAACACGCATGCTGCTCACAAACATAATTTATGAGTTCGGATGCCTTCTGAAGTTTACCAAACAAAAGATTATGGAAAAAATTGTATACATATGTAGATAAAAAGTAATGTAACTTTACAGGCCGTTAAACGTGGGATCTGTGATTATGCTTAAAGAATTGGCCTGTACGGGAGGTCGCTGGGGTGCGTTTTCCCAGTGATGGGGTCAGCCAGAGCCTAGGCGAACGTGTTAGGCGAGGCCTTTCCTTATCTCTACCTGTAACAAACGTTTGCACATAAGCATTATACTCCTTTTGCGCATTGGAAATGAGTCCAGGGTATAAAAAAGTATAATTAAGTTTGCGCTGTCCCTCTGCACACCCACAAACACACCCACACAAACACACCCACACAAACACACCCACAGACACTCGGAGCTGCTGCAAGCAATTTCATGGCAACCGAATATTTTTTGATGCTCTTAGTTAATTCACTTTGATATTGAACACGTTGACAGTGTACGCATACCATTTTGTACACTCTCCAACCAATGTTTGGTTTTTGACACACACATACATGTGTTTCTGTCTTTTTTTTTTTCAGCTTCGTCTGATAGTCGTTGCTGTAAATATTTTAGTAAATGGAATGAATTGAAGTGACATGTTGTGTTTCGGCTTCCGTTTGTGCTGGTTACGTGCCGTTGCCAGCGAAAAATAGGAAAGTACTCTATATTTTATGCACCCTATCGGCAAGACCAAGTCGAGTGCTGCTGTATATATATATATATATATATGGGAAGCCTGGGTGGAAATAAAAGAGCATTTGGCTTAGAGATGGCTTACGCTTTAAATTGAAGCAGTCACTATAAAAAGTCACATATACGTAGATATAGTATGCAGCGAACCCTCGAGACTGTCTCTACCCATACACATGTATATAATTTATTTCCTATTAAAAGCTGCTTACTTGTCGCCTGGTCGCCTCGCAATGGCGCTTGAGGTTCTGTTTTTAGCCCCAGCGCCTGTCTGCAACAACTTTCAGCTACGACACTTCAATTAAGTTAATTAAAAGCAGCTGCTGGAAACTGTTGAAGTGACTCGTCTTCAGCTCTCGCAGCGATTGGCTTTGCTTGCTCTTGCCGATTGAATTATGCTTGACGAAATGCTCTACATTTTACAATTAGCCGACGGCCAACGCAGACTGCGTAAAGAATCTGCAACGAACTTGAAACTTTGCCCTTGCAAAATCTCATAAATTATTGGCTCAGCATTGTTTTGTCTTAATTAGCCGACTATACTGTGCTGTGCTTAATTGTTAACCGAGCTGCTTGTGTGGGGACAAATTTAACAGCCGAGTCGAGTTGAGCTGCTCAACCAAAATGTTTACATGCCTTTGTTTGTTGCCGGAATTATGGCTTAAGCTACGCGCATATCCCCTCAGCTGCTAAGCTGCTCTTGACTTGAGCTAAGCCCAAGGCGACTTAACTATTTTTCCTAATGTCGCTTGAGTATTTCTCTGCAGTCGCATTGCGCACATATGCTAAATTTCCGTCATGCCAAAGCCGGAATGTCAGCTGCATATGCACACACAAACATACGCACGCCTGCAGACACACATGCGCTGCATGCACAACATTCTAGCACATGCAGCAGTTGGGCCAATAGTTAATTATTTGGCCTTAAATGTGATTTGCCACGTTACGCCACGCACTGGCCTTAGCAGCGACAACGCTGCGTATGCATAATTTACGCATTGACTTTCGACCCGAAAAGTATGCAATACATGAGTGAATACGTAGCGCAGATTATGTGCCCGTTGCTGCTGGGCTGCTGGAGTGTGATAAACAGAGCTAAATGGTCCAAAAGTGCGACATGCTCGTGTGATTATCAGCGCCCAGGCATGTGGCTGTGTGTGTGTGTGTGTGTGTTTGTGTGTGTGTGTTTGTGTGTGACTGTAATGGATATCACGCATACGCACTGTGCGCTGCCAATATGCTTGAATATTTATTCATTAAACCGCGCGCTCACGCATAGCGACGCACACACACACACACACACACACATACAACTGCTGACACCAACATTAAACTAGGGGCTCGAGCGGAGTTTTAGGCGCTCAGCAAGCGGAGACTGAAGAGGCCGCCGCTGCCGCTGCTTTCGCACGCGTATCTCGTTGCTTGCTAAATAAATTTTGTTAACGCAATTCGCGTGCCGTTATTATAGTGCCAGCCATGTGTATGTGTGTGTGTGTATGTGTGTGTGCGTGTATGTGTGTGTGTTTGTGCATTATGCCTTTACTCTGGCTGTTGCTGCGTGTTTTGCTGGCCCACACTTTAAGCCATTTGGCTTGGCACTTTTGTTTTTGCTTTGGCCAGCGTATAAATTTCCATTTGCCTGTATTCTGTTTCATTACGGCCCATGCCACTGGCCAGAACAGGCCGGGCCAGCACATAGAGAGCCAAGTTAAACTCAAACCCCCGGCAAATTCTTAATGTGGTCGACTGTCATATATTTTGTTTTATGCTCGAAATTTAAAACGAGCCACAGCAAGCGCCGCCCGCACTGGGCTGCAATAGACTGTGTGCGGCTCATTAAAATGATGATAATAATGATAATGTTGCGTTTCTCTAAAGCGTTACGTCGCATACACTATATGCCCATGGGGAACGGACGAGCATATTAGCTGTATAAACAATTCGAACGATGAATATGTTAGAGCAAATAAACCGGAGTTGCCCGGCTCGAATTACTGACGTAGATAATGCCAAAAATATGTTTTCACGCGGTTCGTTGATTTGTTGAATCCAACGCGCTATTTGCCCCAATTTATTCCATTTCTAATTGTATTATATTATTTATTAACAATTTCTGTTGAACTAGAACCCGCAACCTCTCGTCTGCTAGTTCGACGCTACGGCAGAGATCAGTAAATGTCTTCATTTTTCAATAAGTTCAGATTTATATAGACAGAGCATCCGCTTGCCGCCTACTAATTATTAAAGGCTTCACGCTCACGCTTCATTCGCTCATTTTCCAATTAGTGGTTGCTGCCCGGACACTGGGCACGCATTATGTCTTGTTGCATAATGTCTCGCCCTTGATTAAGTGGTAACCGTAACCGGTTGCTGGGCAGCGAGGAGGAGCGGAAGACCCACATTTATGTTTACACAATACTGTGCTCTGTGCATCTGGACCCAACGGTGTGTCTATCAATGTCGCCATATCAATGCGTCCATCAATGTCGTTGCGTCATTGTATTGACAATGCGTAGCTACACGTGCTGTTGGCATATAATTCACCAAGGACTTGTGGCTCCAATGTCGCACACTTCACACACACAAGCCCCATTGTGGCATGTTTTGCGCATTCATAAAAAACTTTTCCAGATCCTCAGAGGCCATTTACAGTCACGTACAACGCGAGGCGCCCGAAATCACTGAGAATTATATAACAGTTTTCTGTGCGTGTGTAAATCAGATGAAATTCGTATGAAATAATTATAAATTCCGGCAGCAAACTCCGCAGAGCCCAATTTCAAGTCGGAATTTATTTATATTTTTATTTTTTTTTTCCTTTGACTTTAACAGAGATTTTGTTTGGTTTTTTTTTTTTGCAGGACATTGACTTTGATGGCTTTCGACGGTTTTTGGATGCGTTCCTCGACTGTGAAACGCCGCTGGATCTGGCCAAGCATTTATTTGTGTCCTTCCTTAAGCCGAACGTCACCCAGGCCCAGCTGCATGGCAAGGCGCTCAATCAAATGGCAGCCATTAGCAGCACGGCCGCCTGTGCGCCAGTCACGTCCCATACGAAGGGTAAGTCCTCCCCCCTCTTTCCTACCGCCTTTCTATAGCCATATCCATATCCATTGCCCGGCACATGGACATGGGCTATGGACATGGCGCACGAGACTCTGTTTAATAATTGCAACACATTTCTCACTGGCACTCGTGGCCTGTTCCACGGGTCGGGTTCCGTTGTAATTAGGCTCCATACCGAACATCAACAGCATTGCTGAACTGATGCCGCAGTGCAGCATTGGCGGCGGCGTTGGCGATGGCCCGGCCCAGGCACGCACCAGCTTTGTGGACAAAATCCATGGTATTACGGATAAGTTACAGCACTCACTTGGCGGCCATTTGACGCACGATCCCAGCAAGACTGGTAAGTCAGTGTGTGTGCGTGCGGATTCCCTAAGCATTCCACAATACAAATTCTCCGCAATTTCGCTATTTAATTTGTGGTTGTTCTTAACAGATATAAAGAAATTGCGTTGGTATCGCATTGTGGAATGCATGTAGTTAGCTATCTAATTCCAAAAATCATATTCACCCCAATTTTTCCATTTATTTTTTGGTTTACCTTGATGAAATTTCGTTGAATTTGCTTTGTGGAATGCATGTATTTAGCTATCTTATTCCAAAAATCATATTCACCCCAATTTTTCCATTTATTTTGTGGCTTACCTTGATGAAATTTCGTTGAAATCAAAATGTAAAATGCATGTATTTAATTATCCAATTCCCGAAATCGTATTTCAGCATTTGTTTTATACTTTTTCTTAATTGGATTGAAAGAACCTTCCTTAATTTGCTTTGAAATCCCATAGTGAAGTGCATGTGCTTAACCATTCAATTCCAGAAATCATATTCACCATAATTTTACCATTAATTTTTTGGTTTTGTCTTGAGTGAAATTTCCTTGAATTCGCCTTGTGGAATACATGAGTTAAATTATCTAATTCCGCAATTCGCATTCGCCATTTATTTGAAAAAAAAATGGATGGAATTGCATTCTGGAGTTTTTTTGAACTTTTTGATTGTGCACTGCTTCTTCTTGACGTTTCTTGTGTGTGCTTTACAGGCAGCGTGCATCCCATGCTAACGGTTACGCCCAGCCCGCTGGCCAGTGGCCCGAGCATGTTCCAGGGCAGCAATGCGGCCCGCCGCTCTGTGGACTCCAGCCCCTCGCATTCGCAGACGAACCACTCGCAAATGTCGCGCAATTCGTCGAAGAAGAGCAACAATTCCGTTAATTGCAAAATTGATAGTGAGTATTAATTAGATTCCGAGTTGACTCGTTGCCGGCGCGAATGTGGAAGGGGTGGAAGGGCGCTATGAGGAAATTACAATGGGCCAATGGCCCAGCCCCGTTTTGGGTTGCAGTTTGAGTTTGACTTTCAATTAGGCGCCCATTGTGCTGCCCCGTCTAGAGGCAAGTCAACTGCAATTAGCCAACTTGCCACACGATGTGGGCGTAGCTGCTCAATAGGGCTAAGTAGGAGCGTATTGGGTGTATGTATATATATATATATATAGACAAATATACATATTTACACAGATGTACATATGCTGTATGCGACTTGTGCGCGGCATCTTGAGAATTTCAATTGCAACTGTGCGAGCATTTGCAACTGTCAGCATTGCGCCTGTCGCTTGCAAACTGATTGCCTTGGCGACAGACAGACAGACGGACAGACAGACAGATAGGCAGACAGACTGACAGAACGACATCACGACAACCAATTCAGATGCAAAATTGCCTGGCATTTGCCACACAGCACGCGCATAATAAATGAGTAGCTCGGGTGCAAAGTGCAAGTGCAACACGCGCTGCGGGGGCGAGTTTGGGGGCAACTACATAATGCCAGACACTGTGGATTGTCCAATTACCAACTGCCCCTGCCCCCGCTCCTGGCAGCCTGCTCTGCATGTCTGTTTACTTGAATTCAGCCCAAAACTTTGGGCGCACTCACTAATTAGCTGTAGGAGCTGAACGTAAATCCGCTGCGCTAATTCACAAGTGCAAAAGTTCATAAATTATGTAAAAATGGCAAATACCGTAACTGAAAAGTAAAAAGGCATAACAACAACAAGGTCTAAAGGCAAAGGTCTAAAGGAAACGCAACCGGAAGCGGAAGTGCCGGGCATAGAAAAACAAGCGGAAACGCCCAAATGATAGCTGCCCAATCTCAAGATACCCTTTAAGAGCTATTCATTAAACAAAGTACGGGCACCCTGACAAATTACCACATGAGAAAATGCACAATTACAGGGTATTTTAAGTAAGCTGGCAGCTGTCTAGTCACGTGATACGCTCTAATAGCTATTCGTTATATGAAATGTATGCACATTTCCAAGTTAGCTTAATTAGTCTTGCAGGCCGCATGCCTAAATGAGAGATTACTGGGTGCCCCAATGCACACTTACAGGGTATACATTATAGACTGGTAGCTGACTTCACATGAGATACCTTTTAGGAACTAAGCGTTATATAAAATTTATGCACGCTTCCAAGTTAGTTTAATAGTTCGTGCATGCCACATGCCCACATGGGCGATTACAGGGTATTAAAGGTAAGCAACAGCAGCTTAAACAGAAGCAAACAAGGGCATTGTCTCAGATCAAGTCGTAAATCAACGCCCAATTAGAACATTTTTGCATTTTCCACGAAGTGCGCCGCGCCAATGCGTAAAATTAACATTCATTGCCGCGCACACACACACACACACACACTCGTAAAACGGCCTAAAAGTATGCTGTGAAAAGTTACTTGTCTTGCTGCAGCTTCTGCCCTTTGCTACTGCTGCCTCCGCTTCGTCTTCTCCAGTGGCCATTCCCCATTCGCTATTCGCCATTCGCCATTTGCTTTTATTCATTTCGCTTCGTTTGAAATGTGCACGAATGATTAATGAACGTAAATTTCATTTCGTATTTTTTTCGGTTTTCCTTCCTTTTCTCACTTTTTTTTTTTTTTTCATTTCATTTTTTTTGTTTCCTTTGTTTCGCATTGCCGTTTTGTTCGGGCCTGTCGTTTCACGCATTTTAGCAGCAATTGTGGGGCATTTTTTCTGGTCCTTTGTCCTGTTCCTGTTCGGCTAAAGGCAAATAACAAATAATGAGAGCACAGTGCCAGGCTCTTCTTTATTTTTTTTTGGTGGGGGACACATTGCTATTAGCATTATATATTAAGTAAGTAAAACATGGAATAGGCTGCCTGTGTGTGTGCGAGTGTGTGTGTGTGTGTGTGTGTGTGTGTGGGTGGTGTAAGCGCTAATTGGATTAGTTTTGCTTTGGTTTTCCTTTTTAGCTGCGGGGGCACTTTATATAGATATAGATATATTCGTGGATATTATTTCGCTGGGAGCTTAGCAAATTACATTTGTTGAACAAAATGCATTGGCATTGATCAAATATATTTTATATGTAGCAACGTATTGCCCGGCCTTGTCTGTAAGAAGTATGCTTCAGACTTTAGATATACATTTTTCACCCATTTTCCGCCCGTAGACAACGTAAATCTATCCGTACTATCTTGAACTCAACGTCTTAAATAGTATTTCACAGAGATATTTGAAAATATGTGTAAACACGTCTCAAATGATTATTCATAAAGATCCTTGGGAAATTTATCTGAACACGAAACTTCACTCCATTTCCAATAAGGAGAGGTGGATTTTCCGGAAAGTATGAAACAAACAAAAATCTATGAGCATGGGTCTGAGGCCGATCGCATGACAAACAATTAAGTTTCATACACACTTTTCCCATTTTTTTCACACTTGCTAGTGGAAATTTCCAAACGTAAATTTACAACTTTGCAGAGCGTCAGACTAACAAACGAGAGGTCGCCAGTTCTAATACAATGCTCTCATATGTATTCATTGTCCGTTATTTCTTTGACCCGGGCGGTTAATTTCTTCATCTATATATATATATACATATATTTATATATGGCAAATATATAAGTGGTGTATATAATTTAGGCATTCATCAAGCTCAAACTGTTTGCCCTAGCTAAAGACAATAGCCACTCGAGTGTGCGTGCGTGCGTCTCATTTAGTTATTGATATCCAAAATGTAAATATTAACCAATGTTTTAGCTGCAGTCGACGCATATATATATATACATATACACATTTTAATTTATTGGCAACTAGTCGCTATATTCATAGAAATGTAAACATAATTAGCTGAAATGGCGGCACAATAAGAGGACCCCCCCCCCCACGACAGGGCCAGCATAATACAATTAAGTAGAATGTGAGCCAACACGCTTAGAAATGCCTTAAGCCAATTAACAAGACTCAAAGTATTTGTATTACTTATGAGTATCTCCTGCTAATGTATCAGCTGTTAAATTAGTTAAGTATTTAAAGCAGGCAGAAAAAAAAAGTAACGAAAATAAGATAAAATGTGAAAGCTGAGATGTTTCAAAGATATCTTTGGGTTGCTGTGAAAATCGATATTAATGTCATTAGCAACATCCTCTAGAGGAGCACTCAAAAATAAATGAATACTAAACAAATTCTCTGGAATTAAGGGGCAGCTATATGTGTGTGTGTGTGTGTGTGTGTGCGAGTGTGTGAGTGTGTGGAGGTTTTCGTTATGATGTACAAAGTTTGGGTCATAGGATCGCATTAATGAGAGTTGGATGAAAATTTTGATTGGGTTTGTTTCTGGTGAACTGGCGTTAAATTGCAAAATTGCCAAATAAAAAAAAAAATGCCACCCCAGCCACGCGGCATCCCTGTCTCCCTCTCTCGCTCGCTCTGTGTCGCAAGTTTATTAAAAGCAAAATGGCAAAGTTGAAAAGCTCTTGGGTCAAATTGTGGCAATCAACATTAAACATAATGAGTGTCAAAGTGAAAAGCAAACAAGGACCAACTTTGCACAGGCAGCTGTCAATTGCAGCTGCAACGAGACCATGCAACAATAGCCAACGGCAGCAACAATAAACAGCCCGGCACTCAATCAATGACAACTGCAACTGCAACAACAACAACAACAACAGCAACAACAACAACAACAGCAGCAGCAGCAGCTACGGCTCAACACACTGTAAAACCACAGCGAAAATTGCTACGAAAGCACATGAAAGCTTCCAATGAGAATATTGTCAGCAACTTATTAACTACACTCAATCAGGGCGGCCAAGACCCAAAGAAATTGATATGTGTGTATCGGTTCGAACCAGCTTCCAGCCTTGAGTTTCAGTTCATGCGCCCAAATCAACACATTCTTAAAGCAAGGATTTGCCACAATTTAAACTATACGAATATTCTACTACATTGTCATTTGGCAGAAGAAGGTTTAGGGTATCTCCCAGTCGGGCACTTCTACTTGCTTTCGTTTGTTTGCAAGCCGCAGATATTTTCATAGAGAAGTTGCGAACTAAGGGAAATATCTATCCAAAATTTGATATATTCAATATTGTTGGGCTCCAAGTGAATTATTCCTGAGTCTTTATTAACTTTTTTCCCAACCATTCTTAAAAGAAATATAGCACAGTTTGGGTTTCGGTTCGGCCGTTTTGAGGTTCAGTTGACGGTAAAAAACTTAAATTGGAATTCCGGTCTGAAGCCGGAAACGTCAATTATTAATTATATGTGCTTGGGCTATTCAGGAGTTGAAGAATGCACTTTAATCTTGAACACTTTGCTCGCTTACTTGCAGCTGACATTAAGCTGCTGACACGAAAACTCTCGCACTTTGATCCTTTGACACTTAAGGTCCCGCTGAAGGATGTCGTTTGCTATTTATCACTGCTTGAGGCCGGCCGGCCGGAGGACAAGCTCGAATGTAAGTGAAATTGTGGCGCAGCATGCACTTGACCCCTTTTTGTTCCATTCATTCCGTTCACTCTCTCAATCATTTATTCACAACAGTCATGTTCCGGCTATACGATACGGACAGTAATGGCGTACTGGACACCGCCGAAATGGATGCCATTGTTAATCAGATGATGGCCGTTGCCGAATATCTCGGCTGGGATGTCAGTGAGCTGCGTCCGGTGAGTGTTCAAGTTGACATACACAAACACAAACACACACACACAATTTTAAGTGCAGCTTAAACGCTTCAGCATTTAAAAATTATTACTACAATCAATGTCCGAACAATTCGGCTTATTATACACCCAAAATACAGGGGGTTTCATCCAGCACAATCAAGCAATCATCAATCGCAGTGATTGCTTCTCTCAATAACCAATAGAACTGTGGCTTTCCAATACTTTTTCAATTACTTACGAGCATTTTGGTGCCAAGAGGCGAACGAAAAGCACTCGAAATTAATTTCATTTTATTGTCTTACGATTTCGAGTACCTAGTCGTTCGTTGGTTCGTTTCAACCGTCAGCTGAACAGACTTAATAGTTTCCACAAAAAACAAATGGAAAAAGTAAAAAACCATGGCAACAACAAGTGGGGCCATAACTGTCTAGTTGAGTCGAGTCGAGACGGCCGACTATCATATGGCCGTGTGTCCTTGTGCACATTCCATTTATATCTAGTTGAGGGCGCATAAAACATGGTAAAAATGAAATAGCTTTAAGTAATCGCTCAACTTGTCGAAGGACTTGAAGAACGAGGACAAAGACGCAAAATGTTGGCAGCCATTTGGCGACCACAAATAAAGTCAAAGCGTCACAAAACTCAATTAACAAAATACCCCGGGCTATGGAGACGACGCTGGACGACACGGGGAAGGGGCAACGGGAACAAGGGGAACAAGGCGAGCGGGGCACGCCTGCAGCTACGCTACGGATAAGGCAGCATTTCCATTTCCATGATGGGTTTATATGGACACAGCTAGACGGCGCGCGAGGGAGCCACATACTTTAAATTCTAAGCAGATACAGAAAATATTTTAATCAAAATTCTTTCACCGCCCTCCCCGCCCCCTTGGTGGGTGGGTTGGTTAAGAAAAATGGAAAAGAGTTGGCCCGGGCACAGCCACAACTGGAAACAGCAATAATCAAAACACTTAATGAATTGCATAATTCTGAAATTTATTTTCGTTTAAAAACAGCGAACGAAAGCCTAAAAACGTAAGGGATGCCGCATAAATTCTTGCAGCCTTATGAATTTCAAAAAAGCGAATGGTATAAAAAAGGAAAACTTGTACAAATACAAATTTAAGTTTGCCAGCATTTGCCTTTGGAGCAACGGCAAACAGGACATTAAAGTGATTGGCCACATTACGAATGGTACCGGATATTGAACATTTCTCTCGGCGCTGCGAATTGATTCCTGGAAAGGCTCCCCTTTGATTTCGTATTGAAGGAAAAGCAAAGCCAAGCAAACCTAATATATGTATACAGTAGCAATTGGCAATTCCCATTAAAAACTTACAGAACAAATACTTAAGCCGCTCGTTTGCCCAGCAGCAATGCCCGACTGGCCAAGGCTTGAAATGCAGATATCCTTGTTAATCAGCAAGCTTACGAAGTATCAAGGATTTTGTGTTTTTTACCATTCCTGAATTCTATGATGAGACCATATAGCTTGCGATTTCTACTACCGCCAGTATATTATGGCCAAGTCAGAGCAATTTACCTCTAGCCATTTAATGGTCAAACACAAAAAGTGCAATAAAATGTGTGCATTGTGCATCTTATTGGAAGGCTTGCAACTTTAATTCACGGCCCGAAAGTATGCAGTGAAATTTATAGTTTTACTTATTCAGCACAGAAGTATGCTATAATATATTTATGCAAGTGCTTTACGGAAACGGAGCAGAAACAATACGCAACTCTCACCCCAGCAACAAGAAAAAACATCAATAAATATTTTCTTAATTTAACCAAGGTTATTTCGAGTAACTGCAATAACATAAACACAAAGTGTTAGCTGTTTCTTAAATTTATGTGCCACAATAAAAGAGTCAATATGCAAATAGTCAAGACCAGTCAGAGACAGACAAAGGCTGCATGCTATGGCACTGCAAGATGGCGACACTTTAATGTCCGGTGATTTGTGAAGGGTGAACTCAAGTGTTTTATTGATATCGCGCATACGCCGCATTGCACAATTATTGTCTGCAGTTTGTGCTGAGGGCATTTTATCGTTATTATGGTATAGATATTCTTGATGGCAAGCCACAGAAAAGCACTTACAGGTTTCTAAGAAAACCCACAATACGAGAACAAACGCAAAATTCGTGGTAATACATTTAATGCATACTTTAGAGCAGACAATCGTATTTGGGTTACCTGCTGCTGGCTTTCCACGAATCACAGCCTCGCTGCAGTCAATGTCGAAAGGCGAGAGTCATAGGCGCTTCTGGGTAAAATTACCTGGGTTAAATTACCTCCGTACTCTGCGCTTTGGCGGCCACAGAACGTCAATCAGGAAGTCTTACAGACGATTCTACACACAGCCATTTTTCACACGCTCTACACAATCTTTTTACTTTACAGATACTGCAAGATATGATGGTTGAAATTGACTATGACGCCGATGGCACGGTGTCCTTGGATGAGTGGCAACGTGGCGGCATGACAACCATACCGCTTCTCGTCCTACTCGGTGAGTGTCAACTACTAGAGCCAAGTGGCTGCGAAGCTTTCAATGCATTTACCGCCTCACTGGCTCAATTTCTGTCCGTCTATCTGTCTCTCTGTCAGTCTGTCGCCTTTCTGCCTGCATTGGCTGCCTCAATAATCAAGTCATTTGCAGCAGGTACACAGTCAAAAAACAGAGAGAGAAAAAAAGATGGGAAAAAAAGAAAAAAGCTGGGGAAAATATAAGTAAACGTGGGCATTTTTGCTTGCTGCACGTATGCAAAAGTGCCGAGCTCTGTGTTTTATGCTGGCTCCAATGATATATCAACTCTATTACCCTCTAACCCGCTCGTCTGTTTCCCCTCCCTGTCTGTGCATTGCAGGCGTCGACAGCACCACACTCAAGGAGGATGGCATACACGTGTGGCGCTTGAAGCACTTTAGCAAGCCGGCGTACTGCAATCTCTGCCTAAATATGTTGGTCGGCCTTGGCAAGAAAGGACTCTGCTGTGTCCGTAAGTATCGAGCGTGTAAATAAATGGTTTATGTACATACATATATGCTTAAATGGCTGCTCTTGATGCCATCAACCATAGCGCCTGCACAGCGGAAATTACATTTATATGCTCATCTTTCAATATCAAAAGTCATCATAAGCTAATAATATGGTTTCTCACTTTGTTGCGGATATTTTTTTAAATTAAATATTATATTTCTATTTCAATTAACTTGTGCGTGTGTGTGTGTGTTTAGTTTGCAAATACACAGTGCATGAGCGATGCGTGCAACATGCGCCTGCCTCTTGCATCACCACCTACGTGAAATCGAAGAAGCCCAAATGCGGTGCGGATCTGCTGCATCATTGGGTCGAGGGCAACTGCTACGGTCGCTGTTCAAAGTGCCGCAAACGCATTAAGGCATACCACGGCATCACAGGACTCACCTGTCGCTGGTGTCATATGATGGTAAGTCCCAAGGACATAAATATCATGCTATCAGATACGCAATTGCTTGGAATTATTTTGCCGTTAAGTGAAAATGTGTGATACGTTGAAACGTTAAGAAATATTTGATATAAATCCCTAGCATTTCAACATGCTTCACTTAACCAGGCTGTAGTTTCTTCTAGTTTTAGTTTGAAATACTCTGGACTGAAAGTGTATCGAGTCGAATCAAAGTTGCATTTCACATATTTAAAATAAGTACAAAAGTAAAGTAAAGTAAAATTGTTGGCATTGTCATCGTGTGGGGAAACGACAAGTGTTGCTGCTGGCATTTTTATACTTCAAAGCATTTATTTAACAAGACAGTTACCGACTTGGGGGACTGCGACATTCCAGTGTGTGCACAAGCCCGGCATTCTTGTCTCCGAATACCGAGTATTTCAATTATTTTGATCAACACAACCCACAGAGTCTGCCACTCAGTGCCAGGTCTCAGTCGATAGCTGCTATTTGTTTTGACACAAGCAAGAACTTGTTAAGCGGATGTGATTTTAACCAGCGCAGACACACAAACACTTGCAGCTGTAAATTCGGGTTGCACTCGGTTCAGTTTTTGGCTTCGTTATGTCTGGCGAATTGTCACGTCTCAAAGAAATTATGCTGCTGCATGCCACAGCGCCCGTGGCCGTGCCACAGACAGCAGCTTTATCGACGCCTCGTGCTGCCAGTGCCAGAAACAACTTTGTCTAGACTCGACTTTGACAAGTGCAGCCGTCGAGATAATTCCGAATTCGTTATCTCAGCAGCAGCCCAAATGGAGGCAAGCGCCCAAAAACTTTGCTCTCAAATGCTGCAACCGTAAATATTTCGTAAGCTAAATGTTGCCAGCAGCGGCAACAGTCAATAATTGCCGAGCAGTGCCACAAACGTACCACAAGAGCTTGCACCAGATTTCTTTCCCCCTCTCTCTTTCTTGCTTTCCCTGATAACATCAGGAATGCTTTTCGTATTTGCGTTTGCATTTTGCCAGCATTTAGTGTACAACGTGTGTGGCACAAAACTTCATACGTGCCACAAAAATTACGTTGCTCACTTTAATGACTGTGGCACGAGAAAAAGAAAAGTAGCTGGTTTTCAAAATACTTTAGAAACCAATCAAAAAGGGGAAAGTAAGGATATCTTTTACACGCCGAAGAATTAATACCCTTGCAGACATGTGCCTCGTGCTGATATGTGAGATTAGTTAAGCTCATGAAAATATCTTAGAAAACAAATATGTTGCCATAGAAGAACCTACTTTTCGACCGATCGTTCCTATGGCAGGTCTGTAATATAGTAGGGCGATGTTGATAAGTCTTTGCATATAACTGCAAGAGCCTCCTTCTCGACCGATTGTTTCTATGACAGCTATATGATATAGTGGACCGATCCGCTCGGATCCAACATATCTACTACATGCAACAGAATGACGGACCAGACAGGTGGATATACAAAAAGACGGACGTGGCCCTGCTGTTGATTTAATCTAGAAAATCTTTGAAAATGTCTCCTTCTGAGCGTTACACATTCCAGTACAAGATCGAAATGTTCCCTTTGCAAGTGTATATCAAAATGAGCAGCACAGAAAAAAACCGCGCTTTAATCTCATTTAACCATTTTTTTGAGGCAGGCGCTAACAAACTTTTAATCGGATTCAATTAAAGCAAAGCGAGCGCTTAAGCGAGCGTGCGTTGAGCTCGTCAAATAAATACGTATACGCCCGGCCTGCCTTCGGGCCGCGAAGTGTAAATTGAATTTAAGAGCGCTAAGTTTTTATGAGTCCGATTTTTGGGCTTTAGGTCTTTGGCTAATTTGATAGAAAAGCTCTTAAACTCTGCTCTTCCATATCTCCCACTCTCTTTCCCTCTCTCTCTGTCGCCTTCTCTAGCTGCATAATCGCTGCGCCTCATCCGTGAAGAAGGAGTGCACACTGGGCGAATATGCGGAACTAATTGTGCCACCCACTGCCATCTGTCCCGCCGTCTTGGATCGCCAGCGTTCGGTTAATCAGGCGCACAAAGTGAGTTTAATTTCCGAGTACAAATTGAATTGTGACGCAACTCTCCACCCAATTAATTGGCAATATTCAACTAATCCATTTCCAAATCCGAATACGCACGCCGCTTGCTGTAACTTGTATTTGCTTGTCTTTGCTGCCAAACCATGAAAACAAACACGCACTCTGCCCATCAAAATTGACCCAATTGCAACAAAAAAAACCAAAACAAAACCTTGTATAGAAATCACATATGCATCATCATCATCACCAGGCAACACATTTTCAAATAACGCCGCCGGATGAGCTGAGCTGCCCGCTGCTGGTGTTTGTCAATCCGAAGAGCGGAGGTCGTCAGGGCGATCGCATATTGCGCAAGTTTCAATACATGCTCAATCCCAGGCAGGTGTACGATCTGTCCAAGGGCGGGCCCAAAGAAGGTGCGTTAAGCGTCTTGTTTTTGCTCACAATTTGGAATTAAATGCAAATTGCGTGGCGATTTCTTTATTTGGCAGGACTTACGCTCTTCAAGGACCTGCCCAACTTCAAAGTCATCTGCTGCGGCGGCGACGGCACCGTCGGCTGGGTGCTCGAGGCCATGGGTAAGCAACAACAGCAGCAGCAGCAGCTGCTGCCAAAGCTGTCCACAAAATCAGAATGGCAGTAAATTTTATACCCATGCCACATCCACAGACACCATCGAGCTGGCCACACAGCCCGCCATTGGGGTAATACCCCTAGGAACTGGCAACGATTTGGCCCGTTGCCTGCGCTGGGGCGGCGGCTATGAAGGCGAAAATATACCCAAACTAATGGACAAGATTAAACGCGCCTCCACCGTAATGCTGGATCGATGGAGCATCGAGGTAACCAACACGCCACTAACAGTTGAGGAGATGCGCCCCAAGGTGAGCGATCCGCGTAGAAAATTACGAACACATTATAAATGCTATAAACAAGTCGCTTTTTGTATTTGCCTATAAGTTAGCTACAGAAATTGTATGCTACATATATACGACTGTCGCTGGTTCGAACTTATTCCCTGCCCTAAGTACGATTGACAAACTGACAACGAGAGCTGCAAAAGCAAATAATGCCGGATCAATTTACAGCTCGAACCAATTCAATGCCTTTGAACAACACACTGACACACTGACAACCAGGGCTCCAAATCAAAAAAGTCGCTGGTTCAATTCACATTTCAAAACAATATCCTTTAAGATTGATTAAATTGATTCTGACAATAAGAGCTGCATACCCAAAAAAAATACAACTCTCTGCATTAAGTACAAGTGACAAACTGACAATCAGGACTGCAAGACCAAGAAAAACTACTCGCTGGTTCGAATCACAGTACGGACTGATTCCCTGCCTTATGTACAGCTGACAAAACTATTGGCCAGGGCTGTAAACCCAAAAAAAGCAAAGGCTGGTTCAATTTAAAACCATGGCTGCAAAGCCGCTAGTTCGATTCATGGAATAACCCTTCCAATACTTTCTTCGTCATATATATTTTAACGAAACAATTCAAGTAGAAACTAAACAGGAAATCCATTTGCGAATCGGTTCGCCACAGAAACTTCTTGCAGACCTGTTGTTGTAGTTAAAGGGAAAAGTTGCCAAGTAGACCGAGGCACAGTCAGAAAAATGCAATTATCGTGCACAGTTTCCGTAGCCTGTAGTTTGAACCATCGTGACTGCGGTTTGGGCCAGGGCAGTCGAGTTGAAACCAAAAACCGATTACACACAAACCAATTTTGGCTTCAGCCTGACTAACTGAGTGTGCATGCGTGTGCGTGTGTTTTCGGCTGTTTGCAGGTAACTTTGCACTCAAACATGCAGAAGGTGATTGAATTGTCGCAAAGTGTTGTGGTCGACAAATCGCTGATCGAACGTTTCGAGGAAATCCAGCGGCAAAACCTCATGAGCAGCAGCTGCAGCACCGACAACATGTCAGCTGGCAAACAGGCAGCGCCAACTGCGGCTGCGTCTGCCACATCGATTATGATGGCCACAACGACAACGACAAGGACAGAATACTCGCAGGATATGGCAAGGACACTGGCAAAGGGACAGGCGACTGCGGTTGGGGCTGGAGCTGAAGCTGAAGCTGTAGCTGAAGTTGGCACGCGCACCAGCACAACCACGAAGAGCATTTCAATGTCCACATTCGAAACGCGACGCATGCAGAAAACATTAACTGCCACAATGAGCAACAGCAGCAGCAGCAGCGGGGGCAGCAACACGAGCAGCTTAAGTGGCAGCATCAACACCAGCAACCAGCCAGAGCTGGTTGCCACAACGTGTCACAGCCAGCCGGAGGTGGCCAGCGGGCAACTGCCGCTAACCCGAACAGACGCAACTGAAAAGCAATCGCTCGAGACGCTGCTGCTGCAGCACAAGCAACAGCAACAGAAGTTGGCAGCGGAAGCAGCAGCAGCAGCAGCTGCAGCTGCGGAGGCGGCAACGGAAGCTGTCGCATTTGAGCATAATCAAAGCGATGAGCATAATAGTCAGAGCAATAAGCAGCAGTGCAACATCGTTAAGCAGCAAATTACATTGTCGTTGGATTTGTCCGACAGCAGCAGCAGCAACAACAACAACAACAACAACAACAACAATGAGCAACAGCAACAGGACATGCAACGCCAAGTGCCCAGCACGCCACAAACACCCAACACGCCCAAGACACCCAACACGCCCACAACACCCATCACACCCATTACACCCACTACACCCTCAGCAACAGCAGCAGCAACAGCAACAACACCCACAACAGCAACAACAACGACAGCAATCGGCGCAATGCACAGCAGCAGCAACATTCCGCAAAAGCCCATCAAAGTGCAATCGGACAAGGACTGCACCGTGCCGTATAACATTATCAACAATTATTTCTCCGTTGGCGTGGTGAGTACAATTTTGTAAAGCCCGGTTCAGCTTCCTGTTTTGTGTTTGTAAATCAGTCAACAATTCTGTTAGAGCCGCATTTAGTGCGGCGGCTAATGTCCTGTCATGGACAGATCTCGTTGCAGTGTCAGAGAACAGCACGACAGCAAATACAACCGGGCATATCCTGTTTATTTTATACCCTCGCGGAGAATAAGTCTTACAATATTATTATCGAGTGTAGACAGGAAGACAGTCAAAGAAGAACAATCTGTCGATTATAGATCGGTTTATAAGAAAGGACCTTTGTATAGTTGTATAGTTTAATAAAGGAATATGCATCTAATGGGCAAAGGGTATTCAAACTGCGGTTACACACTTAAAACGGTTCTTCATTGTTTTTCCAGCTTTTTCATTGTTAAAGGGCAAATTGTCACTGAGCAAGGACTTTGCATTTGACAGAGCGCATTTAGTTTTTCTCATGATTGTGCATTCAAGGGATTTTGAATGCTTTATTTGGACTTGTAGGGATTTCGCTTGTATAAGCATAAACCAAAAGACTTTCACATTATAAAAGCAGCTAAGATCCGCTCAATTATGCTAATTCAACAACTTTATATATTCCGCTAAAAAAAAATCACAAAGAGAATAAACAAAGAAACTTAGCTCCAACTGTTTCCAACATATTTCGCGCGGGCTCTCAAGTAAAGTCAATATATTCTGCTCAATAATTCATATGGATATTCATTTACTTAATCATTTATTCAGCATTTCTGACGTGGCGCACATTTCCGCCCTCTGTGGTTTCTGGGCAAATGCAGCACACAAATGAAAGGTTGGAAGAGCGCAGCTCTTTCTAATGCAAATTTCCGCGCGAATCGCTTGGAGTAAAACTTATAAGCCGCGCGGTTGAAATGAAACGAAACCCAACTCAAACAATGGCGCTGCAATAAAGCAACGATAGAACTAGAGAAAATATGTTAGGCCAACGTATACCCTGTAGCTATTTTAATAACCCAGCTCATCTAGCGAAACATACTCCTTCCATGCTCCTAGCTTACAGGGTATTCAAAGCGAAAATAACTATCGCGCCAGGCAACGAAAATTTCCATATTCTCAGCCTCCTACCCAATGGCAAGCGGGTTAGACCCAATTGCAAAAGTGTTGCACAAACACATGCAAAGTGCCCAATTGCGAATGTGGCCAAAGTTGATTGCCAAACACACACACAGAGAAAGAGAGAGAGCGAGGGAGAGAGCAGAAACCCCAAATAGCTGGCGAGTTAAGCACACAATCACAATCAGAGGCTCATTTGCATCATAAATGCATCGATGCACTTGGGACTCGCACAGCACAACAATCATTAGCACGAACAGAACTCAAAGGACTCCAAAAGCAGACACGTTAGCCACGGTCTAAATATTGAGCTAGAGCTAATAGGCCTAATGTTAGTTTGGGTCGCAAACCCTCACTAAATGAGCCGCCCAAGTGACTTAATCATTCAGGCAACTGCAAAGAAAAACGCTGGTTCGAATTCTAGACTTGTGTATGCATGTGCATTAGTGTGTCGTCAAAGGTTGATAGTTACTGCAACTTCTAGATTAGGTATCTGTATCATTCAGATAACTGACAAGAGAAAACGCTGGTTCGAATCGCAGACTAGTGTGTGGCTGTAGTAATATGAACACAAAGGCCAACGCTTTTTAAACAAGTTAGGTGGATAACTTTTAGCTTAAGACATAGCTACTGCAATTTCTAGGTAAAATTTCCGTGGAATTCAGTTAACTGACAAGAGAAAATGCTGGTTCAAATTCCAGGCTGGTGAATGGATGTGTAATATGTGTAGTTGTCTAAGCCACTGCAAATTCGGGGCATGGTTACGGCGGCTTTAGGCTAACTGGCAAGAGAAAATGCTGGTTCAAATCTCGGGCTAATGTATGGATGTTATCTACTAAGAAATCATTTCTAGTTTTTAAGTATAAGTAAAAGTCATGGCTTGAGACAAGAAAATAGTTACAGAAGAATACTAAGATTGTCTCTTTCACTACTTTGCTGCAATAGCTACTGCAGAAACCCATTGTTATAAGCCAAACAACATCTAAAGCTCAGCAGAGCTCTGTTTGGAGCCTAATGACTAAATACACTAAATTCTAAGGGTCAGCTGAGACCATTAACAGACACGCCAGCTATGCACTATTTAAATTAATGAGCGACAGTCTGAAGGCACTTGCTCTAATTACAATTGCCGACAACTGTCCCTTAAAGAGACCCCAGGCAACATATGGCGCCCCAGGGACAATTTGACAGAGGCAGCCCCGAAAATAAAACACGCCCAACACAGTACACACACGGCAATAAATTCAAATGAGTGCGAGAATCTGTATCAGATGGCGAAAGGATGTAACTCGCCAACTTTTATTCTGGCTAAAGGCTTTTGAATAATTTAACACGAACCAGAGATGAAGATAGTATGTGCCAGGTTCCGTCCGGGCCCGAAAGTGGAAATCAAAGACGCCTTATCTTTTTTTTTTTTTTTTTTCGGGAGGGGGAATGTGTGCGACTAAGTAGCTGGCGAAGATTTAATGCGGTCATAAAGAAAGGTTAAGTGGCAGATTCGCAGGCAGGCGGCCAGGACAGGAAGGAACAGGACCTGTGAAAAACCACGAAAAAAAAAAAACGCCAAGCGAAAAGGGAAAACGGGTGGGCGACAAAATACTAAAGAAATGGCAACTACTAAAACGGATATGTTGTACAAATCAGCAAGGCGCAATGCGAATCGTGTCCTGCGTCTAATCAAAATGGAAACACGCCCACAAGGGAGCAAGGCACTTGGTAGGGTCCACGCCGAGCCGAGGTCCTGCGATAGTGTTTACTGGTTTTATTTGTGTGTGTGTGTGTGTGTGTGTGTGGGGAATTGTGCGTGTGTGCGCTTGTGGGGGGCGTGTGTGTATTTTGTAATGCTGCACCATTTGTCAAGTGCGGCTAAAGTTGAAATCCTTTTTGCGCAAACATTTCAGCACACTCCGCACCCCTACCCCCCACCCCCCTCTCCAAACCCACACAGACGTAACTGAATATCAGCCTAATACGCAATGAGCACACACAATTGCAAGCCATGCGATTAAGATTCCCGAAAAAAAAACGTAGGAGACAAAATCCTTGCCTAAATAAAAATACTACAAAAAGATGCCATCAAATGTTGTGTCTGTTGTGCGTGTGGGTGTGGATGTGTGTGTGTGTCTCTCTGTGTGTGGCTTTTAGTTTATTTATGACCTGATGTGCGTATGTTTAAACTGTAGGCGTCTACAGCAAACTGTCGACGATTTTGTTGTTACATTTATATACCCTTTGAAAGAGATTAATGTAAGGGGTATGCTTGGAAAGCGAAATTAGAAGAAATTGAGACATTCATAGACTAAGACTCGGCACTGTTCTTACTTATATAGACAGATGCTATTCTCTTTTTATTTTTAACCCCATAGAAGAACTATAATGCATCCTTCATCTGTTCAGGTCTATGTCTACAGGGTATTCTTATGTCTCTTGTTCGCCTTTACAGAATCTGCATGCGTGCATGTCAGATAGGTTCAATTTGCTTGAGGTAACAATATTAGGGTACAATGTCCGATGAGATAGTCTGGCCTGTCGAAATGCCTATGTCAAACTTGATGGGGTCGATAAGTCCCAAGAAGCATGTGTTATCGAAATAGGCAACCATTTCGCCTAATTTTGCCCTGGGTCAAAATTCATGTGAAAATGTTGCCCTCAAATATCCTAAAGGGGAATTGAGGTGCATGCTAAGACAGGATTTCGGAAAATTGCACTCGCAAGTAAGAAAAATAGGTAATATTTACATGAAACCTTGCTAAATGTATGGTGTGTTTCACACTTTTCGGCAAATCCACCTCTTATTGTGGAAAATGGGTGTTAGATCTTTGGTGGGTGAATGGTGAAGGCTTAGATACATTTGCCAAGGACCTTTATGAATAATCATTTGAGACGTGTTTAAACTTATTTTTTAAACATCTACGTAAAATATAACTTTAGACGTTGAGTTCAAGATACTACGGGTGGATTGAAATTTTCAATAGGCGGAAAATGGGTGAAATTGATCAGGCTAGCTATATATAGCTATAAAGCTTGAATGGACTCGTAAATATATTCTTAGTTATAAATAATAATTGACTCGGCACTTACAGGGTATTCCGCTTGCCGTTTCCTTTACTTTCGATTGTATTGTTATTATTGTGCGTATGGTTGCCGCTGGGATTTCGCTTGTCGGCTTCATTTTGCACTGCCTCCGCTTGGCCACTTCCTTGGCCCCGCAAAATCCATTTGGCACTCACGCGGCATAGCTCCGCCAAGGGCCTAGCATCTCGAGGAGTCTCCGGCAAACTTGTCATATGTGCGCATAAATTCCATATGATATGCTGGCTCAAGTGCCAAGCAGTTGGCCCGCTTTTCCAGCTTAAAGCTTGAGTGAGCTGTGGGCGGGTGTGGGCAGAGGGTAATGCGGCATGAAAAAGTATTTCACACTGACGCTTTGGTTTAACGTCAACAATTGACGTTAAGCGCGAACTTGTGCGTTGTTGATGAAAATGCCAACGAGAAGCAATAGCAGCGCAGTATGAGGCAGGTTGAGTGTTTGTGCGGCGAGGTTGAGGCTGTGGGCTGAACGGGTCAAGGGGCGAAATTGTGTGCGTTGCGCTTTTGGCCCGAACACGGAAACTCAAAATGCCAGCAACAGAAGCCTCTTCTTATATACTCGCATTTTTATGGCATTCAATGTGCGTTTTATGCGTGCTCCGATAAAGCTGTGTCTCGCTGCCTCTCTCTCACTCTCCTTTCCTCCCTCCTCTCTCTCTCTCTCTCTCTGTGTGTCCTTAAGGTGCCATTTTATATGACCCGTACTTTTGGCCAACAAATTTAATAGCCCACATACGGCACACGTCCATCGAGCAGTTGTCAAGCCTTTTGGTCGGGCTAACAGGCCAATAAGTCGTTGTCAGCACATTATTTAGGCCCTTATGCATTGGCATTAGCATTAGCATTAGCATTAGCAACAATATCATTATAATTTGAAGAAAGATGACACTGTGGACCGTCTGTTAAATTAAAAGCTTTCCTCCGCCCGTCTGCACCTCGCACGCTGCTTGATAATTCAATTTGCGCCTGGGCTGTAATTAATCTTATTTACTTTGTACGAGCGACAGCCACAATTTAGACGCAAATGCCAAAGTGGGTAGCAAACCACATGCATAGTCTCCACTCCTCCGCTCTTACGCTCCTGCTCCCGTGCTTCCTCCTCCTGCTAGGTTTACCTTTTGGCGTGCTGACGTGCATAATAAATGCGCCTACAAATGTGCAACGTGTCGTATGAGCAACCAAAACTGGGACAGCCGCCCCCACCAACTGCCACCCACCCACATTTTTTACTAGAGATGAGCGCGTGCTTAGTTTCGTGGCACGACAAGCTTGTGCTTTTTCGTGAGAATCCGAGACTCTTATTCTATTAACCGAAACCCAATAAAAAGGGTTGTTAAATAAAATGTCTCGACAAAAAGCTTAAGTATCCCGATTTTTTTCTCAGTGCACGCTTCATGCTCGTGCCTCGAAAATGAAGCACACTCCCATCTCTACTGCTTACCTCTTGGCCAACACCTGCCACCGCCAACAGCTCCTGCCATTTCAGCTGCTCAGTTGCTCAGGCGCTAGCCGAATATGCATCAAAATTAAAATGCTGCCAGGAGCTTCATGTCCTCCTATCTGTAGATGGGGCGTGATTCACATGGCTGATGGCATCACGGCCGAGATAGGGCCAATTTGTCACTATATATACATATATATATATCCCACTCTATACATATATTCCTCTGCATATCACATGTATGTGTGTATGTGTGCACAAAGTCAAGGTTTCGCTACGTGACCAAAAATGCAATTCGCTTAAAAATTTCTGCAAGCACTGATTGAGTTGATTATTTTCTCGACCGCAGGATGCCGCCATTTGTGTCAAGTTTCATTTGGAGCGCGAGAAAAATCCGCATAAATTCAACAGCCGCATGAAGAATAAGCTTTGGTATTTCGAATATGCAACGTCCGAGACATTTGCCGCCTCCTGCAAGAACCTGCACGAGAATATCGAGATTGTGGTGAGTGTCCCACTGAATTAGCCAAAACAAAATTATTCTAGAAACTTACCAAATTGCTTGCGATGCAGTGCGATGGCGTTGCCTTGGATCTGGCCAATGGGCCGCACTTGCAGGGCGTCGCCCTGCTCAATATACCCTATACACATGGCGGCTCCAACTTGTGGGGCGAACACTTGTCCCAGAAGCGCATACGCAAGAGTGCGGGACCATTTGGCAAGAGTAGGAAACTCAAGTCCAGCGATAAGGAGTTCTCAGCGACCAGCTTTAATTCGGTGGATCTATCGGTGGCCATACAGGGTATGTAACATATTCCAAAGACTTGGCAACAGATACAACAACGACAAAGATTTTCATCTTGACAGATTTTGGGGATCGTCTGATCGAGGTAATTGGCCTAGAGAATTGCCTGCACATGGGCCAAGTGCGAACGGGACTCCGCGCTTCCGGTCGCCGCTTGGCTCAGTGCTGCGAGGTCATCATAAAGACCAAAAAAACATTTCCCATGCAAATCGATGGCGAGCCCTGGATGCAAATGCCATGCACGGTGAGTAGATTAATTCATTTGCATCAAACATGCCGTGTTTGAACGAGTCACCAGAACCGATGAACAAAACGAGTTCGAACAGATCAACTCAGCAACATGTTCGAGCAAACATGTTGTAGCTAATGCAAGTGCAACTCGAACTGCGCTTGAGTCTTGACTCTTTCGAACGAGTATCCGAAACGCGTTTGGGGGACCTAAATTATTCAATATTTATAAATAATTTATATTTATATACAGATAAAGGTTACGCACAAGAATCAAGTTCCTATGCTGATGGCGCCGCGCTCGGAGAAAGGACGTGGATTTTTCAATATGCTCTGCAGCTGATTCAGGCGCGGCGCATCGACCGACTTCATTGGCCGGCGACAGGCCCTCGAGTCAGCCGATGAGCTGGAAGATGATTATCGTATTGTAACCAGAAGCACCACCGTCCATAATTTACCTTAGCAAGCATAAGTAGCTGAAAAGTGTTTATCCCACAGGCTTACACAAATAGAGTTTATAGTTGCCAGTGTTGTCAATTCAGCTAAATTATAGCTAAATTTGGCTATTTGGCTATTTGGCTTTAGTTGTCAGCCGAAAACAATTGAAATTTTTAATTGATATTAGCTGTTTTTTTTTTGTTGCTATTTTTGCACAGCAAGCAAATTCAGCTATTTTTGTTGCTATTTTGAACACTGGATTGAGCTACTTTTTTGCATTTGACAACACTGGCATTTAACAAATATATTGGTAATTGTGTAAATGACGCGTTCGAGTGAGTTGTAGAGCTTTATAAATAATTTTTAATAGTCAAAATATACTACTACGTACGCCGAGTACTATAACAGTCACATACATTCCAGATAGTTCAGTGTGCTGTATATATATATATTTGTATACATATATACATATGCGCAGCTAGTTTGTATATATCGTATATATATATAGCATAGTTATATTTAAGTATAAAAAATCTCAGAGTTATGCATCAGTGTTAACCATGTGAAAGCTTTAGATGTACTATATAGAGTGGTACATGTATTTATTAGACACTGTAAGGCCACACACACACACACACTCACACACACACACACTCACACACACACAACTTGTCCAATAATGCAACTAAAATGAGACCAAACATTGTAGTGCGAATTTTAAAAATAGTGCACAATTCTACACACAAATAAATAAATATATATACATATATGTATAAATATATAGATTATATATAAACATTTACATATACATATATTTACAATTAAATCCGTCGACATTAGAGTACGTGCTGCGTGCTGTGTGTTAACAAATCAGAGTTCTATTTTATTTAAAAAATGAGGAAAACGAATTTATTTCTTTTTAAAAAAAAAAAGCACCCACACATATTGAAACATATCATTGGCTACATTTTTGAATTGTTTGGAATGAGATTTAATTGATAAATTGGCCTAAAATTTTGTTTTATTTGAGCGCACAGCACACGCATAAGGCTAGCAAATATTTATATATAACATATGTTATTTATTTATTATATATTGTAAATAGTAAAAATGTAACTTGATATACAAAATATCAATGAAATGGTGCAGCTTTAAATGAATTTTGATAGAGAACAAAACAGAAAATACATAAAATGAGTTACAACAAAGTACGAACAAATGCAAAATGTGTATATTTAATATAGTCCCATAATAATATGCAGGTATTTGCCAGACATAAATACTCAGACAGAACACAACAAACGTATACACCAGAAATGAAATTACTGAAAGAACTAGAATCGAATCAATATCTGAGCCGAATCTTTAGTAAGTATACTCATAGACCCTCATCGGAATGTCTATACATATAATATAGTTAAGCATTAAATGGAAGCTCTGTAGAACGTGGAACGTATATGAATAAATATATATGCATGTTCCAATCTATATAATAAATCATATAGAGAGTTCTAGATAAACTAGTATACACTCTTAGGATAGATTAGAACTTATTGAATTGATATTATTGAAGCATTCCTTGCAGGCATATACTAAGCATGCTCTAAACGAACCCTAAACTATTGAATACTTAAGTATACATATAAAGCATAATACTAATATATACACATAGTACCTATTTGTTTACTAACTATACAAGAGCATGAAAATACTCAGTTGTTGTATTAAGCATATATTCAAATTGAAATGTTGATGTCGAAGCTATATTCAGACATCAGGTGTTAGCTTTACGTTAGACTAGTCTAGAGTTCAGATTCGAAAATATTCAAAAAAGAAAAAAGAAACTAAATAACAAACCAATATAAATAAGTATGTGCAGCAGTTGCAATGCATATACATAATCTTTTTGTTTTCAATTACAAGCAAAGCAAATATCTATATATATATATATATATATATATATATATATACAAAGTGCATATAAGTCCATTTAATTTTTTGCAAATAACATTTTCGATGCGAATCCTAGCGCCCACAAAACTGTGTATTCGTTTCCATCAGGGGAACGAATAGCTTTGTTGTGTCTTGGCGTCGGGTTGCAAATGCCACACAGTAGCCAGTTAACATTAATTATAAATGAAATGAGAATCTACTATTAGGTATATATAAACCGAACAAACAAAAGAGAATTCAAATGAAATACAGTCTAAACAATAAGATAAATAACTATGTACTATATAGAACCACAGACTAAAATGTATTTATTTACGAAAAGTAAGCTAAACTTAAACAAATTACCCTAAGCATATAACAAAAATACAAATATTTTTGACTAACAGAAACAGAAATAGCCGGAATATAAAAATTAACTAACTTACTAAACAAAAAAGCCAAAAAAATAATAAATAAACTAATTAAAAAGCATGATTGTTAGTTGTCTTGAAATTAGTTTAAAATAAGTACTTGTCGAAATTCCCCCCATTTGTTGTATATATAAAAATACTTATTGTACTCGTATTGTTTAATTTTTATTGTAGCATATATTCATAAATGTGCCATTATGCAGCTTCAAGTGCTTAAATATTAAATAAATTAGGTTGAAAACTTGCCTCCGCTTTTACTGGTTTATTATAATAAACCCCAACTTGGTTTTCAATTGTGCCAAGGCTCTTGAAATGCATACATATATACATACATATATATATATACATATATCTGATTAGAGTAGAAAACTAAGAATCATAACCAACTATGTAAGCCACGCCTGTAATCAGTGTTTGAAACAAGCCATAATAATAAATGCAATCTATCTGTATAGATGTTATTAATCAATGTTTCTTTGGTTTTCTTCAATATATAAGCCGTAGGCATTGGCTAAACTTAACTTAACATACGGACCGTATATGCTTATAAAGGTTAGTACAAGATTTTTACTCTGTTTGCCGAACTGGGCCAAAATCTCGCAGGTGCGGCAAGGATGCAGTGCCATGAATGGGCGAAACAGCACCGGATGCTCCATTTGCGTTAGCATTTCGTATAGATCGGTACGCGATGCGTCTGGCATAAATACGCTCCAAGTGGCCTCTAAATCCAAGAGGCGACCGTCTACGAAATAACTTAATAATTGCTTAAAACTGACGTAAAAGCCGAATGGCATATGAGTTATAAGTTACCTGATCTGTGTGCTTGAAAGTAGAGCATGGGCACCTGATAGGAAACGCTGTATACGATGTGATATTCCACATTGATTAGCTCATCGTTCGTTTTGCATTTGATCTTTTGCGTGTATTTCAGAAAGGTGTTGGGTTCTTGGTCGTCCTAGAAGAAATAAAGTTAGTTAAGTGTAATTTGTGATTGAGCAGCTCACTCACTTTTTCATACAATTGCCAGCTATCGTTTAATTGCTGTGAGATGTCCACAAATGCTTTGGCCTGGCTAAGAAACTCTGGCCAAGTGAGTGTAGCGCTCATGTTGTCTTGTGCTGGGAAGGAAAAAGAAAGCAAATATGAGTCGGCAGCCGGAAACAGCACAAGATACATAACTTACACTAGCTGAATATAAACACAGTTGTTTTCTTTACATAATAAGCACATACACAGGCATATGCCTGATATACATATATATATATTATTATACGCGTAAACGACAAATCGAAACTGTTTACATTTTAAAGCTCCTCAACATGGAATACTTAAGTACAAACACATAATTAACTTTACTACAAAGCAGTTTAGCGCAACAACAGAATGCAGTTTTTAAAACCTATGATAAGATGAGGAGAGGCATCTCTCCGTTAAGAATTGCGTGGCTCCGCCTCCAATGCGGTCACCTGAATATTCTCATTGCGTCGCACTTGGACAACGGTCACTGTGCCAGCTTTGTCGTCAAATTTGCAGGTGACCGTGACCTCGCTTAGCTGGAAGGTGAATATTTGTGAGCCGTATTTTGTGCGCAAATATACGGAACGTGGATCCGCCTCCAATATGTCCACAATGCATTGCTTATGCACCCGCAGCTCCAGCAGCTGAGCCTCGGCATGCTCGTTAAAGCAAACGGTCAGCCGATGACCGGCCACCACCCAATTGGGCACACGCACTGCGCTGGGCAATGGTGGTGCTGACGGCGTTGGCTGTATGCGTAGTGCATCCGCGTGTATGTTGCTGGCGGTATAGCCAGCGGCGCCATATAATTCGAGATCCGATTCTTCGCCATCGGGCTCCTGTCGTGAATCATAAAAGTCGGCGCTGTTTTCATTCGGCATAGCGGAAGTACGACCTTAGGATGGACACAAATGGAAACAATGCAAAGAGAATCCGTGTAAAATCCGGCCGAACACGCACCTGGGTCGACGCTTAGAACTGGCGCATCATAATAGGGTATATACGGTTTGATATCCAGCACAGGCGTGCCATCTACCATGTCAGTGCCAAAGAAGCTAATCGTGGCGCCGTCGATCTTCTCAATTTCCACCAACGACAGCCCAATGGGACAGGGGCGATGCGGGGATCGGGTAGAGAACACTCCGATTCGCTCGCCACCCAAGCGGGGTGGGGCAACTTTTGCCTTCGGATGCGCGTTGTTGCGATGGAAGTGATAGATGAGCCACATGTGCGAGAAGTCGGTTAGGCCCTCCAGCGAGTGTGCCGGATTGGTAAAGACGCCATCGTTGAGCTGTATGAGGCTACGGAGTCGACTGCCCACGCTCGATTGTCGGGGCACGGCGCGCTTCTCTGGAAATGCGCTGCGTATGATGCCGATGGGCTTAAAATTGGCCACATCCTCACAACCGTTTACATTGCTATCATTCCTGGCGTTCTGAATGGTTTCACTAACGGTTAATATTGTTTGCTAAGATGGCCCCCCACTCACCTGGCACGCACCTGTAATATCAGCGATTCCGGTTTGTCCTTGCCCTTGGCATTTATGTTGTTGGCGCAGCCTTCGCAGCGAAAATCCTGCAGCAGCCGGTTTATTGTTTCGATGTCCTTGCGCTGCACATGCTGCAAGTTGCGCACTTGCTGTCTGCACATGGAATCGAATTCAAGGTACATAAATAACTTTGAACTTGAACTTCAGCAATATGCAGGGATTTCATTGTACCTCAAGTTGTTAATCTCGTTCCGCGCAATAGTTAATTGATTTTTCAGATCATCCTCGTGCATGTTCGTAATGCGAAAACACCGAACCGAATATGCTTACACTTAATTTAACATTAAAACATGTGCTTAATATTAATTCTTTCATTTATATTCTCACATATTTACCTATTCCTTTTTAATGTGCCATTCACTTTACCGCAAATGTTTCGCCAGTCAGGTCTGCATGCCTATCGATTTATTTGGTTGCCATTCACACAAAACCAGAAACGATAACGCGTCAACTATCGTGCGATTAATCGATATGTTTCATCCAGCCCTAGCCTACAATGACTTTATAAATTTCATCTGCGAGCAAAGCTGAAAACCAAGCACACTTCAAGTTGTAGGTTTGAAATTTAATAGCAAAAAGGTGAGTACGGCAGCCAAAGTTAATTAAATAGTTCATCAACAGCCTCTTTTGCACTTTCGTACAGTCAAATTATAAAAATCAAATAAAATGTCTCGCGGAAGTTCAGCCGGTTTCGATAGACACATTACAATCTTTTCGCCCGAGGGACGCCTCTACCAAGTGGGTAAGTTTTGCGGAAAATAAACCACTATGTGGTACTCCAATTAACTAACACCCTCTTCTATGGGCGTTCTTTAGAGTATGCATTTAAGGCCATCGACCAGGAGAACATCACCACCGTGGCTTTGAAGAGCGGCGACTGTGCCGTTGTGGCCACCCAGAAAAAGGTGACGGAGAAGAATATTGTGCCCGAGACTGTGACCCACTTATTTGGCATCACCAAGCAGATTGGTTGCGTTATGACCGGACGCATTGGTAAGCCGCACATTTGAATGCATTATCAGAGTGGAACTTGTTTAATAATTACCTTTGCAGCGGACTCACGTTCGCAGGTGCAAAAGGCACGCTATGAGGCAGCCAATTTCCGTTACAAGTACGGCTACGAGATGCCCGTGGATGTGCTCTGCCGTCGCATCGCCGACATCAATCAGGTGTACACGCAGAATGCCGAGATGCGTCCGCTGGGCTGCAGCATGGTGCTGATCTCCTATGACGATGAGCTCGGTCCGTGTGTCTACAAAACCGATCCGGCCGGCTACTTTTGCGGTTTCCGTGCCTGTGCAGTGGGTGCCAAAATGATTGACGCCAACAGCTTTCTGGAAAAGAAATACAAGAACAACTTATCCGAGGAGAAGACCATTCAATTGGCCATCACTTGTCTGTCCACCGTGTTGGCCGTGGACTTTAAGCCAAACGAGATTGAGATCGGGGTTGTCAGCAAGTCGAGTCCCCAGTTCCGCATACTCGACGAGAAGGAGAACGAGGATCATCTAAACAAAATTGCCGAAAAGGACTAAACGCCCAGCGTTTGGCCCATAGATCTTATATCGAACTATTTTATACACTAAATGGAATGTGGAAAACATAAAAAAACAAAACTAAAAGGCATTTTCTCATTTACCAACTGTCGCGTTGTAATTAGCTTTAATTTTGCTTCTTCGTGTGCACCTTTCCGCCATAGCGCATCACAAAGGCGTTAATATCAAACTTGCGCTTACAGCCCTGATAATTCATGTAGCGTATTTTGCCAAAGATGTCGCGCTCCTTCCAGCCTTGGTCGTGAACACCGCCTATGGACCACATGCAGCCCACGTAGCCATTGGGATCGCGTCCGTCCAGGCTGTACTTGTCGTTCAGCAGTATGCTGTATTCCAATGCTTGCTCCGGCGTTTCCGTCCATTCCAATATCTTCTTGGCCCAGTACATGCGCAGAAATCCATGCATTTTGCCCTCCTTCACCAGCTGCAGCTGTGCCGAGTTCCACAGATCGTCGTAGGTGCGCGCTTGCTCCAATTCCTCGAGCGTATAGCACGGACTGCGCTTATCCTTGCGATGCGCCTGCAGCGTTTGATAAGCCCAGTCATGCAGACCCTTCAAGCTATCGTAGTGCTCGTTGTAGTAGCAAAAGTTGTCGGCCAGCTCGCGACGTACAATCGCCTCCTCGCAGAAGGCATCCGCCGACGCCTTGTGCATGCCACTATAGCGCTGCACCTCCAGAATGCAGCGCTGTGCCGAGATCTGACCGAAGTGCAGCCAGGGCGAGAGTCCGGATAGTGCATCGGCCGTGGGATCATTGCGCTTCTCATTGAAATGCCGCAGGCGTCGCGTACAAAACTCGTACAGCTGACGGCAGCCAGCCGTATAGCCGGGCTTGGCCCAGTCCACCGCATCCACGGTCTTGTCGCAGGTCAACAGCGCCTGGGCAGCAGCCCAATCAGTGGGTTCTTTACCCAGCTCCTTGCCATGCGGATGCCTGATGACGGGCGGAAACTCACTAAGAAATTCGCCCAATTTCGAGTTGATTTTGTTGCGTATGGTGCGCGCTGCATACTCCTGCTTCTCGGATGCCACCCATAGCGGCACAATGTTGTGGGCATCCACTTGGGTGAGCGGCACATGTCCCGGCAGGGCCTTGATAACATCCGAGACCCACTGACGCGGCAGCCGCAAGGGCGCGAAGTCGCAGATCACCGCGCCAATGTCCTCGTCTGTCACGAACTGCGGCAAACGGTCCGCAGCGGGACCCAGCAGCAGCTGGAAAGAGATGTTCAACTCACGACACTGCTGCTCCACCTCCTGCAGGCCGCCCAGCATGAACTTGTAGTGTCGCAAGGTGGCATTCAGAAACTTGGGCACCAGACAGAAGACCACCGTCAGCGGCAGCTCCAGCTTCAGCGCCAGACGCTGAGCAAACAGCAGCGCCCAATTGTCCTGTACGCGCGCATCTCGTGACATCCAATAGACGACGCCGCCTTTGCACGGCTCCTTAACATCGCTAACGGTACTTAGGACGCGCACACGCTTCTTTTTAAAGGCGAAATCGTGTACATCGCTGGCGCTCGCCAAGCGCTGCGCTTGCAGATGGCTGAGAAATTGCTCAAAGTTGTTGTAGCTTGGCTTGGTCTTTTTTTCTGTGGGTATTGTAACTGTTGTTTCTGCTTCGCTGCCGCTGCTTTCGTTCTTTTTCGGCTTCTTTTTGGCGCCGCCTGCTGCGCTGTTGCTTTTGTTGCGCTTCATGTGTAGTCTAAATTCAAAACATCTTTGAATAAATGCAAATATTTATTGTTTACACACTTACATTTGAGAGAGAGCACGAAAACCGCCAAGCCAAACCAATTTATATTTCACAATTTGCATTGCGCATTATGTTTTCTGTTTATTTGCTGCTTAGTGCATCTGGTCACACTTTTTCCTTATAAGCCAAATTGCCGTTAACCGAACTAACAGAGTGTAACAGCAGCTTAACATTGTCTATACAACAGTTATAAATAACAAAAATAACCTGTCTTTGAATGATTTATATATTTACTAAATAAACTGCATACAGGTATTCATTTGTTTAAATAACTCTCTTGATATACAGATATATTCTTTCCCATACATATAAATTGTACCATTTAGCAAGTGTTACATCTAGCCTATGCCGGAAATTACGCATGAAATTTCTGTTTGTCTTTGGAAATACGTTTACATTAGACTCGATTTATGTTTATGATTTTAGTTAATAAATGTTTAAACGTGTATATACAGCTAAGGAAATTTTGTTGTCGTCTGGCTAATATAAAATATATATAAAATATGGAATTTCATTTAAAATTTGCAATTTATACTTAAAATATAAACCTAATGAATTTACACTAAACAAAAATCAAACGAAGCGCAACAAATAAATTACAAAATAATAAACAAAATTATCACAAACAATAACAGCACACAAAGTATTAGAATGGCGGCCCATTGACGCTTATCTGCAAGGGAATTACGTTAACAGACATGAGTATAAATTTGTCGATACTTTAGATAAGTATAATTACCGTTATTCATGTGTAAAACTTTGGCAACTTTTTTCATTGTTGTGTCCAGCTTGGATTCGGTTGTGTCGAACTCGTTACCGAAATCATCCAACATGACCGCCTGCTCATCCAATTCGACGCCGATCTGACGCGAAACAGTCTTAAGAGTGCCAATGGAATCACTTATCATGTCCAGCTGCTCGTCCTGACCCTGTATCATGCGCTGCTGTATGGACACCGTCTCGCCCACATACCGATGCCCCGGACTGTCCAGGCTGCCGCCATAATGACTGGGACTATCGATATCCAGCGCGTTCTCCAGCTTCGAGTATTTGGTGCCGCTGTGCCGCGTGGCGGCTGCCGCTGCTGCTGCGGCGGACATGGTGCCAGCTATGGTAATGGCCACCGACTGCGGATTGGGGCAATCTACCAGATAGGTGCGATCGTTGTGCGTATGATATTCGCTGGCCTGGCTGTGATTCTGGCCGTGATTCTGGCTGTGATTGAGGCTGTGATTCCGTGTTTCGTTCTCGAGCAAGGGCTGATGTGCGGTTATGTCTCTGTCCCTGTTCCGGTTCAGGCTCATCTTATCCTTCATCTGCTTGACCTCATCGCGTGTGTTGTCTATGAAATGGCGCCGGCTGGAGAGTTCACGATTATCTATGCGAAACTTTGTGGGATTCTTTTCAACAATGCGTGCTATAAACAATTCAAAGAGTTAAGGATTGACAATGGCAACAAATGTGCATCGAATTGTGATTAGAGTTGACTGATTTGTTTCAAAAAGGATATTGATGGTGTCCTCCAGATCCTCGAGGTCCCATTCAATGCTGCGCAGCGAATTACGCAGCTCCGTTGTGGTCCACTCAACCTCGGCGCCTCCGTTCTCGCCCAGCTCACGCCAACGCAGATAGAGTCCGCGTGTTTTGTTCAGCGCTTTAAAAACCTCGCTATAAAGACAAAGAAGAGGGTGCGGGGAGCGGGAAGTGGGTGGGTGTACGGGATTGCATCAGAATGTGTTGGCGCTGCAAGTGCAATAGAAATGCATACTCCTTGACAACAAAAAACGGATCCTCCAGAGACATGACCCACGCTCTGTCACGTATTTACTTTCGTTCAAATGAAATTTGTACTGTTACCCGTAACGGTACTTGACTTTTATGTTCATAGATTCGTTTTTTTCTTTTTTTTTTCTGTGCCCCACTCACACAGAGCGCTGCGAGCGAGCAACAACCCCCTCGGATTTTTGTTGCGGGGGGGATGCGTAAATAATGCAAGCTAGAAAATATATGAGAGTTTGCGAATGCAGCCTCTTTTTTTTGATGTTTTCAGACGTAAATATAAAGGACTGTGTGCCAGCACGAAATTCAGTTTTAACTTTGAACTAATCTACAGCTAGTTTTATTGGAAGTTTATTTTTCAAAAGCACGTTTATTGATTATTGCACATTGCCGTCTTATCTTGTTGTCAGCGGAGGGGGGGGCGGGCAGGTATGCGAGAGACCGCGTACGCGGCCAGGCTATTGCGATAGCCAGAAGTCAACTGACGTTACGCTGCCTCCGGAGCGTAAAAGGAGTCTAAAGGTGAAGGCATTTGTTTATGCCGCTCCAGCGTCTGCGCAGTGCTCAATTGCCCTCGGCCACGCAATCGAGATAACAGCCCCCACACGGCGGCAGCAACAACAACAACAATAACAACAGCAGGCCTATTGTTTATTAACAATTTGAGCTTTTCAATCATAACAGATACGAATCATTCTTGTTCTTTGCTAGTTCAAATGAACTTAAATTTAACCGCAAGTTAAGCCTTCGCACTCTCTTTATGACGTTCTCGCTCTCTCTTTTGCTCTCTGCCATTTGTGCTTGAAGAGCAGCAGCAACCCGTTTGTTGTTTGTGTTTGGCTCATTTAACAACTGCTGTTTTAATTTCATATAAACTCACCTACTGCACGTTGCCAGCTCATCAATCACGGTTTTAATGCAGAAACAGTCCGATTAAAATGCAAAGCTTGTCTTTTTATCCAAAAATTAATACCTTTTTAGTTACAGCTGTGCTCGGGTATTGTTGTGGCCACTTGTGTTTTTTATGCGTTATGTTAACGCGAAAATGAGTAGCGCGAAAATGAGCAACGCAGCCCAAATAGATCAAATGCAGATACTTTTTATTTGGGTATTTTAATGCGATTGAGATTTGGTCACACAGTTGTCCGTTGATCTGTTTTGTATTGCAAGCGTTTGAAAAAAACTGCGTACCTGTTTAAGCAAAAAACTAATTAAAATGCTTCAAAATGATGCCGTGCGCACCTTACAATATGACAGTGAAATACGCGTGGCCCAAACTACCAGTGAAAGCGAACCTCGAGGTAAACTTTAGCACAATATTGAAATTCCGACTGAAATTCACATGAATCACGACGAACGGTTAATGTTTTTTTTAGTAACTGATAATTATTCCAGTGGTATAGGTGTTGCTGTAAACGACACAATTGGATTAATTGGTAGAGTGGGTGGTGTGGCGAGGTGTGTGTGTGTGTGTGTGTGTGTGTGTCATACGCGAACAGCCAACAAACTGGCCGTATCCGTATCTTATCAGCAGCTGTTCTGCTGTTTTGGTTTTATGGCCATTTTGCCGTTTCGCCCTATCAAGTGCCTTTGTTAGCCGCCCAATTGACCAAGTGATCGATTTCAAGAAAACATTGTAGCGAAAACAGATTAGAAATTTTGCCTTTGTGTTTTTTCCTTGCAGTTTATGACGCCCAAATCAGCATAACTGCCCAGCCGCGACCAACATCAGGTAAGTGTCGTGTTTCTCTTGATTATGGTCAAACACCAATTGATATGCGTAAATGCCTTCACAGAAGCTCCGCGCATTCCATTGCCCATCTCTACGGTCGCTGGCAGTCGCACCTTTATACCCCTGGCCGGCTACGATTGCCTCGCGGATTTGCCCTCTGTGCATATTGAGCAAACTTTCGAGCTGAATGATTGTACGTATCAGATCCGAAGGTTTGATCTAGAGCCCTGCATCGAGTCAATCGAAACGCATTCCGGTTACTCGAGCTAATATTTCGGTCGAGCGAGTCAAGGCTCGGCACATTTCGGCTCGAGCTGTTCGAGTTGCAGTTGCATTCGAGCTAAGCGTTGCTCAAACATGTTGCTCGAACTTGGTTTGATCGAATACTGCTCAGCTTGATACTCGCCGGCTCGAGCCTGTCTCTTTTCGGTTGAATCAATTGAGTCCTCTTCTTTGATTCTAACGGTTGACCCGATGCTGGACTCTAGCTTAAATTTATATACTTCATTCATAATTCATTCATTTCAACTTTGCAGCTCTCACGGCTGTTTCCTCGGAGAATCGTTATGTGGTTCGCTCGCCGCTGGGTGATGCCATCTTTGCCGCCTCCGAGAGCTCCACAGGGAGGAATCGCATGATTTGGGGCGCTGCTCGGCCATTTCAGATGCATCTGCTGGACAAAACCCATCAGGAAGCGTTGGTATTCCGCAAGAAACTGGCAGTTGGGGCAATATGCTGCCAGCCCAAGAATCTGGAGATTTGGATACCGCCCGGCAATGTGCTGGGTCGTGTGGTGGAATCGCCAACCTTCACACAGCCGGAGTTTTACATTGAAGACGGCAACACGCATCAGCCGGTCTTCTGTGTCGAAGGACCCGCCAATTCCGGCTTCTGCTGCTACTGCCTGCCCAAAGAGTGCTACTTTAAGGTGAGCTCGAGGCACATATTCATTTCTAGCTGCTAATCTTCTAATTGCCCCTTGACAGATTCACTCCGGTGGCGACCTACGCGCCTCCATAGACCACAAGTGGCTGGCCAGCAAATCGCAGTATACGACAAACATTTACTTCAGCGATGCCCGGCTGACGGCCAAGGAGCGTGCCCTGATTCTGGGCTCCGCATTTCTGCTGGTGAGCTGCAGCCAAGCTAATCATATTAACTCGAAAACTAAACTAAACTATTTCAAAATCTTTCAGGAATATATGTACTTTCAGAAACGCTTTTAGGACTGGACGTAAAAATTGGAGAACAACTACGAAATTAAATTTTCACATTGATGTTTTTTTTTTTATTTTTTGTGTCATTTTCTTTTTTTTGTGGTTTGTTTGTAAAGTTTTCATGCTCAGTTTTTTGTTTTGTTTGTTGATATATTTTACAATAATGTAATAAATCACTTCATTTTTGTGTTTGTTTAACATACATATACATTCAAATATATATATACCATATAATATATAAATATATATACTTTGCTATACTTGTAGCTATTTTGTACAATAATTTTCATTAATTTCTATAAACTTTATGTGCATGTGTGTGTTGGTGTGCATGTGTGTGTGTGTGTGTGTGTGTTTAGCTAGCCTACAAAACTTAATGTATATATGACAACATAATCTTTATCTATAGTTAGTTTTCTTTTTTTGTAATTTTATTTGATTTTCAATTTGCTTTCGCTAATTAAATATACATATACACACGTATATCTATATATATATATATAATTAATTAATTAAAACAAACAATTGAAAAGAGTCTCGTGGTCTCGTTTTTTTTTTTTCTTTTTTGCTGTTAATCTAAAAAATTAAAACATAAACATAATAATAGGGCGTTCATAAATCCAATGCAGAGAACAAACTTCAAAATTAGGAAGAACTACGTGATTTAGTTGGAAAACGGTTCGGGTTGTTGGGTAGGGCTCGGTCGGTCGGGGCGGGGGATAGTTTGGTCTGGTGGGCGTGGGCTAAGCCTTATAAATTATCAACTAATATTTACACACAAAAAAAATCATCTTTTTTTGTTTATAGATACGACTCACAGCACTTCAGGAGTTTTGTATTTGTTTTTGTTTTGTTTTTTGCATTTCGAAAAAGAAATTATAGATCTTCATATATATGCATATACATATATATAGATATATATATACGTATATGTAGCTGTTTTGTGTGTGTGTATATATATTAACTAGGACTATATGTACTAGAATATATATATATATATATATAGATTTATGTATAGACGAGTTTGAACAACTTTTCGTAGCTGAGAGTTGACAATAAACTAAACTAAATACTTAAGTTGCAAGCAACTGTTGCTTTATACGTTTTATAGTATATGTATATTGTACATATGCTTGACTTGCCCACACACACACACACACATACACACACGCACAGTCACACCTACACACACCTGTTTGAGTAGTTATAGCTCAGAGATAGGAGCCTAAAGTGTTTGCCAGTAATCAACATTATTTTGATTGACAGCTTTTTAAGCACTCAAAGCTGCAAGCTCGTTGGCTTTGACACCTGCTCCACCTGGAGTCAAGGCCAGGTGCTGCAAGAGTAGCCAATCGAGCAAGATCTGATCTCTTTACTAGATGCACACTTGTGTGCGTGTGTGTGTGTGTGTGTGTGTGTGTGTGTAGAGTTTACTTTGTTGTGTGCCCAAATGCGATATGCTTAGACATTTGATATGCGCTCGTTGATGTTTTGGTCATTGCCGCATCCACTGCTGCTGCTAGCTTGTTGTTGCTGTTGCTGTGGCTGGGCTTGGGTCGGGTTTGGATTTGTTGGCCATAGCTGGTAGGCCTGGTAGTGATAGGGCCACACTCAGGTGGGCTGCAGCATGTACATGTACTGTCAGTTGCTGGCCGTGGCCGCGTTCGCGTTGGCAGCCACCGGCAGCGACAATTCGTTTGTATTGCTCCTCGGTCGCTTCTCGATGCTGTTGCTGCCCGTCGTCTCGAGGGGATTGTCGCTCTCGTCGCCGTTGCTGCTGAAGCTGCTGCCGGGCAGACGACGCTTGAGGCTGTGCCCGTGGCTCAGGCCGTTGGTGAGCGTCTCGTCCTCGGACATGGAGCTGGCGCGTTTGGGCGTATTGCCCGCGCTGTCGTTGTCCAGCGAGGCGATGGCCGAGGCTGCGGCACTGTTCGCCGCACTGAAGCCATCCTCGCTGGCGCTATCTTGGCCGGCGGCTGGCGTATCCGTGGCCAGCTGCAGCATGCCCGAGGGCGTTGTATAGCCGCTCAGCTTGTTCGGATCCTTCTCGAGCAGCTTCTGTGCGAGCAGCTTGAGCGATATCAGCGAATTCTCGCAGTCGCTGGTATCGATCTCGGTCAGGCTGATGCCGGCGCGTTCGATCTCCGCATAGGTGCCAAACGGCAGCTTCTGCAAGCACTCCAGCTTCTGGACGTGCGTCTTGGAGCGCAAATGCTTGGCGAGATGGCCGTGTATGCGAAACGCGATCTTGCAATCGGTGCACTCGAACGGACGCGGATTCGAGGTGGTCGGCACACCAAATGTGGACGTCATCATCACCTTGTTCTTGTGCGCCTCGGAGCGTTCGTGCTTCTGCAGATGACCCTGGGTGCGGAACGAGATGCTGCACGGCTCGCACTTGAACTTGCGCTCCATATAGTGTATGTTCATGTGCAGGGTGAGCTGATGCTGTCGCTGGAACGTCTTGCTGCAGATGATGCACGTGGGCCGCGCATCGCTGGCTATGGGCGGCGGTGGCGGCGGCACAACACGCCCGGGATAGCTGCCAGGCGCGGCAGCAGCTGCGGCGGGGGCAGCTGCAGCTGGAGCCGGAGCAGCTGCAGCTGCAGCAGGGATGGATTTGAGTTCGGCGGCGCTGCTCGTTGGCGGCGTCGCTTTGAAGCCCTCCTCGCCGACGATGACAGTGCGTGCGGATGCACTGCCTCCGGCCAGGCTGCTGTTGCTTAGCACGCCGCTAAAATCCGTGGCATCCGGCTGCTGCACTGCAGCGGGCAGATTGGCATTGTGCGGCGTCGGCGGCTGCGGCATGGCCAGCTCCGTGCTGCCTTTGGCGACGGGCACAGCAGCAGGAACTGGTATGGCTGGCTTCTCCCGCTCTGCTTGCACCTCACACTGCTCGCTTTCCTCGGGCAGCTGCAGTTGAACCACGGCCGGCGGTTCGGGCTTCACCTGCACCTCCTCTACCTCGTGCACCTCAATGCTGGGCAGCTCCGTGATGCTGATGGCCGGCTTCGGCAGGCTGCCGCTTCCGCTGCTGCTGCTGCTGCTGACGATGGGCGTGCCGGCAGAGCTGCTGGTGGTGCAGGTGATGCTGGTGGTGCTGCTGGAGCTGGTCATCACCAGGTAACTGCGACTGAACTGGCTCTGCTTCATTTTGGCATGCTGCAGCGCCTGCTCCTTGATGTAGGTCTGCAGCAGCAGATCATCGCCTTCGCTCTCGCGCTTCGCCTGCTCCTCCATTTCGGCGGAGATGCGCACCTTGTCGGACACCGAAATCAGCGTCTTCATGAAGCCGCTTTCGTTGTTGCCCGCACCAAAGATCACATCGCGCATCTGCTGTGCCTGCGATTTGGGCAGCGTCTGCTCCGACGGCTGGGCAGGAGCAGCAGCAGCAGCAGCGGGTAGAATGTGTTGCATGGAACGCGGCTTGGTGAGATCCATGGGCGCGCTGCTCTCGTCGTTGGGCACGTCACGCTTCGGCTTGGACTCCTCCGGATTGGAATAATACTGTTCCTGCTTTTGGTAATCGAACGGCGGCTTGGGCGAGGTAAATGAGCACACCTGACGCTTTGGCTGCGAACCGCCCGCGGCGCTGCCCGCCGAGGAGCCAATGCTGTTCGCCGGACTGGCCGCCGGACCGGGCGCCTCCGGCAGCTGTGCGGGATAGGGCGAAACACTCTGCGGTATGGGCGGTGTCATGGACAGCGAAAGCAGGCCGCGCGCCGCCTCGTGCTCCTTCATGCGCGACTTCGACTCGTCGGTGTCTGCAATAAAAGCAAAAGTCAGTCTCTGTGAGCAGGATATGGATGTATACACATAAGAGCTCCGCATCGAACTTGTATATGCTGTCGATTCTCGAGTCTCAAATGAAAAAGTCACCAGGCTCAAGCCAAGTTCAAGCAGCTCGAGTCAGCAACATGTTCGAGCGTAATTGCAACTGCAATACGAGCAGCTCGAACTGAAATCGTTCGAGCGACCAACATGCATTTCGGCTAATTCAAAGCAGAGCTCTAGCATATATATTGATGGAACTTACCGCTGCTCTCGGATTCGTTGTCGCTGTAATCATCCGAATCGGACTCGCCGGCCATGGATGAGGTGCGTCCGCCAGCGGATGTTGACGACTGCTGATCGAACTCGACATCGACATCGAGGAATTCGCCATCGGCGGGCATGGGACCCGGATTGATGCCCAGCTCGATGCATTTCTTGAAGTGCGTCTTCGACTGCATGTGCTTGGTGAGATTGCCCTTGGTCTTGAAGCTGTCGTATTGGGTACTTATATTAAAAACTGGGACTACAATAGGCCATAATAGTTAAGTTTACCTGAAATTGCAGTGGCTGCAGGTGAACGGACGCACGTCCGTGTGTGTGCGAATGTGCTTCTTAAGCATGGAGGGTTTCTTGCAGCGGATGCCGCACTCGGAGCACACATATCGGCCGCGTCCACGTCCGCGTATGTAAGTGTAATCCTCATGGGATTCATAGCCACCGACAAGCAGTTGGCCCGACTCCAGTTTCTTGGCGGCGGCGGCGGCGTCCTCCTCGCTGGCCTTGGCCGCCACATTCGCCTCGCTGAGCGCTCCGATCGAGGTCGGCGGCTGCTTCGGCTGGTGCTGATAGAACTTGCTCTGGCTGTTAACCGCCGTCGAGCAGCTGCTGATCGTCTGCTGTGAGCTGACGAGCGCATAGTGCAGCTTGCCGGCGCCTGTGCCCGCCATCGACATGGTCGAGCCGAAGCCGAGCATTTTCTGCCTGGAATCGTAGAGGGCCATCACCTGTCTGGGCTTGAAGCCCAACGGATGCGGCTGGTTCTCCTCGCACACCTGCCACACACTGTACATGGACAGCTTGTGCATGCCCGCCACATACGACGGCTGCGGACAGTTCACTGTACAGTAAAACATCTTTGTGCTCGACTTGAGACCCAGATACGTGTAGGCGTGCCCATTCAAATAGAGCTGCACACAGGACTTGGAGGGGCGCGGCGTCTCGGGCGAGATCAAGGGCAGGGTATTCGCTGTCGGCGTGATGCCATGGTGACGCTTGGGCGTAAAGGTGCCCGGCTTGAGCGGCAGGCTGGTGGGTCGCAGGAATTTCGACTTGGCCGAGCTGGGCGTGGCAACAGTTGCTGCTGCTGCAGATGTTGTTGTTGCTGTTGCAGATGTTGCTGCTGCCTCCTCGGGCGTGTCGACGTGCAGCGGCGCCAGCGCCTCCTGCGTCTTGTGCACATTGTCGAAATTGAAATGTCGCACCTCCTGCGCCAGCTGCTGCTCCTTCACGTTGTCCGCCATGCGCAGAAAATTGAAGGGCGCCTTCTTCACGTCCACGGCAGCAACTGTTGCTGCCGTCTTGTTGTTGCTGCTGCTGCTGTTGCTGTTGCTGCTCCATTGCAGCGCCTGACGCTGCGCGGGCGTCGGCGGTTGGCGACTGAACTCGCTGGGCAAGTTCTGCACGCCGCCGAACGGCGACAGCGCCTTCAGCGGGGCGTCCAGCAGCAGCGGATTGGGACTGGGCTGCTTGCGATTGGGACTGCGTCCGCGCGGCTGCAGCTGCAGCTGCTGCGGCGGCGGCGGCAGCAGCGAAAGGCTGCCCGGACCCGGTATGCCGGGCACATAGGGTATGGACTTGTGGGCATCCACAACATGGTTGCTGCTGCTGCTCATCGGCGGCAGCGTCAGCGGATTAAAGGCAGTTATCGAGCTGATGGGCGGAAACTGAAAATGTTGCGGCGTGTTGTTGCTGTTGTTGTTGCTGCTGCTGCTGCTGCTGGTGAGCAGATAGCCATTGTTGGGCACAGGCAGCGGCAATTTGCGCTCCTTGGTCTCGCTGAGGCGCGGCGACATCTCCTGGAAGCTGCCGCCGGATAACAATGGGGTGCGTATCATTTTGGGACTCTTGTCCAGCTCGGGGCACTCGGAGATGGGTATCATGCTGCCGCCGGAGGAGGTGAAGCGTCGCAAACGCTCCTCCTTGCCGACGCCAAAGCCGCCCGCCAATGGCAGCTCCTGATTGCCGCCCAGGAACAGCTGCACGCCCGCGGGCAACGCAAAAGCCTTGCCGCTCAGGCTGCTCGCGATGGCAACATCGCTCAGCTTAGGCCGCTTCGCAGGCGGCGATTCCATAATGATGTTTTCCGGCCGATCCTCGTGCATTTTGGTGATGACCACCTGGGCATCGGGCGCTTTGCGCGGCGCCGCGTAGTCCACCAGCGGGGTCTTGCCCAGCAGCGGGCCGGGCGAGGGCAGCGGTGCGTCCACAAAGCGCAGCGAGACGCCGCTGCTGCTGCTGGCATCGATGCTGGGCGGGATTACGACAGCTGCTACCGGAACTGTTGCTGGCGGGTTGTTGCTGCTGCTGCTGCTGACTGCAGCTGCAGTTGTTGTTGCTGTTGCTGTTGCTGTCGAGGTGCGCCGTGGCGACTGCGACGCACTGAGCCGACTCTGCACCACGTTGCTGGGCTTGATCTTAAGCTGCGACCAGGCGAGCTTGGCCAGGGAGAGCGGATTCTTCGAGTTGGCCATGTCGCACATGAGCTCCGGCAGGCTGAGCGATTTGGAGTTGGAGCGAAAGTACTTCCGGCTGGGCGATGAGGCGGGACTGATCGTGGCACTGCTGTTCGCGTCCTGGCAATAGGTGCTGTTGTGGTGCTTCAGCTCGTCCGCGCTGCGGAACTCGTTGGCGCAGATGGGGCAGGAATAGACGGCATCGTCGCCCTCGCCAATGGGCACGGCCAGGCCGCGCGCATTCAGTAACAGATTCTTGATAATTGAATTGTTTGACGGCGCCGCAGCCGCTGTTACTGTGCTCTTCGGCACGGCAGCAACAGTTGTTGCTGTTGTTCCTGTTGATGTTGCTGACGCTGCTGGTTTTTGGGGCATTGCTAGCTTCGTTTTGGCGGACAGATTTAGGGGCTGCGCGTGATTGAGCGGCTGCTGCTGCTGCTCCAGCTTAGGCACCGGCGTCGCGGGATCCTGACGATATTGCAGCGTTTGCAGCGGCAACGGCGATGGCGGCGGCGGCAATTGTTGCAGCTTCACATTCGCCGTGGGCGTTGCCGGCAGTGTGGGCGTGGCTTTGAGTCCTGGATAGGCGCTGCCGCCGCTGCTGCTGCTGCGCTTGAGCAGTCCATTAACATTCTCCAGCTGCAGCAGCTGCTGCTGTTGCATGTACATTTGGTATTGTTGCTGCTGTTGCAGCTGTTGTTGCAGCTGCTGCTGTTGCTGTTGTTGCTGCTGCTGCTTGAGCACTATGGCCTGCGCCAGATTCACTTTCGTCTCGCCCAGCTGCTGACTGTTGCCGCCGCCGCCGCTGCTGTTGCTGCTGTTGGCGGTCTGATTGCTGATGTTGCTGCTGTTGTTGTTGCCGCTGTTGTTGTTGTTGTTGCTGGCGCTGGCGCTGTTGTTGGCGTTGTTGAAGCTGCGCGAGCGACTCAGCTGCTTGGGATACTTCTTCTGCAGCAGTATCTCCTTGTTTTCGACTATGGCCTCGTTTTGTGAGATCAGCTTCGAGATGTGCTCCTGCACCTTTTCCACGTTCTGAAAACAGGCGACAATAAAAGCAGATTAGGGCATTTTTAAGAGGAGATGCAGTTCAGATTTACGCACCACTTGCATGCCGCCGCTGCCGCTGGCAAAGCTGCCCAGATTGGCTGTGGGCGTGGGAGTGGCAGGCGCCGCTGTTGTCGCTGCAATGGCGGCCGCCTGCTGACTATTGGAGCGCACCAGCTGCAGGAGAGGGAGAGAGAGGGGTTAGTTAAGCAAGCCAAACACATGGAGAATCTCTTGATAGGCTCACCTGCTGCTGCTGCGGGGGCGGCGGCGTCTGCTGCGGCTGCTGCTGCTGCTGGGGCGCCTTCAGCAGCGGCGAGTGTTGCTGCTGTTGCTGCTGCTGCTGATGGTGTTGCTGCTGCTGCTGAAACTGTTGATGTTGCTGCTGCTGCAGCTGAAAGTGCTGCTGGAACTGCAGGGCGAGCGCATGCTGATGTATGGCAGCTGCAGTAGGATTATAATACTGCGGCTGTCCCATATAATAGACGCCCGCGGGCAGCGGCGGCGGTGGAACCAGCGCGGGCAGCACAACAGGATTAGCAGGATTTGCGGCAGTCATCAGCAGCGATTGCTGCTGCTGCTGTTGCTGCTGGTGTTGCTGCTGCTGGTGTTGCTGCTGGAGCTGGCGCTGCAGTTGCACCTGATGCGAGTTGATGTGATTGTTGAGCTTCATCTGAGTGCTCAGCGAGAGCGTGGGATGCACCAGCGTTGGCTGCGGCGCGGGCAGCTTCTGTTGTTGCTGCTGTTGTTGCAGTTGTTGCTGCTGCTGTTGTTGCTGCTGTTGCTGCTGCTGCTGCTCTTTGCTGCTGCCGGGCGCATAGAGTGCTGCATTGTGAAACTTGGGCTTGTATGGCTTGTAGTCAATCGACTGGCGATGCTGCGCTGTCGCCGAGTGCAGCGTATCGGCTGTGGCGGGCGGCAGTGTTCCGGCGGCGGGCGAGCCCAGCGGCAACTGTTGCATGTGCTGCGGCAGTGGCGGCTGTTGCAAATACGCGCTTTTCGCGGCGGACAGCGTGGATGGCGAAGGCGTCGGCGAGGCCATGGGCTCGTCATATGGTGAATCCGCACGGCTCAGCTGCAAAGAGCAGATTATTATTAATTAATCTATGTTATACGAGTTTAATAAAATAGAGCTCATGTTAAGCTAACATCTTTCTAACTACCATACTGTTAATTAACATTTTAAACTTAGCTTTCCAGCTCGTTCGTTTTCAGTTCGTCATTCAGTCAATCAGAGCTAACAGTGCTCTCAGCCTGCAGCTTATGTTTAACTAACAGCTCTCTAACTAACATGCTGTTAAATAGCATAGCACCTCAGTTAACCTTTCAATTAAAACACTTACGACTTCCACGCTCAGCAGCTCGGAACTGCTGTTGCTCAGCTCCCCGTCGCCATCCTGATCGGATAGTCCATCCGCCTCGTGGGCGGGCACATCGAAGCCATGCCCGCGCGCCGCATGGGAACGTGAACGGCAGTGCTTGTAGAGATTGCTCTTCGTTTTGAAGGCAATGCCGCAGGTTTTACACGGATACGGCCGCTCATTGGTGTGGGCACGTATGTGCTTCTGCAGCACCGAGGGCTTTGCACAGTTCAGATTGCAATACGGGCAAACATAACGACCCATTTTCTCGACCAGACCAGTTGCTGCTGTTGCTGTTGCTACTGCTGAAGGTGTGACAGTTGCTGTTATTGTGGCTGTTGCTGCTGCTGTTGTTGTTGGCTGCGTCTGTTGCTGATGCTGTGCGAATGTTGCTGGCGACAGTGTCGCATTGCTGGCATAGTTGCTGTTGTTGCTGATGTTGCTGCTGTTGCTGAGCGGTGTCCGTGTTCTGGGCGCACCAGCAGCAGCAATATTTTTACTGCTGCTGTTGTTGTTGTTGTTGCTCTCCTCATGGCTGTTGTTGTTGTTGTTGGCATTTACGAAATTGGCACTGAATTCATTGCTAGCCGGCAGCAAAGGCCCGGCCTGCTGCTGCTGCGACGGCAGCTGCTGCTGCTGTTGTGTCACATGTCCATTGTAGAGCGGTGGCGGCGGCGACAACGAGCTGTTGGATGAGAGCGATGTGGTGCGCACCGCATCGCCCGTTTCCGGTTCGGTGGTGCTGGCCAGACGCTTAAACTTTTTGTGCAAATAGCGCAAATTGTTTGAAGTTTTCCAGTCGCCAGCTGCTGCTGCTGTGGCCGCATCATCGCTGTTGTTGTTGTTGCTGATGTTGCTGCTGCTGATATTGCTGCTGCTGATGTTGCTGCTGTTGCTGTTGGTGGTTGTTGTGGCCACGCTCGTTGCGCTGCTTGCCACATGCTGTAGCGTCATTTTGCTATCACTTACGTTCGCTTTATCTCTAGCCTTAAACTCATAATTATTCTCACTAATACTATTATCACTGTGGTGGTTGTTGTTGTGGTTGCTGCTGCTGCTGCTGTCGGCAATTTTAGCTGGCAGCTCGCTTAGTTTATTATCTCGCGTGCTCTTGTTGTCAATTGCTGCTGCTGTTGTTGTTGCTGCTGCTGCTGCTGCTGCTGTAGTTGTTGTTGATGCTGCTGCTGCTGCTACTTTGCTGTTTAGTTTGTTGCTGTTTGATTTGAGTGTTGCAGTTGTTGTTGTTGTTGCTGCTGCTGTTGTTGCAGCAACTATGCTGCTGTTGCTGCTGTTGCGATATGTTTGCTTCTTAGTTGTCGCTGTTGTTGTTGTTGCCGCTGCTGCTGCTGCTGCGGCCGCTGCTGCTGCTGTTGCACGTCGCGTGCTGCTCACTTTGTTATTGTTGTTGTTGTTGTTGTTGTTGGTTTTGTATTGTTTGCTCGCTGTCTTGTAATGTTTCGCTGTGTTTGTTGCTGTTGCTGTTGCCGCTGTTGTTGTTGCACTTTCCATAGTATCATCAAATTTGCTCGCCTGCGATGTGTTGGCCACGGGCTCATCTAAAAATATATAAACATTTAATTTTAGTTCAAGTAAGACAAAAACATAAAGTTGCTAATTTGTTTATTTGTGTGATTGATTGATTGACTGACTGATTGTTTATCCACGCACAGTCCAAATCGTTGTTTGTTGTTCTGTTATTAACAGTATGCTAAGCTGTTAAATTAACATTTACAGTAGTGAGATAACTATTTAACATGATTGACTGCCAAAATGATTGATGAAGAACGCACAGCCCAAACCATATGAGCTGGGCTGCTGAATTTTTGACAGAAGTTGCCCTTATGATGCACACATACCGCGCTTTATCGATTTTCGAAGCTACGAAATTGATTATAAATTGAACGACAAGTAGTTCGCCCCGTCACCCTAGCTTGCGACACATAAATAGTTAAAAGACTTCACAGGCAGCTACTTTCTGAAAACAACTGTCCTGGACTTGGCTACTCTATAAAATATTAATGTGCAAGCATTTAACCCCTCGGAGCCGACTAGACGTCGCACTAATACACATTAACAATTACTAATTGAGCGCTCAATCTTATCAGAGCGCAGCCTGTGCTGATAAAAGCGGTCGGGCAAAGTTTGGGACTGGTTAAAATGCAAAAACTAAGCTAAAATGTTTGAGAAATATGCTCGATATTTGTATAATATATGATATTAACAAGTATTAAGCGATAAATAAACATGTTATCAACTTTCTATTTCGCATGCCCCCTGCTTTAGTCAGCGCAAAGCTCACCTGTTGCGGCGACAAAGCAGAAAATGAAAACCAAAACGAAAACCATCCCAAAAATAAAACCAACAACAACAACAACATGAGCGAAAACAAGCGAAGTGAAGTGCGCTGATTGTTGTTGGCTGCCGCCTTATCAGTTCTATATATACCCCACACACACACAGGCACATGTGTATATGTATGTGTACATGTGTATATGTATACTCTATATGAATAATTAGTAAATCCAGTCGCGACTCGCGCGTTAATTGACTTTTAGCTATAGACTCGACTCATAGTATATATATTATAGTTCAACTTGTGTTTAGTTGTCTTTATCAACCAGTTTATAAATAAATAAAAAAATAATACAAAATTTGCCCAAAAATTCCATTGATAATGCCCGTTGTTCTTATCACCTCTTTTCCATTGTTGTTGTTTACGCTGTGGATTCACCTACATCGCATTACTCACACATTCATAGCTGGCACTTGTAAAATAAATAAACTGGCCCTGCCGCCGCCGCCCCCTCGCGCCAACACGTAGACGCAGAGTCGACGTCTTTGACGTCAGCTGTCGCCGGCAATTAAACAGTTTTTAATGTCATACGGAAGAGATTAGTGGTATCGTTTGAGAAGTACTCGCTGCTCACGCTGTGGCGCCGTTAAAGCATCGAGTAAACATCAATTACATAACCTCACAGAAAAGCATTCACAATTGCCGGCAGTCAAACGGTCGCCCGCCCGCCCACTGTGACTGTCTGACAATTTGTGTGGCGCCAAAGGGAAGTTTCCACAAGTGCGAGCATATATTAAAGGGAATTTCTGCATTGCAAACAATCTAATACTTTTTGTATGTATGTATGCATGTGTGTATGGGAAACTTGTTGTGCTTGATTATCATATTACAGTTATGCAATATGTGTATATTAATAATTGACGCTTAATAGCTCAAATAAATTGTTTTTCATAGAATTTCAATACACTTTCATACTAAATACTCAAACAAAGAGTTCAGCGATAAGCGTAATCAACAAAACAAAAAAAATATAAAAAAAATACTTGAAAGCCTCACAGAAGTTTTAGTTTTATTTTCTATATTTACTTTAGAAGAAAATATCAAAAATAAATAACAAATATTTAAATAACTTTATCATCACGACTTTGACTTTGTTTAACGATTCGTAGTCGTTGTTGGTTTTTATTATTACGAATTTTGCTTTAAAGTTTAGGTTGTCTACATAAATGGACGTACATACATACACATAAACACAAATAGCGCATATGGCGATTAAATATGTACATATATTGACGTATATAATACGTATTTGCATGTGCAATTGCCTCTGCTGCCGTCGTATTTCCTTAAGCAGTTTGTGTGTGTTCCAAAGTGCAATTCGTAAGTAAATAGCGGATTATCAAGTGGAAAGAATACGCCTGGTCACACTCTGATGATAGGCTGAAAGACGCGAAATAAGGCGGCCGCACGTCATACAAGATCTCTTTTGTATGCACTCCCTGATTGACAACCTCTCACTCACGCGTGCCCCCTTAAAACACAAACAAACACACACACACACACGCGCGCGCGCGGTGCCACCCACATGACACAGTGTGCAATAAGTACAAGGTACGCTCAATACGGCGGCGCCACAGTCTGTCTGTCTGTTAATAAGTGCAGTTGTACGTCATTTGCAGCTGCAAAATAAAACCCGAGCTTGGCCATTTGCCACTTAACAGTGGTTAATAATTTATTAGCGGCCCACACAAGTACATATGCATGTACTCGCAATGTACTCAGTACTCAAATACTCGGTGCGAATCGTGGCGGTAAAACACGTAAAATTCGCGGAAATGATACGGAATTCCAATGAAGCCCGAATGTCTGATAAAAAAAAAGAAGGCGAAGAAAGGAAATGACAACTAAAACACAGCGAAAATAAAGCGATGAGCACACACGCACGCACAAACAAACAAACACACACACTTGCACAAGTAATTTGCATTGAACGTGAATAGTGCAATATCGCAAAACTCGTCGTACCTGTGACTCAGTCGCACTCTCTTGCTCTCGCTCTTGCTCTTTTTTACTCGCGGTCTAAATGGCAATATCGATAGTCACATTTATCGATAATTATGGCAGCAATATCAGTTTTAGTGTCAAACAATTTAGGAATTAAAACCAAAAATATGACAACAAAAATGCGTTAAGGCGCTCGCGACAACGAACCAGCGACCAGCAAGCATGAAACAGTTAAAGACAACTAGACGAAGCAAGCTGAAAAATTCATTCAAAGAGCAGTGCCCAAGTGGCAAAAGCAACAGCGGCAGCTACAACAACGCCAACAACAACAAAAACCAGACAAATCACTGTGTGTGCGAGAGTGTGCAAAAGAAAACGAAGAAGCGACGCAACGCGACGCGACTAACTGGCGAAAGAGCAGCGAGAAAACAAAAGCATACACACACACACACACACACACACACACTTGAAACACACACGCAAGACTCGAAAGCCCAAAGACAGGCAGCAGCGTGTAGAAATGAGTAAAAACCGTACAATAATCAAAAAATTGAGCGCGCCAGGAAAAGGCACAGGCAGCAAAGCAAAAGCAGAGAGGGGGAGCGCGACAGCAAAACGTCAACGTCGCCGCATACCGCAATATTCGCGCACTCGCCGCCGTCCCGCACACTGTTGCAATTGTCAATCAAAAGTAAGCACAGGGTCGCCTGACGCTGCCGCCGCCGCCGTTGCTGTTGAGAAAATGATCAAATCAAGCAAAAACGTAGCCCCCAGCAACAACAACAACAGGTGACGCGAAGTGGGGGAACACAACACGACGGCTGTCGCCAGCCTGTACCCGCGCTATTGTTGATTACGTACACACAAACACACAGCCATGAAAACATGCATAAACACGCGCACGCACACACTCACAAGCCCCCAGCAATAAATGTGTACATACGCGAATTTTTGCTGACTAAGGAAGGTCTGGGGAGCACCAGCAACAGCAGCAGCAACGATAACAACAAAAGCATTTAAAACGTAGAAGCACAGCACAAAACGTAGCAGTGAAAAAAAAAGTGATAATAAAATAATAATTGCTACACACGCATACATATGTACATATATATGCATGTATGTACATACATATGTATATGTGCGATGCGATGCGATCGGCTGAGAGCGGGAGCGCCAAATGGCTAGAGTTGCCGCAGCTGTCTACACACGAACGAAAGAGGCTCTTCTCTTTGCACGCCAAGCCATTACACACGAGTGGCGAGCACGAGCAGCCATGTGGCGACGTATGCATGTGAGTATTTAGCCTGTTTTCAATACTAGCCCCCCACAAATACAACTGCATAGAGTATTGTATGTGTGTGTGTCTGTGCACACAAGCAACATGACTAATCCAAACAACTTGACAACACTGTCGCCGACGCCGCGCCGCCGAAGCCGCTGGCGTCGCTGTGGCCGCGCGCTGACGCTGACGCTGCCTGTGCGCTTTGCTTTTGTGTATTATATTGAGTCAATTCACAAGAAACGAGGAAACCCGCCATCGTTGTCGTTGTTGTTGTTGTTGCTTGAATTTGTTTATATTTTTGTGCGAGAGTGTGTGGGCATGTGTGCGCTTCTGTGGTGTTTGTGCATGTGTGCGTGTGTGTGTCTGTGTGTGCGTATGTATGGCTCTGTGTGTCAGTCAGGCTGTGTGTAGCATGAATCAAGCTGAAAAATTTTAATAATTTTGCTCGTTTTCTTGTTGCCGGACTGCAAACGGGTTTAGCTTGTTGAGTGTGGACCTGTGTGCGTGTTTGTGTGTGTGTGTTTGTATGCATGTGTGTGTTAGTGAGTGAGTTCATTGCTGGGCCTGGTCTGGCTGGGGCCTGCTACTTGTTTTCAGCGACACAGACGATAATATGATGACACCAATACAAATGCAAGTGGCCACTTGGAGCTTTCTAGAGCGCTTGATAAGCAATTTTTGTTGTTGTTGTTTTTTTTTTTTTTTGCTCACTCTCTTCGCTGCGTCTCTGTCGCCTGCCATTCGATGTGCTCTATGACGTGCTCGCTGCTGTTGTTGTTGTTGTCGTCGCCGAGTCCCCCACCCGGCAACACTTGAGCGTTTGTCGGAAATCAAATTAATGCGATTAAGCAGCGCTAACGATCGTCGCTCTTCTTCATCTTTCCTTCCTTTTGCATTTACCACAAAAGGCAATGGCATTACATGCGTGTGCGTGTAGTTATGTACACACACACACACACACATATATCTAACAGAGTTGCCAGTTACGCTTTTTTCCCGTCAAATCTGGCTTTAAAAAACTGCGATTCGCCGGAACTTTGGCTATTTTTAATGTATTTTGTAAATAAATACTAAAAGTCTCTCTTTTGATCTGACCTTCAGCCTAGCTCCCTTTTTTTTTCATAGCTGGCCACACTCAGAATGCGACCCTTGCTGATTATTTGGTAATTTGGCTCCCAGTTTTTTTTCACTTCGCATTTTTGTTTACTTCGGCAGGGGTTTCCAGTAGCTGGCGCATAGAATAAACAAATCTCGATATAAATACACATGAAATTCGCACTAATTTGCTGATAAAAATAATAAGAATCAGCAATACGTATAATTTTACCATGAGCTGGCGAATTTTTCCAGCTAACTGATAGTAAAAACGTTTCTTCGAACGCTTTTTTTTTTATTTTGGGCAACTTATGGTTGGCCTAACGAGTGTGTTCTTGGACCAGAGTTTAAGAGGTGAAGGTACGTTTCGAATTGATCGTTTTTAAAGATAAGATACGGTCACACTGGCATGCATTTATCATGTGACCAGAGTTGCAGCCCGGATAGCAAAGAGTTTCTTCTTTTTAAGAAATTTAAATTGATCTATGTATATAAATTGAAATGGAATTTAATTAATTAACAACTATGCGAGGCTTCTCAGATCGATTTCACATGACTAAGCTCACATACATATACACATATGTATATATTTGGGTATCTAGAAATTGGCAAGAGTTTTGTTGAAATTCATTTTTGTAGCGCGGAAATTCCCAAATGTTTGACGTCAAGACAAATATTTGTAAAAATCTAGGCGAAATTTTCACCAAGAAAAAACGCTGGCCAGTGCCAAGGTTTCAATTGAAACACAAATACATTTCGTAATATACATATATGTATATGTATGTATATATGTAAGTTTAATATGTTTATACTATAAAGTCGTCTGATTTTTGGCACTGCACTTTGTGTGTCTAGTATAGAGATCTTGTGTATACATACATATGTGAAATGGATGCAGTTCTTAAATTTTGCATGGAACATTTAACAAAATATTTCTGTATAAATTTGAATGAAATCGGAAATAATGCTAGAAACACAAAATGGTTGTGGCTAATATACACATATGTACATATATTTGAAAAAATTGTGTATAATTCATGAATTGCCATTTGAAAGCGAAGTTCAAAGCGAAACGCCAAGAGATTATACTACGTATACGTGTATTCAAAATAAACAGAGAATAAATAGAGAACCAGACGATAAAAATAGCATAATATGCGAGATACTGTGCCAAAAAGTGTTAAATAATTGCCAGCCAACATATTGTTTACAGACAAAACAATTTGAGAAAAAAAAAAAAACAAAAAACCAAACACGCAAATATGTTCGATTCGATTATGTATAGCCCACTAAAGAGATATATATAAAGATATATCTGCTGATCTATGAGCTTGTCTGTGCTCACATTTAGCTTTTGCTTTTCATTCGATTTCGGGTTTTCTCTGTTTTCATTTACACTTTTCGCATGTATTTTTAAATGCCCAACTACGTAAGACGACATTCAAGTGTTTTTATTTAGCCAGTACGCAATTTCGTATAGCTCTATGGGTCTAGAGCTAGATAATTATAGATGTGTCTATTTGGCATTTTAGTTAGCACGTTCTGGCCTGGCATTTCGTGATTGTCTTATGACAGCCGCCTTTATACATATACAATGAACACTATTAAATCGGCCTAATTTATGTCAAAATTTATTGAGTTGAAAAACTTAAAGATCCGTTTTTATTCATCGTAAAAGAAATACATGAGAATTTGGGCACGTCTTTAGGATGGAAAATAACGTTCCGGGACTTACTCAATTACACGCCCCAAGGCGTCGCATTCCCAAAGAAGAAGAATCATTTTTGTTATACATACATATGTACATATGTATGTGCCCAATTTTCGCCTTAATGTCACGGGGTTAAAAACTAGGTATTAAATCATTTCATTTCATAAAAATTTTGGTCAAAGTCATTTTCGGTCAACTCAAAAACAAATATAATTGGAAGAGCGATGAATAATATATAAAAATCTATTAAAATTTCAACATTTCTCAAATCGTGCATTCAAGCGCAAAAATCTTCTGAGGACAGACATAAAAATAATAATAATATACGAAATTCTTCTTCTATTTATTTATTTTTGTTTCTTTTCTCTTGATTTTTTGGCAGCTGAAGGACGGAAATGCTTAAAATATTGTGTGTGTGTGTGTGTATTTTTGCATATTAGCAAAAAGTTGAAAAAACCAAAATGAGAATGAAAAAAAAAACAAATCAAATGCGAAATGTGACACAGGCGAAATACCCTTTTCTCGAGCTTAAACGGAAATTAATTTGAATATAATTGATATTTAATGAGGGTATTCCCTTGATTTGAGTAACTTTTGACGCTCATTTTAGCTCAATGTATAATGTCCAGAAATATCCTAGTTTAACTTTGGACAATTGCCCAACGCATTGCGAAAGTCGTCTGAGCTGCAGTTAGGGTATAATTATGATATTTGTTAAATTAAAAACGCTTACGTAGCGTGCACAAAATGCTTGCCAAACGGGTATTTATTTTGTTTTTGTTTTTTTGTTTTTGTCTTTTTCGCTAGCTGCTTCCCCCTTTGGGGCAAAACGGGGGCGGCGACGACGACTAAAGCGTAAAACAAACAGAAATCTATAGTTAATGGCTATGGCTATGCGATTTGTAGCTGTGTGTGTGCGTGTGTGTGTTTGTGGCTGATGATGCGCACGCTTGAATAAACAGTTAAAACTGTCTGTCTCTGTGTGTGTGTGTGTGTGTGCGTGTCTTTTTAAACGCAAATTATCAACGTCTGGCTTTTGGAATTTGCGCCCACGCAGCGCTTCGAGCATCTGTAAATGTATGTATCTGTATCTGTTGCCATTTATCATGTGCGCATCTCGTATCTGTGTATTGTCAAGGTCAGGGGTTGCCTAAGCCCAAGCCCAAGCCCATAAAAACATGTGTCGTAACATTCGTAGCAGGGCATTCCTCACTCACACACGCACGCACACACAGATAGCTGGGCAATAACTGTTGCACACTTAATTGTTCCCACAACGCTTGGGCATCCCTCGTTCTCTCCCTCTCTCTCTCTCCCTCTCTCTCGCTGTTGGTTTGCAACTGCTAGGATGAGTGTTGCCAGATAAAAACACCCCACAGCGATGCCTTTTGTTGTGCTCTTAAGTGGATTTCCACCTTTCGTCTCATTGTTTAGCTGCTTTGTTCTATGCCGTTTGCCTGCCCTTTGCTGTGTCAATGACGTTGCAAGCCTTTTGTCTCGCTCGCGCTCGCTAGCGTCGTCTGCGTCGTCGTCGTTGCTGTTGTTGACGGCAGGTATCCTGGCGCCGGCTTAATTTACGTTTAGTTCGTCGTCGCCTCGCAAGCAGGTACAGAGCGAGAGCGCGAGAGTGAGTGAGAGTGAGAGAGAGCACGTCGAGAGCGCAACGTATTTAGTTCAAGTCCAATGTGTTCCTTATTGCTGCAACGTGAAATTGAGCGCACAGCATGACACATGCTCATGCATTTACACGCATTGCCTCTCTCTCTGTTTCTGGCCTGCTGCTACTCACCCTGAGCACATTTGTTTTGTTCTTGTTGTTGTTGTTGCTTGTTGCTTGAACTCAGCAGAAGAAGAGGAGAAAGAAGAAGCGTCGTAAGATGAGCAGACCTCAAAATCACGACGACCAACGCCACAAAACAACTACAACTAATACAGCGGGGGTTGCCCTGTTTATTGTTGTTCTTGTTCTTGTTGTTGTTATTATTATCGTTTTTGTTGTTGTTGCTGTTCTTTTTGTGGCGCGCTACAAAACGTCGCTGTCGCCGCCGCCTCTGCCGCCGCCGTCGCTGCTGCGACGTTGCTTTGGCTTTGACTTTTGTTTATTTTGAATTTTCACAGAATTTCTTGGAATTCCTGAACTCACACTCGGCCATTACGATTTGTTTTTGCTTTTAATTTTCTAATTAAATAAATATTAATGCGCGCACACACACACATGTATATGCTACGCATACACACAGAGTCAGACGACTTTTGCACTTTGTATTTTGGTTATTCGATTTATTTAGCATATTTTATGACATTCATTTTCGTAGCTCAGCTAAATACACTCAACTACTCAAACTTTAACTCAATTGAATAACTCACTTTGCCATTGCTGCCGCTGCCGCTGCCGCTATGATCTAATTTGATTAATTCAAAACTTGTTGGGTACGCACTGGCACTTGCACTTGCACTCGCATTTGCAGTCGAACTCGTACTCTCGCCTACACGTTTGCCCGTTGCCGTTGTCGTTGTCGTGGTTTATTTCTTATTATTGCTATTTGTTTATGTTTCACTATTCATGCCTGCGCCTATCGCGTTATTCGTTTTTATTTTATTTTTTTTTTTCTTTTCGCTACGCTGCGCTACGTTCTGTTCCGTTCCGTTCCGGGCAGGCCAACTTAACAGCACGACGTTCGATCTTCGAATGTTCGATCAACTGTTGCTACTGTTGTTGTTGCTGCTGCCGCTGCCTGGCGACGTCATCGTGTGTGCGAGCGGCTGCGGTTAGATTTACAGAGCGCCCAAACGCTTAGCTCAGCATGTGCAGATAAATGCCTGAGTGTGCGTGTGTGTGTGTGTGTGTAAGTAATTTATGGGTATGCTCACAAAGCGCACAATTGAAACCATTTAAATGCCTTGCTAAATATGTGTTGTATTAGCTAATGCCGTATTTTGGTCTGCCCCAATGCTGAACCGGCCCTGTGTTCTGGTACGTACAAACATATGTACTGGTCGCCGCCACCGACAACAACAACAACAACGACAACAACGGCGACAGCAAGAACAACAACAATAACCAAAGCTAGTCAGCAAGTGCCAAGTCGTCGGCTGTTGCCCGTCGTGCCTGCTGTGTGTGTGTGTGTGTGTGTGTGTGTGTGTGTGTGTGTGTGTGTGCGTACGGCCTGTATACGTGTGTATGCATGTGTGTGTGCGTGTATGTGCATGCTCTGCTTGTTGCTCAGGGAAGCCCCAAAACACCCCGCGCGCAAAATTTTCTATTGTTGTTGTAGCATGAGCAAAGGCGAATAAAAGAACGCGCTGCTTGGGGCTGTTGCTTAAATGAGCGAGCGCCGTCGCCGCGTTCTTGGCTTATTAGATCAATTGACTTTGTTTTTGTTTTGTTTTATTTTTTTTTTTAGTGCGCCATTTTCTGCTGTGTCGTTGAAGGCGGCGAGGCGTCGTGGCGGGAGGCGTTGACCAGGGGGGAGGGCGACTACATTTCTGCTGCTCTTGCGTCTGTACAGTTTTTGCGTTAATTTATATCAGATTTAAAATTTTTTTTTTTTCGGCGTTTGCCAATTTGTTTTTGTTGGGTGAACATGCGATTTTGGTGTTGATTGATATTTTATTGGGTATTTCGCTGAACGTGTGTGTGTGTGAGAGGGTTGAAAATGGCGGTTAATAGCTGACTTTAGAAGAGGTTTCTCAAGTGCTGATTAGGATTTTATAATCATAATCAACTAGGGTTATGTAGTTAAATATGTTATCGGGTTATCGATAAACGCAACATGTCCTTGGCTTGCCTTTAGACAGCTATAATCGCTATTAGCTGTCGATTAGAGATGGTCTAATCGATTAATCGATTTTCGATAACATTTGTTAGAGTACTGCAATTTGGTTGACAACAACGGCTAGAAAGTCCCGTTCAGTCTAGAGGTCCAAACACCAACGCAAATCGAACGGAAGCGTATCGATAAGAGCTGCTATCGGGAATGCACATCAGCAAGCGCACAAACAGAAATAGTTTTAATGTGCATACATATGTATGTAAACATGCGTACATACGTGTGTACATCATACAAAATGCAAACATACATATACACACATACACACACATATATTTAGACAGTTGACGTACGATAAGGCTCGACAGCAACAACCGTTGATGATATCACAAAAAAGGTAAACAATCTAATCAATAAACACAAAGCCATGACGAGCTGCGTCTAAGAACATGCACACACACATATATACATACATACATGCATACATATATGCATATGTATGCCTATCTGCTTGTAATGTGAGCAATCGCATAGTCGAATAGGCCGATCGCCCGCGCTGCGCCCGCTCTTGTACACGCGACGATTGATTACAGGCAATAAAACGTCTTTCGAACCGATTGACTTAAAAATAAACACAGACAAGCACATGCATGCCGAGCAATTAACACAGTTGTGTGTGTGTGTGTGTGTGGGGGAGAGAGCGGGGCAGCGGCTGCCTTTGCAATAGACACAAGTGGCCCCAAAACTGCACCGTTGACGACGTCTTATTCATTCACGCATTGAGTAATCGATACACACACACACACAAATGCACAGGAGAGTAAGCGCCAAATGAAACCATTAAGCGCAACATAAAACAGCCGTCGAACGCGCGCGAGAGAGAGAGAGCGAGAGCGAGAGAGCGCGAAACAAGAGTCGAAAGATGGGAGATGGGAGACATTGCAACCAGAAGCTACATACGGTACGGCCAGTGCCGCCAAAGTGGCGGCTACAGCGCAGACGGACAAGCAAAGCACAAACAATCAGTGGAGCCAAAAGCAACAACAACAACTGTGGCGACGACGACGACGACAACAACAACGACGTGATCATGTCTGGACAGTTCAGCAATGCTGGCGACGTTGTCGGCTCCAACTTTGTTATTATTAACGCTCGTGCACATGCCCCTCAAACAACTGCCCACGATTTGAATGTAGTTGTTGTTGTTGTTGTTGTTGTTGTTGCTCGGACAGGTTTGAACTCGGCTCGTCGAAGTTGCCGTTTGCGTCGATATTAAACGTAATCAATAGAGTTAACTTCTTTAATTGAGCAGCAACGTCGTGAAACGCACAACGAAAGCGAGGCGACAATCAAAACTAATTGAAAGGCAAAAACACAGAGCGCGAGAGGGAGACAGGGCGAGAGAACGAAAGAGAGTGGGAGTGCAGGGCGAGAGAGCCGCCACTTAAGTGTGTCCAAACATTGGTGTAAACACACATACATATCTTATGTTATGTATGTATGTATGCGTATACGTAAGATGACCTGTTGAGCTCTGAGCATTGAGCATTTGTCCTCTCGCCTCGGCCCATTGAGTGACTGGCAAAAGTTTGAGCGGATGTCAAAGAGCTTTTCACAGGCCAAAGTTGAGGCTGCGTTACGCCTAATCAAACTCAAATACAACAAAGGCAAATGCATAATCATGCCTTGGCTCATTGAGCATTGCATAGTTTTGGGCGTTCTCTCGAGAGAGCTCGGCAGATTAAATTAAGGATATGCTTAAAAAACTACGGAATTTTTTGCTTGAGAAAACTGCCTTAACGTTAACTTGTATACCGATTGAAAATGTGTAAGCAAGGGGTATGCAAGACTTGTGCAAACGTATGTAACAGGCAGAAGGAAGTATCTTCGACTCCATTCATATCTCAGATATTGCTGTGCTCGTGGACACAGAAGTTATTAAATGTTAAAATGTTGTACACAATGGAAACAGAATATATCCGAGTCGGAAACTCTTGCGCAACGCACCGGGCTGGACTATGCCTGGGGTCAGAATAGGTCATCCTTCATGACTCCGACGACGGCTATGCGTCAGCACCAAAAGAAGTTTGGACCTTAGTCAACATTGATCAACCCCTAGACGAAAGTTTAGGCAAATGGACAAAGTGCACGCCCAAAAAATGTGGACACGAGATTAAATTGGAGACACAAAGTCAAAGTCGACTCTCGTTTCGAACGGGCCACTAAAGTTGGCTATTATAACATGTTGATTGCTCATTTGTTAACACGCAACGTTTACCGTGTGGCTATTTTAAGGCACAATCACAAAAACGAAACAAAAACTGGAAAAAAAGATTTACCGCAGCGTATTCCACCTAAAGATACCCTGTGGTGTGTCTACTGTAGCTGCATAAGCAGAAAAACTGGTTTAAGTCGACTTTGTGGCATCTCAAACATACTTAAATTAAGTATGAGCTGCATAGAAAAGCTTGAATTAAGCAAGAAATACTTTTTTAAAGGAATTTACATGCTTGAAATAAGTGTAATACGTCAATCGAAGAACGGTATTTCCTCACTTGAGCATTAATTTTTAAGGAATTAAGCAAAAAGCTCTTAAAACAAGTAATTTCGTTCTTAGTTTAAGAGATTTCAACCTTTGGCTTGTGCACAAATCGTTGACTTTTCTCTCGCTTTTAAGTTTACAAATTTTGTAATGTAAGCTAAATCTTTTTAAATTTGATTTAAGTAGAAAATTGTAGATTTTAGGAAAGTTGATTTACTGTAAAATCACAGTTACTTTAGTCGTGTATACCCCTTAGGCTACAGGGTATAAGCAGTGTCAATTTCGGTTAATATTTGCACAATTCAACCAACCAAAAACAACAACAGTTCTCTATATCTATATGTATGTGTGGATATATATAAATGTGTATCTCTCTCGTCTATGAATGACGATGGCTGCTCGACCATAAAACTAGTTAAAGCAACAACAAAACCAACAACAACAACATCGGCAACGGCAATCGCTAAGTGCGCGCACGTCATGAGCATTTGCATATTTGTATTTTGTATTTCGCATATTGTAGATAGATACGTGAAATGTATCTACAGTCATGGCGATTGAACATTGGCAGCTGACTGCCACTGCGACCGGGGCTGGGACTGGGACTGGGTCCGTGCTCGACTGCCAATAGCAACAAGATTTTTCGATCATTCGCAGTCTGACAGACAAACAGTCGAACTGATTGACATACACAGCGTATTGTGACGACGTGAAAAACGTACTGAAAACAACATTATTTCTCAGTTGCTGGCAAATGTTAGAGCTGAGTGTTAAAATATATGTAGCATATTTTGTTATATTTATTATTTATTAACAGCAAATATTAGTTGATTTAACTCAAATGAAGTTTTCTGCCTATTTTCCGAAATCGTATTCGAATTGTGAATGCCATGTAAAACCGAAAAAGGCTTTCCTCAATTTAACTGCTCTTACGGAAGGAATATTTCAAAACCCCTGTAAAGTTTTCACTTGCAACATAGAAGATGACTTCTGTGAAAAGTTCGTATTTCTAGCATTCACGGTTTCGGCTGCGCATAGCTCTTCATTCAGTGTGCCTGTCAATCAGCCAGGTGAAGTTTGCCAAAGCCTCGTTTAACTAACTAGCTAACTAACCTATTGACATCATTAAAGTTAAACACTGTGTGACATACAGCTTCCAAGCACTTAACGCTTGAGCTACATGCTGTTCATCAATCATTTGAGGTCGTCAATCAGATTGAAAACGTAATTTATTTGCTGTATTCACGAGCGTCCCTCTTCATAATCCTACCAAAGTTAAACACTGTCTAACATACAGCTTCCCCGCACTTAAGGATTGAGCTGTACGACCTTCTTCAATCAGTCAAGCTCGTCAATCAGATTGAAAACGTGATTGATTGCTGTATTCGCGGGGTTAACTCTTCACAGACTTCATAAAAGTAAAATACTGCCTAACATACAGCTTTCTAGACCTTAAAGCTTAAGCTGTACGTTGTTAATCAATCAGTCGAGCTCGTCAATCAGATTGAAAACATGATTTATTTGCTGTATTCGCAATGCGTTAAATTTCATGCTGCTGGGTTCTCTGGGTGTTAGAAAATGCGCAAAATTAAGAATCTAAAACACATTTACCATGTGCTGGCCTCCCTGGGCATGAGTGTGCTGTGTGTGTGTGTGTGTGTCTGTCGAGTGTGTGTGTGTCTGTGTCTTTGTGTGTGTATTTGCCCTGGCGTCGCACAGTTGTCTATTGCTCGATTATAATTCTCTGGCACTCTATAGTTCGGTGTCTCTGTCAGATTGTTGTTGTTGTGGCCAGGCATCAGCGCAGCACATGAGTTCATTGTGTCATGCTGTTGTTGTGTGTGCGAGTATGTGTGTGTGTGAGTGTGAGTGTGTGTGAGTGTGTTTGTGCGGTTATGTGTGATGTGGACTCGCCTTGGCCGCTGCTGCTGTTGATTGGGAATCGCCAGTTGGGCGACTGTGAAAGAGCTTTGCGAGGTGCTGTAGCTGCGAGGCACGCAGATACTTTTACACACACTCGCACACTCGCACACTCGCACACACGCACACACATTCCTGCCACTTCTTGTTGTATGAATTTGGTTTTATATTAAGCAGTCGAGCAGCTCGACGATCGCAGACTTGCGACGCCAATGAAAATATGCTGTGAATGTTCAGCTGCCGCTGATTGTCTTCGCAGCGTATCTGTATCTGTAGCTGTAGTTCTAGCTGTATCTGTGTGTGCGCCGAATGTATCTGCAGCTTTGCGCTGAGCGTATTTGCATTGTGGCAGCTGTTGCGGCATGCTATCAGATACTTTCGCATTGCCCCAGACAGCAACGAGACAGCTTTAATGACTTGCGTCAATGGATTTGCGCAGCGTTTTACCTGCAACTGCAACGGCAACGGCAACAAGGTTTGTTGCAAATCCCAGCGCCTCAGACTGGTTGGCATCATTAAACTGACAGATTTAGCGGGTAAAACCCATAAAATCATCAATAGAAATGCGCACGCAGGCAGCTAAGCGCCAACAGATACTTGACATTTGGGCGCAGGGAAAATGGCAAAACGGCCAAAGGAAAAAGGGAAAACTAAAGCCACTTGACTGCAAGCAGGAACCGAGCCGAGCTGTTCAGACCCGCGGCCAGGCTGGCTATTAAGCGTTGGCTTAGCGCAGATCCCGGGCTGGCAGGTAGCTCGCCGAGATCCTCAATTGCTTCTGCGGAAAACCCCGGCCGTGTCATTGGCCATGCTCGAGCTCTCGAGAGCGTGGGCTTAAGGCACAAATGTTATTGCAATCGAATATCCTTGCACCTTAAGCAACGCTCATCCTAATTAGATTTGAAGTGTTCTCGGAACAGCCTGTAAACAATAATTAAATCAATTTACGAACTAGCCAGAACAACGCAAAGAGGTGTCAGATGTGTACAGCAAATGCTTTTACACAGCAACAAATCTAGTTTGTTGTTAAATAATTAGACAGTTTAGATAAATGCCATAAATTAAACAGAAAAGTTGTTTAGCTTTGAAGGGTGAAAATAATTGGAATGGAATAAAATGAAATATATTTACCATCATATTTGACAAAATTTAAGTTCGTTTTAAAACGAGCAGAAGTCACGCCGCAGATTTAATACCCTTGCAGATCGAGTCTTCTCAAAATGTTCATAAAGCTTTGCCCGTATCTAAGAAGCACAGGGAAATTAGTTGAAGCCCATTGTGGTTAAGATATCTTGAAAAACAAAAAAAGTTTTTCATTCTCGACCGATCGTTCCTATGGCAGCTATATGATATAGTGCTACGATGTTGATAGGATTTTGCATATATATGAGGAGCAAAGTAGAATTAATAACTGTCAAGTTTGATCAAGATATCTTTGTAAACAAAAAAGTTCTTCATGCAAGAAGCTACTTTTTGAGCAATCGCTTCTATGGCAGCCATATGATATAGTGCTCCGATCCAGCTGGTTTCGATAATAAAGTACTGTCTGCAACAGAAAGACGGATCTATGCAAAGTTTCAAGACAAACTGAGACACATCGAAGTCTAAATTAAGTGAGCTTCAAAGTTGTTAACTTTTCAAATTTTCATAATTAAATATTTATTGATTTTGCAAAATTTAAAATTAAAGAGCAACATTTTTCTCACAGTGCAGTAAAATTTGTTGCAGATTTTCCCAGAAAATCGAAACGAAATCGATTTCCAGCTAAACTTGATTTTCTATTCGCACAAATTTGTATTTTAATTATTGAACTTTATCACAGTTGCGATTGTTGCCCTTTTGGGCCAATTTCAATTGAATTGCCCCGTGCCCATATAAGCTATATATGTAGGTATGTATGTATGTATGTATGTATGTGGGTGTGTGTGTGTAGGCTCATAAATTCGCTGAGCACCATATCATATCTACGTCACGTAGCCGGCTATCAGCTAATTTGATAATGAAAGTGAAATGGCAAACGCAGCTGGCAAAAAATATAAATAAATAACAGTCAGGCCAATAAAAAGCTCGTAATACTCTGGTATATATATGTATATATATATATATATATATGTGGCTGGGAGCACATAGAGTATGGCATGCTTATGCCATAATCTCTTGTTGATACGCGGCCAGAAACGTATTAAATTCTTTAGAAGTGTTGTGTATATGATACTTTTTTTTTTCATTCCACAAGCAACGCATATTGTTATTACATTATTTGTTGTGCGTGTGTGTGTGTGTGTGTATGTGTGTGTGGTTCTATCATGAATCACGCGATTCGGTTTTTATCAACCAAAACGACGACTTCTATTTTATGCTCACGCACACACACATTTGTTTATATTTTTTTATTTTTTTTTTTATCAATATTGCCGAGCATTGACATATATATAGTATATATATAGCGTATAAATGGGCGCTCGTCTATATGTGTAATTGCCTGGTGCCTGTCAGGCCCCATAATAACTGTATTAAACGGCATTACCCATTAAATAACTGGCACAGCGGAAGAGCCCAGAGACGGGGCACGGGGGACGGGGGACGCCGCACACACAACATTTTTGGTTTTGGGGGGGGTGAATTTCAATTTCGTTGCCACTGATAACACGAAAAGACAACAAAGCCCCGAACAGACAGACAAATCGACAGAAACTACACGAAGGTCAACATTATAAATACAACAGATAAATGTACATGAATACATACATATATCTATGTATATATGTGCGTGTAGATACATGTAGTTGCATGTAGTACAGCTCTCTGGAGGCGTCGTGGCTATCCAAAGCTAAGTTAAGCGTGTTTCAATTTCTTTCTGCATTACAAATGGCCTAGCGAGCAAATATTGAGCGGCTTTGTCCGGCAAAAACGCTTTTAAATGCCATTTTAAATAGATTTCCTTTCGTTTTCCATCCGAAATACGTATTTATAAGATTTTTGTGTAGAGCTTTATAAGACTTTTTCAGTTTTTTGTATAATCTATTTTGCAAATTCCACCTGCAGGGGTGAAAATTCGAAACAAAACTTCTGTGTGTTGTTTTCCGACGGCGTGGATTTGCCGAAATTTGTGTGAAACACGTCTCCAATGAACTTTCACCAATATCTTTAGAATACAGTTTGTGACGAATGAGTTGAAAATAAAATAAAAACGAAGTTTAATGCGCATTTCACCCACACAGGGGGATTTGCTATGTAGTTTTCACTTGCATCACAAAAGGTGACATTCGTAAGAAGCTCAGCTTGCCAGCATTTACAGCTAACGCTGTGCACTCCTCAACAATCAGTCAATCAATCAATCAAACAGTCGGGAAAAACGTAAAATATATAGTCACACGACAGTTGAGCTCGCCGCTGATGATTCAGCCGGGTTTCAACAAGTGTCTGACATTATCTGCGATGGTCGTCAGAGATAGCGACAACTTGACAATGATATAAATCAATCACGCAACAGATGATAAGGTATATATACATATATAAGTGTCAATAGCCTGCGCGATGTGGAAATTCGCCAACTTACCCTTCAGTTTGTCGCGCGACGTTTCCAAATTACTTTTACGCGAATTCACCGTGGATTCTGCAAGAGAGAAAGCGTGAATTTGAAATTAATAACAATTTATTTAGGAAAATTCCTTTTATTCGTGCTTGTGCTCATTTATTTTGATTTATTTACGAACCATTTCAAATGGTATTCAATACGTAATTCGCTTGCTTGAAGCCAAAAGAAAATCTATTTAATCTAAATCTATTATTTATACTAAATGTCGAGGCCCCCACGCATTGACACTGACATTTCACTCAGTGACGTCAAGTGTGTGTGTGTTGGTGTGTGTGTGCTGATGTGTGTGTGCTGGTGTGTGTTTGTGGCAGCCAGGCACACCCACACACATATTTACGCTCAATAGAGTAATAACAACAAGAGGGGCAAAAGAAAATTGACTGGGAAAAGTGTTGCCATTTTTCCATGGGCAAACCTAGAAGGCCATCAAAGAAAAGATCTAGCTATAATAAACCTACATATATACATATATATATATATGTATATACATATATCTATCTATATCTATATATGTATATACCAGTTTATTTATCTTCTTTCTCTCAATTTTGTGAAATGTTTACAGGCGAATTTTTGCGCTGTTTGCTAATTTTAAACGTGTGCCTAGTGCCCCGCACAACACAGTCACAGTCACAGTCAGCTGCATAAGTATGCGTACACTTCGTGTTCGTATTCGAATTTCTGCGAAACAAACTTTTTCTGTCTGCGCCAAACGCATAGACGAATGTTAAATGTTCTATAAATAAGTGCAAAGGCGGCGCTCGCAATTTGTGGCGAAATTCCCAATGATGCCAATAAAAAAAAAAAGGCAGTTAAACATTGTGTAGCCGAAGCTTGAATACCCTTCAAGCTGTACTCTATTCGGTTTTTGATATCATTTTAATTTTGTCAGTATTTTGCATTTGTTATATAGTTTTTTAATATCTTGAAGGATATTTCATCTTCTGATCGAAGAACTTTTAGCTGTTGCAAGTTTTTGGTATAAGCATACTTCTATATCTAGTTAAATACCCTTCCAGACTGTTTTTAGACTCGTAAGTCCTAAGTTTTAGAGATTTCTCATATGAAAGTTAAATTTCTGGCTGATTAGAAACCAAAAACAAAGAAATACATAGACATAGACGTCAACTCGCCCCAAAATATTGCTCCGGAATATATATACAGATATGTATAAGAATTATCTTCCATTTGTTACATATTGGGTGACGAAATGTTAATACCCGCTGCTGCTGGGGTATGGAAAAACTAAAAATAAATCAACACAAACAATATGATAAACAGCTTGACTCGACTAGGCGAGCATTTTATATAGTGTACAGGGTATTCATAATATTTGTATAAAGGTGGTGATGGTCGGGGGAGGGGAAGGTGGTGGTGGAGGGGTAGGGGGAGAAGGTGGCCCAGTCAATGCGAATGACGCACTCTTGAATGTTGTTCATCATGTTTTTTGGCACATTCCACTGCCTCATTCTCGAATCTTGGGCCGGGTCGCATCATTTCGCTTGATTGGCTCTGTGTTGCCTGCGCAGTTTGACATTTGCACAGTGTTTGTGATAAGCAATATGCGTGTGTGTGTGTGTGTGTGTGTGTGCGTGTGTGTGTGCTTGTGTGTAGAAACGCGCGTAATTACAAAACACAGCGCGATTAATGCGCCGCTTATCAGCGAACACAAACTGAATTATTATTGTCTTGCGCCGTTAGCTTCCAGTTGTAAAGCTCTCATGAATGCCTGTACGAGTATTCAAACACATACACTCACATCGCATTGAGCTGCACTTTGAACGCCTTCGCTGATAAGCCGCAACTTAAAAAAAATTGCTCGCAACGCCTCAAAGTATGCCACGGTTCGGCAGCAAGTGGAGCGAGCTTAAGCGAATTAAAGTTGCCCTGCAAATAAATGGCCATTAAGCATACATATTTACATTCGCTCAGTTAGTTTATCTATATGCTGAAGCGCACGCAATAATTGCTTTCGTGACGTCACATATCCATATGCAGCGCAAAGCTGAGCTCATGCTCTCTCACGCACACACACACACACACACACACACACACACACACACACACATGCACGCAGCCATGCTAATTGTTTTTTTTTTTTAACATTTGCGGCGACAATTAGCAAAGGCCGAATATGTAGAAGAAGCAGCAGCGAAAAGAACGTAACAATAAGCGGCTTCCCCAGCACACGTTCACACTCGCACACACACACACACAGTCACACAGTCACACACTCACACGAATTTAAACTGGTTGCGACGTAACCAGTTTGAAACTGAAGCAAAAGAAATGAGGCCCCAGAGCAAAGCGCATGAGCTGCTGCTGATGACGACGGCGACGGCAACGGCAACGGCGACAGCGACGTCGACGGCTTTGCCAATATCCAGTCATGTTATAGTCGTCGCTCTTCTTCTGGTCATTTTTAAAGCCTCTCCCATGCTGCTGCTTCTTCTTCTTATGCTATGTAAGCTCATTTTGTGTGCGCGTGTATGTGTGTATTTGTGTGCTTTGATGCGCATGTTTCCGCTTTCGTTGGGCTGTCCCAGTGTCCAGTTGCGGCGAGAGACGCCAACAAGTCGGCGGGCCATAAACAAGTGCGGCAGGTGGTAAGCCAGCCGCAGCGGCAGAGGCCAAAGCAGCGGCAGCGGCAGCGTGTTCGAGTGGCTCCTTGCTGCTTCCTCTTCTTATTCGACTTCTCATTCTCGTTGAATGATGCGTGCGCAAATCGCGGTCGCGTTTTATGCTACCTGCGTTAACAAGTTCTTGTTCTTCTCGTGTTCGCCTGTTTCCTTGCCTTTTGCTTCTGCATTGCGCCGTGGCCCGCAGCAGCAGCGCAGCAGCAGCGCAGCAGCAGCAGCAGCCAGCTGCCTTGCTCAGTCGCCTGCCATAAATGCTGTGTGCCTGGTCGCTGCTTTAATTTGCATGCAGGCTCTTTTCGGCTTGTACCTTTTTTTTTCTTCGCTCTGCCTTGGGTATACCCTGTCATCGAGAGGTGCGCAGATAAAGTAGACAATGTGTGTACACTTTATCTAAACAATGACTAATTAAATGAATATGTCTCATGCGTGACTCAATGCACATGGAGATGCAGTCATAGATATTATTAACAGCTCTGTTAATTCCACTTAACATTCTTAATGTGAATTGCATGTCATACAGGTATATGTAATTGTATTTACATAGTTGCAAGCAAAACGCTGCTGACACACTGCAGTCGCAGTCGCTGCCGGTGCCGCTGCTTGTCATGAGTCACGCATTGAAATGCCCCGCCCCCTGTCCGCCCACAACAGTTCAGCTCTGAATAACGCTTTAAATGCCATTTAACCAACTGACCGAGTGCGGGTGCAAATCCACTCGAGAGTCGCAGTTAAAACAAACATATTAAAAATCTGCTAAAACAATAACAAAGGGCGGCAGAGCAGAGGCGGAGGCAGAGGCAGCGACTGCAGCGCTGCAGCTGGCGCAGTCAACGCCAGCGTTTCAATAGTTGATTTCAATTTCATTTACATGCTGTTGCGGTCACTCTCCCATTCTCCCTCTCTCGCTGCCCGCTCAATTTAAACGGCTTGTTGCCTGTGACGTATGACAAGCGCAAAGCAGCCGCAGCAAATGAAATATGCGAAGCAGCACAAAAACCAAATGAAATGAAACGTAAAGCGACAGCAATAACAACAACAACAGCAACAACAACAACCACAAAAACAAAAGAAAGAGACAACAACAACAACAGCAGTAAAATTTTTGCATACATGCGCCTGTTGATTGCGTAATTAAAGTGCTCGACTTTATGGCGGCTGCTCCCGTTATTGTTATTGTACTTGTTATTGTTCTTATATTTATATTTTCATTCTTTCTGTACAGACATAAATAGCAAAATATTTACTTAATATTAAACGCAATATTCGCAATGTTCTGCCGCTTGGAATTTGTAATAATGCCAAACACAATCAAATATTGCTGAGCAAAAATGTAAGAAAAATAGAAAAAAAATATAAAAATGCATGAGCTACATTTTTATTTTTATTTTTTTTTTTAGCGGCTGCCAATTTCTGCAGCTGCTTGCACATTTAATTAAAAGAAAAATAAAAAGGCAAACAAATGTATGTGTATGCAAACGGGCGGAACGGAACGGAACGGGCGCGGGCCCGAAATCCAGTTACGTTTACAGCTGCTGCTGCTGCAACAGACGGAATCGGAATTGCAGCCAAGACCCACGTGAGACTCCGCGAACAATGCAAGGAATGTGGCAAAGTGCGTGGGACTCGTAAAGCCCACAATTAAATTGCTGCACAACTGTTAAGTAAAATGTAGCACAAACGGGGGGGCAAGTGGAATAGAAAAAAAAAAATAAAACGCGTCGTGAATTCTATTTTTATAACGAAGCCACAAATGAGATTAGAAATGGACTCGAATATGCTGATATCAAAATTGCAAATTGTGAAATTCTAGGCGGTTCCACAAACACAAACACACACGCACTCACACACACAGCCATATCTGCTATTGAACTTTATGAATCGTTTTAGTTCAACTAAGTTAACTGTTTACAGTTTTAATCACAGCTGATACTGGAAATTAATTAACAACAGAATTTCACTGCGAATCTGTTAATCACGCTCGAAAAACCATTAAATTGTCATTTCTCCAAAGTTCAAATAAGATTTCAATTTCAGCATTCCTAACCCTCAAAATTCTCAAATTTCCCACTGCTTCCGCTTGCCAAAAAAGTCCCACAATATGCGTGGGAATTTTATGAGTTGGTAATTTACAAGTCTTCTTGGTAAAATTGAAAGCCGTATAAGTAGCATTACGAATATCAAGAAAAGATAGATGCAAAATTGGAGAATAGTTCTATTGAAATGCAAATGCAAATTTGCTACAAAATCAAACCCAAATGATTAACCCATGTGACTGCGTACATATGTACATACATCCAAACATACATATTTATGTAAATGATGAGCAAACACAGTTAACGAGAATGAGATAAGCTTTCGCACACACATTGTCATAGACACGTAGCTTAACAGCGGCTGAGCATTCGTATTCGCACACATCTGTTAATATGCTTGTGTGTGTGTGTGTGTGCGCAATTGGCTGTCCAAATCTCGTTCTGCTTATTATTTGTTCACACGACAAATGCAAAGAATGAGCGCATGTAAAATGCCAAAACGGCTGACAACGCACAACGCAATTAGGAAAAGTTATTCACTTTTATGCTTAATTTCCTTTGAATTATACGTTGCTCGCGCTCGCGCTCACTCTCTCTCTCACTCTCTCGCTTGCTCTCTAAGCGGACGCTCTTAATTTGGCTTTCAATTTTGGTCTGACGTTCAATCGACAGCAACAGCAGCCGAGGCAGCGGCAGCAGCAGAGGGAATTCCCTGTTGAGCGTGTCGCTCGCTCTCTTACACTCACACAATTACACACTCTCACACCCGCTGTCACTCCCACTCGCATGCCTTATCGCTCACTCGAGCTGTGAGTGTGACTCGTTCGGCATCTGTTTGTTTTTCAGCTTTGAAGCTTTATTACACGCACATTGTGCTTGTTGTTTTTGTTTTTGCTTTTATTGTATTTGTTTTGCGTTTCATTTGACGATTATCATTTGCTGTGACTTGCTTTGTATGGTTTTCGTTATTGTTGTTGTTGTTCTTCTTGTTGTTGCTGTGCAGTTAATTGCTGTGCATTTGCTTCGACTACTTGCGCTGTGTATTTCGATTGTTTGCCTCGTTTAGATAAGATTTCACGCCTATTTCATATTTAACTGTTATTTGCCTTGCCTATTAGCAAAAATAGTTCAAGTTCAAAAAGTATCTTTGCAAAGCTTTAGTACTTGGAAAAACTGCAAATTAGATTGATGTCGCATTCAATTAATGAAAATTAAAGCTCACCTACAATTGACTTCAGCTTAATGCGAAAGCTTTTATGGCAATAAGATCCTTTGAGCTTATTCGTAAAATTATAAGAAAATTTAAATTGAAAAAGAAGGCAAATACATTTCAAGTGCTTAATGCTTCGAGCTACATTAATTTTATTGGGCAAAATTAATTTAACTTAAAGCTCATCTTGAATGGAGCACAGTTAAAGTCACATTAAGCTCACGAAAAGCTCCCTGGGCAAACATTTCCTGAGGCCATACGTAAATTCTTCTTAAATATGCAATTTTACTTAAAGCTCACCTTTAATAGATCACAATTAAATGCACATTAAAAAGCTCTTCTAACGAAAAGCTCCCAAACATTGAAATCCCAATAGCTCAAGGTCTTAGATTACCTTTGCAGGGCTTAACTTTATTTAGAAAAGCTTCAAGTTCGATTCATTGTACCGCACAAATGCAATTAATTTAACTTAAAGCTCAGAGCCCCCCTCTCCCACACACTCTACAGCTTAAATGTTATTTCCCCCCCTCACTTGTCGAGCCATTGTGCTTTTCTTGGGGCTTATCACAAGCTGGCCATCGTCATTTTGGCCATCTTTGCTTTCCACCTTGCCCAACGGCCAGTTTACACTGAAATTTATAGCATGCTACGTTCTGGCCAAGAGATTTATTTTTCGATCTGCGTTAACATAAATTACACCACAGCAAAAGAAGGAAATAAAAAATACGAAAAGGAAAAATAATCGCAGACCTTGCAGAGACTCCTGCGCGCTGCGTGCCTTTTTTGGCCAAGCACAACAATGTATCTGTATCTGTAACTGTGCTCGTATCCGTATCAGTGCCTGAGTGCGTGTGTGTATGTGTGCGAGCATCCAATGGGACAGACAATTTCATTTCATTTATATTTTATGCGTTGCTTTTCTGCGTTCGCTTCCTTTCAGTGCGCAAAAGATACACACGCGCGTCTGTTGCTGCTCAAAATGGGCAAAAACGTATCTGTTGCTCCATCCTGTGGCAACAGCTGCTGCCAACTTTTGTGTTCTCAGCCAAAAGGCGCAAAATAAGAGCCGTCCACCCGTCTGTCTGTCTGTCTGTCCCGGGCCCGACAACAACATCGACGACGACGACGACGACGCCAATCCTCAATCAACTGCTCTGCGCAGCGTCTTGTATCTTGTATCTCACAGATACGCATAGCACTTGTGACTTGCGCTTGGACTTTGCTTTTTTTGTGCCTCGCTTTTGCATTTCATTTGGCAACGCTCGGCGCTGCTCTTCGCTGTGCTGTGGCATTTGTATCTGTATCTCGTAGATGCGTTCACGACAAACGTTCTATAAACAGAAGTTTTTCGTAGACGTTGGCGCCTCAGACTCAGACGTGCTTTTGCGCTACAACACGCTACGTGCCACATTCGCAACGTGACTTCCTTCAATCTATGGCCCACAAAAGTGGTCTAGCCAGGGGCGTGGGCCAGAGGGGGTGCGGGGGGCTTGGCTGTTGCCTCTTAATATAGAAAACGTAGTTAAACCTAGCACAGAGAGTATCTTAATGGTTAACTATTTCCAACTATTTCCGCAATTACCAGCATTTTAGCTGTTAACATTAGCAGCTGTTAGTGATTTAACAGCTAATGTTATGGCCTGTTACTGTTAGCTCTGTTAAAATGGTTTTTTGTTTAATTAAGTTACATTTTAAGAGCTATATGCTTGACGTTCAAACCGAAATGGAGCCAAATATTGCCTCACTCTCAGTTAGTCTTTAGTTTAAACTGAGAAGTTTACTTGCCGACAGATTTAAATCCAATGGAAACTCTGGTTCAATGCTCGTTAGAAATTCATGTAGGATAACATTTCGTTTTTTACTTTCAATATATTATTTTGAAATATCCTCCGCTAAACTAAATCAAATCAACTGCTTGGTTTGGCCTTATTAAACAGCCGCCGGCAATGTCATAAACTTGCCATTGGCAACAGCATTTGTATCGCTGCAATTGAAGAGAACAAGAAAAACGCTTCACTTTGAAAAGGCCGCCGACTGCAGACATCGAGACGACGACTGCGTCGACAGTTGGCCAAGTCCGAGCCGAAGCTGGGCTACGGGGTAGCTCCCTCAGCTGGGTCTTTAACCCAAGACGCGAGCTGCGCTTGCATCTGCCTTATCCTTGCTGCAACCAGCGAGCCGGTTCAAACCTGTCCGCAGTGCCTACGCTTGAAGAAGTCATCTAGACAATTGTGCTAAAAATGCTTGTATTAAGTATTTTGTACTTAATTCAAGACCTTTTTTAGGTCATTCATACTTAACTTAGTTTGGAGAAGAAGTCAAGACTAAGCGAAACTTTTTAATATGAAAGCCAAATTCTTATTTTATGTATGCCTATTCTCGAAATAACAATTTTGTTCCTATTTTGAGTAAGTCAATAAGTATTTTGTACTTAATTCAAGCTCTTTTTAAGACAAGCGTGATTCATATTTGATTCAATTTTGAGGTGAAATCACGATAAATGTGAAATTTCTTTAGCTGATAACGAAATTCTTATTTTAAGTGTGCCAATTCTTGTAATAAGTTTATTATGCCCAATTCAAGACCTTTTCAAGTCAAGCGTGATTCTTAATTAATGTAAGATGTAAAAGTAAGAAGCATGAAAACATAAGTAAAGAAGTTCTCAGCTGCATGCTAGTCGAATTTCGGACGTCTTTTTTTTCGCTCAGTGTACTTTTTGGTTCTGGGCCCTGTTTATTGTTTTGCGCTTTTAGGCGTCGAGTGTTTGGCCCTAGCTGCGCGCCAGTTCCATTGGCTAGGCCCAAACAGCCAGGCCAAGTGGACTACCTGACGCGTTAACCCTGTCTTTGTATCTGTATCTTATGTTATATTTCTTTGTATCTGTGTCTGTGCGTCTTGCTGTCTGTGTGCGCTGGCAACACTTGAGGCACACGAAGTGCCTCTGCAACATATTCATATTTATGATACCCTTGTGCACCCCGCACACACACACACACACACGCACACACTCACACAGGCACACCTGAATAGAAGTGAGGCTGAGCTCTCCTTTGCTTTGTTGAACCTGTTTTTGGCCCTTTTTATTTTTGTCTCGGTTTTTGTTTGTGTGCTGGCTTTTGGGCCACTTAACTTTTTATCAGAAATCACTTTGCCCATTCCGCGAAATTGTTATAAATATGTATATATATATCTAAGTAAATATATATACATGTTTATATATATGTATAAACATATAGAATGCCGTGCAGGAAGCAGCTTCGAGTGTGGCTAAAGCCCACGATAAAGATGCGCCAACGTATGCTGAGCACTTTATGTACACAAATATGGCTTTTACTTTGCTCCCGTGCTGCTTATTATGGCTTACGCAGGGCTTAAGGCCAACAGGTGTCTTACTCGAACTGTCTGAGGGTATTCAATTTTGAGTATTTTGTAGATTTTGCTGCAGGTTTGCAGAAGATTTTGGTGCATCTTATGATTGCCTAAGAGAACTTAACATTTGGTCTGTTTACAGTGTGCTGTTAAGCTGGTTCACTGTTAATAACAGGTGTTGGGCATATTTTGTAAATCACTGTTAATAAAATAACAGCTGTTAGGCAGAACAAGTAAATTAATGTTAATGAAATAACAGCTGTTAGGCATAATATGTAAATTATTGATTGAATGATGGATGAAAAATCCCAAAGTTTTCAATCAATCGTTTTCCACCCGTTTTCCATTATTGCGAGTGGAATTCGCCCTAACATCATCTTACACTTAACTTAACATCACAAGCTATAAATACTGTGAAAAAAACAAGTGCCTGTCTCTTACGGATTGGGCTCTACGTTCATCAATCTTCAATCAGTCAATCACGTTAAATAGTCATATATACATACTAGATAACTAGTTTTTCACTAAACCTTTTTTCGATTTGGCAAATTGATTTATGTTTTAGATCTAAGTGCTTTGATTTCTTAATCAATTTAAGCGCTGTCTAGCTTTTAATTATTTTATCTGCCTGCTGTACATTTCAATACGAATCTGTAGTTAGCCTGAGCACACATACACACACACACTAGCACACACTGTTAGTTGATTGATGGAAGTGAATGATAGCACAGCTTGAAATTCAATTAAATGCCAATTGAACAATTTCTGTTACGTTTAAAAAAAACTCTAAACGTTGTGCAGAAGCACGGGCTGGGGCCTACCTTCCCAACAAATAGTATATATAGATATGTATATATATGTATATGCTGGGAGACAAGAAGTGTCGTCTATTTGCTCGTAATGCTCGGCACCGGGCTACGAAGCAATTGATATGAGCTGATAATTTATTGATTTCTTTTAATCAGAGACAGGCAAATGAAAATTCTTAGAAATTTGCGCGATAAATTCAAGTGGTTTCAGGCCAACTTTGTGTGTGCATGTGTGTGTGTGTGTGAGTGTGAGTGTGGACTGTTACTCACCCAGCTATAGAGCCAAAAGATGTTATAAAACTTGTTTGGGGAGGTGCAACTCGTACGATAGAAACGTATTTCACGGCAGGTGAATCATCGACAACAATGGAAACTCGACTCTCAGACAGCAAAGCGAACCGGAGACAACAGCTTTTATTTTTTTTAGTCTTTGATCATTGGTGGGGTAGGGAGAACTACCAAAGGGGGAGGGTGGGGGCGCGGTCAGCGCTGGGACTGTCATTCAAAATGATGCTGTGCTAATATTTGATATGCCAACATTCACCAGGCTTGAGTGTGTGTGTTTGTGTGTGTGTGTGTGTGTGGGTGAGGCAGCTCTGAAATCATTTTTGGACAATTTTGACAGGAACAGAGAGGGGTTTGTCAAGGTAGGGGCAGGGGAATTGGGATTGGGAACAGGTTAAACTGCCATTTGGCGCTAGAATTGTTAAACTTGGCCCAGAGCAAAGACTCGCTGGTCAAGCGCAATTTAGTGGCACATGGGCGTAGCCAAAGGGGAGGGGATGAGGGGTGGGAAATCAAATTTGGTTAGCAAAATGCCTGGCTATGATAAATTGTATCGCACAGTTTATTTTAGGCTTATTTTGAAGCCATTAAGCCTCAATTGAAGCGCAGGGGCGTAGCCTGAGGGGCGTTAGGTACAAGAATTGGATTATCTTTGGGGACAAGGTTTGTAAAGTCTTTCATTGAGAATTGTATTGCATATTGGAATCACAGTTGAAACACAGGGGCGTAGCCAAAGGGGGTTAGAAATAAAATTAAATTATCTTCTTTATTATGCCTGCCTTTGATAATTGTATTACATATTTACATTTTATCTCTAAGTCTTTTAACATTGAGCCACAATTGAAGCGCGGGGGCATTGCCAAAGGGAGTTATGTAAAAAAATTGAATACTCTTTGAGGTTTCTAATGCCCATCTCTGATAATTGTATTACATATTTTATTTCGTTTTTAAACTTTAGCATTTTAACATTTGAGCCACAAGTGAAGCGCAGGGGCGTAGTCAAGGGGGTTTCAGGCAGTGTTATGCTATAAAATTCTTTTATCTTTACGACGTAGATAATTCAATCTTGGTCTATTGTTTGCCTTAACTTTTGTATATTTATATTTACTTTTCAAATGAGCCCTCCCCATTTAATAACCATGACTACAGCCATGGCCATCTTTTTGGAGCCCAGTTCACAGCGCGTGTTTGTCTCTCAATGTTTCAGTTTTTTTGTTTCCCTCTGTTGAGTTGGTTTTTCGGTTTTATTTTTATTTATTTATTCTTTCGTGAGCTTCCCCCATATTTTGGATTCAGCAACAGGCCTAAACGATGGCCAAAACCGGAATGACGTGATGCCAACGTTTTTTTTTTTTGTTTTTGTTTTTGTGTTTGTATTTGTATTTTATATTTGATATTTTGTGTGCTGCTCTGCTTTGGTTTGCTTTTTCACCGCTTGCTGTCGTCGTTGTCGCCGTTGTGCCTAGAAGTCGATTTTCTTTGTGGCTATGCATATCAGTTTATAGTGCTCGTATACCCTACTTAAAGGGTATTCTAATTTTGACATACAATGTGTAAAACGACTTGAAATGTGAAGCATATACCATATACCATACCCCATATAGATATCTCCTCCTTTTGTCAGGATATCGATAAATATTGATTTTGAGACATGGTTTTTTGGGCATAACTCGAGAATTATAAGTGCTATATGAACCAGATTTGGCATGTAGTATATTATATAAAAATATATCATATCTTGGATTCCTTCCCCCATTTACCCTAAATTTGGAGGAAACACTAGTTTTCCAGGCAGAGCCTTTGCTTTGAGCCTTTCGCTTTGCTATACACACACTTCACCATGCCATATTTGAGCTGTACAAAGTACACAAAGATCGGACTCTAAACACCGAAGTTAAGGAAGAATGGTTTTCTTATAAATAGGATGCTGCAAAGGGAAGAAGAAGCTGGCTTCAGAGTATCTCCTAGTCTTGTATCTCCTAGTTTACTCTTGCTTCTTCTTTTGTTGTTGTTTTTATTGCTATTCAACACGTTTTCGATTTTCGTGAACTGCTGCAAACAAACAAAGTCCAAGTACAACAAAAAAAATGCTTAAGAAAATAAAACCGAAATGAATATCAATAAAAAACACACACACCAAATTCCATTCGAGAGTTTTGGGTCCGCACAACACTTGAGACCAGCGAGTGACGCCACACACCCACACACCCACACACACACTCACACACACTCGAACACACTCACACACTCACAGTATATAGAACTCAACACCCGAGTGTTTGTTGTCGTTGTTGTGATTGTTCCCTTTGTTCATTTTGTTGTCGTTTTGCCATTTTATTTAGAAATTGATACGAGAAATGGTTAATTTTTGCAGTTTGGGTCTATGAAATTGTGTTTATTTGCTCAGCTGTTTTGTGTACGCAGCGAATCACACTTTTGGCAGACGGGCATTTGTTTAAAATTATAGAGTACGCAAGGGGTATGCTAAGATATATGCATCCCTTGCTGCATAGGGTGTTAAACTGTCGTCTGTTCCATATTTTCAATCAATTGGCATTAAGAATTATTTATATTACACCTGAAATCAATTTAAGTAACTGATTGATTGATTGACTGATTGATGATAAAATCACAGGCCAAATCGTAGACCTTTGAAAGCTGGATTACGTTTGTGATGCAAGTAGAGTTAAGCAAGGTTTAGTAAAAGCTCTGACTGAATGATTGACTGACCGACTGATTGACTAACTGATTGACTGACTGACTGATCGACTAATTGACTGATTGATGATCAACGCACAGGCGGCATACAACGCGTTAGCAAGCTGATATATTGTACAGTAACTACCGCAAGTAAGACAAGGCATTTAAAACTCCTCCATACTGATTGACTGCTGGAGTGACTGACTGATTGATGATCAATGCACAGGCCAAACCGTAGTCGCTAGAAATGTTATTTTTGTATAGAAGCTAATGCTTGTGATGCAAGTTTGATAATGTTTTGTAAAATTGCTCTTGTATGATGGACTGACTGACTGATTGATGATTGACGCATAGCCTAGCTCTGTTTGCTAGAAACTTAGCTACTTTTTGTGAAGCACATGAACAGTAAGACAAGGTATTGAAAACTATTCCAGACTGATTGACTGATGATTAACACCCAAGCTAAACCGCGATCGCTAGAATTCTGAATTGTTTTGCAGTAGCTTTTGTGGTGCAAGTGAAAACTGAGCTGTGGCTTGAATAATTCGTTCCACTTCATGCCCGGTTTTAAAGTCCTTTTAGTAAAATTATTAGACATGTGCGGCAAATCCAACATCCCGAGCGTAAAACTTTGATTATGGCCAAATGATAACTTTTCCTACGATTTGCTTTAAATAAATTTGCAAAGCTTAAAATAAAGCTGTTTAGAAAATCTTCTGGTATTTATATATATATATATATATATAATGTCAAAGCACAGACGTCAGCAGAATATCTGTCTTTGATGTATGTCTGCAGTTGTCTGCAACGCAAATCTCAAAATAGGAGCGGGAGACAGAGAGGGAGAGGGGGAGAGAGAGAGGGACAGAGAGGGAGGCTGGGCGAATGGGAGACAGAGCTTGTTATCAGTTGAATTTGAACTACGTAATTCCGAAATACGCACACACAAGCATATTGATTTGTATTTATGTTGAATGCGATTTGAAGTAGCTGGCGTTGAATTCGAAATGTATTTTGTGGGGCGCCGCTGACCGCATTCAGCATTGAACTATTCCGGTGAAAGGTTATCGATGACAGCGCACACAAATAAATAGATTGAATTTCAACGTGCAGATACATTTCGTAGCTCAACATGGGAGGCAATTAATATGAAATGAATTTCAAGCTGATTTTCAATTAGCCTGAAAGGCGCTGCACTTAATCACGATATAAATATCTATATATATATATATATACATTTATATATACATATATATTTCCGCTTATTGTGGCCTCAACAACTAATCCGCGCGCAAATGCTCCAAAGCAAAGCCTAGTCAAGCTCTTAACCGCTGCCTTTGTCGAAACTATGAGCGGGCTTGGGGTTTGCTTAAAATATGTTGGCAATTTTTTAAAAATTATGCGCCTCAATTTCAAAAGAAATATTTTGCTAGCAGCAGCTGCTTCAACAACAACAACAGCAATAAAAAGCCAAAAAAAAAGACCCAAACCCGGCCCTGCTCGGGCGCCCAGCCAAGTGCTGCGAAAAACACGTACAAAATGCTCCAAAATGCCACTTGCCCAGTTACAGATACGCAGATACGCAGATATGTAGATACTTGGATACGTAGATACTTAGATACGCAGATACTTAGATACTTAGATACGCAGCTATGACCCGGCGCGCATTCAGATACACAAACGAATTCCGGCACGTCCTTAGGCAACAAAAAATGTTGTATTAGGTTATCCTTCTTGCCACACACTGCGGCATACACACACACACACACGCACACACTCACAGGCAGAAGGCAAATGGCCTTTCACGGTCGTTGCCGTTGCCTCTGCTTTTGCTGTTGAACAACTTTTGCCCAGCAACAGGGGGGCGTTTGGGCGGGGCGGGGCCTTTCACTGCGTACAGGCTTCATCCTAGCTCCCTTCCTGCTGTTTCTCTCTGCCAGCACGCTCTCCCACCCCGTCCACACCTCCTCTCCGCACCCTCTTCACTCCCCTTCAACTGGTCCACTCATTTGGGTTAAACTTTCTATGCCCTGTGGCTAACACAGACTGCAACGGGTTATGCTCAGCTAAAAAAGAGGCTAAAAAGTAAAGTTGCATTTTTTGGAATCACTTTTTGTTGCGTGCCACGAACACGCACGAACATAACAGTTTATTTTGTTTTTTTTTTTTTGTCAGCGTAGTTTACAATCTGTTTGAAGAGTTGTGCGTGTTCGTGTCACGCAGAAAAACACGACACATGCCTAGCTTTTGTAAAGATGGGAACAAGTTTTTGCTACTATGCACGACACGAACACGAGCAGACAGGAATAGTTGTCAACAAGACACAACATCTTGCGTCGTGTTGAGTCGTGCGTGTTCGTGTCACGCAAGAAAACACGACTCAGGCCCAATTCTAGTTTTGGATTGGATCAATTTTTTTCAACAAGGCACGACTTGTACCCAGCTTTAGTTCTTTTTGGGCATAAAGACGAATATGCATAGGCAGTCGTGTTAGGTCGTGCGTGTTCGTGCCACGAAACACGACCTAATTCTGCTACAGAGACTTATTTCCATTGTCAAGCAATAATAAGGCGAAAGCAGACCAACTACATTCCAGAAAATACACGCAGCTCTGTTTGCAGGGTATCAGTTAGTTGGTCAGCTAGTTGCTGGACTTGTTTGTGGCTTTCATTGTTGCTGTGGGCTGTGGGTGTTGGTTAAGTTGGTTTTCATGGCCCGAGCTAGCTGCGGTGACTGCCTGTCGAACAACGTCATCGTCATCATCATCATCATCATCATCATCATCATCATCATCATCATTAACAACATCAACCCCCAACACCATCATCATCATCATCATCATCTTCATTGTGGGGCGTTATTGTTGTTGCATGCTTCGTGCTGACGTCGTTGCTTGCCGCACAGCAGAAAAAAAAACTCAACGTGCACCCGCAAAGGCAAATAAAACTTTATCATTTGGGGAAGCCCTGCGCTTTCATAGACTTGCCTCTGTGTGTGTGGATGTGTGTGTGTGTGTGTGTGTAGAGAGAGAGAGGGTGAATGTATGTACATATATATACACACACACCCACACACGCACACACTCATTTACACTTGTATTTTAACACGCTTTGTTGCTTGTTTTTCCGTTTTCGCCTGCTGCCAACATTTTCCTTAATTTCTTTTCTGCTGCTTTTATTTTATTTTGTATTTTATTTTTTTGTTTTGTTTTTTTTTTTGGCTTGCTGCAGGTTGCTTTTAGCCCAGGTATGGGGTTTTATTTTGGCTTATTGCCGGAGCTGATTTTGTTTTTTTGTACATGTTTTTTTTTTGCCACTTTTGGCTTGACTGCCATGACCTTTTTTTCTGTTTTGGCTGCTCTTGCCCGTACATTTTCTGGGCGTGGCTGTTGCTGCTTACAGCAGTTGCTTAAAGACAGGAATTTGAGAGCATCAGTGGGTGTGTGTGTGTGGTGGGCGGAGGGGGCAGGGGTGGGGGTAGGGGTTGTTGGGCTTGTTTATGAGCAGGACATGCCGCGGAACGAGTTTTAGTTAAGTTCTTCCGAGTAGCTTTTTATTGGGCTAATGCACTTTTTTAGAGTATCTAACGAGTTCGCTAACCTTTTCATTATCGAATGATGCATATTTATCGGAAACTTATCGATTGCTTTTTTCGGTTAATATGTTTGCTAAACTTTTTAATAATGTAGAATGCATATTGATTAAAACTTTTTGAAGTTGATTAGGCGAATTATAATCGAAACTACAAGTAAAGCGGCTTTTATGGGATGTTGAATGTAAAATGAGTGTGTTTTTTTGATAATTATCGATACATTATATATCGATACATTATCGAATATTTGACCTATCGATTGTTGTTTAAGTACTGTTATGTGGCAATAGCTGCCCTGGCCTGCAACTGTTTAAGAGCTATCGAGTATTAATTTTCTTTAACCGATATGTTGTCGATTATTTGAGAAGCAGGCTATTAAATATCGAACGCTTGACTTGTCGATTATATTGTTTGCACGTTACGCAGCTTTACTTTGTAGCTCTTAACTCTTTTGCCGATTTGAAATCGATTAGCTATCGAATACTTATCAATTATGTGACATTCATCTATTTTGTGCTTGACATATAAGCCGTCATTTCTGCGCACTTGTACGTCTGCCCTATTAGATCATCCAATTGGATGGGTGGCAACCCTAAAAGTGAGCAATTCGCACAGCTTGTGCCCCATTAGTTAACTGCCCGTTGAGGCATACACATGACCACACCTAGACCCAGTTACCAGCTGCCAGTTACCAGTTACGGTTACCAGTTACGGCTAAAAGTTACAGTTATGCTTAAGGGGACTTTAAAGAAGACAAAAACCACCCCCGAATGAGGGACTAGAGGGGGCGGGAAGGGAGTTTAGGAACGCGAGCTGGATAAACTATGTATAAAGTGAATCACACGAAAAACTAAAAGCCCTTTTACTCGAAGCGGAATGCGAGCCAAAAGTTGCCAAAGGAAACGCTAAACAAAGAGCCAGAAAATGTGCTAGAAAAGGTAACAACAACAACAACAGCAACAACAACTAGAAGAAGAAATGTAATAAAAACAAAGAGCTGTACATAAGGAATTGCGAATGAGGCGAACAGACGCCCAAGAGTCGAGCAAGTTGTCCCCCCCTTTTCCCCGGCTTTTCCACCCCCCCCTTCTAGACTGTTTGCCGAGCAAAACATAAATTATCAGCACAATGGGCAACAGTCAAGGCAAAGGCAGAGACACTGGCAGAGACAGAGACAGAGGCAGAGGCAACAGGGCAAAGGAATGCCAAATGACAACAACAAAAAGGGGCGTAGCAAGACGGGGGGCGCGGTGAGGGAGGGGTTGGGTTGAATACCACGTGAAAAGCGGGCAGCGGCAAGGGGGACAGAAGCATACCCGGGCCAAAGTCTATTTTAATTTTGACGTAGTTAGTGACACAGAACGTTGGCCAAAACAAATGCAGCGGCAGCAACATTTTGCACGACCTGCAGATACCCTGTAAGCAGTTGCAAGCTATGCAAAATGCATGCTATAATAAATTTTGTATTTACAGCGCGATAAGTATGAAATGTATGGTGCCTAAGCAAAAATCTAGGCTGACTGACTAGTATATACCCTGTACAACATACCGTATTTGTTGCCTTCTTTTCTCCAGAATTTGCATTATACCCCATTTTAAACACACTTTCTTTGAGTAGAGAGCATAAAAAGCAGAGATTATAACAGAATCAGAATAAGCATAGCCATAGGCAGAAAGACAGAAAGGCAGAGGCACAGGCAGCTTAAGTGTCCACGTTCGCTTTGAACATGTTGCGCCTGCTGCTGCTGCGTGCGTATCTAACAGATACAAGATACAACGCTAGACAGAGCTGTGGCTGTGCTCGTGCTTCGCACCAAGACCCAAACTCAGATTCAAATACAGATTCAGACTCGCAGACCCACAACTGGCAACAGTTGTGGCAAGAGTGGCGCGTGGGCAGTGAGGCATAAGAATGCTGCCGCCGCCTCATGCCACAAGCGGCAGCCACAGCCCGACTGTGGGGGCCGCTGCAAAGTATCTGAAATTGTTGCACGGCAACTTTGTTAGACAGCTTAGCGGGGTACATCAGCTACTGCGTAAAGCTGAATGTACTAATAATATGAAATGTAAAGTTTTGTAGGGCCAAATGTATCCACGCTCTGTTTATAAATATGTAAATGTGTCTCTGTATGCTTCGATGCATCTATGTGTCTACTAATATGTATCTTTTATATGCCCTGTAGATACTTATATATCTCCGATAGATTGATACTAGCTTAGATGTATCTAAGTATGTTTCTTTTATGTTCTGTTGATGTATCTGCAGATACTTTTGTGGCCCAAATATACCTGTCCATAGTTTTTATACTCCGTATAAGAATCTGTAGATACTCAGATATACCAAATGTATCTATGTAATTTTTTATGCCTTGTAGATACTTATATAACTAAAATGTATCTGTGAATATTTTGGATGCCCCGTAAATGTATCTGTAGATACTTTTTTACCCATGCATGTATCTGAATGTATTTATCTGTAGATACTTGTGTAGTCCAAGCGAATGTGCTATAAATCTATCTACAGATATCTACAGCTACGTTTATGATGCAAATACATCTATATATAATATAACAGGTATCTAGAGATTCATTAAAAGCCCACTTTTATATATACATGTTTTTATGCACTTTGAATGTATCTGTAGATACTTTTGTAGCCCAAATGTATCTATTAACTCTTCCATGCACTGTAAGCATTGAAAATGTGGTAGTAAGAGTACTAAATACACTTATGCAAATAATGTAGTGTATAGGCCATTCGTTTTGCCCCAAAATCTAATTTCAATTCTTGTTAATAAGTTCAAACTGTGGCTAACAAGTATGAGTAACAAGTAACACGGCAACGGCCACATTCAGGCTTGAGTGTTGTCTGTCTAACAGACAGAGTTACCCACACATACACACACACATACACATATACAAACACACACACAAACACACACACACACACACACCGCAACCGTCGCTGTTGTTGCGCCCTCAAGTGACGCCAAAGTATCTGCGCGTTGTGGGCTGCGCGTTCGCTCAAGCGCTTGAGTTTGTATCTTTGTATCTATAGCTGTGTATGTGTGTGTGTGTGTTTGTGTTTGTGTGTGGGTGAGCGCCAAAAGTTCATGACGCTGTGGCAAGCTTGATTTTCAGGCCATTACATTGGGGCTCAGCCTCGTGTCGAGCTGCTTTTCGTTTTAATTTTTTTGTTTTGCTTTTTGTTTTTGTTTGTCGTTTCTCTTTTTGAAAGCGCTTCGCAGCTGCAACACAGCACTGACTGTGTGCGCGCGCGTGTGTGTCTGTGTGTGTGTGTGTTTGTTTGGCTTTTGTGTGCGCTTGGGGATTACGTAAGGGAATCCCCAACATTTGCAGCGCAGTCGACGCTAGCAGCTAAAAAAAAAAGAAGGAAAAACACATGATAAAACGTAGCGGAGCTGAACTGCGTCAGAGTCAGTTGCATGTTTTATGCATGAACTGTGTTTGCGCGCTCCCGCCCCACCCACCGCCCCTCCCGCTCTCGCAGCACTCTTTCGCCCCTTTCTCGCCCCCCTCTAGGCCCCACTCACTCTCTCTGCCTCTGCCTCTGCCTTGAAACGCAGCGCACAGCACAGCGCAAAAAAGAAAACGCAAATAAAGTATCTTATAGATACTTGCACAGCGAGCGGGGGCGCGGCTGACGTTGGGGGCGTGGACTACAGTGTAACAAGTGCGCGCTTGGTTGAGTTTCAAGTATAACCATTGCTGCAACCGTTCCTCACCGCCCCGCCCCGCCCCGCAAACGACCACAGCAAGCGACCCCCTGCAGTTTGTTACATTTTCCTTTTTCTTCTTTTATTTTTTTTTTAAATGTTTTTTATTTTTTCTGCATAGCTTGCAATCTGCAAAATATTTCACTTTGTCGTAGAACTTTTGCTGTTGCCTACTTGTCAAGGGAGAGGTGGAGTGGGAGGGGGAGGGGGGGGTAGGTGGTTTTTGTGTGTGTGTGGGGTATTTCGGTTTAAGGGGGCGACTTGTACATATTGTTTGCATGACTTTAAAGCGCGGCCAAAAAGTAATCTTTTAGCTGTAATTGAAAATGACTGATTCGCACGCTCCCTCTCTCTCTCTCCCTATCTCTCTCTCTCCCTCTCTCTCCAACTCTCCCTCTCTTTCATGCTATACATTCATCTATTTATCTAGCTATTTCATTCTTTCCTTTACGCTTACATTTATTGCCTGTTGTGAACTTATGTTGTTGCCTTTGTCCTTGCGCTACCCTAGAATAACAGACAGCCACAGAGAGTTGTTTGCGGCTCGAAAGGCAATAAGAGTTTGTCTAGCAAGTATTACCCGGCTTTAAACGGGCAGCGCAGACAAATGGTTCTTCCGAACTATTGATCATCAATCAGTCAATCAGTCAATCAAGATATTTGAATATTTTGTAAAGTACGTGGTATTTCCTACCCATTCAGTCAATCAGTCAGTATCTGTTGGTTCAATCTTGGCCTTGTTTTATGACTTGTTTGTGGGTAGGGCAGGGTATTTAATAGACAACTTGCTTTCCTCAACTTTCGCATTCCCAAGTATACAGCTATGTACACACACACACACACACACACACACACACACACACACATGCACAGTTACTGCGTAAAAAAGTGGCCTTGAGCCCAAGTATCAAGTTATGAAGTAAACGCATGTCAACAGGCATATCAGAAAGAAGGATATTGTGTGCGTGTGTGTGTGTGTGTGTGTGTGTTTGCATCTTGAATTTTCAATTGTTGCAATATGCATATACTTATCGCACAGACTGTAAAGCTGTCGAGTTCAATTGAAGGCAAGCTTTGGTGCATAATTCCTGGCTTAAACGGGAACAATTGGGTTAACTGTAATTTGTACTTACTGCCACGTCCGCTGCCCTTGCGTCGCGCCATTTTGTACGTGTGTCTCCTGGTTGAGTGTATCCTTTAGATGCTTTACTGCTGCCTCACTGTGGCTTTATGGCCAACTACATGGGGGCCCAGTTGCTGCTCGGACTTGGGACTTGATTGATGGGGTACACGCTCTCGACGCGCCTGCCACGCCCACCGTTGGCTTGGGCTTGTTGTGCCAGTGTGTGTGTAATGCAATGTAAATGTCCTTGCCACCGCGCCCTCAGTGTCCTTGTGCCCCAAATGGCCACGTCGCGCACTGTGCAACGTCTCAGGCGGGGGGCGACGCAACGGGAGTCGTTACGACTTGCGACTCGTTTTGTGGCCTGGTTCCGTTCTCCTTCGTCTCGTATAGAGTGTGATTGTGTATATATGTTTTTCCTAAATATCCTATCTGTATGTGTAGATATAGCCTAGACAAATAGACGGGCCATGTGTGTGTGCGTGTGTGTTGGGCTATGATGACGTGGCTGTTGCTCGCTTGGCTTTTGGCTGCCCGCAATTTGCATAAAGTGGCAACATTTTCAACATTTATTTCATTTCGATTTCATTTTTCGTGTATATAAATCCATTTAAATATGCACATCTATATATATATATATATATATATGTCTATCCTATATATATGCGTGTAAAATACTCCAAAATTTCCCAAAAGTTTGTTTTACTTTTCTGGTTTGGTTTTGTTTTTTTTTTCTGTGGTCGTTTCTTTTGATATGCTTTTTGCGCTTTTGTTGATTAAATTGTGGCCAAAAATTAGCCACAAACCACGTGGGCTTTTTTCTTCTTCTTCTTCAGCTGCTTCCACTGCTTGTTTTTTTGTTTTTGTTTTTTTGTTGTCGTAGGCCGCGTTTTACCGTTAAGCCGCGCGCGTGCGACAGAGACAGAAAGCGTGCAGCATGACGAATGATCAAGCAGCAAATAATTGCGTTTTGTTTTTGTCCACTATTTTTTGTGGGTTTCTTTTTTGTATTTGCTTTTGTTTTGAGTTTTCGTCGGCAACACGTTGCGTATACGCAACCACACGCACAATATTTAATATTTTTAACAATTGAACTTAATTCACGGATTTTACATGCAATTCAACTACTTAATATATATGTATATATTTGATATATATATATGTATTTGTTATCAATTTTCATGTACGTGTGTGTGTGACACTTTCAATATGGCTTGTGTGTGTGTGCTTGTGTGTGTGTGTGCTTGTGTGTGTTTGATTTCTATTAATATAACTGAAATATATTCGCTGCTGCTCTACGAAATGTGTGCGAAGCGCGCGAAAACGAGAGGCGTGCGTCGACTTCGGCGTTCACGAACAAACAAGACGCGATGTTAACACAAAATGAGCGCTGTTAACAGTTAAATGCTTCGTCTGCGGCACGAGCCGAACGAACGCGCACGCACGCACACACACTCACTCACCCAGACACATAGCGCGCGCGAGAGTGAGAGAGCGTAAGCGAGAGCGAACTTGTACTGAGCGCGCGCTCAGCAAATAACCTGCTTTGCGCTCTTCTTGCTTGCGCTCTCTTCGTTGGCTGCTTTCAATTGGTTTTGCTTTCAATTTGAATGCGCTTGACTTTGCTTTCAATCGTTTTGCCTTTTTGTTTACCTTTTTTTCGCTGCCATGTTTTTTCGTCGTGCGCATGTTTTTTTCTCTTGAAGTGGCTTGTGGTAAGAGCATATTTAAGAGCACACAATTTGCCGTGCACTCTTTGCTTCAGTCAGGGGCTCTAGTTAAGTGAGTTAATCTTAATTGCCGTTAAAGTAATTGATTAAATGTTGTGCACTTAAAGCTTGTATTTGGTTGCTTCACATAAGTTTTTGTTTATTTAAATTATTTATTTAAATTAAATTATACTCTTATTTCGCTTTGCAGCTACTTTACATGCATTTTGCTACTGAACGAAAATAATTGCATACTTTTAGGCGCAACCAAATTTTAATCTTTCAGATACTGCTTGATTCGATTTAATTGTTGCGCCTGTGAGAGTCTGAAGCGTAAACAGCTCAAGTTAAATCGAAGTAGAAATATATGAATGAATATGTTATTAAAATTTGACAGAAAAAACGTTTTTTGTGGGAGATTTGAAAATATCGAAATATGAAAATGAGAGAAAGAGTATATAATATACTCAAATTAAGAATATTTGACTAATTGGATAACTGCTCTCCTCAAATTGCTATGAAAAGACAATTTTAAAAAGTACAGTCTAGAGGGTATCTGCTAGTCGGGTACTCCCAACTTAAGCAACACGAAAAGGAATGAAATGGACTTATGAGTCGAGGACAGTTTTGCGCCTTGTGCTGACTTTTGGGCATTCAATTTCCTTAAGCTAAACTTGAGAAAATATTTATCATCAAGATAAAGCTCATGTTAGCGCAATGTCAAACATGTGTGTGCTAAGCACGCCCCTGTCAGGCTCTAATGTGCACAATTGGGGCAATATTTTTTTGCTCTGGCTAATCAAGTGTGGGCTATTCATAAGTATTTTCGTTGTGGGAGTACGCGAGTGTTGGCGGGACACACAAAAGGCGTGGCAAGCCTATTTTGGCATTTCATATGTGGCAAAGATAGTAGCCTCCGCCCACTCGCCCCCTCTCTGATCGATGGCAAATTGAGCTGATGGGTTTTTGAGCACTGGGGCTTTACGCGCACAGTCCAATCCGAAAAGCCATCAATGAATGTGGCAGCAGCTGTTTTTTGTTTACGCGTGTGTGCGGCAGACGCAGGCGCCATTTTGCCGGCTATTGGCGTGCTTCCAGTTTTCCAGTTTCGCCACTGGAAGCCCGAAGGGGAAAATTCGAACTGCGAAATTGGCGCCAAATGTTTCGCCAGCTTCGCCAACTGCTTCGCAGTCGGCCGATAACAGCGCGCGCGAAAGGTGCGGCAAACTGGACGCGGATAAATTTGAAATAATCTCCAATTAATTCAAAAGAAAACTGAGTGTCAAAGTGAAAACATATTAAATTAGCTTAACTTTTAACTTCTAAATATATATAAAAATATATAGTTGAAATTAATTTAGAGACTCTGAGAATTTCGCAATTTATTAAAATTATACAAATAGTTTAATTTATGCAAATATTTATGGATTCTTTGCGCATAAAAATAGATTGCCACTAAGAAATGTAATTCTCTTTAATTTTTTGTGTGTATTTTATTTAAATATGTTTCTTTTTAATTGTTATGTGTATTAGTTGAATTTCAAATATTTGTTTGTCGAAACTCAATTTTGCTTAAATTTTCTTCTTGGTTAAATTGTGATTTGTGTTTTTCTGCATCTGGTAAATCAGGCTTAGCTTCGAGCCTCGACTCTTGACATATTTTGCTATTTTTTTTTGACATATTTCAGTTTATCTTGTGTACAACAAAGATTGGCTTAAATTGAGAGAAAGCAAAACTGCAAATTCTCCCAAAAAATAGTTTATTGTTCAGCTACCGAGTTCCTGCCATTTTGGCTTGTCAAATTCTTTCAAATTGTTCACAAAACAATTTCATTTTAAATTTAAATTTACCTGTTCGACAATAAATATCACAAGCCGTAAATCTTTTCATTAAGAATTGACAGCTGCAAAATATGTCTCTTATCAAAATTGAGTTTATATCTAGATATTTTTGAAAAAAGAACAAATATTTTTTCCCTACGGGCATCTTATTTGTTTAAAGGTTCGATTCATATTACAAAAATTTGCCCAATCCATGTTGTGTTTGTTTTAGGGCTGAGTTATTCTCAAAAGTTAATTAATTTTATACAAAATATTTATGCAATAAAGAAGTATTTTTGCGTTTTGGGCAACCAAGCTATTTGTTTAGGGCTCATTTCTTGTTAAAACGAGAAAGTGCGCATAACTTTGGCAAGCCGAAGTTTCAATACCCTTTGCAGACATTTGCCCTTTGTGCAGATATGTGAATATAGTGAAGCTCCTAAATGCTGAGCTTGATGAAAATATCTTGGAAGACAGAATTTTCTGATATAGAAGTCCGATGTTGATAAGATTTTGCATATGTGTAGGGAGGCCTTCTTAATGAGAAGTTTGCTTGAGATTTCTTGATAAACAGAAGAGTTTTCTACTACTTTTCGACCAACCGTTCCTTTAGCAGCTAAATGATATAGTACTCCGATTCGGCCAGTTCTCACATATTAACCGACTGCAACAGAATGACGGACCTATGCAAAGTTTAAAAAGGTTGGCCTTAAGACCTAGAGACTAGTCCACATAGAAACAGACAGAAGGACATGGCTATCTCATGCTGATCTAGAATAAATATATACTCTAAGAGTCAGGAAATGTCTGCTTCACATTTCACGACAAACTTAGACTAACCTCTAAAAGGGTATAAAAGAGTAAATCGAAGGCAAAAGTGCTTCGCAGCCTTGTTTTAAAGGCAACTAAATGGAATCGTAGTAAAAAAAAGGGCTCGCACTTTATTTAATTGATGCGTTGCTTAGCAGAGAAGAAATTAATATTATTTATTTAAACAATTGAATTATGCATTCTGTTTGAAGCTCGACTAATTGCATTTAATGCGCTTTCGCTTACGCTTTTGATTGTTAACAATTTTGTAATTGGCATGATTTTATTTCTGTTTAATGGATTTCATTTATGACAGTTGTGTATTTGTGCTCAAATTTTGTTTGCACAATATTTCTATTAACAAAAAATATACAATTGAATGGTTTAATTGCTGTGCTGTAAATAAAGCATAATATGGCATACAGAATGTAATTCGTTGGCCTCTTTTATATTGCAGCACTTAATGTTGTGCATGATAAATGGAACTACAAAACCAGGCAACAGACAGACAACCCAGCCCCTCGAATCTCGACTCTCTCTCTCTCTCCCTCTCTCTCTGTGTGTGCCAGCCCTCAGCGCGCCAGGTGGGGCGAGAAGGGGGCCGCTCTTCGGGCTGTAAATTAAACGCCAAAGTCAATACTTAATTGCTCTGCTGGCCGTAAACATTATTGTTTATATACGTGCGAGTGTGAGTGTAAACAAATATTGCGCAAAAAATACGCTCAGCAGAGAGAAGAAGAAGAAGCAGCAACGAATTCCAATCGCTGGCTAGAAAAATATATCTATAAAAATACATATAAAAGTATCTAACCATAGGTGAGTACCATTTTTGCCAGGTTTATTAAGCAATACACACATACACACTCACACTCACACACACACACACACACTCACACACACACACACACACACACACACTCACACTCACACACACACACACACACACACACACACACACACACACACGCACACTCACATATTTATAGAGAATACGGAAACAATAATATTGCGCATACGCAACGTTGTCCCCCGTCGGCGCACAGAAGTTAAGCCCCCGCCCCTCTACCCTTGCTTTCTTTTGTTTATGATATATTTATATTTTTTTTTCTCTCTGTTTAATACCTGATTTGCTGGCCCAAATCGCAGCATAATATACCCGTACCGGTCGTTGTCCAGCGGCAGTCACTGATTTATGAAAAGTGCTCGAATGAATTATGGGCTCTTTGCTGTGCAGGCAGGTGTACATAATGCGGGAGGCAGCGACCGTAAAGGTCACCTGAGAGTTGGCATTAAGTACACATAAAACTCGTGTGGAATGCAGACATAACCCAAAAAGCAATTCAAGAGCTGTCCAGAAAGCCAACTTAAGACTTTAAGCTATCGATTTGGCTATTTGTTTAGCTGTGAAGCAAGTTGAACAAGACCGAAGAAGCAAGAAGGGGCTACTGACTATTTAATACCCTAGCAAGGCTGTGGACTTAACGATTTAGCAACTGCGAATGGGAAGCTTTGTGATATATTAATTCAATTATGTTTCGATTTGGAGGAACGTAATAAAAGAGGAACGTAGCTAAGCTCTTTGGCACGCCGAAGTTTTGATACCCTAGTAGACATTTGCCTGTTTGCAAATATGTGAGCATACTGAATCCAATCCAGCCTTTGGCAGCTGTGATATAGTAATCCAATAAGAAGAGTATATATATGCCAAATGTTTCAGTTTTAAGTTCTTAAAATTCGGATCTAATCAAACGGAGCGACAGAAAGGCATATCAAAAGCATACAATATAGTTCGAGAATATATATATTAATATATATATACCTAATGCAATCGTCGTGATATTTTATGCATAGGGTATTCCTCATGCCCGCTGCTACACTTTTTGGCCCAGGTTTGACAAGAATTAAAGCCAACTTTGCCAATTGGCAACTCAATGTCTGAGTCTAATTGGAATATGCATATGTCCCATTGTTTTTGTCCAACTAGACGTGGTCCATTGCTTGCTGTTCATGGACCACAGCTTGAACTATATGACAACTCATGTGTGTGTGCGTGTGTGTGTGTGTGTGTGTGTGTGTGCCGGAAGCGTAAATCCTGGCTAAAGGAAATCCTGGTCGGGGAAACCACGAATGTGAAGCAATTGAAGCTCTTTAGCCTGGCCAGCTGTGGTTGTCTTGGCCAAGTCTTGAAGGGGGCTTTTCTTTGGAATTTCGACACACATATTTCAAGTGTGAGTGCGAGTGTGTGTGTGTGTGTGTGCGTGTGTGTGTGTGCGTGTGTGTTTTGGGCAACAACTTGTCGAGCTAAAGTTTTATTTATGAAGCTGAAGCTGACGCTGACATCAAAGACATATACACAAAAAAACAAATCTAAATCTAAATGAAAAACAAAAAAAAAAAAATAAAGAAAAATAAATAAGAAGCGCGCCAGGCCGAAGCTTAAATACTCTATTTAGATAAATAGCTGACAGCTGTTGCGGATATGTTGAGAAACATGCTGAAGCTTCTAATTGCATGAGGTGTTGAGGATATTTTGATAGATCGAAGATTTTTATAAACAAAAACTCATTTTACGACAGATATGTATATATAAAGTTAGATGGGCAGATATTTATGTTATATGTCCATGTGTGAGAGGCAGAGCGAAATAAACAATTGCCAGGCTTGAACAAGATTTTTCTGGCACAATCAAAAACTTGCGCCCAAAATTCCAACCAATAATCCCCAGGGCAACTATACGTTATAGTCCTCTAATCCCTCCGTGGACCTAGGGCATAACAACAGAAAAAAATGAAAAATTTACGAAACTGTGAGCAGATTCCTGGTGCAATCTGTAGCTGTGTAAATATTTGCGACCCTAGACGTAGGCCATGGAGACAATGGCGTCAGAGGCGCCAACTGACATGTGTCAAAGGTCGGCGGCTGCAGAGACGGAGGGTGTGTGTGTGTGTGTGTGTTTGGCACACCCAGCTGGACACTTTTTAATATGGCAAACAAGAGCGCTGCGTGCGTCGTTTTATTAAAAAATACAAAATAAAAAACTGAGCGAGCTGCCGCATAAAAAATCAAATAAAATAGAATATAAGAAAAAAAAAAAAAAAAAAAAAAACAAGCATCGAGAGGGTCCAGCATGGCCAGCAGGTCCTGCAGGACCTGCAGTTCATTATGCCAAATTGCTATGGTAATCTTTATTAAATATTTTTTAGCTAATAGCTGTTGGCTGCTTGCCCCACCCCAACCCAACCCAACCCACCCCCATCCCCTATGGCCACACGCCCCCGCTCCACTTTGGACACGAAGCCTTATTTATGCGGCTTTATTATGCCCAATTTATGGGCCATGCATGTCAGCTAATTAGCTGTCGAAGACATTCCTCATTTGGCCCCTTGGCTGATTGGTAATACGCTTAACACACACACACACACACACACACACTCACACGCACTCACACACACACCTACACACAATCTGGCAACAGGTTAGATCGCAGCCCATTTTCAGCATATTGACAAACTCCTCGTTATCGCTGTTTGGCAGCTGCTGTTTGCTTCTCTTGATATTGCTCTTGGTAATTCAAATAAATGAATCTGTATCCAACTGCAATTAAGTGGGTCGAATTTTCCCCCAAATCCCCGAAGTATTTTAAATTTTTATTGCTTCCCCCCCCGGAAAACGGAATGTTTTGACATACTTTTAATTAATTCTCAGTTCGATTTAAATGCAATCAACTAGCTGCATTCACATGACTTGACACAGTCAATTTCGATTGGCCACAAAACTCGTGTGAACATTTTCACCACAAGAATCTCATCGGACATAGCTCCAAATTTCCCACACCCATAACTCTGCCAAAACTCAATCAAATTGAGTTTTCGCTAGGCTTTTGACTTTTTGTGCATCATTTGACATTTAGATTAAATCTGGCAACATTATTTTCAGTCGAAATTCATGTAAAAATCAAACCTCAAAAATCCTATATAGACATGGGTCCAAATTTCTCACACCCCTAACTCGGTCAAAACTCAACCAAATTTCACAAGGTTTGGCTTTTTATTCGTGTCTTGGCCTCTAGATGCCATTTATATCTGGCAACATAACTTTTAGCCATAATTCATGCGAATATTTTAACCTCAATAATCCTATTTTGACATGGGTCCAAATTTCTCACACTCATAACTCTGACAAAATGCAATCTTCACGTGTAAATATTAGAATCAATAAATTCTATAGAGTCAAGTCCAAATTGCCCACTTTTATTTATTGAAAAGCTCAAACTATTTTCTCAGTGTCAAATTCCTATTTCGAACAGTGGACTGGGTATATTGTAGTCTAGTATACTCATCGCACCTGTTCATAATAATCGGTAGCAGCATCTCAATAGTCACGTATTTATTTACGTCTAAATTTCCTTGGGCTCAAATATCCAATTTATTAGAATACTTCTTATCGGATTACGTCAATTCGTGCAGCGTAATTTAATGGCACTTGAAAGCAGTCAGCGGAGAGGGGGCGGAGTGGGCGGAGGGGGGAATCGGGCAAGTGGGAAAGGGTAAAAATTCTGCTGTTGTGGGCTGGTTCGTTGTCCTGACACAGACAGATTCATTTGCTCTAATTAGCCAAATCCTGTTTGCTTTTTCTCTTTGTGATATTTTTTTTGTTTGCTGTCATTTGTTTTTTTTTTTCCGCCCCAAAATCTTTATAGGAATATGCGACATTTTCTGCAAGTGAATGTGAATAATGTTTGCGAGCACCCGAAGACAGCATTGTGTGTCACGAGACACTCAGCAATAAGCACAATAAGCTGTTGCCGACTCTTCTTCTTGTGGAATATTGCATTATTAATTTTAATTAAAAAGCGCGCGGCTTTAATTCGTGCCGAGCAAATCTTATTTGGCTGCCGACGCGTGTTGATGCTTTGCAACAGGCCCGTAAATACACAAACAAATAATAAACAATATTGTGGAGGTCGCCAGCAGATGTCTTTCTATGTCTGACTGCGCTCAACTGTACACTCAGAGAAAATGAACACGATAATTCTTTAGTCAAAGTTAAGTGGAAAATTGTAGGAAGTCATAATTTCTTAAACTTAAAATGAGATATGGTCCAAAAGCTGAATGACCATATGAATATTTATCGATTTTATAGCGTATTATCGATCTTTTGATCAATTTAAAAGCGAAATATCGATCATTTGAACTAATTTAGTTGTTTTGTGGAACTAAATGAACGTTAAGCTTCGACTTCAATAAGTTGTTTATCTCCCAGTGTATTCTTCTTCTGACACACACGCACGCCCATACGCACGCCCACCCACACACCTATACACACTCAAACTTTTGCCCCTTTTAACTTGTGCTTGTGCCTTGGGCTGTCTGAGTTTATCGCCATGGACCACTTGGCCATGTTTCACTTAGTGGCAGCAAAGTTTGCTTTTTGCTCTTCAATAAATAACCGACAACCTATTTTGCCTGCCCCTCTGTTGGGAACGTGAGTTTATGTAAATGCTCGCCGATTTCCCGTTGTTTGCTTTTCAAGCATGAAAAACCTGGCGAAAAAAAAAATACCAAAAAAAAAACAATGTACCGAAAAATTCAATTGCTGGTGTCCGGCTTTGAAGGCTGAAATTTCCTTTTTTATATGTTCGTCTTACAGTTTATATACATTTTTTTGTAAAAAACTTTTGTAGCTTTATTTTAACTGCGAATTCGATTTCGGTTTATTTTCATTTTGTTGTACGTTGTTGGCCTTCGTTTTTGGTATTTTATTGCCGCGCGGTCGCATTCATTAGCAATAAGTGTCTGTAAATTGCGTTCGTTGATATATAGCCCCCAATAAATTGATCAATTAGCACTGAAACTTAATAATTAAACGAATTCCACTGACACTGTTACATTTTGTACTAGGATATCCCGTGTTAGGTATACATATATCTGCAAACGGTGTTGACAGTGTAAAGCATTTAGATACTCCAATTTATATTTGTAAATTAGCTTAATTTCGTATTGGATGACAATCAAAGAAGAAAAGGCTCTTAAATGCGTTTTCAGAACATTTTTCACACTTACCGCCGGAGTTTTCTTAAACTCTGCCCCAATTTAACGATTTGAGCTGTACGTCAATCAGTCAGACACTCAATCACGACAAACAGCTTTTTTAGTTTATGTATTTAATCATTATTTCGAGTAATCCAGTCAATTAGGTGTTGATTACCAGTTAGTCAATCGGTAAATTAGTCGGTCCGTTAAAAATATAATCAGGGCAAAAATATAATCAGTCAATCAGTCGTCCAGTCAGTCAATCAGGAGAAACAGTTTTGTAAATTGATCTATTTGAACATTATTCCAACTTTACGTTGATCAGTTAGTCAATCAGGAGAAACAGTTCCAAACAATCATTCAGTCGGTCATTCAGTCAGTCAGTCAATCAGGACAAACAGTTTAATATAAATTGATGTATTTGAGCAGTCAATCAGTTTTATATAAATTGATGTATTTGAACATTATTTCGAGTAAGCCACTCAACTTAAGGACCATTCATTTATTTCAATCTGATGGCACTGCAAATTTCTGAAGTGCGCTCAAATGGGCATTAGAGGCTATCAAATGACTTGGCAAAACTGAATTTAAAGTCATGTCCAAGTGCTTGACCACAAGCAACGCAAGGACATTAATGTTTGTGTTTGTCATTAGTCAGCGCGAAGCGCTGTAAGAGAAATGGACTTGTGACACGAGCAGTCATTTGATTGACCTCATGCTGGCGGACGGCTCGTCAGGGCACTTAGGCAAGGAGTCGTTGCGTAGGTCAAGGACATTTAAAAATTAATGCATCTGATGACAAAAAGCGTCTCAAATGCGGCCCCAATGACAGAAGTTGATCGCCAAATTACGCATACGCCGCATGTGCCAGCAGCTTGACGATGATTCGCTCGCAACCCACATCAATTTACGATTGTCAATGGTCATTAGCATAGGCTCCAAGGGCGAGCGAGCAAGGGCTCGAGAGTGAGAGTTATTGACAAAGAGAACAGTTGCCTGTCGCAACCCTTGGGGCTATACTTTCTTCTTTTTTTTTTTTATTTTATTAAGTGAGCAAAACATGTGTCTAGCAAACAGTCCCAACTAATTCGTAAGGGCACTCGGTCTACAATTTTTATGAGCCTGTTCGAATATGTGTTTCATTTCACATAAATGCAGACGTGACCAAAATTTCAAATGGATTTTGAGGCGCCTTAAAAGCAAGACAAAATACAAAATATGAGTGCGCTTTGGTTGAAAGTGCTCGACTAAAAGATACCCAGTACTCAGCTGCCTTTGTAAAGATTCTAGCTTCCTTTTATACGTACATGAACTAAACACATGCACACAAACGCTTACACACACACACACACACACACACACACATGCCTTTTTGCTGCGGCTGTGCTTCTTCTTCCTATTGTCTCACTCTTTATATGGTAAATGCATCCTTGATTAACTTCGGTGTTTATTGTGCGAGCTTTTTGAAACTTTCAGGGAATATATATGACATACTTTTGTGTGTAAATACCAAAGCCCAAGACTGTACCTCCAAAAATGGAATCTATCACAACTTTGGGTGGAATGGGAAGAGCTCTTCAATAAAAGAAATATTCTGTGTATATTATGAAGCTACATGCTAAAATGGCACATTCTAGCTCTTATACTCGCTGAGATATGGAGAACATAACAGGATTCCGATAATGATTTTTATCTATATCATTCAAACGGACGAAAGCTATCGATAGCTTGAAAGAAACAGGCAATGGGAGAAGCTACGTTCCAAATTTTCTAACATTGAAGCTCTTAAACAAACACAGAAGAACGAAGGGACAGACTTCTGATCAAGAATATGCACCCTCTACCGGGTCGAAGGTGCCATCGGTGTCTGTTACATGCCATTGCATGAAAACCATTATACCCTTTTTAAACATATTCAATGTGTTTTCCGGTTACAAAAAGGGTCTAGCATGTTAGCTGTCAGTTTGTGGCGAGCATTTTCATTTGGCAGGCACAGCGGCAATAAGTGGTTCCCTGACCAAGCGGCTGCTCTTTTCAGCAGGCCAACGAAGCGCAAAGTGCCGCGCCCCTTAACGCGGCAGCCCCTTTTTCGGTCACAAGTTAAATGTGCTCGCTTTAAGGATCAGTGGAAAATCAATTTGATATATGGATGGGTGGCACGTGCCAGAGCAGAAGGCTCCACTCGGGCATTCTAATTGCGGTGCGCGACCTGCGTGCCCTGCCTGGCCAAACTTGGTCCGCTGTTGTCGCCTTCGCAATGAAGATAAATTGTGGCAGGCGCATGTTAAAAAAAAAAACCTAGAAAATATGCTCAAATAATGCCCAGAGCCAGCGGCAAGACAAATGAATGCAGTGCGATTTACAATTGAATTTCGCGGCTTTCCACACAGACGGGAATTGTTTGTTGAATTGAAATGTTGAGTGTAATTGATTTGACTGCGACTTCAGCACGCACAAACGAAACCAAATCACAAACCAAAATGCGTAGTTGCTTCTCTGGATTTACGTGGAATTTAATTATGATGGAGCCGTTGTCATTGTTAAGCCCACATATGCAGAGTGAAAATCCATTTGGCTTATTACAAACACGACAGCAGCAGCAGCAGCAGCAGCAGCAGCATTGCGTATCAATCCGTGAGCTTTGCTTGGTAAGCAGCTTGGGGTAAAGCAGCGATTCCCCCGAGTCCTCCAGAGCTAAAGCCGGACTTTCGCTGGAAGAGTAAACTACAAAAATAAAAATGCTGACAAAGGGACAGAAAGCGGCGTGTTTTTTTCCAACCAAACAGCGAGGGCGGTTTTTGTACTTAAGCGACTTGTGGGATATAAAATACATATTTATACTTACTTTTTTTATACTTTTTGTATATTTTCCAAAACTGAAACTTTTCAGAGGATATACTCTTTTAAGCTTTAAAAAAGTCATAACAATCTGACCATAAGCACAAGTTTATTTAAAGGTGAACAACTTTAGAGTGTCAATCAGAGCAAATTGATTCTGCGCTTAAAATCTGCCTAAGGGGTATCTTTTAGTCGTCTCTAAACTGCTGTTAAATTGAAATTGCGTATCTGAATTGCAACTAGTCAACTATATAATAGCCACAGGGTCAAAGCGGCTGTTAAGTCTTGACTGTTGCAGCTTTGCTAAGGACAGCAACAGCGAAAGCAACAGCAACAATCAGGCCAGGAACAGCGACATCGTCCTGGTAATCCCACGGCTTATGGCAACCATTAAAGCCAACCTTGTATCTGTCTATTCGCAGCCGTCACCAATGCTGAGCTGGACAACATTCGTTCTGGTTGCGGTTGCCGCTCATCCTGTATTTCCTTATGTTGCTGTTGTTCGTCCTTTGGCGTAGTTAGAGTTGCGTTTCGGTCCGTGCCAAACACGCACCTGTTTCCCTTGTGGCACACTGTTGTATATGCTCTGGCAGCGGCTATTGTAATTACTTAGCGAAGGACACCATCTGTTCGTCGATATCGGAAACTACAAAAGCTGGAGACTTGAAATTTAAAATAAATATTCTCATAAACCATTTGCATATATCGATAGAACGAAGCAGTACTCATCAGCACCAGGAGCTGGCTGGTCGACTATCTCCTGCCGTTTTTAAACTATCGATAAATAATAAGGGATTTGATTTTCACAACATTACTCGAAGACTATGTGAGCTAGATACACCAAACTTGGTATATAGGTTCCAGTTTTGTGTATGTAGATTATGAATATTTCATTTCTTGAATAACTCCTTATATCTCGCCTAAATTGGATAAACAATTTACTTTTAAAGGAAGACCCTTGCGCTTTGGCATATGCACACTATTGTGAGCCATATTTATGAACTGAAACTAACACAAAGATCCGACTGTAAACAGCGAAGTTAATTAGGAATGCTTTTCCCACATATAGAGTGGGAAGGTGAAGCACAGCTTGCGGCGTCTGTGTGTGCCTCGTATATGTATGTTTTAAAGGAAGCTAGAATGTTTGTAAGGGCAGAATATCTTCCCATCTGGCACTCCAACTTGCTTTTATAATGACCTTTGGGTGTAGTGGCTGGGTCAGGCTGTAGGCTCTGGTTTTTTTTCTGGTGCTTATTAAAGTGTATTTGACCGCTCAAAGTCAAATATGTGTTTAGTTTGCTTTCAAAAGAAAACAAATATTTGGCTTGCTTTTAATTATGTTGGGCTACAACATTTTCTTGCATGTCATTGCCAGTTGGAGATCTAATCTAGGGTAAATAAAACCAAAACTGTATACAAGTCCTGTTTACTCTATGTGTGTGTGTGTGTGTGTGTGTGTGTGTGTGTGTGTGTGTGTGTGTGTGTGTGTGTGTGTGTGTGTGTGTGTGTGTGTGTGTGTGTGTGTGTGTGGGGCTAATGGTCTTATATAATGTGCCATTGTTATTGACAATTATTTCGGTGGTTTACTTGCGCCCCCGTTGCCCCCGTTGCCTGCTGCTGCTCCATTGCCAATTGACAGCGATTAATATGCCGCACAGCTGTAGGCGTATTGCCCCCCAGTTGCTTGGCACCAAATCGAAACGAATGCCAAAGTAAAATTCAATTAATTTTACAGTGATCCCCATAAAGCATGCCACACTGCCGCTGGGGCTCTACCCTCTGCGTGTCTAAATTAATCAAAAATTGTTTTGCCCACAGCGACATCCGGTAGTTCCGTTAGTTTGTGTGACATTTCACACTTCAGATACGCTCTGCCTATCGCTGGGGCCCTTGATGAGGGTCAACGCGTACAGTTAGTTCAAAAGTTTGAATACGGGTGGAAACTTTTAAATATCCTGAGAGAAGTTTTTTTAATAAACTATTATTAAAGACAGCTTTAAGTGAGGTTTTGTGCATAAAGAATACTAGCACATTAAATTCACTTGTGCTTTTATGAGCTTTAAAAGTTTATTGTTTCAAACGTTTTTACAGTTTAACTGGAGTTAAGCTCCAGTTTATAGTAAAACCAAGTGCATATATAATTCGTTTAAGCATTCACGTGCTTTTAAGTAGCTTTCAAAGTTTATTGTTGCAAAGCTTCCACATTGTAATTAGAGAGCAAGTGAAAGCTACTGAAACTGTTAATTTTTCCGTATGAAGTCTTTAGCTTTAGCTTTCATAAGCTTTTAAAGGAGGAAACGGATCAACTGTAAAACAGCTCTAGGAAATTTTCTGAATAACAACCTATATAATAGTATATATATTTTAAATATGTTACTAATAATTCAACATTTCAATATACTAAAGTTTCTTTGATTAACATTTGTAGAGCTTTTATGAGATTTTAAAGTTTAGTTAATTATTAGTGAGTGAAAAATAGATAGATATAGATTTTAAGAGAGGGAATGGAGTGTGAAGTGAGCCACAAAGCGTTTAAAGCTGACTGTCACAAGAGCTTGTTACAGCTGCAGATACCCCATTCCACACAAAATACGCTGCGTTTTATGAAACGTCTGAGGCCAAAAGCCAAATGTCAACTTTGTCAATTTGTTAGCCAAGTTTAGGAACTTGAACTTGACTGCACATTTTGGCGCTTGTCCTTTTTCCATTTGCCAAGTTGCTGCGGGCGAACTCATTAGAACTTTAATAATTTGTATCTTGAGCTATTAATTAAGTAAATAAGAAAAAAGTTGTAACAGCATATTTAATGGACGCATGCTGCCTGCCACATGCCGCATGCCGCATGCCGCATGCCAAATGCCACTTGCCACTTGCCACTTAGTAGCTTTTGGTTATTTATTATTCGCTCAAAATGTAAAATCACCAAAAGTTTTATGCACGTGCCCCTTGGCAAGCGTCTGCCAAAATAAAAATAAATGCAAGAAGATACGCCGAAATTTTTCATTTATTTTCAAAAAGATTTTCGTTGCTGAATTTATAGAAAATTTTGTGGTTAATTCAGAATATTGGATTTTTGTTGTTTAATTGCGCCGAAATCGAAATATGTTTTTGACGCCAACTGTGACAGCCAAATAAATAATAATAAACATAAATATATGCGAATATACAGCTTAATTGAGGGAACTTGAGTGGGGGAGAAGAGAGAGAGAGAGAGACAGAGAGAGAGAGGGGGAGCTAACAGATAGAGAGCAATAAAAAATTATATTGGCTCAATGGACCGAGTAATTAATTTTTCATCAATTCACAATTTGATGCAACACAAGAATGTGAAAAATGTACAAAAAATTCTATTTGTAAACAGATCTCAATGTTTGTTTGAATTTTCGCAATTTATATGCACACACACGTATATATAAATATATATATACATATACAGATTTCGGAAAAAAATACACACGTACATTTTAAAACGCGTATAAATAAACTTTGAATATTGTTCTACAAGTTTTAAACATTGTTGTGCTGTGAACTGTTACAACTTTTTAAGCTACGCATATTTATTCAGAATGTTTTCCGGCATAAATGGATGACGGCAGTACGTGCTATTCGTGTGCTACACTCAAAAAAAAAAGGTAGAACATTTAAATGCAAATGTGGAAAAATCTTAAGTGATGCCATAAATAAGTATAGGGGAAAAACGAACTTTACTTTGCTTTCTTTTCGTAGCTTAACGCTTGCTTTTCTCACCTGGTTAAAGCTTTGAAGGGGGCATACGGCATTTGCAATACTTAAGTTGATGGCAAAGTTTGCGGAGGATTGAATCGGACGCTTTTTAGAGAAGTTAAGAAAGGAGAAGAGGCAGACAAGAGCAGAGGCAGACTAGAGACAGGCATGAGAAGAGACAGAGATGAGACAGAGAAGAGACAGAGAAGAAACAGAAAAGAACCAGAAAAATTGAATTGGCTTGAAGAAGATCCCAGAAGAGTAGGTTTCACACGTAATAAACTCTAAATTTTTTCGAGTGCACATAAAATAGGCCATGGAGCGAGAAATGCGCATTACAGCAAGGACCATAAATATTGTAATATAAATGTTTGGCACATGTTGCGGTTACTTTAGAAACTCGCATGTACATTCATTAAAGCGCGGCTCAAATTTTGAGTCCTAATGCGATTTGAAAATGTAGAAATTCATTTCGTGAAACTATGTTAAGCTGGCCACTTGGCTTTCAGATTGTGCCTCAGCCCTGCAACGTGATTCATTATGCATTCGGCTGTAGAAGGCAGACAGAAAGAAGCCTTGCAAAATCTCGCCCAACAACAATTTGGCCTGCTTATAATTTATATCCTAAGCCCATTGAAAGTGTGCAAAAAGGGGTATAATGTATTCGTGTAAATGTATGTAAGGGGAGGAAGGAAGCATCTCCGACCCCATAATGTATATATATTCTTGATCAGCATCAATAGCCGAGTCGAGTTAGCCATGCCCGTCCGTATGAACGCAAGGATCTCAGAACCTATAAGAGCTAGAGACTTGAAATGCTGAACATAGGTCCTCCTAATGGCCGTTCAGTACGAGTTTGTTTCCGATAATCGATAATTTTCCCCCTTTTTGAAGCAATCGATAAGAATCGATATCGAAATTATGTTTTTTGAGCAAATCTCTTATGCTTGAAGAGCTCGAACCACCAAAGTTGACATACAGTTTCTAGAATAGGATATTTATCAAATATCTTTCAATTTTTATCCATCGCATAGAAGAGGCTTCAGGGTATCCCCTAGTCGGGAACGCCAACCTAGAGCCTCTTACTTGCTTATTGCAGCAGCAGCCTGGGCAAGACAACACCTGAAATAAGCAAAAAAGGTAAAAGCGGCTGCTAACGCAGCACTAAGCCAGAAAAGCGCACAGAAGATGAACACTTGAAACTAAAGAACTGAAACAAAATTAAAAGGCTAAAGCCTCGCTTGATGTTGATTACGTTCCTGTTGAAGGGAGGTGTAGTCAAGTTTTTTAACTTTTATTTTAGAAAAAATGCAAATTATAAGGGAAGCACACTTTTACATTAGATTATTCGCGCTCGTCAAAACAGTTTTCGTATTCCCGGCCTGTCATCATTTCCTCACGCACACACACACACTCGCACACACACACACACACGCCATTTGCATAATTTTCAATGAAAGCCAGCAAAGTAGGCGCCGGGGGCTGGGTTATCGCCGGAGCTCTTTTGTTTATTCATGCGGTTGTTCACTTACTTACTTACCCGAGAAATTTTTCAAAAGGAAACCCAGCAAAGCGCAGCAATACCATTGCTTTAATTCGTATTATTGTTATGAGATAGAAAAAAACATTGTTCGCCGTTTAGCTTAGATTAAACGGACGTGGAATGGAGTCTGCGGCAGCTGTTGTTAAATTGCATCCTGATTGGCATGCCACTTGAAATCCGTGTTTTGCGACCGGAATTCTACGAAAGGAAAACAATTTAGTTAATATTTTAATCTGGCGCCGACACATTAAATATTTTACCAGCGAGCATTGCGCAGCTTGGCCCCTGGCAAGTTTTTCACTTGGTTGGAAGCCCATTTGCCGCCCGTGGCAATATTTAAATCTTCAGGTACTACCTTCAAGCCCCCGAGGTGTGGATGGAGACCACCATGAACTTTAACAAACAACTTTAAAACTGAAGCTGTAGTCAAACGATTATATAATAAAAAAGTGCCTTGCAAAAGCTCTCCGCTCATTTTACACTTTTGCAAGTGAAGTTTTTCAAAGCCTTAGCTGGTGACTTACATTATTAAAGGTAACAAGCGTGTAAGATGCCGTTGCCGAGCTCCTAAGGCTTGCGTTGAGCGCTCAATCAATCAGTCAGTCTGTCAATGCGTTAGAAGGTTTTTTTCGAACACCGCGCCTGGCTGTTCAATTATGCCATTAAAGGCAACTACTGTGAAAAATGTAGCTTTCTAGCTCTCACGGCGCCCCCTGTGCGTTGATAATCAATCAGTCAGTCTGTCAATCAAATAGGTGAAGTTTTTCAAAATCCCGTTTAACTGCTGAGCTACGATGTAGAAGGTAACTACTGTGAAAAACGTAGCTTTCCATCAGGTAAGTCTTGCTCTCTATGTTGATCATCAATCAGTCAGTCACTCAGTCAATCAGTCAGGAGTAGTTGTCCAGAATTACGTTAAACTGCTCAGTTGCGTCTTACCTTCTATAACTGTGAAAAATGTACATTCCTAGCACTTACGTCTTGTGATGTGTATTGATCATCAATCATTCAATCAGTCAGTCAATCAGATATAAGAACTTTTCCAAAATCCCATTCAATTACGTCACAACCTAACTATTGTTAAAAATGTAACTTTCCCGTACTCACATCTCTGGCTTTGTGTTGATCATCAATCAGGCAGTCAGTCAATCAATCAAGGAAGATACTTTACATAGATTTCAACGACTCTGAAAGTGTATAATGTCCTGGGGCCTGCAGCCAGTGGTGGATTATTGGGTACTTAATTAAATTACTTACCTTTGACTTTGGCTGGCTTGTTATCACCGCCTCCCGCTGAGCCTCAGCTCGGTTCAGTGCCTAAGTACACGAAGATAAAGTTGGCCATTGTTATCAATCCATTTAAATAAAAGTTGACAGACAAACTCAATATGCCCAGGCTCAAGCTGCAGACATTCGCGTCGAGTCAACGAACGGCAAATGCGAGGAACAAGCGCTATTAATTGAAGCTGGCATTGCTCAAAACGCGTTTGCTTAATTGAGTTTTGGTCTGCACTTGGCCATTTGCCATTTCCCATTTGCCGTTTGCAATTTGCATTTGAATGCTGCAATTAAAGCGACGCACCTAATTAAACATAATCGGAGTAACTGAAGTGTAAGTTATGCGACATGCATAAGCTCTGAGAAGCGCATCAGCTCTGATGTACAGCACACAATGAAGCTGTCAGCTGTCAAAGCCATAAAAGTCTGCCCCAAGCTCGGCTACCTTTGTACTCATTATGCTTTACTTATCAAATTTTCAGATATAATTAGTTGATATGCGTTTTGTTGTAGCCCATCTTAAAAGTTTAGTCTGTCATTCCTATCTTAAACTCTTGCGATGAGTTTGTTTGTTTTGTTGAAAATCGTGTAACGCATTGAGGGCGACAGCTCCGGCGATTACCTAGGGACTATATATTCTTGATCATTAACAGAATAAACAGTGTTGAGTAAGTTTCAGACAGACTACATGGGGAATATAGATTCTTGTTCAGTATCAACAGTGTTCAGAAAGACCTTTTTGTTGCAAGTTGTACATCGGCTGATAACTATGATCGAAGAACTATAACATATAGCTGTCAAGGCAATGATCGGCCGTGAATTCAGTTAAAAGACTTTATGCTTTTCAAGATAGAATTCGACATATCCTTTCACTATGATTTAATTTATTAAGTGCCAATCAGGACTCAGAATGCTCTATAATGCGTTTAGTATCTATGTTAAGTATCGCCAGGTTAATCAATTGTTGTAATCGATGTAAGGGTATTCAGTTCCGTTCATTAAATGCTTACAGCCTAAAGCTATGCTAAGTAAATGGGATTGGATGGCAGTTTCTCCATCTGGCAGTGTAATAAGTTCATCTATCAGCTAGGCGAATATATATTAAAATATTCAGATGATGACAGTGCCAAATGGCGTTCCGGTTAGATTGTTACTGCGTAACAGGATGTGTCAAATTATTGCTAACGGTAAAACCTGGTCGAACAACCTTCAATTTGCATAAATTAAAACGTTATAAATGAACGTTAAATGAATTGGCATTTGCCACACGCCACACGCCGCATGCCACACGGTCATATTAGACGGCGAGAATGGGGAATTACGTCGCAGTCTGTGGCGCTCAAGCTGTCCGCCTTCCTCTGGCTTCGACGGATTGTAAACCCATTCAATCCCGGACCCGTGCTCGTCTACGTCGTTTTATTATTTAATGCGTAGTCGCATTGAACGCCGCGCCGCGAATCAGTTTTCATCGTCATCGGGCTTAAATTAATCCCATTGTTTAAGCCAATTCGTGGTATTGTATTGGTAACAATTGTGCAATCCATTATGATTTTGCCTACACTCAGCAAAAAACTGTTTTAGTTTAAGCAAAACGTCTTGGTCTTAAAATAGTTGGAAAACATTTTAAATTATCTTCTATATCTAGAGAGCTTTGAAATAAACATTAAAAATCTTATTTAAAATATAAATTTGTGGTTTTTTAGCAAAGATTTGTCGTTAATTTTTTCTTAAAGATCTATTCAATATGTCATTGTTGTAAAAATGATATAAAAAATTAAAGAGATAAAAACTCGTTTTAAGATATATTCTTCTTAAAAGTCATTGAAGTAAAAATTCAAAAACAATTTTAAATGATATATTTGATAATTTTAGAATATATATATTTGATTTTTTAGTTTTTCTGCTTTATGAAAAAAGTAATTAATTTAAAAAAAAGAAAAAACCTATTTCTGAAAAGGAGTTCCAACAAGAATGATCGTTCAATTTAGACGACTTAACAAAAGCTGATTTCCGATTTTCAGAGCTCGAAAAAGACCCCCGTTTTTTGTTGAGTGCACTTTATTTTATCGTTGCAATTTGCAATTGAATGTCATAATTGAAATGCACTGAGCTCATATCGCGTCTCAATTATCAGATATAACGAACCGAGCGAGCAATTAACTCTTCAGTTTGTAAGTCCACAAGTTTAATTTTCATAATTGCAGTCACAACATTGGCCTGCCCAAGGCAAACAGACCGACGCGAAGGACTACCTTAAATAGGTTTGACATTAAATAAACAGGACAGCAGCAGTAAGGACAGCAGCTGCTGGACATTGGGCATGTTCGAGCAAGTGTCCTGTGCATTGCTTGATGAATGAGCTCGACAAGACGCAGAACCGAATCGAAAAGACAAAAACGTAAAGGAAAGCAAAGAAAAAATAAAAAATATGATATGTTGTGCTCGCTGGACAGGCTTAATGATACATGTCGAGCTGGTCGCCCGAGTGACGCCGGGACAACTGTCCGTGGCCGCAACTGGCCACACTGGAGCGTGACACCCTGTGATTTATGGGCGAGCGAAATTTTGACTGTGGTTTCGATTGTCACCACAGGCAGTCAGCATGCCACACCCCATATTTGTTTGACAATGACAGCAAGTGTGTGGGCGTTGGGCGCGCCTAGACCAGCAGATACCCTGTAAAAGGCTAAGCTGAGCGATTTGAGGCTCCTCTGAGAGCTTCATATGAAACTTTTCATTTCTCAATAGCTTTTCTATTTGATGTCTGTTTGTTGCGCAACTTTCAGATGGGAAAGATAGATGGTATACAACTTTGTTTTTAACAGAAATCGGGCCTAAAATCCTTTTCAATTTCGCAATTAGTTGAAGAAGGTATCAAGAAATTGAACTTTGAGATGGGGAAGAAGGCATTCAATGGTATGTGTATACCAAAATAAAAGACTATATCTCTTAGATGGTTTAGATCAAGGCCATATCGCTTAAAACGCATTCCATTTTTGGCAGTAGTTGATGAAGGTATCAAGAATATGAGTTTTGGATATATGAAAGCAGTTATCGAAAAGATATGAATAAACTTCATCTCCGCTTTTTAGTCTTAGGGCTTCTAGCCTGTTTTACAGGGCATTACTCTCTCTATCTCTCTTTTTCTGGTAGCAACAAATTTGTAAGCGGAATAAATATTGATATGATCAACACTTGTATGCCACACAGTCGACACTCCCCATACATGATGTTTACTACAAACAGAATATGCCCCTCTGCTAGCTCTGGGCATGAGGTATGGCAATGCAAACAAATCACCAATCACAAATAATATTGTTTTTATCCGGGTGTGTTTGTGTGTGTGTGCTTTTTCTTTTGCTCTGGTGTGATATTTAATATTGTCGCCCACACACAAACTTCAACACACACATGTTAACAAATTTGTTTACGACTAGCTTCTCATCAGTCTTCTTGCCGCATTCCTCTTAATACCCGCCCTTAGCTGACATATTGAATAACTTTCGAGGCAATCATTTTTTTGAGCACGTAAACAACAAACTTGAAAAAGAACACATTGGCAGTAAAAAACAAAAATCCCTTCTAGTTGAGGTATTTGATTTCATTTTATATATAGTTGAGGCATTCGCTTGAATTTGCTTTTTAAGTTATCTAAAATATGCTGAAGCAACAGGCGGCCAGCCAACTGTGCGTATACTTAATTTTGACCAAGATCTTATCCCACAATTATGCGCAAATCGAGCGTATCATTGGACCAAAGTGCTTGCCTATTTGTTGCGAACTGAAAGTAGTCTCGGAATCTGGCCTGTTCGAGCATAGCTTGCGCATAAAATCGAATCATTAGTTCACAAATCGCAGCTCATCAAAATGCAAACAAGCAGACAAACATGTCAAAATGTTGCTGTCGGCTGCAACCGACTGTTTAATACTCTTTCAACATGTGTACGATATCAGCTTTGCCTAAATATATAAAGAGCTCCAAATTGTGACATTTCCTCCCTTAACTTAAGTTGTCTTTGTTAAAATTGTTGCTCAGTCAAATCTATAACTGTAGAAGATTCTCGTGCTAAATATTCTCCACGCCTCCAGTCGGCGTAGCTCATCTAATCTTAAGACTATATCTGATGCGGTCACATGTGACTATATATTCCAAGTTCAGCGTGCTGAATATTGCCTAAGACTTTTATACTCTTTTCACTCTGTGAACGCGTGTATAAAAATCTAAAGCTGATGTATACCCCTTAATAAGTGACAGAATGGGCATGTACATGCGTTGTGTTTATCAAGCAATTTTCTATCTTAAAATTGAGCATCAATTGTTCTAAGCTTAGTTTTGTCATTGCCAAGAGTCAAGTAATAAAATTGAGTAAATTTTGTTATAAGTTGACTTATGTAATTGTCAAGAATTAAAGATACATTTTAGTTAAATCTGCTTTTTTTAATGGGTGACTTATGGTCGTTATCGTATTCCTCGAATTTGCATGCGCTTGCAGACTCGTTGGCACTCAAAACGTTTCGTGTCCTTGTTGCCAGCTGAATGAATATGAAATATGCACGCTGATCCCCGACCTTGGGGCGTCTCTCTCTCTCTCTCTCTCTCTCACTCTCTTTGTCTTTCTCACTCTCTGGCTGCTGCTGTTGACTGAATATTATCTAGATGCGAATATGATGTGATTATGTTAATAAGACGCCGCCTTAACGCTCTTAATGACGTTGGCAATAATATTGTCTGGGCCATGGCTGTGCAGCAGTCAAGCACCAACTGCGCGCACCCATTATCCCAACTAAGAGCTACTTAAACCAAGAGAGATTCATCCCAGCTCAGTTCAGTTCAGTTCAGTTCAGTTCAGTTCGACTCGGTTCTGTTTTGTGTGTGTCACATTGTCGCCTCGGAGTGCGTATAATTGTTATGATTTTGCTTTTTATGTACTCACAAGTGCTCATACACTCAGAACATTTTCTTTAACTAAATAATGCGAAGCATTTAATGAGAAAATATGAAAACATATTAATCAAATGTGGTCTTACAATCTGGGCTGCTAGCCCGACAAACCTTTGCGCTGGCTCAGTTCCTTGGCTTTGGGCTCCACACGTAAACTTTACTAAACACATCTGCGAACAAAAGCTTAAGAGTTTTGCAAAAGTTTCCAACGCAACTTATTCGTGGGTTTGTGGTAAATAAAATGTTCAGATTCAGGACTCAAATAGGTTCGACTCAAAAGTAGTTCAAAGAATTGGGTAGGGTTTAGTCCAGGGCTTCCATTTGCTAGATAAGATCAAATTCACGCCATTTTGGGCTACATAAAGCCATTGATTCCCTTGGAACTATTTTATGGCTAAATATGATTCCTAAAAGGCAATTTATTGTTCTAGGTGTAGCACTTTGTCAAAGTATGTCCGCCCGCTAAGGCTGTTGATGAGCTGGCCATCATAAAGCTGAATGTGACTGACATTGTGCTGACGTTGAGGTTCTCGTTGGGGACTGGTCAATGGATTTGGGTAACGCCACGTTTGTCAAAGGTCGCCAGATGACCCCTGCCTTTTATGGAGCTCATCCATTTGATTTGAGCGCCTAAGTAGACAGCATTTTGTCTGCCATTCGAATCAAATACCGGAAAAAAACTCTTTCCGAAGATGCCATAAAATGTTGCTGCGGCTGCCGTCTGCTGGCTGCTGGCTGCTGGCTGGTTGCTGCCGGCTGCTTGCTGGTTGCTGGGTTTTGCCACAACAAGGCTTAAGTGATATGAAAACCAATGTACCGTGGACGCGCGCACACACACGCATATACACAAACACTTAGACCACATCCTGCTGTATCCTTGAGAGCAATCTGCTTTTATGCTTACCTAGAAATTTCGATATTCGTTGCTGGCTTTAATGGGTGCCAACTTTTCCATTAGCAAAGTTAATGCAACACGCAACCGGTTATAACTTGAGCGACTTGAATCGCTAATCTCTTACACACAAATACACACACGCACACTTAATACACACGCACTAACACACACACACACACACACACACACACACACACACACACAATGGCCAGCATGTGTTCACTTTTCTCTTCACGCGCTGATTGACTTTTTGTAGCATACTTTTTTGGGCTGCTTTGCAAAACTTCATTTGAGTCTTTTGCTTGCTCTTGGAAATCCTTGTATCACTGCATAATGAATAAATTATTGTAAATGCCGTCACCGTCCCACATGCTTTTTTTCACATCAATTAAAAGTTCGCTTACAATTTAATAATATTTTTTTTTTCATCTATTTTTGTCTACAAAGTACACAACCATTTGATTTGATTGCATCCTTATGACGGCCCAACATTTTGTTTGGCTTCCGAATGATTTGATTAAGATCATAATTCTTATTATAAAAACTTCAAGGGGGTTAGCGAAGGGGCTAGAAACTTGTGGACAAACAAACCGCAGGCAATATTCAAGGTTTCCCTCATTTGCTTCATATAAAGTTCGTTTTATTTGGTGGGCATGGTTAAAGTGTGCTTACGTACTCTACTTGAAGTGGGTGTCTACGAAAAAGGAAGCAGAATACATATATTCTGGATCAGTTCTCATCTGTCCGTTTGTATGTGCGCTGCGTTTTCTATTTGGTACGTTTTATCGATAAGTAAATAATTTGCATTCAAATTTTAAAAAGTAAAAATTTTCTAAGCATCAATGTTTTAAAATCGAGCAGAATTTATATTGTGTTATCAATTTGTGTTGATATTATATGAAAGAAAGGCATGTATATTATATAATCGACACATTTTTATTTTGTATAATCGATAAATATTGATAATTAATTATATAGTATCGATAGATGTCTATATTATATTATTGATAAATATCGAATGTTCTTAAAAAATAAAAAATTCGATATATATAAAAAATGTATACGATAAATATCGATATTTTATAATCGATAAGCATCGATTTCCAGCCTCACTTCAATAGCTACGTCTTTGACTATCGATTATCCTCAATGCATAACATCGATATTCAGCTCCTCTTTATCGTTATGTTTAATACGAAAAAAATCGATTGTGAACCCCTTTAATAATGATAATAAATTCTTGTTGTGCCAGGGTATATTCTAGCCGAGCACCATCGACTCCTAATGAATCTGAATTGTAAATCATAAATAAATCTCATAAGTCCGTAGCATAATGCAAACTGTAATTAATTAAATGAATTAAACCGACTGTTTGTTAAAATCAATATTTGCAATTGTTATAAATAATAAAATAAAAAAATAAAATAAAAAAACAGGCTGGCAACCAGGCATTCGCAAATACAGTATTATTATTATAATTATTAAAGATATTACATATGCGTTAATGTAAACAGCAGTCAGTCGACAGTGCTCCGCTGGTAGATACCCTGTAGCTAGGTCTAAGATATGCCTATAGTATTCGACTTAAAAATATTCGTATATACTTGATAGGCTTTTATGTGTTTCTACAGGGTATAAACGCGCAATAAACTCTTAGTTCAGTGTGTGTGTGTATTGTTTTTCGATATGTTTGTAATTTGTCATTTGCTCTTTAACGGTTCAATTTGTTCATGTCGTTATTTTCTGGTCTGTTTATTTATTTCGATTTTTTAGCACTTTTTGCTGGCGCCAGTAATTTGCATAATTAAAGCCGTCGTTCAGATAGTGAAATAAGATAACGAGCTACAGGTAAGTCAGTCTATTTATAATGGAGCGATTTGCGATTTGCATTGCAAATTTACATATGTTTTATATTTCGAGCTGTTAACAAATTTATACGCCTCGCACATGCGAGAAATGTGTGGGCTTGGTTTTGGCCGGGCTTTGGTTATATTTTTAAAATAAGCATTCCATTGGGAATTTCTAAGCGATTCAGGTTGTTTGGGACAGATTATTTCGAGCTGCCAACAAACAGATGACAACATGTGGGAGAGCAATAAAAACAGCGACGATAGTCGTAAAATTAACTATTTCTATGCACATAAAACAAACTAAGTAGCTACGACTAAAGTGCCGGAGCAAATTTAATGACACTCCGCGTTTGTACAGGCTCGAGTATGTTGTAAACAAACTAATCAAACCTGATGCGAATGACTGCACATTAAGTATATTCAATTCTATGAGCATTGCACTTGTCCTCTCTCGAGATCTTGAGAAATGTCGTCATGGCTTAGACACATATATTGACTATTAAGCCCCATTGATTGAGCCTACTCAATTTGTCTTTATTAGACTTACAAACTAGCCATCTAACTTTTATAGGGTTACACTCGAACGACATTTCAAGTACAGTTCGTGCTTGAATATTCCTAAAGTAAATGAAGGAGTGAAATGAGTAAATGAGAATGAGCAAAAAGTACTTAAAGCAAGAATCTTCATGCAATGAAATCGATTTCTTGCATCAAGTAGTGTGTATTTAGGTCTGAATTCAGCTAAATTTCTTGCAAAGGCAGTTGCCAGATTTGATAAACCTTTTTATTCGATTCGGGCACAACTTTTCTCGTTTTTTTCGCTGAGTGTAGCATCGCAACATGCATATCCAGTGTCTGTTCAGCAGCCCTTGGCTGAACTTTTCTTTTGGATATAATAGAGGAAGAGATTTGTTCGCTATGCCCTTCATATACATGTGTTAGAAAAGGGTAACTGCCGTTGTACAAGGCTTACCCGAGTCCATATGGTAAATATATTTTTAATCAGGATGACGAGCAGAGTCAATAGATTCTACGCGTCGATATTGGAAGCTACAACAGCAGGATGAAATATATATTCCCCATATTCATAGCCAAAACGTATTAACTATTATTTTTGTCGATGTCGAACCACATTTCAATAATATCGATATATATCGATTTCTGTGAAGGACTTTTCAAGCAAAACTCTCTAATTATAAGAGCTAGAGACTTTTAATTTCATATATATTCTACTAGATCATGTGCAAAACGAGTTTAAAATTTTTTTTGTCGATATCTCTGCACATTTCAATATCGATTTTGGTAAAGGGTTTTTCAAGCATAACTCGATAATTATAAGAGCTGGATTACATGCTCAATTTACGTTAACCGTTGTTTGACGATATCTCGATACTTTTTCAAAATGACGATACGAATCGATTTTTTAAAGTAGTTTTTTAATCATAAGTCGAACATTATAAGAATTAGATGCATCAATCGTGCTGTTTAGATTATTGTATAGAATATACAACTTAAAAGTATATAATATTTGTATATACATAAGAAATATTTTGCCATTTTACTATAATAAATAATAATACAAAATCATAAACATTTTTGAAAAGAGCGCTTCGGTATACACACACATATGCTCAGTATATCAAAGCTCTGAAAACTTCGTAAAGATTGGACTATAAATAGCTTGCGGGAAGAAAAAGAACTGTCGCTGTGTGCGGTTGTGTGTATCTGTGTTCCTTTGCGTAGAGAGTATTTCAGTGTATCTACATTTCACCTGTTTTACTTGGTTAACCGTGTTGCGTGCAAATGACAAACCTCTTTGTTCGATAATTCTATAGATACAATAAACAGTTGTCTGGTAAACCGAGAGTTGTGCAATAATTAAGATGCGGCGCAGACTACAGGACAATGCTGCGCTGGCAGTTACGTCAATTTATGTGCTTGTTTTAGACAGCTTTGCTGTTGGCTGTTGCACGTAGTTGTTTTTGTTGCTGTTGCTGTTGTATCTGCAATGGCCATAAAGTGTATCAGCTCGGGTCTCATTCGATATGCACACGTACCATCGTGTGTGGCTCATGCAATTTGTGCCACTTGACTAGGCTGGAGGTCGTTTGGAGGGGCGGTTGCCCTGCCGACAATTTCAATATATGCAGCTCATGTCAAGCCGAAAATCTTTTTATTGCTGCAAGCCATAAATATGCATATGGGTAGCGTTTGGGGGGCTTTCATATTGATGAGCATCTAGACAGCTTCAAGCGATAGCGGGCTATCAGCATGTTCGAAGTGCATTTCAGCCCCTCTTCCCTCTCCCATCTCCCCTGACCACATCGCGCACTCGGAGCCCCCCCTACATCAATTTACCCCCTGGCAGTGAAGGTCAAATTGAGCTGTAGTTAGTTGGATTTACGTCAAGAGCTGCGCAAACACTCTTCGATAAAATGGCGAAACGGAATGCCGGAGAAAAGTTTAGCTCGACCAGCCAATCTGTCTATCAAAAAGCGCATTTGTCAGTCTCACATCAACGAATCTGGCGGATCCGCCTTACAAACTTTCAAATTGTCCACGAAAGTTTCGCCACTCAAATTGTGTGCATTCAAAAACTGACTTTCTACACATTTGGAAGGGTGTGTGTGTGCGTGTGGCAGTTGCATATGGTGCACAAGTACACTCAGAGAAATGAGGGATACTTAACCTTATTCCGAATCAAAATCTTACTTTAAGCAGATATTTGATTTAAAAACTGAAGGAAAAACTCAGAGAAAAAATTAAGAATTAATTATTGAATTATAAATGAAGAGTTGTTTATTTTAAGCTATGAAATTAAAACCAAATTCTTGTTTCAAAAAGTTATTTTGACCTAAAAACTTTCGAATAAATGACTTAATTTAAGTCACTTTTCAAGAATTCAGCAATTTGAAGCAAGGTTTACATTTTAAGAACATTTAAAAACAAAACATATTGGCAATTTAGAGAAGGAAAACTCTTTTTTTATTGTTATATTATAATTGTATAGGCGCTTCATTTTTTCGCTGAGTGTATGTACTTTCCGTTTATTATGTTCGACATATTTTTTATTTAGCCAAGCTCAAGAGCTGCTCTCTTCGAGTTTTATAAAACTGCGGCAAGTGGCAACAAACTTTAAATAACATTTGCATTCGCTTTCAAGCTAAGCAGCTGAAGGTGCAAAACGATGTCCTTCCAGGACATGCGAAAATGCTAACTGCCACACACACACACACACACACACACACACACTTGAGTATAGGAATATTGCTAAGAGGACGAAAATAACCATGACAAATATTCATGACAGCAAATGTTTACACATGTATCTTGGCTTGCTCTAGAACTTTTAAGGAGAAGCTAAATAGCATCAAGAAATGTAACCAATTCTTTCAAAGAAGCGAGAACCGGGCTCTGAAGTCTGGTTGTTAAATATTTGAGTGCTATAGCTGAATAGCTTATGAATATATTCCCCGCAGGCTCAGATAAAGAGGGTAGCATGACTTGTGCTTATATTCTAAACAGCCTTGAGGACTTCCTCTATGAAGGAGTTAAATGGCATCAAGAAGTGAAATTTCAAAAAATTTCAAAAATGAAAAACAAAGAAACTTGTCTGAAAGTCTGGCTGGTACATATATGGGAGCTAAAGGATTTGCTGATTTGTGAGTGCATTGGGTAAATGCTTATAAAAATCTTCAATACAGTGTTGAGGAGCTTCGAAGAAGTTATGAAATGTAAACAATTCCCTCATACAATACACATTCAAAAAGAACTTGGATCGTTTCTCAGTCTAATACATATATGAGTGCTATATAAGTAAATAGTTTATGAATATATTCTATACAGACTCGGATTTGTGCTGATATAATGTGACACAAACAGTTCGTACCACAATAAGTGGAGCCTTGAAAACGCCAACTTGATCGGACTTTAAGCACCGAGTTCATCGAGAACAAGTGTATGTGCAAGGGAACAGGGTATCTTCCCGTCATCCACGTCCGATTTAAGAAGCCACTCACTTGCTGTCAAATGCTTGACAGTTTTCGGTCCTTAGACTTCATTAGTGAATCGCTGCGGCAGGGTTGTTTGGTAGAGTTGCCATAGTTTCGCACATTCCGCATTTGTTGGGCAGTAACTAATTGGCATCCACTTGGATGAACAATTATATTTGTGTTTTGAATTGTAATATTGAAGCGGCATTGCATAATAACCATTTGGATAGCTACACTGTGCGGCACAATTGCGAACACGGGCTGGAAAATATGTATTTTAGTTATTTATTTAGACGAATTTTGTTTATGAATTCGTATCTAAACAAAACTAAAACGTTTTGAGTTAATGGATTCGGGTTATTCCCATAATCAGCATATGGTATTTAATAAACATAAATTCCAGCACTCAACCAATGAACTTGTTTGGCCTCTCTCGCAGGAGGGAACAAGTTGTGCTGAAATACCCAAATGCCCGAAGAGAAGAAGAACTTATCAAACAATTCTTGTTTAATTGTGTGTCGTAATTGGATAATTAAAAAATCCATAAATTCATATAGGCTTAATGGATTTTGATATTTTTTGTCGGTTCATTAATTTAAATACTATTTCATTTAATATTTTTTTTTTTGGTGCTAATCGCATTAAAAACGGGTGTGAAATCCTAAATGAAATATTGCACTTTGCTGTTTATCTTTGATCTTTGGATTTTTAATGCGACTAAGCGCTATGAAGTAGAAAAAACTAGTTTTTATGTTTTTTTTTTATTGTATACTTTTATTTTTGTATTCTTGTCGAACTAATAACTAAATGCAATAGGCATAAAACACAGCATATGGTGGTCAACGGTAACGCTTGCGCTCAGGTACTTTTAGAATTGGCGGGGCACAAAGGTGTTGGGATCGATGAGCGTGGCCACCTCCCAGGGATACACCTTCGAGGGTCCGGGGATGTGACTGTTGTAGGCGGCTGCAAAGTGCAAAGGACATGGCGTGCAGGTTAGCTGAAGAGAACACTACACCTAAAAATTGTGGCCTCAAGCTTACCTATTATCTTGTTTATGGCCGTCTGTGCGTCCAGCAGTTGTGCGCCAGGTGCTGGAGCTGCATTGGCCAGGATTAGGCAAACGGCGGCGAATACCAAAACAATTGCAAAAAGTTTCGACATTTTTGGTTGTGCGCTTGTTGATGCTTCGTTGGGACTAGTGCCAAGTATAATTAGCCAAGTCGCCGCAGCCGCTATTTATATCAAGTTCAGGGTTAGAGAAAGACGCCGCCGAGAGTCGGCCATGAATGGGAAAGCCAAAAGCCGCAGGTCTCAGCTGTTCGAAATTGATTTCTTGTTTTCAGACGCCACGATTCATTTCGATGGCGTCTACGCAAATATGTGGGATATATAATCCTCCCGCCCGCCACACTCAACAAAAATAAGATTAAAAAAAAACAGAAAACGGGTTTCGCTAAAGAACAAACGTGCTCTGGGAATATCCAATAGCATAGAAAGTAAACAAATCGTGCGACAGAGCATTATATTAAAATATTTATACAAATATTTGTTTGTTTTTTGTAATATTAATTTATATGGATTTTCAGCTACATCTTTTCAATTATGTACACAAATTTTTTTTTTTTCTGTTTTTGTTCTTGTCTTTGGAGCATATTCGAGCCTTTGCATAAGACTGTTTCGGTTCATTGTACGAAACGACGATGTTATTCGGTTATTCGGTTATTCTTTTTGTTTTGTTCTGGATTTTTGCGGTTTGGTTTTTCCCGCCGCCAGCTTTTTATTTGATGTCCGGCGCCGCGTCGAGATCAAAGACCAAAAATCGTTTGATATTGCGATTTTGTCGCCTTTTGTTGTGGATGCCGAATTCATAAATAAACCGGTTCGCTTAAAGAAAGTAAAAACTTTTGTCGCTACGTTTTGTCTATTAATAAAATATATTCTAATTCTTTCTGGTAAATATTAACAGAGAAAATGTCAAAGGTCGAGCAAAGGGCTTAGCATGATAAAAACACAATCTTTTTGTACTATGATGTTGTTTATTATATTGTGTTTCTTTCACAACAACAAGATATTCTGTTTATACCCAATCTATTATATTTTGTTTTTGTTCTTTAATAACTTGATACTCTTTTTATGCCCAATGCATATACCCAGCACCTTGCTTTGTGCAGCGGGTATCAGTTTAAAGGAAACCAAACTCTCGGGCTGTTGGCTTCTAAAGGTCCTTCAGGCAGCTGAAAGTGGTAACAGCTGCAGGGCGACAAGCTCGCCAACTATATGTGTGTGTGTGTGTGTGTGTGTGTGATTGTGTGTGTGATTGTGTCTGTGTTTTGTGTGTCTTTTGTGTGTGTTTTGGTTTTTGTGTGCAGATCCAACTGTTTGCGAAATCCATACGCTTTTAGGCATATTTGACACGCTCGCTTAAACATGCGCAAAAGTTTGATTGGAATTTGCGTTTTTAGCATATGCCTCCACCCAGTCCCCACCTTCTTTTTGTGGGCTCCATCAAAGACATTGTCTTCAATATAATGTGCGTTATGCTAATACAGACACGTGCCGGCTTGACTAAATTGTCAGCATCCTAATTGATTGAGACAAATGCGAGACGAGCTGTGACGACAGCACAGATGAGCTCCAGCTTCCATTCCCAGCTCCCAGCTCCCACTCCCAGTTCCCATTCCCAGCTCCCACTCCCACTTCTTTTCTTCTGTTTGTACTTGTTGCTCTGGCTGTAATGCATGGGAATCGTTTCTTGGGCTGGCATATGGGCCCATGGTTTATGAATCGTTCATCGAGTACGCGCGTCTAATGAGGCAGTCGTGCAGTGAAATAAAGCTGCTTATCGCACTGTTTATTAGCCGGCAGTTATACAATCTAACCCCGCTCGCAGCCCGCAATACGCGTATCCTTCCGCTCCTCTTGAAGCACCACGCATACTTGACAGCCAATATTAATAATGAACATCAACGAATTCCCAGGCATTACATTCACATACATAAGTATGTGTGTGCTGGATTAGATTAGGCGAAAGCAGATCGAAAAGTTACGGAATTGATATAAGATAAAAGTGGGCTACATTAAGGCATAATCGAAATCAAATTTAGACTTCAATTAGTTAAAAAAGCTTGACTCATAAAAACCATGAAATGTGTTAAATGATAACATTACTTAAATTAAGAACTGGATCCGGTTTTTGCATTTAAAACAATCAAAATTATGTGTGAATAATTAAAGATAAAATAAACAAGCATTTATACTGAAATTTCCGGTTGGGTTTGAACCGGCGACTTGTTCGATGCTTAGACACCTAAGAGCCCTTTCGGCTCTTGACGTCACGCTTGCAAAGCACATAGCTGCCGAATTGATGGCCAAATCAAAGGGATGCTTTGGTATAAATTCTCAAGCTCTTAGGTGTCAGTCAGAGAAGAAACTCTTTCGTATATATATATATATATATATATATAATTACAATAGCTGCCCTCGGGCTGTGTAGATAATTTGTGCTGTGTACAAATTTAGTAAAGCACAAAATATTTGTGCTTGGGGTGTTATAAAGAATACACACACTCACACACACGCACACATGCACACATACATAAACAATAACAGCAACAATGAAAGCCTGACACAATAGGGACAAAGGCAGCAGCTGAGCATAAACATATTACCCCGAGGGTATTTTCAAATTATACGCTTATAAAAAATTGCTTGTTGATGGCGTTGCTCTTTATATTTTTTATATATTTTTTTTTGTTATTTTTATTTACTTGTTTTTATGTATGCATTTGCAGACGGGGCGCACGGGGCGTATGCGCAACGTGCGGGCGAACCCCCGCAAAGGATTATGTGCGAAGTCAAGTAATTTGTGGAAAGAATATAAAGCTCAGCCTATTTACATACAATCATTATTGCGGTGCTCTAGACTTGATTGATGTGGCATTAATTAGCCTTAGCCACGCGCTAAGCACAACATTTTGTAAACTCTAAACTGTAATTAAAAGCATGTGCGTACATAAGATTAATTATTATTCACCCTTCCAAAAAAAAAAAGAGGAAGCAAGTATATGTGGCATGTAAATTTACCATAATGCTGTTGTGCATTTCATTATTCGTATATTTCAAGAGATATAGATTCATTTGGGTGACAGCATAACCATGTCAACAGCTGACTGAATGAATTGCACGAATGAATGCTTGAATGCTTCAATGAATCCAGTTCCAAAATGAGTTCGGCTTTTTCAATCGAATGAATAACAAATGTTGCACACTTTGCGGCGTTCTCGATGCCTTTGTGCTATGCGTGTTGATTTGTGCCAGAGCTAGCCTTCGCAGCCTCACACTCGTATCTAGCTACTTACACCCATTCACATACCATACACACACACACACACACACCCATTCTCGTGCGCACAACACACGTGTGTATCTGATTACCTGACACACACAAATTATTTTGTCAAGCGGCTTGAAGTCATCTTCGCAGATAGATTTTCGCCGCTACGTGAAAATTTGATTTATTATCTTGTCGTCTATATATTCTATTTCTCAAACCAGTAAAAGTGTGAATAGAGTAGTCGACTAGAAGATACCCTGGGCACTTAATATGTAATATAGAGAAGATATTGAATTAGCCTTTAATTATTATTCTCTTTATATACCTTCAAAACTTCAGCATATTGATATTTATCGTTTTGCTAAGAAAATAGGATAGGTATCGATCATTTTAGGCATCTACATACCAAACGCATATCGATATTTATCGTTTTGCTAAAATACAGAGCAGTTATCGATAATTTTGAGCATTTACTTTTTAGCCGAACCTAAAATGTTGATCAAGAATATATAGAATAATCTATACACAATGCTGTCACCTTCAATCTGCCGCATACGCTTGCAAGAGACCATTATATCTGCTCTGCTTCAATGTTACAGGGTATACAAATTTTTTGACATTTGTACTTAGCTGTTGCCAGGTGCTAAATGATGTTATGCAAAGGTTTTCCATACAGATACAGCCACGTTTTCGCATCGAAACCTTCGTCTTTCAGCTTGGCACGTATTTCAGCTACAAAAATATTTATCTTTCAAGCACATTCAGCATCAGATAGACAAACGCGCCAGGATATAAATATATTGACAGCAGCAAAGCCACCTAAATCGGTCAAGATAATGTCAAATTGGATACTTAAACGCTTTAGCTTAGTGCTTACTGCTCAAGTGTCGAGCACCTATTTTGAATGCGTAATGCGGGGTTAATTTCAGTTGGAGGAAGGGATCAAAATGAGCAAAACAAAATCCCTTTTGCCATTTGCGTGTTGCCGCACATCACGAATAACACTTTAAACTTTATGACTGTGAGCGAGTGTGTTAAGTTATCACGTCTTGTTTACATATTGTTTCAAATTATGGCAATAAAAATAACAACGAACACACATGCTCTTCTCTATTCTGCTCGCATTTAAATGAGAATATGCTTACGCTCTGCATATGCTAGTCGAAATTTATTTGTATATGTTGTAGAGTTTGACACAGCATAAATGTTCTGTTTAGTACATTAACATTTGAATACCCTACACGACTCTGTTCGGGAGTTTTGGCTCTCGTAGACGACACAAGAATATAAAAAGCTGAAGAAAACTTGAAGTAAATGAAAATATTATCCGATTTGGCCAAATTCGAAATATCTAAGGGAATTGTTTGCTTAGCTTTTACTTTAAAGCCTTTGCCAAACGGACTAATTGATTGATGGACTGACCGATTGATGAATAAGGCCCTATCTAAATGTAGGCCTGCTTGGGGTTTTGGCGAATTCCACCAGTAATTGTGGAAAATTGGTGGAAAACAGTTGGATTATTATTGATTTTTACTAAGCAATCGACTTCACATTCATTAACTTTGTAACAATTTTTTTTTTGTCGAAATATTTCATGCGTGGTAAAAAAAATATGGTAAAATTTTGTGTGTGCGAAATTTCGGGTTCAAACTGCTTTTAAATCTTCAATGAATTGTTGTCTTTACATATTTATAGTTTCCGATATGTCTTCTTCAATAAATTATTGTCTCAGTGTAGTGCTGCAATTGCAACTAATAATTGTTTGTCAAAGGCAATAAGAGCTGCATTTGTTTTCGAACTGAAAAAGCCAATTAAATTCAATTATTTGGTGTCTTTTTCTGCTGCCAGGTTCGAGGTAAACAATAAATTACTTGGCACACGATTAAATAAGGGCAGTTCTAGGAAGCATGTGTGTGATATGGTATATGGAGGTACATTGTTATTTAAGCTAGTTTAAATCGCAAACTCAAAGCGCAATTTATGATTCTGCAAAAAGTCCTTGGTATTTACACCTAAAGCAACAAGGATAAAGGACGAGGTATCGGTTTCATTGCTGCTCCAAAGAACTGACGCATAAGCCTCCGACATGGTAACATATGCTGGTGTTTGTCTTCTGGATGGCTTGCTGCCTCGCTGGTGGCTGTGGGGGGTTGGTTGGTTGGGTGGTTGGGTGGCTGGGTGGCTGGATGAATGAGTGGGTTGCTGGGGTGGCAGCTCATGCATAATTAATCATGTTGTGTCGCCGATGTCTTGTGCGTTCAGGGAATGCGCTTGTCAGTTGACATGGTCGCGCTTTTTTATCACTGCCAGAGGAAACGCAACGCTATATTTATCTAGTTACGACCTGTTCCAGTTCTTGTCCCTGTCGCTGTCCCTGTCTGCTGTCGCCGTCGCTATTCCTCTCCCTGCTCCTGTGCCAATCCCAATCGTCGTCATAAACAGAAATCTTACGACACGTTTCCCAGCGGGCCAACCCAGTTCGTCTTCATGCTAATGTCGAGTAGGCGCCGAGCACGTTTTCCTGCGATAATTGTTGACGTATATCACAGGAAAGAAAAAATACACAAATATATATATATATATATAAAATATATAAAGGAATCTAAGCAATACGCTGTGTTTTGGGGACCTGTTAACGCAAATTGCCTTTGAATGGCTCCTGAATGTTGATGTGGCAACTTTAACATTATTTCGCCTGACAGTATAAACAATTTTCTTTTTATTCGCGGCAGCACTTTGGTCTTCGAATTCGCATAATTGAAATAAATATCTCGCCCATGTTGTGTGGGTCGCACTGGATATTTATTTATTTTTATTTTTTTTGGTTTACGCACTTGACGACGAATGGGCCCATTTTATTGACGCGGGGGTACTTTCTTTTTTTTTTTTCTTGCCATTATAATAGCTGCGTAAAAGCATTGTCATGGAATTTGATTTTCACTGAAAAACACTTTATAGATAAAATTTATGATGAATGCATGGATAACTTTGTATGTTGTTAGTTGGGGGCTAAGTGCTTTTAATTGGTTGAAATTCTAATTCAAAGCAGAATGGCATTTACTTTTATTACTTGTTTTCATTTAATGCCACCAAAATATCTGCCATAATAGACGTTAAATAATTCATTTAAATATTCTCTACTTTTTCAATTTTCAAATTCGTACTCACTTTGGCGCGCTCGTGTTGCAACATTCGCTGTTATCGGCCTATCGATATTTATTTGACATGCGCACAGGCATCGATACCCAAAACAGCTGTGCTCTGCGTGTATGTACTCATACAATATGGCGTTGTTTTGTAAAAACTAATAAATGTTTGGGCCTTTTGCTTGAAACAGTGTTAAATTGTGCAATTAGAGAGCGGGCTATAAACATTATAAAGATTGCGTCAGACCAAAGGAAAAAGAGTATATAGAGAACTGTAAAGTGGACCGTGAAAATAAAGAAAACAAATTTGCTCGCCGAACTGTTTGTGGGGGCCGGCGTAAATATTGAGGCGCCAAAAAGCACAAAACAAAATACGAAATGGAAGAGGAAATAACGCCAGCGGCGACCACAAATGGACTAGCTGAGAATGGAGAGGAAGTGGAGACGGAGCCGCAGCCGCAGCCGGAGGTGGCGTCTGCCACAAATGCGTGGGAGGCCAGCAGCGCCGTTGTAGAGGAAGAGGAAGCAAACGCGAACACTGTTGTTGTGTACATGGCAGAGGTGCGCAGCGAGAGGGGCGGGGGTGTTAGATAAATCACAAGAGTAAAAACATGCTTAACATTTTCTAGGGTAACGCGGCGCCGCATGTCGAACCACAGTCGTCGGTGGTGGCAGAGGCAGCGGAGGAGCATGACGAAGAGGAGGAGGTGGATGGCGACGAGGAAATGGGTGAAGTCGAATATCTAGAAGACGAAATGGCTGACGATGAATGCGAGGAAGAGAGGGAGTCAACAGAAGTAGAAGAGGACGCATCAGCGGCGGTCAATAATAAAGAAGGCGAACCAACAACAACAGCAGCAGCTGCTGCAGAAAGTGCGCCAAGTGAGACAGCTGAGGAGCCTGTGGAAGACTCGATAGACGAAGCTGTCGAGGAGTCTGTAGACGATTCTGTCGAAGAAGCTGTGGAAGAACTAGTTGAGGCAGAGGATGAGGGAGAAATCATCACAGGTGATGATGCCCAGGCAGAGCCAACAGAAGAGGCGAATGCCAGTGCACGATCTGGTGCGCAAGCCCAGGTGGAGCCCGTGGATGAAACACAGTGCCGTGTCTGCACCACCAAGGAGCAGCTGGTCAGTCTCTTCACCAAGACAAGCGAAGGCAGCACACCCGCCGACATGTTGTTGCTCCTTTGTCCCAGTGTATCGATAGCGCCTAAGGACTTTATGCCGCAGTTCATATGCAACAGCTGCCTGGAGAGTCTCACAATTGCCATAAAGCTGCGACAGCAGCTAGAAACCACCGAACGGGAACTGCGCAAGCGCTTGTCACGCAGCAAGAACAAAGTGCGTCGGCCGCGTGGCTATGTGGTTATAGATGCGCCCGTCTCCGACTCGGCCAGCGAAGAGGACGAGGAGGAGCTTAACGATGATGTCGAGTTTAAGGTCTCCGATGTTGCGGGCTCCACAAGCGGCGACAGCGACTCTGCCGATACGGACATCAGTGAGAAACGCAAGCCGGGCAGACGACGTGGCCGCAAGAAGGGCACAAAACGATCGGCGGGCGGCAACAGTCAAGAGGAGGAGAACCACAAGAGGCGCAGTCTCCAAACGTCACCCGCCGCCGCCTCGCAGGGACCTTTCGAGTGCGACCAGTGCGACTTAAGCTTTCCACGGAAACAATCCTATGTGATGCATCGCAAGATGCACGACTCTCGCCATGAATTCCACTGCCAGATATGCAACAAAAAGTTCAAGGTGCGTGGCGCCTACAAGACGCACATGGAGCGTCACGCGGCGGAGCGTGCCCAGTTCCGTTGCGAGCTGTGCGCCCAGATATTCCGGCTGCGCGCCGAGCTCAAGCGGCACATGGCCCTCAGCCATGATGAGCATGGCATCATCTACGAGTGCAAGCGTTGCCAGCGCACGTTCCTCACACAGACGCGCCTCCAGCGCCACCAGAGCACCAGTTGCAACCGCTATTCGGAGACGAAAGTCAAGCGCCAAGCCATGGAAGGTCATCCCAGCCAGGGACGGGATCTGTTCAAATCGGTGGCTCCCCTGACGACAACCTACTGGAGCGACAGTTTCTCCGACTAAGCTTCGGCTCCATTCTGAATAAAATTTTCAATAAGTCTACAGTTTAGTTCAGACACAAATGCAGTGCATGTAGAGTTAAATACAAATGCAAATGTACCACACGTACTATTCAAGATATAACTCGTGTGTGTGTGTGTTTTTTATACCCTATAATTTTATCGGGACCTGCGTAACGCTTGGAAGGACAAATCTTCAATCCTATAAAGTGTATGCTTGAACAGTTTCAGTTCGACTTTATATGTCAGTCAGTATATATAATGTAAAAGCATCGGATTATTTATCATATTGCGGGCAAAGGAAATTGAGTTTTGTATGAAAAACTGTCTTGTTTTCTCAAACACGTGTTGACATATGCTTATGCTTATTGCTTCCATAGGAACGAGCAGTCAAAAAGTGAGTTTGTCTTTGTTTATTTGAAACTTCTTCATTTATTTTTCTTTTTGAAACTCATATATTACTAGTTCTTTAGTTTTTCTAATATATTGATTTCTTTTTCATATATTATTATTTTTATATTGACCAGATCTAACGAGCATCGAATAACTATATCCTATAGATTCCTATAGATAAGGAATCTTAAAAAAAAATTGACTTTCTAGAAGCCATTTATTTACTTCTTAAGTTTTCTAAAAACACTTTATTAGCTAGACTAGTTTTGATATAATATTTCGGTTCTATATCGGATAACTATATCATTCAATAGGAGAAATCCATGGTAGGAAAGGGTGTTTGATTTTCCCCACTATATAGAAACTATTTTTTTTTGTTCTGTGATTTACCTTTTAATTCCCACATATAGCATAATCGGAAAAGTTTGCCCAATTTCGATTAGTACATCAAAATTTTTAACTAAACATCCGTACGGATTTTTCCAACTAAACTTTAATCTCATTAGATGTTCATTTCATATGAATTTATCTAACTAAGCCTTCATTCCATTATATGCTCATTTTATGATGTTGCGGCAGTCTCTAAAACTGTATTGAATTAACTAGAATTTATACGGGCTTATTTAATCTTATTAAACAGATTAAATACATTTGATCAAGGGTGGAGAGTTGACTAGCTCGTAAATTGGCATTAAGCCCCGATTTGATGCTGCAAAATGAAAAGTTAAACGCCAATGCACACGATGCTCGTTAAGCGCTGCATTGGGGCATAATAATAATAATAACAATAATGTTGTTGCATAATGTGCGTAATCATAATGTTAACTTAATGTTTGTCCTGCGCCATAAGGGCTTAACTGCCAGGATTATGTGCTCCAAGTTGTGACAATTGTGCGCCTGCAGCTGGCAAAAAAGACTTGTGGCAGTGGCAAAAGATGCTGTTGCGGTTCAAATTGGTTGCCCGGAAGAGGGCTGCGGCAAGCACTACACTAACTGCAGCACTTACACGTACTTTCAACCCCAGACACTGAGAGAAAAACTAGGTACTAGATTCAAGTAGAAGTGCTTCCACATTTACCAAATGTCAAAAACAAATGAAAATAATATTGAAAAATGTGTTAGTTGTGGAAAACAGGACTCGAGAGCTGTACCTTTGGTTTTTGCCGTGAACCGAACCAGTTCAAAATACTTGCAACAAGAACTTTCATACGTGAAATAAGCGTGAAACATTTTCAGTGGAAGTATAATTTCCAGAGTCTGGTGATTGATGAAGCAAAAATCTTTTGAAATATGAATTTTTCTCTCAGCTTTAGTATTTGAAAACCCACAAAATATACATTTGAGATGAAAACGAAATGCTTGCTTATTTCTCTGAGTGTAGTGGCATGTTGGCGGCCCAGTTTACCCGTCAGCTGGCATAAAGTTGTGACTGAAGATATCGTTTGTTTAAATGCAGAAGAAAACTTTTTGTACATTTTTATTTACAAAAGCAAATGATAAACCTTAAAAGCTGCGTGGGTGCTGTGAAAGGGCGATGGTGGGGGGGTGGTAGTTGTACACAATTTTCTAGGAATTCATGTTGTAACCGGGTCGAAACGAATGGAAAAGTTTTCCTTTGGGTTTTTTCTTTTTTCTAGATTTTCTTTTTTTCATTTAGATTTTGCCGCTTTTGCACGTCTTGACTGTTTGTTGTTGACTCCAGCTGCTGTTGCTGCCGCTGCTCCGGTTGCTACAGCGACTGCTCAGAAATGATGGATGGAGTGGTAGGTGGGCAGGTGATAGGAGACCGACGACACCGGATGGTGCGCAATGAGTGGTGCGTGGGAAATGAGCGGTGCATGCGAAATCAATGGCGCATGATGAACGATGGTTGGTGCGGCAACGTAATGCGAATGGGTTAGAATGGGGGCGTGGTAGCCGAGACCCAGTGCCAGGCCACGCTTGGCCTTGACCGAAGACTCGGAGTCCTGTTGCTGTTGCTGCTCCTCGGCAACGGGTGCGGCCAGGATGCAGGCAGCGCCAGCAATCAGCAATATTAACTGCACAATCCAATTTGCATTGTTTTTTTTTTTATTTTGTTTTTGGTTCCCCCCCCAGCAGGAATTTTCCATTTGCAGCAAACAGCAGAATAACATGCAACAAAAAATATACAAATTATAGGAAAAATTCAAATGAAAATAGATTTCATTCATTCAGCTGTCAGTCAACGCAGCAGCAAAGCTTATAAATGAGGCTGGCAAAAATTTGTTTTTGGGACTTACAAATTGCCAACTGAAGGCTCATTTATTATATTTTGTAAATTTTCTAATTTCCAAAATATTTACCAACAATTTTGCCGCCTCTCTAAAATATAAATTTGACAAGCCATAATTTTATTTGCATTCTATTTAAGCTTTTCACTCAAGTCTATTCAACTTTAACATTTCTCAACTTAAAGCTTTAAAGTTGCCTCGTGTTCAACTTACAGTGAATTTCATGGTGTTAAAGTATTTTCTTTATTTAATGGGCTTTACGCACTGCACTGCACTGTGTCTAAATTTGAACTAACGATATTTGCAGCCAGAATCTGTTTATTTATACAATTTTTTTTTGGTCGGCTAGAGACTCACTCAAAACTAAGTCAAACGCACTCATTAGGCAAAAAGTATTTAGGCAGCAGCAAAAATAGGAAAAATCATATAAGAATAAGAGAGTGAGAGACACGCACATTGGCTGTAAGTAACTATATGCCCACATCAAGTCCAAATTGTATCAAACAAGTTGTGTGTGCGTGCGTGTGTGTGTGTGTGTGTGTGTGTGCCTGGTCATGTGCGTTGCTCTGACAATCGACGGACATTCAGTCAGCTGCATAAATTGTATTTTGTTTGTTTTTCAATCGGAAAAACTATTCGGCCTACAGCACAAGTCACTCATGTTGAGTGTTGACTGGACTCGATACGCATAAAATTAATTGTAATGTATACGGATCATGTAGTTTTACTTATTAATTGATTTACAGAGACTAGCTCTTTTTTTAATGCAATTTAAAAGAATAATTGATCATATTATGAAACAAAAGGTGACAGCACATTTTTTTTTATGCGTGAGCTTTTAAAGCAGCTTTAAGCTGGATTAATTGTAACCAGCGAAGGCTGTAAGTTCCTTAAAGAATTGGTCTTTAGATGGATTTATCTGAATTTGTTGTGTGCTATAATCGGACAAGTTTCATAACATAAAATCTGAATGTAGAGCTTTAATAGAAATATTTCAGTCAGGCGATTCGGGAGTTTAATATTAAATCCAAGAGAGGGAAAGAGCTTTAAGTTGAAGAAATTGCAACAAGCGCGTGTAGCTAGGATCTCTCATATCGAAGCTTTAAACTGTAGAGATTTATTTTATTCACTTCTCACAATGTAACCTTAAAGCTTCGGCGTGCATTTAAAGATTAAGTTGGATTGCTCGCAACAAGTGAATAAATTTTTAGCTCTTTTCGAGCTTAAAGCTCTATTTATTTGCTACAATTTAATGCGTTTGTCATTTGTGTCTAATCTTGACTTGCAATGCTTTTTTAAAATCTAAAAATTATCATAACATAAAATCTGAATGTCTATGCTCTAAGCGGAATATATCATGCAGGCAGTGGCAAATTGCCATACAAACATTATATTTATTTTGTCTTTTATGTAAAGCCTCAGGCAGGCAGCATTGCAATTTGTTTTGCCTGTGGGGCGGCAGTCAAACGTAGAAGCACTTGATAAATTTGGCCAATAAATTTTTATTCAATTCCATTTTTGGCTCTAATCTGTGCAATTTGCAAAGCCATTTGCCCCGGCCAGGCCAGGCCAGGCCACGCCAGGCCAGGCAACAGGCAGCAACAAATGGTTTGTTACCCAGTTGGCGAACGCAAATTGAATTCCAAAATGCGTTCACCTAGTGGCAATTGTCTCAAGTAATAGCCACGGACAACTACAACAGATAGTTAGCGTGTATATGTATAGATGTTTAGTAGAACATAAACTCTGAAGTCTAAGTTCTCATTTTGAGCGAAATTACATTTTAATGGGCCGCGAGCGCGCTGAAGGATCGTTAAGGCAATTGGCGCTGCGGGAAACTCTTGCTGCTGGGCGAAGGGAAATGCGAGCTTCTGTTTGATAAGACTGCGCGCCTGGGACACACACTCTGGTTATGGTTTATGCTGCAATAAAAAAACACACACAGTATGTCTCTCTCTCTCCCTCTCTGTGTGTGTGCGTAACGGAACATTAATTAACAGCACAACAGCTAATGGCAGCAAAAAATCCGTATGGCGTTTATCTAAAGCTGTCAGTTGGCGCCATTTGCTTGTGTCTGTGTGTGTGTGTGTGTGTGTGTGTATCATACTGTGTTTGTGTTGCGTTACGCCACCTGCTTTTCTATTTCCCGCAGGAATTTCCCGCGACCTGCTAAGCAAAAACTTTGCACTCTGCTCTGAAGGACACAAAAAAGCAAATTGAATAAATTATTGTTTTTCTTGCAGAACTAGTCGAATAAATCTTTTAATGCGCAAAACATCTATAATTACTTGCCTATACAGCTCAAGCCCAGCTCTAGTTTTCTCTACACTTAGAGAAAGGTTCTATCTAAATTATGCGAAGCATGAAAAATTGAATAAAAGATATCATTTCAATTTCCATGTATTAAATATAGTTTTCTAAGAGGATGATGATAGTGCGATATTAGAATTTGATCCCAAAGGTGATAAAGTTTATAGCTCTATATATAAAACTGTTTGAGCTCACAGATCGACTGACTGCTCGTATGTGTGTATATATCTAGATTCTTATAGACAGAGCCATGCCTGACAGCCTGTCTATGTATTTCTATACGAAGTAGCTGCTCGGTTCAAAAGCTAACTTGAGAACACTTTGGCATAGATCCTTCTAGTTGTGCTTGTCAGCATATATGTGGGAAATCCGCTGGAACGGGTTACTTCATCATATACCTGTCCGGAAATTAAGTTATATAAAAACAATCGTTGTGTGTTTAAGCACAGCTTTGCTTTAATCGCATGCAAGAAGATTAACTACGGCAGTGCCTTTATTTTTTTGTATATTTTTTTAAATGCAGAAATACTATTATTTTAATGTGGCACAAAAGTTGATTTACCATAAACAAATACGCGTTAAATGTAGCAAAACGCAGCAGTTGGCTTTAATATGCGTTCTGGTTTTATATTTGTATTTTACGTACACACAGATGCGTATTTTGGTCGTTGAGGCATAATAAATATTGCAAACATTGTTAATAATTGTTGTGCAAGACAATAAAATGCGCAATTTCTGAAATGTTCCTTACGCCAAAGCAGTTGTTGTTGTTATTGACGTCTGACATATCCATCAAAATCAAATCATTGACAACTGGCAAAGACTCTGAAGTTGGAGCAGGCCCAGTTTGTGCGGCTGTTGTGTGTGGTGTGTGTGGCAATCGGCGAACAGACGAGGGCAGTTACTCAAAAACAAAAATTTGAATTGCAATTGCGAAACGGCGAACAGGATTTGATGTGAAGCTGAAGCCAGTGCTATAGCTGGAGCTGGAGCTGGACTCGGACTCGAACCCATTAGCCAAATGCAACACCTTCGTTGACATGTTGAACATTGGGGCGAGACTTTGATTTGCCAACTCACAAACTTGACTGATTTACGATGTCGCAAATATGTTTATCGGCCCCAAAAGAAACACAGATGCAAACATATATACATATATACTACATATAGAAAAGTTGTATCTATATCGTTAGCCAATTAACTGCTACGCCCAGCTACTCGCAACTGCAGTGTGACAGGTGTGCTCTGTTTAATTATACGCTAGCCGCGGGTCTCTTCAACTATGTCAGTCGGTGTGCAGACACATTTGCTGACAGACATTTCGCATCGGCCTGGACTCTCAGACGTGAGAGCAATCTAATTTATTTGACTGCAAGCATATTTAAGCTTCGGTGTTTTCTCATGGTCTCTAATTTTCATTTGCCACATTAAATTTTCGATCAATTATCGTTTGAATTATGTTGGCCAGTTTGGCCAGACGGCTGCTGTTGCTGCTGCTGTTGATGTTGCCTTCAATGTGGTTTGACATTTGCAAAATTGATATGGCCTGCATTTGGAAATAAAGAGCAGAGTTTATAGCCCGCTTGACAATTGCACAATTTACAAAAATGGCATCTGCCTTGCTCACAAAGGGGCAGCAACTGTCAATTGGTAATGAAATGCAGGCTTTTTTCTTCTTCGGCGAAGCCCTTTATGTCTCTCTGGAATTTTCGTTTCATTACGGGCTTTGCCTTTATAACTGTCATGTATTAGTTTTCCCAGTCGCAAACGTAGATTGAGCGACAAATATAGATACAAAGAATAAAAACATACAGGTACATATACATATACATACAGATACAGATACAGATACAGATACAGATACAGATACAGATACAGATACAGATACAGATACAGATACAGATACAGATACAGATACAGATACAGATACAGATACAGATACAGATACAGATACAGATACAGATACAGATACAGATACAGATACAGATACAGATACAGATACAGATACAGATACAGATACAGATACAGATACAGATACAGATACAGATACAGATACAGATACAGATACAGATACAGATACAGATACAGATACAGATACAGATACAGATACAGATACAGATACAGATACAGATACAGATACAGATACAGATACAGATACAGATACAGATACAGATACAGATACAGATACAGATACAGATACAGATACAGATACAGATACAGATACAGATACAGATACAGATACAGATACAGATACAGATACAGATACAGATACAGATACAGATACAGATACAGATACAGATACAGATACAGATACAGATACAGATACAGATACAGATACAGATACAGATACAGATACAGATACAGATACAGATACAGATACAGATACAGATACAGATACAGATACAGATACAGATACAGATACAGATACAGATACAGATACAGATACAGATACAGATACAGATACAGATACTTGTAGCTCTCTTAAGACTGGACACAAATGATAAAAATGGGATCTGACAGTCTTTGAAGATTTGAAAGAACTCGAAAACATATTAAATATCTGTAAATGTATGTTAGGTACGGGGTAGCGTCTAGTCGTGCACACTTAACAGTTGTTTGTTTTTTTGTGACAACATGTTTGATTTGGGGCCTGCATACTCTACGCGATAATTGTGTCCCTTGTGGCTAGCTTTTTCCTTTGTTATACTGTGATTTGTTGTTTATTTGGAATAATGTATCTGACAAATGCACACCTTATTAGCTTAATTAAGCTACTTTGAGGCTAAGCATGAATAGCGCTTCGAAAGTAAGCCAGTCAATCGATTTACTAAAGGTTTTTTCTTGTATTTCAGCGGTGGCCAGCATGATTTAAAGCCGAGACAAATTCTAAGCACAGCGAACGATTTTGATTGGAAAACATGCAGGAGACAAACATGGCCCAGCGGCAGAGGGAACCACATGTGGCGCTCAACGAGACGCTGCTCAAGGATCTGGAGATCACGAGCAGCGACATACAGGACTTTGTGAAGCTGCTCTTCGATTTCCAGAAGAAGAATCACTCGCAGCAGGACGAGTGCCAGGGCTATTGTCAAGGTGAAATCTACACCTGGCTGCGGGCATACAACGGCATCCATGGCTATGTCTCGCTATTGGTGAGTCCTGCAGGGATCACAGGGTTGCCAGGGCACGCGCGCTCATTAGCAGCGTGTTTTTTTTCTTGTGTGTGGGCAACTGCGACAGCCCCGGTGCTAATTATCTTGATGTCGCCGTGTCGCGCGCCAAGACATTTTTCACATTCAGTGGAAATAAATGAAAGCCTTGTCACAATGTCAAGGAATGTAAACCCTTTAGATTGCGAAGCGGGAAAGCGAAAGTGAAAGGGCTTTTCTTTTGTCCGCTGATGAATTTGTCTGTGCGCGGGCGTCCACAAGTCGACCCCCTCCCCCACCCACAACGGTAAGTTTCGGAAACATCCTTTTTTGTGGCCAGCGAAAATAGATTAAATGAATTTGTGTGTTTACATAATTCATAAGATGTTGGCCAAAACAAAAGTCCAACGGCATTAACAGCATTAAATAAGCTGTAAAAGGTTTGCCCAATTTGTTTTCTTTAAAGGCCTCAAATGAGATTTAATGCGGCCAAATAAAAAAAAAAAACAAAATTAAATTATTTATGCATAAAGGCGTATGCAAATTTAAATCAGAAAATGTTTTAGTTTTTGATCTTTTTGATCTGGTCAAGTCACAGAACAATATTTAATTTTTAATTAGTTCCAACAAAGGCAACCTCTAAGCCATGTGGTGCAAAACCAGGTAAATAACGTATTTTCAAAACAATTTTGGCCGAGAATAAACTAACACGCAAACATTTAAATACACATGTATGTATATCAGTATATGTATGACAAAAGAGCTTCCAGCTCTCTCTTGTCTATGCTAATAATGGGAGAGCAAAAAGTCTCATATGCGGTCGAGTCGTGCACATGAATAAAACATTGGCCAAACTGACCTGATAGGGTTTTTGCTTGCAAGGGACTACGTCTGGGTATGTGTGCGTGTGTATGCGTGTGTGTGTTGTATTTGTGTGGTGTGAGGCTTCCATCAGCTTAGCGCTTTCAGTCTGCTCAGCTCAGCTCAGCAGAGCTTTGTTTTGCTTTGGCATTTGTTTATTGTTATTTTTTGTTATATTCTGCGCTGATTGAATTTTTGAAGAAGGGTATATTGCAGTTGTGCATATTCTTAATTAGAACATATTAGAAAGTCGACTTAGACGACAAGAGTTAGAGATTGTAGAGCATTATCTCAAGAAATTGATATATTTTCTCGATAGTTCCACCCAATTTTGTTGGAAAATCTATAATTATTGATAAAGATCTGATCTTTGTGTCTGTAAAACTATTCAAATGCAAAAGATGTTTATCTATTTCTCTATAAATCTGTTTTCTGCAAAACCGATAATTGTCGATTTATCGTCTTGTTATCTCAGAGATTATGAGAGCTAGATATACAAAGGGTAAATTCTCGTCAAGCAAATTCAGATGAAGAATATTTCACCTTTTGAATACCCTATTTCTCCCAAAAAGAGGAAAGGCAATTAAGTTAAGTTATTTGAGAAGAGGGAGTATAGATTAATAAGAACATTATAATTGTTTCGTAAAACGGACTAGGCACAGGGTATATTGTGGTCGTGCACTCTCGACTTGAGCATTTCACTTACTTATTTTCCATTTTTATTTTCGTTATCCCTTGGAACCGTACAGATTTGCATATTTGGCACAATTGCCAATATATTAAATATAATGGTGCTGACCAGAAGGGAAATGGCCAAGGCGCCCATTAACAACATATTGAAATGGCTGGCGGTGGCGGATATGTTTGTCATGCTGGAGTATATACCCTATACGACATATCAGTACATCTACATGAAGCCAGGTGAGAATTGACTAGACCTTTAACATAAACGCAAATCTATATGTAAACATGTATTGCAGGCGAAAAGGACTTGAGCTACGCTTGGGCTGTCTATTTGCTGGTCCATATGCACTTTACTCAGATCCTGCACACAATCTCGATTGGTTTGACCGTGACTCTGGCTGTCTGGCGATATGTGGCAATCAGGTGAGTGCCACATGACGCTGACATCCTTGGACCCACTGACACTTTTTGCTCTTGCTAACTGCATAACACGGCGGCAATGTGGCTTCATTTTCTCTCTCTCTCTCTGTTTTTGTTTTATAGCAAACTGTTTCCATATTTCCATTTCCACAGACATCCGAACGGCAGCTGTGCCAATTTTCTGCTCGCACATTCCAGAGAGGCGATCCTCTTTCCCTTCATCATCTCGCCCATTGTCTGCCTGCCCACATACTTTGTGTTCAAGGTGCGCGAGACTCTCGAGGTGGACACCAGAGAGCATGAGGTCATGTACCATGTGTACTTTGACGTCGATTCCATGCTGTTCAGGTAAGCTGGCCAGGCTGACTGCCCTAGCTGATACCCTGTACAATTGCCTCTATTTCTGCTCGCTAGATTCAACTTTTGGATACATTCCGTGATCATCAAACTGCTGCCTTGCTGTATTCTGACTGTCATTAGCCTTGTGCTAATGCATGTCCTGTGCGAGGCTTCACGCCGTCGCCTCAAGCTCAAGGACTACGACAATCCCACCAAGTATGCCATCCAGCTAAATCTCAACGAGACGAAGTCCAGGCGGTGAGTGCAACTCTTAATTATCCCACATTTTATTTATCATTTATATATATCATATTCGTCATTTAAACGACATTTCATTGGTTTTCTGAATGGTTTTTTCATCTTTTGGGATAAATGTCATTCCATGTATTATTTTACATAATCTTTCATCTCATTCATGGCCATCTTCTTGTTTCTTTTTTTTGCTTGCTTCATCTCTTAACATTCATTCCATTTGAAAGTGTATTTTTGGTTTTAATTCATCGCTTGGTATAAATTCAGATTGATTTAAATTTGTTCCATTCCATTGTTCCACTCGATTGTTCAGTTTCATTGTTTCTTCCGTTCTATTAATAGGGGCAAATCGTCTTTTATACTAAATTCTCATTGCTTTTATTGTTCCATTGTTTCATTGTTCCATTCTAGAGTTCCATTACATTGTTTCTTTTGACTAATTTTTTTATTGATTTCAAACATTTATTCCATTGTTCCATTTCACTATTTCTTCGATCGACTTTATGTTTTGGAATAAATTTCCATCAGTTGTTCCATTTCCATTGTTTCTTCTCTGATTTATCTGATTTCCCTGTGCGCCTTCCTCTGCAGACCGCCCCGCTGTGATCGACGCAACGATCGCACCACTCTGCTGCTGGTGGCCGTCCTGATACTGTTCCTGGTCACGGAATTTCCTCAGGGTCTGCTCGGTCTGCTGTCGGGCGTGCTGGAGAAGTGCTTCTTTGCCCATTGCTATCCGCCCTTCGGCGAGCTGATGGATCTGCTGGCGTTGATAAATGCGGCTGTGGGCTTTGTGCTCTATGGCCTCATGTCGAAACAGTTCCGCACCACCTTCAGATCGTTGTTCTTCAAGCGGCACTTTGGCAGCAGCGAGATGACGCGCCTCACCCGGGTGACCACCACCTGTGTCTAGAAGCGAATGCCAAGGCGTCGAAGGCGCCGCACGTCGACAGAGGCGGAGACGGAAACGGAGACGTGCTTCGGAGCAGACTAGGAAGATGGGTGAAAGAAGGAAAAAGTGGGGTGTGGGCAGCTCAAAGAGATGCCTCTTGAATTTCTAAAAAGAAGTAAACTTTCAAAAAGTTGAACTGATGAAACTGTGTGTGCCGGGTAAGGGTATACCAAACTGTGACCTCTATGCAGTTGAGCCGACATTTTCGTAGGGTATTAAGTGCCATTTCCATTTAGCAGACACATAAAACGAGAGATTTCAAATGAATTTTGCAGTGGTTTATGAATTAGAATTTACTTTGTAACTGTTCCTTAGGCTTACCGAACATATACTATATACGAATATATATATATATATATATAGATTTATATATATATATAGTATATAAATTAATTTAAATGTAAACTGATCTATTTACGATTAACATGTCATCTGAGATATGCGAGGAACGCCAGCGTTTATTAAAATTAATTTACTAATAGGAGTTGAATACCAATTTTTAAGCACACATTGAACACTTGAAGTATATAAATGAAAAAATGAAAACAAATTAACTTAAATTAAAAAAAAAAAACAAAAACATTAATTTAAAATACGAAAAAGAATTTGCGTCAAGCGGACGTTGAGCCAGTGAGCCCCTGAGCTTAATTGTTCGCTTGTCCATTTGAACTTTGCTATTTGGTGTTAAGCAGTATAAATAATGCATTATTATTATTATTATTATTAATATATAAAGTATATATTTAAATGTAAATTATAGTATTTAAGGTGCGCAGCTAATGCATATTCATTGGCTTCTTCAATTTGTTTTTACGCCATGCGCGCCAAAACTGATTTTGAATTGAGTTTGAACAAGTTCCAATAAATGTTCGATGTGAGTTAATTAGCTTTTACAGCTATTGTTGTTTATTCTGCTCAGTTCTCGCATTTCAGTTCTCGCTGACCACGGCATTCACTTCCAGCGGGAGCTCCTCCTCCTTGCCAGACGCATCCTCCGCTCGCATCGAGTCCTCGCCATCGCCCAGTATACCCTGGCCGTGCGTTGAGATGCGCAGCAGGGACTTCAGTTTGGTGGCCTGAAATTTGAACTGCCAAAGAGAAGAGAAACTAGTTCAGGTTGCTCGACTAGAATATACCCTATAGTCCCTATTTTGTTGTTGCATATTCACACCGACAAACACATGCACTCACACACATATTTGTCTTGACTACCGAATTCTTATTCCAATTAAAAGTTTCATCGATTTGCCGCATTTTCGGGCTTTCATTTGGTTAAATTTAATCAAATTTGCAATTTGAATATTGAAAAGCTACAAAAATGCGGCAGCTGAGGGTAGTTTGAGTAAGTATTTGTGGCTTCCCTTCTTTTTTCTTTTTCTTTTTCTTTTTTTTTTTGTTAAGGTGGGTGGCTTGGGCTAATCAGTTGGCACGGCCAGGAGCCATTGGGCGCGCTGATAGACTACACGACTTACTTCGGTGGGCAGCAGCAGGTCCTGGGCGTGGCTCATGAAACGGTTGTAGTGCTCGGCGGCCAGGGCCAGACGTCCGGTCTCGTAGCAGAAGAGCGCAAAGTTGAGGAACACCAATGGATGCCGCTGGCCGCCCTGTTGTTGTCCACTGGCCAGACTGCAGGCACGCTCGAGCGCCACAAAAGCGTTCTCCATGTCCTCCAGTTTGCGTAAGCACACTAGAGCGCGGTCGGGGTAAGGGTATTCGAATTAGGCCACATGGCACACGTAGGGCAACACTTACAGCCCAGCAGCATGTAGCACTCGGCGTTGTCCTTGCGCAGGTTTATGGCCGCGGCCAGCGTGTGAAAGGCGCTCGCATATTGCTCCGCTGTTTCACGGTCAGAAGGTCGGGTCGTTGGATAAACATTAAGTGGTAAATAGAAAACAATAACAACACATAATGCTTAGCAATAACAACAAAGAATTCTATAGACCTAGACGGCCCCGTGAATTCTTAAAACCTGCCAATTTTTTGTTTTTTCTTTGCGTATTTTTGTTTTCAACATTTTTATGAAAGGCCTGTCGCAACGCCCATTCTCTTGATGATTTTTTTTTATTATGCACTCTTTCCGCCAACTGTAGACATGGACTTTTATTATTGTTCGGTCGCGGCAGAGGTCCAAGAGGTTGGCTTTAAAGTTACACACAATAAAGAGCAGAAGGGAAAGTCTTTTGGGGCGCACAACTGGCAGAAATCATTAATATTGTCAATTATATTAATTTTTCTACTTTAGCCAGATAGTGGCTATTATGGCCTGCCTAAAATTATGAATTTAGGTATCCTCGCTTACCTCATTGTTGAATAGCCACAAAGATTGAGAAAACCGAACATTGGCGGACTCTAACTGCATGCAGGTTTTACTATTAACTTCTATATGCTATTTATTTTGTGTGTAAGGGTGTGTATGTGGGTGTATGTATGTATATATGTATGTATCTATGTATCTATCTATGTATGTATGTATGTATGTATGGACTATACTTACAGGCAATATAAATGAGACTCAGATTGTAGAGCGCATTGTAGTTAAGGGGCGATATCCAAACTGATTTGCGTAGCGATGAAACCGCCTGCAAACGATTATGAAAACAATTAACAGAATACCTGATACCGTGTTACCTCGCTAACAACAATAACCACATAAATGAATAACAAGCTGCTCACCGCGATGAACTTTTGCTTCTTGAAAAAGCAAAGCCCAATATTGTTCCAGAGTTCGGCAATTTCCGGCTCAGTGTCTGCTATTTGGCTGTATTTGCTTAACGCGGCATCCACATCGTTGCGCGACTGTCAATTCAAAAGCACAAGCCCTGAAATCATTTTACCTGGGCCCGCACTCCAGCGACGGGCGCCCACTCACCTGCAAAATGGCGCCCAGGGCGAGCAGACCTTTCGGCGCACAGTTCCGCTCAATGTTGACGATTTCCGCCAAGCGATCGAATGCCTTCTGAGTCTCGTTGATTTTCAAGTACAGAACGCTGATTTCAGTCAGCACCTCGGCATTCTCGGGCGTCAGGCTGCGAGGGGTTAAGGGCGAGGAGAGTTTGAAAAGTTTACAGCGAAGGGATGAGAGAAAACCTGGCTTAAGTCTAAATTTCGTTTACTGAATTTATACTTCAAAAACTTTTGAAAAGATTTAAGTTCCATAGAGATTAAGTATTTTAAACAGAAACTTTCTCAAACGCTTAAAGTTTCAAGATCTAGATGTTGATTAAAATTGTGTAGTGGATTTTATAGATTTATACTGACTGCAAGCAGGTCTCGAGCACATCGATGGCCTTCTGGTAGTCCTTGTCCTTGCGATAGAGCTCGGCCAGGCGGACATAGCTCTCCAATTTCTTGCCCGCCTGCACGGCCAGCTCAAAGTAGCCCCTGGCCTCGTGCTGCTGCTGGCGGGCGAGCTCCAGCTGGGGCTGTGTGGCCGCCGAGCGATAGAGCAGCTCGCCCAGATAGTGATAGATCTCGTGATCCTTGCGTGGACTCTGCTGCTCCGCCTCGCGGAATACGCTCAGTGCCTGGCCAAAGCGGCCCATGCTGTAGCTGTCAAGAGTAGGTTCGAGGGGGGGACTTACTTTATGGACAGAAAAATCGATAACCACAATTCGACATACAGTGTGCGTCCGATTTCCTTGTACGTCTCGATGTTCCGCGTGTTGAGCTCGGCGGCCTTTTGTAGGTTGCGCAGCGCCTCAATGTTATTGCCATCTTCGCGCTCAATTAAACCCTGCGCGAGAAATCAGAGTGCAATCAATTAGAAATAATGCGCCGCACCGCACACTCACCTGCACAAAGTACAGATACTCCGCATTCAAATGGCGATTCAGTTCACGTGCGATGAGCCGGCGACAGTGCTCGAATTGGCGGCGTGTGAAATAGATGTGGAGCAGCCAGTCGATGTTGGCATCTGCTGGCATTTTGGGCGCTAATTGTTGGAGCCGTCACAAGTCAGAAAGAACTAAACTCAACTAAACTCAACTCTACCCCACCTGGCTTGACCACCTCCAGCGAGGGCAGCTCGATGAGTTCTCCGTTGCAGTTGATCTGCTCGCTGCCTGCTTCGTACATGAAGTTGACCTTTCCTCTTGGCTGCTGTGGGGGATGAAATTATTAAAAAAAAAAAGCTCTTTCCTGGAAGTTGGCACGAACTGGGTTTGTTGTGGCAGCCGTCGGTTGCCATGGCTAACCAATTGCTTGGTGTTGCCACCTCTTCCAAAAAACTGAGCCTTGGGGTGGATTTAATACGTACGCTGAGACCAATCAACATGTATTCAAAGGTTATAATGTTCTTGTGAAAATGTCAATATGACTAACTGAACGACTAACTGACTGATTGTTGATCAAACCACACCCCTTATATACATACATATAGCAGCTTGCAGTGTGTGCGAGTTTATTTGTATGTGTGCATAGAAGAAAGCTAGAATGTTTGTAAAGGCAGCTCATTTCGCTGGATACAGCGCATCTCCCTAGTCGGTCACTCCCGACTAGAGCGCTCTTAAACGTCATATACGCATCGTGTGCATTTGTTACTATTTCTGACCCCAGTTGTAGCCCCTTTGGGCGAGTCGAATGAATTTACCTGACAAATTAATTAATGCACGTGTTTTCGTGTTACCAAAAGCGTCTTTGGGCCGGGCTTAAAAGGCATTTAAGCAAATGCCACGTTGCGAATTTTTAATTAGTGTCCAACCGAAATCTGAAACCAATTGAAATGCAATAAAAACAACCTATAAAAGTGGCAGGCAAGGTAAAATAATTGACGATCAAATTGCAATTGAGTAAACGGACAAATCAACAAATAACAACAAGAGTGTCGCGAGTCGAGTGTGCCCGACAGCCAGATGCCCTATAGCCTTAAACGATAACATACGCAAGGGCTGTACATTGATATTTATCGATTCACACAAATTTGAATGAGTTATCGATAAGTTGTAACAGATTTAATTAAAGGCATATTCATATCATGCCATGTATGATTACAAAAGCAAAGGCTACAAATCGATATTTATCGGTTGAGATGAAGTTTGATTAGTTATCGATCATTTGAAATATTGAAAGATTAAGATACGAAACTTGGGTATATTTCCCTTACCAAAACATATTCTTTATGGACTCGACGATGTCTCGACTGACATATACCCTGTTTTAACCATTTGTGTTAGTTACAGGGTATCAAAAACAAAAGTTACAACAGCTTACCAAAATCAAATGTGCCCCGTTACCCCGCCCAGCTTAAGGAGAGATGAGAGTGAGAGACACCTACCTACAGTTACTTCTCTTTCCGCTCCCTGACCTCATCCCTCTCCCGCCCAACTTCACCTCCTGATCAGGTGTAATCACTCAATTCAATTGACACCGCGCCAGGTGAGAAACAAGTCTTGTTTGCCGCTCCGTTTGCTTACCATTTGCAGCTCCAGCCATGTGATCGTGAGCTACATTCATAATGTGCCTAACCAGCGTCCAAATCCGTAGCGAAAAACGCATTAATGCATTTCAAATATATCGCACAAGATCACAAGCTTTGGCTTTGGCTTCGGCTTAATTGCGGCCCCTATCAAAGTGGCTTTTTGCAAAAAGCAAAAAATATGTTTAAATTTCCAAATCCATTTGTTGCCGCTTGTTGTCAGCTGTCCAAAACTGGCAAATCGCGGACGTGACTCGACTTCTGTTTAATGCGAGGAAATCAAAGTGCTAGCCAAATTGCAGAGATATAACCGTTGCCAGTTGGCTTTAGCCTTAAATGGCATAAAATTCATCCATCCGGGTTGACCCAAAAATCCACTTATCCTTACAGTGAAAGCTCTGCTAAGCGAACAGCTGAGGTAGGCCCCCTCCCTTTGTTGTATAAAAACTATTTCTGGCTTAGGTTAATATGAAAGTTATAAAAAACAAGAATGAAAATCCAGCCGAAGATGAAATACCCTTGTAGACGTAAGGATTACGCTCTAGCAATTATGTATGGGGCATATTGAAGCTCTTACTTGCGGAGTTGGGAAAATCTTAACAGAAAAGTTCTCCATATAACATATCACTGTAGTCAAAAGTAGATATGGGGCATAGTGAAACATATAATATCCAAGATGTATCAAGAAAAACAATTGGGTTTTCCCTTTATGAACTCAGTTTTCGCTCAATGTCATTTGTTTATTTAAAATCCAAGATTTTTCTGATTTATGCCCCTTTTTTTTTTATTTTTTTCACATATCTTTAAATCACACTCATTTTTCTGAGCAACATGCGTAAAAACGAAACGAAAACGAAACTGCTTGTTCGCTTAAGCGAGTGTGTCCTGTATTTAAGAAATTTCCCACAGATGTGGCAGATATAATCCACAGCATAATTTTGGGCTTATTGCTAAAAGGCGAGCACTGCTTGCAGCACTGCTTGTGGGGTGTAAAGCTTGGCTAAGTGGAAGAGCGGGTGTAAAACACAGCTAAGCCAGCTTGATTTGAAGCGTGTCACTGCTAACTGGCGCCATCTATGTTTCATTTGTGCCTCAATTTGTTACCCAATTTGGCGCCAACTTTGAAAATTTCAAATAATTACGTGAAAAAACTTAATTACTTAAAACAAAGTTGATTTTTCTTCTGTTTTGTCGCGCTGTGCAACACTCGCTAATTGCTTCCTGTTTGCCGCCTGTGTTTTTCTTATGTTATTAAATTGTAAAACAAGAACGAGCCGACAATTGTTGAAGTGCGGGGGGCGGGCTGAGCTGCTCGCTGGCTGGCAGGTTGCAATTACGCGCATGCCAACAACAACAACAACAAGAACAGCAAGAACGACGCATGCGTGACATTTTTGAGATATTTGTGGGTCGTTTTCCTTTTTAGCCACGCTCGAAACACAGGACGGACACAAAGCCAAACAAAATAGCTGCTAAATGATTTACAGGCCGTTTGCCCGTTTGCGCGTTGCCATTAGCTCGATTCCCGCGACTGGATCTGGGTCTGAGACGCGCCACTTTTCGTTTCTCAATGAAGTGAGGATCGCGGGCGGGTTGGCTGGATGGAGGGAGGGGGGCGTGGCAACTTTCAAGTGCTGGTCAACAGGCAGCAGCGAAAAAAAAAAGAAGGGGGCCAGCAAGTGGGTTGGCCAAAGGTTTAGGTTTAGGTACGGGCAGGGACTGTGGCAGGGGCAGGGGCTGGAGGCAGGGGCAGGTGGGGCAACAGGCAACCGGTTTATGCAACTGCGCAGTTTCTGGCTGAGTTTTGGCTGCAATTTTTGTAGCTGCTTCTTTTTCGCCTGTTTTTTTTTCGCTTTTTTTTGGGGCGCTAAAAAGGAAAATCAGCCCAAGTTCCAGCAAGAATCAGAGAGACGCCTGTTGCTGTCGCTGTCGCTGCTCTTCTTGTTGTTGTTGTTGTTGTTGTTTGTTGTTGTTGTTGTTGTTGTAGCCGTCACCCAGATTATCAGGGAAACTGGAGTAACCAGTTTTTGCGTGCTGCCTCTGCTGCCGCTGTGTGGCATGCAACCTAAATATAGAATTATATGCCATGTACCACACAATATCTGGCGTTGCGGCAAGCAACAATTCCGAGTTATATATATGCATATACATGTCTATAACTTTTATTGTTTATGCGGAGCAGCAGCAGCAGCAACAACAAAAGCGACAACAACAACAAATGCAAAACAAGCGCAGCCCCCAAGTCTGGCCAAGTCGCAAAAACACAAAGGAATAAACAAATAAAATAAACCACAAAAAATGGCAAAAATATAAAAAAAATATTTAGACAATATTGAGCCAGAAACGTGAGACTTAAACTTTAATTAAATATTTTTAAAAAAGGGAGTAACAAAAATATAATTTAATTTTAATTACAAAACAAAAATATGCGCAAAAAAAATTACTTGTTTAGAATTTGTGTTTGGCGCGTTTTGTGTTTGCATTTTTATCTTATCAGCCAACACACACACACGCACACACGGGCGCACACTCAAACACACACACACCTACTCTCTCTTTGCGCGTGCATTTTCACCTTTCGTTTACCTGTTGATTTGTGGCTCTCGCAAGAGCTGCTGCTCCCATGCTCTCTTCTGCTGTGTGTGTGTGTGTGTGTGTGTGTGTGTGTGTTTCTCTGTCTGGCAGTGACTTTAACGCCGAGATCTGTTGCCTTCGCCTTCGCCTTTGCCATTCGTTTAAAAGCAACGATCGCGCGCGGTTGTCTTTCGAGTTGGCAGCGGCTTTTCAAATATTTCACGTACTTCAATTTCAGAACTTTTTCAACAAAAAATAAAAAACAAAACTGTGAGTGCAGCTCGGTGCATGTGTGTGTGTACTACTTTTAAATTTCCATAAACATTTATTAAAAAACACTTCAACAGGCTTTTGGCTCGCAATGAAACCGGCTTCATTGGGAGCAAATGCGAGCCGCTGAATGATTCATAAAGATCTCGTCTCGCACGGCCTCAGCTTAAGCCGTGGCCTGTTTTTGTTGACTCACACGGCTTGCAAATATCAAAAATCAAAAATCAAATAAAACTTAATAATAATTGATGTGTGCACTTTTGACGTAACTAAAGAAAACACCGCAAAATTTGCATAAAAAAAGCAAAAGTGTAAAAGCGATCACTAAAAAAGCCTTAAAAGTAATTTGTGGATGAAAGAAAAAGATAAAAAAAAAGAAACAGAAATTATATTAAATTGTTTAACTGTTGTTGTCATCTGCCGCCAAACCGTAAAACGAGGCAGTTTAATTAGCTGCTTATCTGAAAGCATTTGGAACTTTTAATTATCCACGTCAACTTTTCAGATCTGTGTAGCTTGCAGCCAACAAAAAAGAAATGAAAAACTTAAACGAAACGAAAAACAATTCCATTTCATATGATAGTATTATTGCTTTATCGCATGTAATATTCCGCTGCTTCTGGTACTTACTATTTTTTTTTTGGCACAAATATTTTTGTTATTTGATTGAATTACGTCGCGATTTGTTGCATTTTTGTGCGTAAAGGGTATATTGGTTGCGTGCATATGCATGTGACAGGCAGCAGGGCGACTTGTTCTAGCCATTCACATAGGCTAGAGACTTGTAACATACGCAGAAGAAGCCTAACCTTTCTTTAGTCAATATGTCCCCTTACCTTCAAAATAACGATAAATATCGATTTCGGGATTTGGCTATTTAGGCATAGCTCGAAGATTATACGCGCTAGATACACCAAACGTGCTATATTATCTCTCTTATAGAATATATATTATCAAGAATATGTAATTTCATGAAAACCTCTTACAGTTTCCGCCAAAATTGAAAGAAACTCAGTTTTATAGATAGAGCCTTGCGTTTCACAAAGGTTGGACTCTAAGCAGCCTAGTTAATCAAGAAGGAGAAGAAGAATCGTATATAAATTGTGGGGTAAACGGAAGAAGAAACACAGTGCGGCTATGCAGGGTATCTCCTTAGTCGAGCACGTTCCACCTCACCCCTACTTGTTTTTTGGTTATATCTTGTTTTTGACTTTTTAGTTATTGTTTTCCCAGTGTGCAAAACATGATTTAATTAAAAAGCTGAAATTGTTTTTGCTGGCCCAACGCCGCAGCTGAGTTTATTAAACTATTTGCCGTTATTACTTTATTTATTTATTTTCTTTTTGCACTCGCATTTCGTTGTTGCTTAAATCGCTAGAGCTTTTTATGCCACAAATATAAAGCATAATATAAATATTTTTCATTTATGCATTTTTTGTGGCTTCTTCGGCAGCATGAAATGAATTATTTTTTAAGTTGCCCGGGCAACATTTGATATTGCGCCAGAATTATGATTGTTATTTTGTATTGAAATTGTATTTCATACGAGAAATGCCTGCCAAATAAACTGGCTCGAGTGCTTAAACTGATTTCAGTTGTAGTTTCCGCCCCAATCTTACCAAAGATTTAATTAAGGCAGCTGCTTGATACGGCTGGAAACAGAGCTCTCTGACGATATGATGTCATATGTTTTTGTTTTGCACATAACTCAATATTTACGCTTGTCTAAAAGATAATCTAAAAGAATTCTTCGCCCGGAATTTTATGATCCGTGCTTATATATATATATATATATATATAGCTTATCATTTGCTCACATTTGCGAAAGCACCTGAAATCCATTCGAAACATCAAACAGACTTTTGCTGCTGGCTAATAATGAAAACAAAATACAAACAATTAGCAAAATAACAAAATACACAGACACATTTGTATATATATATATACTTGAACATATATCTAGATACACAATACACTGAGAATAAAACTCAGACAGACATTGGCAGCCGCCGCCGCCGCCGCCGATTTTGTAGCTTTTCTGTGTCGTTCTCTCAGGTGCGTGGCAAGAGGGCGCTGTGGCGGGGCGGGGCGGGGCTGTAGCTGGCAACGTCTGCCACGCTGTACGAGTACTACATATATAGCGGCCATATAGTTGAGCAAAAAAACCAAAAAAAAACAAAATGAAAAGAAAAAGAAGAAAACTTGCGCGGCCCCAAAATGCAGGCAGCGTCGACGTGAACGCCGGCGTCGACGTCGACGTCGGCAGCGACGCAGCTGCCACTTGCTTGAAAAGATTTTTAGTTCGAAAAACATTTCACACAGCAAAAAGTTTCGGTTTCGGTTTTGGTTTCGGTTTTTGCTTTAGTTGAGAGAAAATCGTCGCTTAGTTAACGTCGCCCCAAAAGAAAAGCACAAAAAAAACGCACCTCGAACAGATCGCAAATAAATTAAGAATAAAAAAAAAATCAATCAATTAACGAATTCATCAGCCAAAGTGTGTATATAGAACACAGACATATACAAACCTATATATATATATATATATATATACATATATATTTATACTAGTCATAAATATACTCAATAAGTGTAGAAAAATGAAACGCAGAGCACATAAAATGCGCAACTGACATCATCAGCAATAATTCGATAATATTATCAATAACAATACAACAAATGCCTGTGTTATCAATAAATAAATAAATATCCTAATCAAATTCTACCCTCTCTTTCTGACACACACTCTTTCTCTCTCTCTCTCTCTCTCTTTCTTTTTTAGGCCCTAACTAGTGTTGTGTATATAAAATTTTGTGTAAAATTTCTGTGCATGGTTTCTGAAGGTTAAACCGAAAAATCGAATATCCAACAGCAACAAAATTATATATATATATACATATATATATATATATACATAAATTTGTATATAAGCAAATCCCTTACGAAACAACAACAACAACAACAACAAAATCTCGTGTACAACAATTAACCAACAGTTTCGAATTGTTCAAGAAACAAGCAACAACAACAACAACAACAACAACAAAAGCAGCAACAAACATTTTCTGGACACGAACTAGAAAATTTAGTACGTCGCATCAGTTTTTGGCCAGCGCTCAGATACAGATACATCTGCGGCCAGCAGCAGAAATCAGATAAAATATATTCAACAAAAATTTTTAGAAACTTTTCAAGGTGAGTTTATTTTTAGTATATTCGAAATGGCTGCGCGGATTTCTTTTCCGAATTTTTCACTGTATGGGTTTTTCTGAATTTTTTGCGCTCTGCACGGATTCTCTAGCCAACAGATACAATATCTGGCAGATACATATCGCGCGCTGACAACTTACGAAATGTCTCTGCCAAATGCATTTATTCTCTCTCTGGCCATAAATTCGTTGGCATTTTGGTTTTTGTAATATGAATATTATCTAATATAATATATTTATATATTAGCTAAATAGGCGCCAAGCGAGTTATTAATGTATCTCTAGGTCAGCCTGAAATGTATCTGTATCTTTTGTGCGGCTGCAGACGGTCTGATTATTTTGAATATATTTTCAAATGGATTCGTCTGCTTCAATTTGACTGTACTCTTTCTGTCGATTCGCTTGGCTGTGCGACGGCAATTGCGCTTTTCTTTGCTTTCGAGTTCTTTTTTCTGCTTGATCTATTTTCAGCCCAGCAGTCGGTCGGTCCGACCCCCCTCACCTTACCCTCCGCTTTGCCCACATTGCGTATACGCATTGCGCATTGTCGCTGCCTTAGCCACAATACGTAATACCCATTTTCCATTTTCAATTTCCATTTGCCATTTGCCATTTACCATTTACCATTTAACGTTTACCGTTTGCCAAAGACCCATCAGAAATGTGATGTAACGCCGACGTCCCCCACAACCCGCTCTGCGTTTCTGTTTCGCTCAGCCCCCTCACAGTTTTCTGGCTTATACAATGTTTATATTTGCCATATTTAAAGCAAAATATATATCTTTCACCCACGTCAATATCTTTGCCCTGGCATTTTTCCCAGTCTTTTTTATCTCACTCTGGTAGTTGCTAGTTTTTGATGCGGCACAGTAAAGCTTCGGTTTAATGAACTCCGCTGATAACTCAGGTATATAGCATTAATCATTAATCACATCTTGTTTATAGCTGTCCATCACGCTGATCCATTGAAATTTGATAAGAAACAGTCAGAACTTTTTGTGGAACTTTGAGCGCTGTTGCAATGATTCAATGGGAAATCGAATTGTTGATAAGAATTTCATATATTTACGACGACGTCATTCATTTTGCCACTTGAGTTATTCACGATTCATTCAGGCAGCTCATGAACAAGTGTTGAGCTCTATTAAACCAGAAGCAATTAGTGTGCGCCACTCGGATACTGTTTCCTGCTACTATCTGGGGAAGCTCAAAGGGGCGGGAAGGCAGGGGGGAGCGCTACTCAAACTGGGAATGGAAATTGGAATGGCAATGGGCATGTGAATGAGCTGCTTTGTATGGGCTTCACTTCGGGGCGTATGTATATTTTTATCAGTTGCCTGTAATTAATTAGGAAGACACAAACGAAGACGAAGACGACATCAGCTCTGGGCAGCACTTGAAATTGCAATAAAATCTACTCTGCAAATCAAGTCATAAATTAAACGGCAGGCGACTGTCACCGACACCGGGCCGGGAATGGGGACGGGGACGGGTAGTTGGGGCCGGGACTAGGGCTGTTCGCTTGGGGCTCTGTGCTAGGGAGTGCCGCCTAATGAGTGCAGCATAAAGCGCCACGCAGCGCTCATTAGAATCGTATTTATGCAGGCGATGAATGACCAACTGATTTAGCCCCACTACCTGGCACCGCCACGCCCCTTGCAACACGCCCCACGTCGCCCATTCGACATGCAATGCAATCCTCGATCTGTGCAGCTCTTCAGTTTGTGCGTGACAATATTTCATGGCTTGAAGTGTACAGAAAAATAAAACGAAATAAAATTCTAGAAAAATGTAACACGCTCCAAATAATTATTCTTTTTTTTTTTACTTTTTTTTTAATTATTGCGAATATGCATGAATACCTGAATGAATTCTGAATGAATACTCGGCGGCTGGGGCCAAAAGAACGCAAACATTTTGCAAGAATTTAACCTTCATGAGCTGTCATGGTAGATTGCCTCCCAGTGCTATGCTCACTGGCTCGCTCTCCCTCTCTCTCTCTCTCTTTTTTTTGGCTCTCTCTCTCTTCTTTCTCAGCTAATGTGCTGATGAGTGCATATTTCATTTCGGTTTGCTGCGCACTCTTCAGGGCGTCTCGTGTGTCATTCAGAACAGCCCGAACAATGCAAACAACATCAAAAAGACCATAATTAAATAACACTTTAGTACATGCAAAGGGGTCGAGGTGTGCGGAGGGGGTAGGGGTGTTTGTAGCGAGGGGCGATCATTTTGCAAACTATATACAGGGTATCCAGTTTGAATAACATGTTGCTTAAATAATAACATCTATTTAACAAAAATGCTACGCTTTAGAATATCAGGGCTTCTGAAGTGTACACCAAGTATTTACTGCTTAAATCAAGTGCAAGTTTTCTTAAACCAAGAATGAAATTTATGCTTTAAATAACTTTTTGTTTAAGGGCTCAAATGTAGGTCTCAATATGAAGCAGGAGGTGCTTCCTCATAGAATATTTTGGACTTATTTAAAGCAGGCAAATTCTTGTATTAAGTATTTTTTACTTAATTCAAGTGCTTTCTTTACGTCTTAAAGATCGAAATCTGTTTTAAATTTAAAAAACCATATGCATTTCTTTTGCATTAATACAAGAATTTAGAAAGGTGTTTCTTTTGCCGGATGCAGGGTATCTGAATAATACTTTTTGTGTCTTACGGATCCGGTCCATCTTGAAAGCAATCAGACTCGAACTGGGTTATTCACTTATTCACTTTCTCATACGCAACTCCCATCGAATTGGGTTAAACCGGCGGCACACTTTCGCAAAGCTCGCAATCGAGAGTGGCGCCGGCCTGGACTTGTGGGCCAAGGGGAAAGCGGACTGCGGACTGCGGGCTGCGGGCAGACTGAGACGTGGGCTTACACAACTTGTAGCCCGCAATTTGACTAAGCACGTCGCACCGTCGCAATTATATAACAATCACAATGCGTTAAAAATAAACGCCCACAATAATCGCAAAAAATAAAAAATCTTCGTTACGTTGAAGAAGTGCAGATAAAGTTGGGTTTCGCACCACCGAACTACTGCACCACCCCGGCCCGTGATCTACAACGGGCTGCTTTGCACCACAAACGTGACTGGCACACAGTTTTTGTCTTAACCGCAAAGTCTCATCGAGATTGGGTTAAGTGTCAGTCGCGCTCAGTCTGGCCGGCTGATTGACTGATTGACGGACTGACGGTTGGTAAAACCCGCATAAACAGCTCTGATTGTTGTTGAACAATTAACAAAAGTTATTATAATACATTAAAATATATTATGTTTGCCTTGCAGCATGTGCTTAAATCAAAAATCAAAAAACTACCGAGATTGGGTTAGGTTTCAGTTGGCTTCAATCTGACTGAGGGACTATCTTAATGATTGATTCTATTGCTATTGAATTATTAATTTTCTTAAAGCTGTTGCTTTTTGATTGATTGACTGAAGGGAAGGCTGACTGTTTGACTGAGTGATTGTTTGATTGATTGGCTGCTTGAATGACTGAGTTTCTTACTGATTGATTTTTTCTATGATTGACCATATTGCTGATTGGCTTACTGACTGATTAAATGACTGAAGGAAAGACTGACTGATTATCTGAATGCCTGATTGATTGACGTCTGATTGATTGATTGACTAACTAGTTCAATGGTTTACTAATGGACTGATTGATTGACTGACGGATTGACTGTCTGATTGACTGATTTATTGGCCGACTGATTCACTGTTAAATTGAATGACTGATGAACTGACTAGTCAATTAGTATGGCTGACTTCAGTCAGTCGATTGACCGACTGACTGTCTGTTTATTTGATTGACCGTCTGACGTACCCGCCGTAACATGCTGAATGATGGCATAAACAGCCCAGATTTCAGTCGAACAATTAACAAGCGCTATAAAAATAATAAAAGAATAAAATATTATTATGTTTGCTGTGCGGCATGTGCTCATAAATCAGAACGTGATTTTGGCTCTACGCTACGAAAATCTATTTTCAACCGCACATCTTATCTGATTTTATGGAATGGCCATTGATGCATGCCTTCCGTATAACCTATTAAAAGAAAATAATGATAATTTAGATATGTATGAATATGTATCGCTAGGTATATGAAATATCATAGCTGTTGGCGACCTTTGTTATTTCTTTTGTTTGCCGTTTCTTTACCGTGGCCTTCAGCTGGTTTACTTATTGTTAAAGCAATTTTTTATTTTGTACAAGATTTCAATTTATTTTTACTCTTAACATCTATTTCGATAGACTATTCGCGCAGACGTCAATGCCAAAGTCACATATCAAATTTGATTGTCACATTTTTGTCGGTTCGGCTCGTGCTGACAGCCAGGCGAAAGTGAAAGAGAAAAATCTCAATGAAAAAATTACTGGCAATGCTTCATTTACCGAGCAGAGGCTCTGCAATTTGTCCTTACCCTTGCCAATGGTTATAGAGAGGGAGCGGGAAGAAGGGGGTTTAGGGGCATAGAAGGCCACAGCGGAAATTAGGCGCAACGTTTGCAGACAGGCGGCGAGCTAGTGTTTAGCAAAGCTTTCTATATATACTCAATATATATGTTATATGTATATGTATATATATCGCTCATAATTTCTATAAAATGTGCCAGGGAAAATATCTTTCAATGAAAAGTAAAATACTATATACACATCTCTGTAGTAGACTATGCTGGGCGCACAAAAATAAATTATAATTTGCACACGACTTGCCAAAAAAGCAAGAGACGAGCGAACGAGAAATAACTGGGAGCCAGAGCTAAGATCGCGTAGGCGTTGAACGGATAACAACGGCAGCTGCGAATTCCATATGAATAATTGGGATTGAATAAGTCCACTCGACAGATATCATAAATTCCGAAACGAAATTCTCTCACAAGCCCATTGATTAGTTAGTTTGAAATGCATTTTGGCAGCTTGCAGCTCACAGCTCACAGCTCACAGCTCGCAGCGCGCAGCTCGTAGCTCGGATTACCTTGCCACAAATACTACAAATGAGAAAAGTGACACAGACAACAGCCGCCTTTGACACTTGAAATAGTTTTTGGCTGAAAAATATGTTTTTAAGCAGGCCGAACAGCACAGCGGAGACCAAACACGCAGCAACAACATTGTTGCAGCAACAACAACATTGCCACATGCTGGTCGGGGGCGGGGTAGCTGGCACATTTTGACACTTGTCGCCGTCCATTAAACAAACTGACAAATTGGAAGTGCTGCCAGCCTCGACCAGACATCAAGAACAATACACAATGTTTGCTGCAACAGCTAGACAACTAGCTAAACTGTGCGCGACTGCATACATACCCTGTTTGGAGATTGGACAATATTGTAAGAAAATATATCTTTAACTAAGAACAAATTTCTTTACAGCTAGAGCCCCAAAATTTGTAGCTACCAATTTTCTAAAGCATTTTTCTTTAAGTGCATAGCTAGATTAACGCTTCAAGTCTCAAAAGGTTCGGCTTGTGAATCCGACTTAGCACATCTGTGAAACCCAGGCTGGGTTTCGACCTTGGGTTTTCCCTTTTCTTTCACCGGGAAGCTTAAAAGAAAAATTTTAAGATTTAATAATAAATTACCCATTTTATTATACAATTTTTGATTTGGATTTTATTCTATCTTTTACTATTGCTCTTTCGCTTTTCTCTTCTTAAATGACAATCCTCGAGGAGATTCGAGAGAAATAAAGAGAGATTAATTGAAGAGATGAATTGAATTGAAATAACAAATCCAAAGCCTGTAGCCGGCAAATCAAAAATCGTATATGAAAGTTGACATCATTTTTAAATAGAAAATATCGTTTGAGCCTTTTTAAGAAATATATATATATATATATCCGATTCCAACTTAAGCGCTCAGAGGGAATCAGACTCAGGGAATCTGAATCCCGGCTTCAAACAGGTTGGCCTGTTAACTGTTTTGCAGCCTTGCAACAAGGAGCTCGCTTTCGACTCGGGCAATTCATGGGTAACTATAAATAAAACAAGCGAATGTTATTTGATATTTGATAAAGAGATTTCTAGCTGATTAATTTGTTGGCATCTGCAAGATACTTGTGAACTTGCGAGACGCACAGATGTGCCCTGTGGCAGCCTGTGCTCTGTTTAGATGCGGCATGCGGCATGGTTAACAAATTCATTTCAGTGTTTTCACTGTTGCCATTACAAATTTGCCAGAGCCGTCGTTTTGCCGTTTTGCCGTGTGTAAAAGCCAGCACTTTGTCAACTTAATTGCTGCACTTTGTAAACTGTCAGAGCACATCGACGACGAGCCGAGCAGCAGGAAGAGACGCAGAGGCAGAAAGACTTGGCTAGGACACCCACGCGAAGGCATTGTCATTGCCTGGGGCCGTGTCTCTGGCTGTGGCGAGGCCAATTTTTGGGGGCAACAAGTGTTATTTTGCCTGCAGCCTGTTGCGGTATATCGAATGGAGGCAACCTAGAAATTGTCCAATTTTGATTGAGAATTATGGCTGGCAAGTAGGCAGCATTCGCTAAGCAGGCCTTTGGCATGGATTGTCCGCAATCTGCCGCCTGTCACCTCCCAGTCGAGCCCTGGCCTTAACTGCCAGCAGTAGCCAGTGGCAGTTGCACACAGCTTTCAGTTGAAATCAATTAGCTGCGGCGCGGGCTGTCAACTGTCTTCGAGCAGACAGTTGCCGGGTTCTAGCCGCAGCCAATTTGCATATATGCAATTGCATTTCGGTTAATCGCATTTTGTGTGTTTGGCCATTAAAGCCACAAATTATGCACAAAAGGTAATTAAAAATAGTTTTAATTTAATTGCATTTTGTGTTTGTTTAATCAAATGGCAAAATGCATTCGCCTGAGCCCACGATTATCGCTGCCTGCATAATCAGACCCAAACTCCAGGCAATTGCCCTTCAGTTGACGACTTCTGCTGTGAAGCATTAAATGTGTTCAAGTATTTAAGAGGTGCACCCAATTAGAATATGTTCTTGCTTTTAAGTATACAAAATTCTGACGTAGAGAAAACTGCACAGAATTTGCCCGTACGTTCCTTTCCTTGCCTTCTTTCCTTTTTTACTTACATATGTATGGATTATTGTTGCCTTTTTTTTGTAATAATAGAATGTGAAATGAACAAATGTAAATTGTAAGTTGCGCTTTGATTAGAACCGGCGACTTCTCCGCTGCTTTCTATACCCTTGGGGTTATGGGTTATACAATTTGAGCTTATTTACAAAATATCCCATCCAAAAGGAAGCTTCTGTTAAAAGTTTGTAACTTTTACGCTTTGAACAATGCGCTGATTTCTAATCTGTCAGTCAGTCAGTCAGTCAGGATAAACTCTATGCATATATACTTATATATATATACAGATATAGTTCAACCGGATATTGAACAGTGTTGACAATGTTGCAATATTGTGTTGCAAATATAAACAACAGTTTGATAAGCATATTAAATGCTAATTATACAAACATAAAAAGAGCTCAAATGTGTTTATCAAAAAAATGTTGCAACAAAATGAAATAGTTGGCGTGCGGCTAATTTAATAAATGCGCTGATAATTACGCTTTATTAGCTCAAAGAACTAATATGGAATTAACTATTTCAGTGACAGATTCTATAAATGCATTCATTTTGTTTTCTTTTTTTTTTTTTTCTTCATTTGACATTGTTTAATGCTGTGGTTTAAGCATTGACATCAAGTTTAATTTATGGGATTTGTATTTTGATTGTTTTATATTATATTTAATTACATTTTGCGAGCAGCCGCGCAGCGCTTTTTTCATTGAATTGTAAATAATGATATTGTGCAATATTTATGCGACATTTATCGCACATAAAAACACAACTCGCCGCTGGCCATATCGACCATATATGTATACATATATATGCACATATATACATGTGTGTAGATATACTATATGATTCAGCTTAATGCATTAACTTATCGCCCGCGTTGGCAGTGACCGATTTGCAAACAAACAGCAACAAAAAACAATAAATAAATTAAAATTAAACAGTTGAACTGAACAAAGAAAGAGCAAACAGAACGTCATAAACAATTTCACGGTTCGTTTTATATTTAAGTTACATTTTTTTATTGATCGCTTGTTTTAGTTAATAAATATATTGATGCTTGCATATTTAAAGAGCAATGCAGTTTGTTTTTCAAATGCATTTTAGCAGCCAATCGAGAGAGCTCATAAAAAATGTACTAACGCTGTTCGGTTTAAATTTGAAAAACATTTGCATAGCGTTGAAAATTTGCAATTCAATATTTTTAATTTGAGCGCACAGAAAATTAATCAATTTTGAGTCCACTTTGCAATAACTGGTCTAGGATAAAAATGCGATTCCCATTTGATGCTATATATAATTATAATGCCGTTCTATGGCCGCATTAATTATATGCAATCAAAATACGCATAAACAAAATTCGAATGTGCGTGTGTGTGTGTGTGTGTGTGTGTGGGTGTGTTTATCAATTTGCATATTGCAAGCGTATGCAAAATTTCTGCAATTATAGATGGCAAATTGCAAACAATGTTTTTTCGATCATTTCATTACATCAACAATTTTTATGCAAAATTATATTTATGATAAAAAATATATGCTATATATATGTATATATATATGTATATGTATTGCCACAGTTGCTGCTCAACATAAAGACAAAGTTTTGGCTCTGGTTAAAGTTCAATCGTAGTTATTATCCGATAAACTGACCAAAGTTCTTGCAATTCTCTCGGGTGCATTAAAAATTGTTGAGTAAATTGTAATCATTGCAGTTTCAAAGGGCAGACATGGATTACATTGTGGTAATGAACTTATCACACGCCTGTCTGACTCCGAGTGTGCCGACAGAGGCCAGGACTCAGCCGGCAAATAAGTAGTAGGTGTGTGGCAGGGAAGGTGAGGGGAGGGCCAAGGGTGGCTCCCACCTGTGCAGCAGCTGTTGGCGAGGATTGTGACAAGTCAAGGCGAAGTCAGCGCATGGCCATTGCCCAGGCTGTCGAGGCATACGGTCGTAGACTGGGGCAGGGTAAATAACTTGCTGGATAAGTAGCTAAGCAAAACTTTGAATGATACACAAAGAGAGCTCCGGGAATGTCTGGCGGACAGACGGACAGACAGACAGACAGACGGACAGACGCTATGTCTGTCAAATTGGCGCATTCTCAATGTCACTTGCATTCTTTTGGCATCGCATTTGGACGTGTTTGCCCTGGCTGCGCAGTTGACAGAGCACTTGAAAGCGCCAAGAAGCAAAATATATTCACATACACAAGCAAACGCACGCACACGCACGCACACTAAAACAACAGCAAGTGTCACTTTTGTCAGCTCTTAAATGTGTCTGTGTGCCAGGCAAAATATGAGCGCGCATCAAGAAAAAAAAAAAAATGAGTAGAAAAATAAATGCCAAGCCAAACATTACGTATACGCCGCATGCAGCGCGCAGCTAAAAACTGAAAGCGAAAAAAGAAAACAACAACAGCAACAACAACTTTTCGAATACTCAAGTGTTTTGATGCACTGACAGATGCAGAATGCAGGCTAGTGTGTGTGTGTGTGCGTGTGTGTGTGTGTTGTTATTGCTGCTGAGTGAAAAAGTTTTGCGTTTTTCGCAGCGCTTGATAAGCGCCGCACACAGCAAAAAGTCGTCGAGCCGTTGAGTTACGCCCATTTAGCACGCGCATTGCATTAGACAGACTAAAGAGCAACAGCCAGCCAGCCAGCCAGTCAGCCAGGAGAGGCAGGAGCAGGAGCAGTAGCTAGAGCCATGTCCTGGCCCGTGCATCACGCACACACACATGACGTCACGTTCATGTCACGTCACGTCGCATCAGCGAATGCCTTTGCAATGGACCAACAAAAAAAAAAACAGAAGCACATTCTAAAGCAAACTAAAAATCACTCGACTCTGGGCACCAACTTCAGATTCACTCTAGCCAAAGTTTAGTTTGAGCGCGTCAGGCAAAAAAAAAAAAGCTGAAAAATAAACGGCTAAAAAAGTTGGCGGGCAAAAAACGCAACCGCACAGTTTGAAGTGTACGTGAAATTTGCATAAATGCGAAATCAACGCGTTCGCTACTTGGCGACTGACTGGCCCCCGGGACTAAAGAGAGCCCAATACGAGACACACACACACACACACGCACACACTCGCACATGCGTATGGGTGTGTGCCATTTTGCATGGCTTGTTATTTCATGACAGCCTCGTTGGCTGCGTTTTTTCCCTAATTTCCCCTCCTGGCAGTTCAGTGGGTGAATGTCGCCGCGTTGACGCGCCAGACGACAGCCCCAGAGCCACACAACAAACTTCACTTTTGTTTGGCCCAAAAAGCCAACAAAACAACAACAACAACAAGCTGCAAGAAGCAGCAGCAGCAGCAGCAACAACAACAAATAAACTAAATAAACTCTCAAGTAGTTTCTGCTGCTTCTTGGGGCTCTTGGCCACTTGACGTGCCCGTTGCATGCAACCAACACATGCCCCAAACTCATCCAGTTGCAGTTGCATTCGCAGTTGCCCCTGCCCCTGGGTGCTGCCAGATCTCGTTTGGCTGCCACTCTCCAATGGCAACTCCTGGCTCTGCCTTGCGTGTTGCCACAGGCTCGAGTGGCTTTTAATGAGCTGTTGCATATGCAGTTTATTAATGTGTTGAAAATCCCCCAACAACAACAACTGCAACAACAAAATGCCCACGGTCCGTCTGTGTTGTGTGTTGTTGTTGTTGTTGTTGTTGTTGTTGCTGTGGCGTGCCAGCCAAAAGTTTGTCTAACTTTGAATTTGTTTGGGGCCATAAATAATTCAAGAAAACCTCTTCCAGTTGCACCACTTGCAATTAGGTTGCCTCATTAAAGCCGAATAACGTGTAATGTGTTCACTCTTCTTTCTATTTGTTTTATTCTTCGTCTTTTCCGTTGATTTTTTTAATAATACTTAGGTGCATAATTTGTTAAGGCATTTATCACATTTTGCTTGATTTAAATAATCATTTTATTGCTTATTATTGAGCGCTGTCTCTGTCAATGGCCATTGTCGTGGGTCTTTAGTTATTCGTAATACCCATAAATAAATATGTATGCCCATAAGAGCTGCTAGCCGATTGTAAGCTGAATGAATCGACTGTTTCGGCCCGGCATTCTAATATACTCTATAAACTAGCATCAAACCTTAACCCAATCCCAAAAAATAACCAAATTGAACCAATTTTTTTGTCAGGTTAAATGGGATAAGCTGAACCTTTTTAATAAAATACCTTATTTAATGGTTAAGCTTGCAATATGAAAATGAACAACTGATTATTAATCAATCCAATTTTTAAGTCTTTCTTTAATTTGAAAATATGAATCGAAGCATTGCCAACTTTGCTGTCGGGCTTGCAGACCTATTAAACACATCTACCTATCTATCTGTTAAATGTATCTGCATATCTATCTATCTCTCTATCTATAAAACTATCATTTTATATATAGTCTATCTTTATATCTATCTATTTATGTATCTATCTACACATCTATAATGCATCTCTATCTATCTATTTATCTATCTATCTACATATCCATAATGTATGTATATTTATATAATTCATCTTGATGTCTATTCTGTCTTGTTTATCTATTTGCATATCTAATGTATCTACAGCTATATAGCCATATACACATATACCCATATTTTGATCCATGTATGTGTATTTATTTCTTTATATATATCTTTGTTTATGACTGGCACTATATCGCAACGGTATTTTGGCAAAAATAGCCTCCAACTCCAGAGTCCGAGTTATCTCCGACTGCTCAAATCTAATCATTGAAATCGAACAGAAAAAAAAAACACGAGACAAAAAACAAGCACAAAAAAAAAAAAAAAAATGGAAAAAGAAACGAAAAGCCACAGCTAAACATGTTTGAATTTCGGCCTTAACTAGACACTGGGCTACCCTGTATTCAAATGGTTTCTTAATAATAAATGCTTTTACGGCCAACAGGCAAAATACCCCAGCATAGCCCAGCTGGTCGGACCGTGGCTTGGAGGGTATCACAAATTGTGCTTCATTATTTACAAAGATTTTGAGCAGCGTGCGAAATCCCCAAACCGAATTGCCGTATCCAGTTGCCAGTTGCCGGCTGCCAGTTGCCGCTGATGTTGTCCCCACCCGCTGACCCTACCGCATGACATCATCAGCGTTAAAAGAGGCAACGATCCGCGGTGGCCAGTGGATGCTTCAGTTGGTTTTTGGTTTTTGGTTTTCGGTTGAGTTTCTGAGGTTTCGGGCTGATTGCGTTGGCTTCTACACTTTGCTTGGCTTCTCATTGTTGTTGTTGTGGCTGCTCGATTAGGGGCCGGTCGGTCATTCGCTTTATGCGGGTCAACAAAATGCGAGATGGAACGGACCATTGGACGATTGAACGATTGGACGATTGGATCATTGGAGTAGTTGGTCAAACCTAAGCCGAAAGTGCTAATGGCACAGAATGTGTGCGTCAGAAATCAATTCGATGCTTGTTTGCTTTTCGCTTTAATTTCGAGCTGTTGCCGCAATTTCATTCAATTTCCTAAGGCGATTCGGCTTAAATGTTTGGCTTTCTGTGCGTTCGCTTTGTTTTAGCATTTTTTTTGTTTTAAATATTTTTACATGTGTCGTAAAAGCCACGCCCAAAAATTATATGCACACACAAACATGCCATACTGCCATAAATCTCCCAAACTACCGAATGCAAATTGATTTGTTGCTTTCCGTGAATCAAATGAAATGAAATGCAACGGCTGCTTGTGCCACAAGGGGGGCCTGGCCTGGCCTGGCTGCAGGAGCGGACTTGGCGGAGCTTGCAAAGAGAAGATTAAATATATAATCTTCAGATATGTTTGGCAACCGAGTTTAAATTGATTCCAATACTAATTGCAAATGTTTTGCTTTCGTTAAATTCTTTTTTGTGAAACTGTGTTTTAACCTTCGCAATTAGCAATCCGCTCCTGGCCAATATCAATACCAATACCCACGTTCCCAACGTCAACAGCAATAATAACACCAACAACTGCGACACCCGGTCGCAATTGCCATGCAAAATTCAGCAGGCACAGCATGACGAATGGCAGCCCCCTCGCGCTTTCCCCCTTGCGCTTGCCCCCTCGCTCCGTTTTGCCACTCCCCTGGCTCTTGACTGCATATAAATAAATTTTAATTTGCCAATTGTGTGTAAAACTTATTAGCGATAAGTTTGTTGCAGCCACAAGCTGTCACATATCCACAGCAAAAGCTACAGCTACAGATACAGATACATTTGTATCTACATATGGCCACAGAGCTTTCTGCTTGTTTATTTTGCAAAATGTAGGGTTCGTTTCGTTATGTGAGGAAATAAAATACGTGGTATCCGTGCCCGCTCGCTGCTCATAAGCTGGCATTTGATTATTAGTCATAAAGCTGCAATGGATTGGGAATAAGTTTATTAATGATATCTGTAAACGTTGCTAGACAGTTGACAGGTTAAAGCTGACAGCCAGGAAGTCGACATATTTGTCGCCCAAATGCGGATAAAGCTATCAATAATAATGTATTATTGTTTCTATAATTATTACGAGTGTAACAAGGAGTATTATTTGAAAATGTTATGGTATAGAAAATTACATTGTGCCATTTATTCCAGTGTTCCGTTGTTCCATTGTTTCACATTCCACTGTTTCATTTTCATTAGCTACTGGCTGATATGTACTTGAGAGAAGTATATTAAAATGGTGTTTATCAATATTTCATTTTCATTTTCTACTGTTCCAAATTCGTTGGCTCCTGGCCACATAGATACTTAAGAGAGAGAGAGAATCTTACAGAAAGAGTGTTGTTTATAAATCTTGTGGTATAAATAATTACAAACTCCTATATATTTCAGCTATCCATTTATTTTCGAGTCCATTTTCCACTGTTCCATATTTCTTAAGCTCTTGGCTAATGTTATAAACAGTTGTTGAGCTGGCTATTAGCATCCACATACATATTCACAGACCTATGCATATGTTTGGGGCGAGACCATTAAACCCCAATTCTAATGCCAGTAATTAGCCAGCACACACATTTACACTTGCACTCACACTCGCACACACACACACACACACACACACACACATATGCACACAGAGGCAGGTGTGTATGCGTACTCGTAGCTGGTTGGAATCTCAGTATCCACTCAGGTGGCGTTTATGTTTGCACACTTTCCGTTTTGCGGCGCGTTTATTCAGTGCCAGTGTTTGGGGCACTTGGCGCAGCTCTTTTTGGCTTTTCACATTTATTTAATATTTTAATTAAATTATTTCATGTGCATGTGCATACGGTGCCGTGCCGCCTAATGGGGCAACTTCACATGGCGGCGGCAAAGCATTTACATGCAAATGCTGCCGTGTTATGGGCCAACTCAAGGCTTCATTCAGCTTGTGCCCCGCTCTCAATCCCTCTTTCCCTTTCATTCTCCCTCCCTCTCCCTTTCTCTATACATGTTGTGGACTTGAGGATCGAGCTGGTGCTATTACCACCCGCACTTAACGTTAATTAAACTGCTGTGTGTGCTAAAATGTGTCTCTGTTTCTCTCTCTCTCTGTGTGTGTGTGTGTGTGTTGGTTTGTGTGTGGCATATCCTGCAAGTGGCCGTAGACTCGTTGCCGTGTCCTTGTCCTTTGTAGCTGGCAGCTGCTGTCGTTTTAATAGCTTAATGTAGTTACTTCCACTTTGAGTGTCTTCCTTCCATGCTGCACTGAGCCAGGCATGGGTAACCATGGGGCTGGCCTGGGCTGGGTTTGCCTGGACTGGGCCGGTGGGCGTCTTTGCTAATAAAAAACACAACACTCAGCAAAATTGTTATGCAGCAAACTAAATCAACAGACACACTCCAACACCGGGACACACACACACACTCACTCTGTACAAATTACAAAGCAGCCATGACGACTATGACCAGGAAAAAAGCCATGTAAGCCACACTTACATACAACTGGGCCCCCGGTTTCATGTGCACTCAATGCGTGCACTTTTTGCACACACTGTGTATGTGTGTGCACAGTGGCATCCAGTGTGTGCACACGCTGAGAAAAAAGGCGATATCTAACAAAGTTTAGCTCGTTTTATGTTTTATGCCCATACTCAGCTAAAAACTATGGGGTATATTGGCTTGTGATTAAAACAAATCTTATTGATTCAAATATATAAAATGAAATATCAATATCTTCTGTCAGTATCATATTATCGATAAATATTGACTGTGAGACATGATATCTTGAGCATAATATATTATAAAAACTAGATAGAATTTGGCATGTAGAATCTTGTTTAGTATAAACAGATTGAACGAGTTTCACCTTTAGCTAGCTGCCCACTTTCCACACAAAATTGGAAAAAAAGGTTTAGCCCGTAGTCTACGTATTAATCACCATAGAAAGTTAGGGTATTTGCTCGTGTACTATTCAAGCGTTGTTCTGTTGCTGCTGCCTAGCATCAGCCGAAAGTATGTTGGCAGTTTGGCACTGGAGAAGCTTCTTTTTTTTCGCATGCGAGAATGCGCTGGCAGCTGCAACTGCCGCAGAGATCAAGGCTAGCCAGATAGGAATAGGACTAGAGATAGGGAGACTGAGAGAGAGCCAGGACTTGGGACAGGAATTGTGTGGCATGGCAGTCGGGATTAGCATGTTGTATGCATGCCTGAATAATGTCTTTATTAGTGTGTCGCACGTTGGAGCTGCCCGTGTTTCGCACTGCGTTTCTTACATATTTTGTGCTTTTGTTTTCAGCTATTTCGTTGATCTTTTTTGCTTTTTGTATTTATATTAATTAGTCGGCTACGTGATATCAAGTATACGCCATGTGTTTCCGTTGTTGCATTGCATTTACTTATAATTGACTTTTGTCTTGCTCCATTTACAGCTCCCCCCGCATCCCCTCAACAAATTCCGGCTTAGTGCAATAGGAAAATGGCCCAACCACAATTGCTGCAAATCAAATTGTCACGTTTCGATGCCCAGCCCTGGGGATTTCGCCTGCAGGGCGGTGTGGACTTTGCCCAGCCGCTGTTAGTGCAAAAGGTAAGTGCCACGCCCACACTGGGCTCGACAAGTGGGCAGATTCAATTATCTGTGCTCAGATTTGCTTTAATTTCAACTGTGTTGCCAATTGGAATATTTTCGTGGGTCGAAATTGGCCGGCGAAACGCAAAAGAGAAATTGGGGGAAAAAAAAAATATATTAGCTTGGCAGTTAATTTATTTATGCATTTAAATGCGGATTTCTTTTTTGTTGCTATTTGTTTTTTGTTATAAATAAATTTGTAGCGATTTGTTTTTTTTTTTGCGCGCGGTTTTTGCGCACGGTACGCGAAAACTTTTACCAACCATTTTCCAACAAAATTTCCTTCGCTGCCATTTTGGATATTTTATGTGCTCACACACACACACGCAAACACACACACATACACAGGCGCACACATACAGCGCGTGTGTATATGTATTTTGTACAAATTGTTTAACATTTATAAATTATTTCTAATAATTTTACATTTCTGGCGACACGCACTCAAATTCAAGCAAATCATTTGAAATATGTATTTTTTAGTAGTTTAATGCTTCCAGCGTGTGTGTGTGTGTGTGTGTTTATAAGTGTGTACACACTTGTATAGAATTAATAACTTTATCTATATTTATACATGCTACATATTGACATATGTATACACTTATAAGCTTTATGGCTTTATGGGGGGCTGTTAATGTTTGCCTTGCAAAAAAGTATGTGAGGTATGTTTTTTTTTATTTTGAAAACTGAAAAATAGAGATATGAATATATGAGTTATGCGCCAGAGAGATTATTTTTATCGCTTTTGCAACTGGGCCAGGCCACAGATGGAGCATTAAATACCTTGTACAGCTTTAATTCAATTAATTTGCCAAACATTTGTGGCTGACAGTTTTTTAGCTAAAAGCATTGCAAGTTTGATGGCTTTAAAACATAGTAGCAGCCAGAGAGAGAGAGAGAGAGAGAGAGAGAGAAGAGAGCGAGAGCGAGAGAGTGGGAAAGCTTTAAGTGGCAACACTTGTTGGCAACCAATTCAATTTATTTGGCTCAAAGCTCGGGCAAGCTGCATTTCAGCTACTCGAAACTAATAAAGTATTTTAGTTTTTGGAATTTGATTAGAGCCAATCTCACGCTCTTTTGACTTTGAAGTGAGTGCATTTGATGCCACGTTGTCAATCGAATGACTGCAATGTGTAAGCACTCGCATTCGGCACTCAGGCATGTCTGTCGAGTGGACACATGAATCATTGCCTCGCACTGACCCCTCGAACTGTGACAAACTGTTGCCGGTTACGCTGTGAATATGGTTTCGAGTGTATTCAGGGCTGGTTGTGAATCAGCGCAGCGCACCGCAGATAAGAGTTCGACTCATGCACATATTTATAGATAGGCGTATGTCAAGCGGTTGTCAGCTCAATGTCAACATTTTGTATATTGATGGCATATTGTACAAATTGTTCTTCATAAATTGGATGGCTTTAATAATGTTTCGATGCGACTAGAAAAATGTTTGAATTTAAGAATTTATTCTATTTCAATATTATTGTTTATCTCCCAGCCGCAACAACAACTACAAGAACAACAAGCTTTGGTAATTGTTTGAGCGTAACAGCATTTGCCAATGTGTGTAAATATTTTATTATGCCGCACGGAATTTGTTTCGTTGACATTTTCAAACGGCACCAAAAGCACCAAAAACAACAAATTTTTGTTTACTTTGGCATTACAAATGAGTTCAGCTGCTAATGGGCCAAGAGTGGGCGTGGGTGTGCCAAAGGCGGCCGCAGGGAGGCGTGGCAATGCTATAGAAAAGCGCAATTTCTATTTAAACAGCCGTTTCATTGGGCTGATTTATGTCAATGCTATGCGACCGTCTCTCAGTCTATTTAAAACGCGATTCCAATTTCAAAAATGCCCAAGTGCGATATTTTTGCCAGTTTTTTTTTATAATATGTAGAAATATATATATATATATATATATTTGATGCCCAGCGATTTGCTGGTCTGTATCTGCTGCGTACTTTTTGCATATAAATTAATTGCTCTTTAAATCAATTAATTGGTTGCAATGCATAAAATGTTGCCCCTGCGTCAATTAGTGCATAAAAATAATGACAATCCATGTTGACGTCAATTAGGAGCGCCATCAAACTGGCCAACAAACAATGTTTTCCGGCCAGCCAACACACAACAACAACAACAACAACGAAGACAACAACAACAACAACAAGGCGAAAAATACCACAGAGTAAAAGCCATTAGCAGTTAGTAGCTTTTATTTGGCCAATTTAGCAGGCAAAGTGCAACGCGAAAAAAATATCCAAAACTTAAACGTGAATTTTATTTATATGATGGACTAAGAGATATGCTAGAGTTGATAGCAGAAAAGTATATGACAGAAGATTTAATACCCTTGAAAACATACGCAGCTTTCAGATGTATTTCTATACTTAGGTAAAGAGAAAGATAGCCCGCTAGGCAAGCTGTCTAGTGAGGTTGCTGGTTCAAATCACAGGCAAGTGCATGGTGGAAAGTTTAATTACTGTTCATAATTTTCTAAATCAGCTTAATTGCTATAAAAACTATAAAGGATGAAGGAGATCTCTGATGAAGCATTAGCATGCTAATAAGATATATATATGCATGTCTGATATTAGTTAAATAACCCAATTGTCGCCTAGTCGCATACAGCCTCTACGCTGCCTTTGGCCCAGGGTGTTCGCTTGCCAATTTGTTGTTATTTATGCCAAAATCACGCAACATAAATTCCACAACAATGCGAAATGTTTGTGCGCTGATATTATACAAAAATAAAAGAGAAATGAGTATTCATAATTTAACTAGGAAAACAAACTGCATTTGCAGCAGAGATTTGAGTGCAGTCCCCAAACTCCAATCAGCGGATCTGCCTGATTTCTGCCAAACAGCTCCTGCCTCTTATTTTTATCGGAAAGCTCTCTGCTTTATTTGTTTGTCTGCAAAAAGGTGTCTGAGCCCTGGCTGAGCTGCCTGCCTGCCGGCTGTCTCTGGACCTCTCTAAGTCTCTGCCGAGTCGGGGATCTTGACTGCAGCCGTCAGCTGCACGGCTTGGCGCCTTTTGAACACTTCAAGCTCAATTGAATTTAGAATGGGCTACACTTGAGGCAGATGCAGCAGCAACAGCAGCAGCAGCTGTTGCAGGTGCGTTAAAACTTTGCTGCCACGTCGAGGTGTGCCTGGCGAGGCACGTAATGAGCCCGCGTTGCCAGGATGCGCACGCTGATGAGGCTGCTGTGGATGTGGCTGATGATGCCGCATCGAGTGGCAGCTAAGCAGAAAGTGAGCATTACCACTCGGGACCCAACATAATAATGTCAGCTAGACAACAAAATATGAGCCACATCAACTGATGTTGCACAAACAAAGGGTGTGTGTGCGTGAGGGGGACTTATTAAAAAGGGCCAACAAGGTGGCGGGCTGCTCATTAAGTAAAATCAACTGAAACTGACCGCTGATGGAGGAGCATAAAAATAAGCTACTCAGCTGCTTAAATCGGATTAATTTATGCTTCGCGCTCTAGTTGTGTGTGTGTGTGTGTGTGTGTGTGTGTGTGTGTGTGTGGCACGTCGAACGCCAAATGAAGTCCTTGCTGTTGCGGCTACTAAAGGACCTGCCAGGTTGCTTTTTTTTTTTTTGTCGTATGCGTTTTTCGTTTTCTTTAGTTTTCTTTGTTTTCTGGTTAAGCTTTATGCTGCCGGCTTTTCGCAACACACACACAAACACACACAGGCCACAGGCAGACTCTCTCACATATTGCCACGTTTATATTTCATTATCAAGTGCAGGGTCGGTTGGTCAGAAGAAAAAAAGAGAACGTCACACAAAAGGCCAAAGCCAACGGGCCAAAATAAAAGCGAAAGCCAAACCAAACCAAACCAAACCAGACCAAGCCAGGCCAAGGGTCCGGAGTCCACAGTCGAGAGCAGCTCAACGCGCTTTGGTTGACTTCATCTGTACAAATAATGGAGCCAAATAAGTAATACAAAGAGCGTAAATTCAGTTTAGTACAAATTTTCTGGCCAACGACTGGCCACCAAAAAAAAATATATGGAAAAAAAAAAATGAAATAAAATTGGTAAAACCAAATTTCAACGAGCTTCAACTGAAAGGATGCAGCCTCGGCTATTAGCCAACTTAAAGTCTAGACATGCCCTGCTCTGGCCTGGCCCGGCCTGGCCTGGCTACTAACAAGCTACCGTCGGCATCCAAGGCAACCGACGAGCAGTTCCTACTCCTCCTTTACCCAACGCTGCGCCCGCCTGCCACATGTGCCCCAGTCTCTCCCATTCCGAATTTATATTCATTCAACTCTGCGTTTGCTGCATGCAAATCTGTTTTGCGTGTTTTTGTTTGTTTTTGCACAAGTCGCCGTGTTTGCCCCTTGCCCCAGCACCCCGGCCAGAGCCATTAATTATTTGACTCCTGTCTGGCTGCATTTTCGTCTGCTTCGGTGTTTGTCTTTGTCTCCAACTATGAAAATTCATAATTTCCAACCACGCTTTTTATGCCCTGCGCCAAGCAAACAAGTAAAAGGAAGCTCACCAACTAAACAGCGTTTGATGCATGCCCTAACATTTGGTCTGATAACATAAAAATGTTAACAAGTGAATGCATTTTTAAGCTTCTTCGCCACGGAAACAAAGAAAAGGAGGGTTTTTTAACTATACAGAGCCCTAACATTGGTGATAACTGTTAAACATAACATAAAAATGTTAACAAGTACTGTTGACAGCAGAAATTCAAAGTTCAATTTTGTTGTGAGCAATTTTCTGCAGGGTATTTAAAAGTCGCATGCCTTTGTTTTTTAACTTTGCTTGAGTTTATTTTCTGTTCACACCACGTCTCTGTGACTGTGATTTATGAATAACGCCCCGCTCGAAGTGCTTAAAATAATAAACAAAAAACAGGGTATAATAATTATGCAATGCAACCAAATCAGAAATTTGGCTTTGTGTAATTGAATCTGCGTTCAAAGCGCGGCGGTTGCTCTAGCAACAATACTGAATAAAACTGAGTTGATTTTGATTGAACTTGTGCATTTCTTCGGCTTTGTGTGTATGTATGTGTGTGTATATGTGTCTGATTGTGTGTGTGTGTGTGTGTGAAAGGCAGCGACCACAAGCGACCACGTGCCACCGCAATGCGCCACACGACGCATTTGCAATGTCAAGACTTGCGGTTGCTCTCAATTTAGTTGGACATTTTATTAATTGCACAACAACAAATTATGCAATCAGCATAGAACATGACACCCATTGTTCAATCAATTGTAAATCAGTTCTCACAAACCACACACACACACACACTTTCAACAAGACTTTGCTTTTGGCTATAAAATTTGCTTAGTTGTTGCAAATTTGTGCTGTGGTTTTTTTGGTTTTTAGGCAGCAGTCATGACAAATGCCAAGTGGCAAGTTGCAAATGCCTAGTGGCAAGTTGCACGTGGCACGTGGCACGTGGCACGAGACTCTGTCCTCAAATCCATAGACACAAAATTAAGTGCTACAAGCTGACCACAAAATTGTGCTTATGTTGGCCCCCAAGTGCAAAGTGGACTGAAAGTGTTTCTGGGCAATTGATAATTGGCCCGTCTCTGGTTCAAGTTCAGCTGCAGGCTCGTTTCGGATGCATTGAAGAGGTGGCTTCAATTCAATTGGCATTGAAGCGTTAATTGATTCAAGAGCAGGTGATGTTGATGATGATTCGTACATTGCTGGGCAGCCAATGGATGCAATGGCTTCTACTTCCCGTGATTCATCAGCCCAGCTGTCAGCGGCCACTCACAGAGGCGTAATTGATAAAGTTAAGGCCGGTCAAAAAAAAAAAAAAAAAAAAAAAACAGAAAAGAAGGATAACCCAACACCGAGACCAGGAAGTGCCAGCGTATATTGATCCCAGCTGCAGACATTGATTAAGTGTCTCTGCGTGGCGTTTGATTGATTATCAATTTTTACCGGTTACCGCTTTAAGCTTGGGCTGCTGCTGCTGCTGCTGCCACTGCAATTGCATTTAAAACGTGTGGGAAATTGATTCAACAATTCCATCAGCTCCACTGCGAGCCATAAACGTTGCCTGGTTTCCGTTTCCGCCCACAGCCAGCGAGCAATGCAGAGCGGGCCAACGGGCGAGCGGACTACGCATCCGTTTTGTTTTCTGCCTGGACAGCGATGGTATTCTATGGAGATGGGCAAAGGTCGTGTCGTGACACGAGCATGCAACACGACACAGACGGTTAGTTATAGAAATGAGTATGGGAAGGAAACTCAAATTTCGCCCCGTCCGATCCGAAACAGATGCTGATTCCGATTCCCACCGGATTATGAGTCGTGACATCAAAGATTTCAAACTTTTGATAAATACATTGATATATTTTCATTTAAAGACTCTTGCAAAAGGTAAAAAAAATAGAAATTGTTTCCATTAACAAAATTAGTCAGTGATCCGGTATTTCAGATCTTTCTTTAAATTCTTGTGCTATGCGATTCTAGTGGGATTCTCGACACGATCCCATCTCTAGCTAAGTTCCTCAGCGCGAGCGCTGAAAAGCAAGTCTATGGCCAAATCGAAGTCGCACTCACACTCGCACTCATACTCATACTCGTATTCGTATCGCTATCCAATTGCACTTCATTGCACAATTGCTGCGGGCTGCCAGACTTCAGTTCAGGATTCTTGAGCACGTCTTATTTAGATTTATCCCAGCTGCCACGCTTCAGTTGAGTTGTCCATATCAACTCTCTGTCTCACTCTGACGCACTCTATCTCACTCTCTCTCCTCACTATCTCTCTGTTTAATACGTTATTGAATATTTTGTGGCCTGTGCCGGATATCGGACTAATATCTGTGGCATTTCTCTTGCCGCACGCCCCGGACTCCTCTGCTGTGGCCCACATGCAAAAGTCACATAAATTTTTGGGTGCATGTGTGTGTCCTCACCTAATCCTTGTGCTTCGCATATTTTTCTCAATTGTTGGCTTGGACTGGCTGCTGCTGCACTTACACATAAGGAAATATCCAGACGCTGCTGCTGGGGCTCCTTTTGGCTGTTCTGCGCCTTGAGCTCCTTCCTCAACTTCGTCTTTTGCCATTCTTCGCTATCTGCAGCCGTTTGTTGTCCTTGCTTTTAAGTTGCATGTCAGTGCACATAAATCCCTTGGTTGAAAATGCTTGCTTCAGTGCGCCCAAAATACATACACACGCGCACACTCGCACAGCTGCACGCTTGAGTTACGAGCGCTGATAGCAGCGGCAACAGCAACAGCAGCGGCGGAGGGGGGATTGGGTTCTGCGCGGGAGGATTGGCAAAATTATTGGCCAAGCTCAACTCAACCTTAACTCGCTGCATTATGTGTGTGTGTGCCATAAATATTTATAAGTTCTAAGCGTAAAATGCGCACACACCGAAGAACCAGCTAACTTCAAACGTTTTGTAAACGTTAAAGCGCTTAACTTGGCCAAGAGTCCCCCAACCAGACCTGACCAGCGAGATGCACAGACGGACAGACAGACAGACAGACAGTTCCACCAACCAATACAGTTCCCAGCGTCCAGCTGAGCTCTCCATTAGTCAGCTAATGGCAGCAGGCGGCGGGCAGCAGAGTTTATTCTTCTTCTACCTGATAAATGATTCAGTTTCTGTTTCAATTCCCTCTACCTGGCGTTTAATCGTATATTGTCTTTTGTCTCTCTGCCCATCAAAATTGACACAAAGTTCGTGGTAAGCATCGATGAGTCATGCCCCAAAAATGGGACTTGAAATTGTGTAAGGTTGTTCGACGGTTTTGTTACATAAGGCAAACATATGAGCTGCTAATTTGTGGTTAAACTTAAAGACAATCGAAACCAGGGCTGCACAGCTAAACAAAAAAATGATCGCTGGTTCGGTTCACGGCTCGTATAAACTTTGTGCTTTAGCTTGGCTTGATGCCAGGTCTTAGGGCCTGGTTTAAAATCAATTTTAATCGAACAAAGCATGTTTGGGGCGATGTATAACAATTAACAATTTGTTTTGCTTCGGATGTTGGTTATTATCTTCTAAAATGGTTCGGTTCTTTTTGGCCTTGACTAAAATCCTCTTTTAAAAGGTACGTTTGATATCTGCTTTTATATTCCAATTGATCTCATTGCATTTGGGCGCTGATTTAATTGTTGCTTAGTGGATTTTCGCAGTCTCGGAAACACGGCTAACAACGGTAACTAAGCGGAAACGGAAATTGTGCGCACGCTTATCGCAATGCGTATGTATGTGTGTGTGTGATTGTTGTGGCCTGTGGCTGCGTGTGCTTAAAGGATATTTTCAGCGCAAATTGCGTGCAGCGGCGTAATCGAAATAAATTATGAGCCCAACTTACGATGCGGCCAGCGCGGGAGCCGGAGCCGTAGCCGGAGCTGATAGCAACTCCTGTGGGGCATTATGTGGATATCCGGCTTTGAGCCAGTGCCCCGTGCGGACAGCACGGACAGCTTTTAGTGCCTTAGCGTGTGCTTGACCCTGAGCCCTCAGCCGTGAGCCTCGGCCGTGAGTGCGGAGAGTCCTTGTGGCCGGACAGGAAACTTTATGCGAACAGGAAACTTACAGCTTGTGTTTGTTTATTTGCGCTGTTTGTTGATGGCCTGCGGCATACGGTTCAGGTTTCCACTTTTACTTTGTCTTAAACCCAGGCCAAAGGATTAAGCTGCCAAATTAGTCTGCCGGGCAATTAGCGGACAATCCGACCAGCAGCGATTAAGTATTCAATGTCACTTTTTAAACGATTATCAAATATATTAAGCTCGTAGCTTTATGAACTGTAATGGACTTTTGCAATTAATTTGCGCTTAAAGATTTTATGTGCTTTCAAAACTTTATTTGAAAAGGTATGAATTTGTACGCCTCTCAATTGGCGGACAAATAAGGTAAAAGCAATATAGTAGCTTAAACTAGGATAAAGCTTATTTAGCTTTGAAAGCTCATCTTGTCGTGAGCTTTCGTGTGCTTTCAAAGTTCGATACGATCAAAACTTTTGGTATTGTATTACTTATTAAAAATTGTGCTTGACTTTAAACAGGCTCAAATATATTCGCTATCAATGAGCGAAGTGCCAAGGCGATTAAGTATTAAATGGTTTTGAAATTAAGGTTCAACCTATAACAAAATTTATCTCGATTAAGTTGTCACGTGCTTTCAAAGCTCACACAATTATTGCTGTAAAGCTGCACTTGCCAATTAGTACTAGCTGCTCTTTCAGCTTTAAAATGTGCGTGTTGTATTCCACTTCGAGATCAAATCACGAGCACAAATCAAGCTTTCATGTGCTGTCAAAGCTTAAGTTACTTACTTTCAAATTATGCGCCTAGCAATTAGTTGACAGAGCTTACGTATTCAAAGATATTTTAAGTGATCAATTTGAATATTGTTTTCGGTTTCGTAAATAAATCTCCCAGAGGGCTTTCGTAAGTTTTCGAAGCTCTAATTAATCTGTTTACTTTTATGTCGATATATACAAATAGTAGCTATTTGGCTCGAGTCAATGATACAGTTATTATTGTGTGTGCCGGGGCCAGCGTGTGGCACATGTATCTATAATAAACATTATTATTCCCATTCATATTTTATTTCACAATTTTTTATGGCAGTTTGCCGGGCCAGCGGGCACGTATTAGTTATAACGATATGTCATTGATTCTCAGTTAACGCAGACACAGACTCAGACGCCAGGCGAAGTCGTTTTCCCCTTGACAGTCATTATGATGGGGCTCCCCTGTCCCCTGTCCTGCAGCTCGTCCTGCAGCCCCGCCCTTTGCCTTGTCCTGGTGCTGCTCCGTGTCCTTGTCGTCCTCGTTGTCGTTGTCGTCGTCAAGCGCCTTTGGGCCATGATATATTATGGCCTGTCGCCTGTCTTGTTTATTTGCGTTATTTAGCAAAACGTGGCAACAGCAGTTGCTGCTGGTGTTGTTCTTGTTGTTGGGGCTTGGCGCATTTTTTTTATTGTTATGACGCATATTTTGTAACGCCGGAAATTGAGATATTCTTTTTTATTTTCGTTCATTCTTTTTTTTGTGATTTATTGTATTGGCCTCAGTCGCATGCATTTCAAATTGATTGAATATTTAGCAAAATGTCTTTTGGCATTGCCTTCTAAATTGTTTACAGGCAGCGCGGATGCCTTTTTCCGAATTTTTACAGCTCCGTCGTCAATCGATTTTGGCAGTTACCAAAGCAAAAAAAAAAAAAAAAAAAAAGTCAATTTCGTTAATCAACACGAACGACTTAATCCAAATTGAATGAACTCGACGCCAAAGCGGATCAGCAGGGTTTATTTCTTTTTCTTTTTCTATTTTTTTTTTTTCATTATTTTGAAAAAAGAAAAACAGGAAAAACGCTGCCAAAAAGAAAACATCAACGTAAATTTACACATTTTTCGCATTTTTGCGCCCCGAAACATTCGCCAATAGCTGGCGAAGAGATGACTACGCAGCCAAATCGGCTCAAGGCTCAGGTGAACTCCGCTCCGCTTCGAAGTGGAGGACCCAAAAGGCCTAAAAAGCGAAAATTGAAAAACGCAGCAGCAGCTGCCAGGGCCATAATAAAGCCTAAGCCCAGAGTCCAAAAAGGGAGAAAATAAAAAGAAGCAAAATCAAGCCAACCAGTGCGAGTGACTCAATCGAGACTATCGAAGGGCGTGTGTGTGTATGTGCGTGTGTGTGTGCGAATACATGTGCAGGGGCGTGTCAGTTGCCACGGCCAGAGCTCAGCCACGCTTGAGGTGATAATGTAATAAGCACTTTTTATGACCCGACAGGATTTAGACCTAAAAATTCCATCCACACATAACGGACCTCAACTGCTGCTGTTGCCGCACGCCTCATGCCCCGTCGCCCTGTGTTCGGCCTCTGCAAAAGTTGGCAGCTGCATGTTCGAGCCAAGTCCATAGCAAATTCCAAATGTTCTCGGCTCTTTTTGTATTTTTTGTTCGTCGCAAGGATTTAGATTTAGTCCGGCAGTTGTTTCTGGCCCTCTGAGCATATTGTTTTGGTCAGCAGCCAGCTTGGGACAATGCCCACTGTTAATTGGTGGCTGGCAACGTTGTCAACGTTCAACAGTCGGCAGGAAATCGGCAAATATGGCTGCTAACATTCGCTTTGAATATAATGTACTTGAATTTGAATACGAGAAAACGGCTTGGTTCGGCTCGCCGAAGGTTAAATACCCTTACTGATACACATTTAATACCGACCAATTGTTTTTGTAGCAATATGACATGATTAGGCAAGAGAATACTCAATCTTTTAATTGAAAAAAAGAAAAACAAACAGAAAAGTACTTTGTAAAGGAATCAGATTCTATAAGCTATAGAGCTATAAGATGTAAAAGTCCGATATTAGTAGGATTGAATGTTTTATTAGGACTCAATTTTCCACCGATATTTTTCCTATGGCAAAGATATGATATATTGCTCCGATCCGATCTACTCAACGCCTGCAACATAAAGAAGGACCTCTGCAAAATCTCTCGACTGGAAACAGACAGAGACACGTACTCAACTTTGATACTGATCAAGTATATATAATCGGATGCATCTCTTTCTACATATTACACATTTCTACAAAAAATTGTAATACCCTCGACAAGGATTTAAAGAGGTTTTAAAATTATTGTATGCCCTGTTCCTGTTGTACTCAATAAAAAGACTCTTAAATGATTAAGGCCTGTCGGGGCGAAGGGCCAACGCAGTCATTAATATAAAAAATTAAAAAAAAACATAGAGGAAAAAATAAAATTACCTTGCCATGTCATTTGCCATTCAAAAATAAAAAACATGAGAGGGGGATGGGCAGGGAGCAGGGACAGTCCACAGGGCAGCCTTGAGTGCGCGCATCAAATTGAAAAATGTCAATGATAGAGAATGGAAAATCACAGAACAAGGGTCAGGGCAGCGGCATTGCGATTGAAAATGGTAAAGGGAGAGGGACAAATGGGAAAGAGGACGTCAGGTAGCAGGCGGTTGGCATTAAGGTAAACCGTGCCGCCCCCGGCCCGGTCCTCTTCGTCGTCATCGTCCTCGTCTTCGTCGTAGTTCTCGTTGCATTGACAATCGACAAATGAGGAAAGATAATGCACAACATTAATCTTGCTACCAGCAATTTGTCAGCCAGCTGAAACTGGAGGCTGCAGGTTTGCTTTGAAGGATGCCAAATGCAGTTCAAATATTGTGGCCAGCAAATGGAGCAGCAGCTGAAGCCGAAGCTGGACCTGAAGTTCGAGCTGGTTCTGCACTTGAGCTGCGGCTCTCTGCTGTGCATGTCGCTTCTAAACGTTGCTTTCATCAATTAATTTACAATTTGCCAGCCATTCGCATTTTCACATTTTCACATTTCCACAAGGACTAGACCAGCTCGCAGATTCATTGATGGTCAGCGCGTGGGCTTGGCATACTTTTTTTCTCTTACCTTTATTTTCTTTTTACTGCCCCAGTAATGGGTTTGTCCTTGTGCGCTGCAACCTGCCGCCTGCCGCATGCCGCATGCATCCTGCTTGCTGCTTGCTGCATCCTTTGGCTGTGTCGTAAATTGCATTGGTTGCCAACTTGTTGAAAGGCCGAGTGTTGGCGAGTGTAGAAACTTAAATGCTTTTCTGTGTTTTGCCAGCGCCTTTTTGCACTCGCCTACAAAACTGCGCTGCACGTGGACACTGGCGAGCGGCGTCAACGTTTAATGCGCGCAATTTAGCTTTTAATTAGATCCGCAAATTTGTTTTCGATACCCATTTTGTGCGCTCGCTCGTGCGGCATTAAAAGCAGCGCACACAAATTCAAGTGTTGCCTTGCCTCTGAACCCTTGGTTAACGAGGGGGCGGTAAGTGGGGCCGGGTCGGGGTCGGGGTCCGCACCTTTGCCTCCGGCGGAATTAGAGTGCTTACGGTTTTTCATTTTAATTGTATTTTTCTTTTGCTGCCGTTTCTTTTTGCTTTTTATTTTGCTTGAGTTGATTTATTTATTTCTATTTGCCGTATTTTATTTTTACCAAAAGCCGTGCAGAGAGCAATTGCGGTCGCCGCTGCCCCGCCTCGCTCTAGACCAGCCCAGCCCAGCCTCTGCACCTTCTAATACCCCTCGCCCAGCTGTCTGTGTGCCATGCTCTAGTTTTCTATTTTTGCTGTCCGCCGTAATGGGGACCTTAATCACGTAATGATTTTGAGTGAGTGAGCGGCGAGCGGGTGTCCGATTCTTGGCCAACATTGTTTTTACTCGTCTCATTGTTGTTGTTATTGTTCCTGTTGCTGTTGTTGTTCCTGTTGCTGTTTCTGTTGCTACTTTTGCTGTGCTTCTTCATTTTGTAGCAGCAATTTTACAATTGGCACAAATCTAGCGCTCAACGCTAATGGGTAAATTTGTTGTAGCGCTAATTGAAATTGCATTTCTTAAAGTTAAATTTTTAATTGAGAGCCGAACTCACGAACTCCGTATGAAAGAATCTGCGACTAGGAAATGCCATTTCAGGAACAAAAAACTTCCGCAGCAACACTTTAATTGAAGATGAGATACATTTAAGAAACAGTTGAGCAAAGAGCACAAAACTTGAGCAAAATAAGAACAGGTTGAAAAGCTGATAGCTCTTCGCCTGAGCTATGGGATCTTCAAGTCTAGGCAGAGCAATTACAAAGACTTCAGTTTAAGGAGGCTTTTAAGCTGGGTAAGGTATAGCTACTTCAAGAAGTTTCAAACTCTATATCATCAGCAGACCTTGCTATCCACGCTAGGATTGCAAACGCCTTGTATCCCTATCTAAGCTCTAACTGGTTGAGAATTGCAAGCGTCAAGCAACGAAAGAAACTAAATCAAAAATTCGAAACCATTTTCATTTCCTTCACACAAAGTATAATTTAAATGCAGCTTAAACTAGAGCACAAACCAAGTCAATTCCTTAAAGAAATCGATTCAGTTGTGTGAAAGACTCATTTTTATTTGTTGCCCGAATAAAATTTAATTGCAGCGTATAAATAATTTAGATTTTGCGCTTCGCTTTAAGGTCGCTTCTTTTGTCATTCAACGTGCCACATGCCACATGCCACATCATCAGCTTGCAGTTTTCTGGTTTCCAAGTGTTGCTGCCACATTTTGTTGCTTAGCCAAGCAAATTTTATTATGCCCTCTGCATTGTTGCTGATCGGTTTTTGGTATCGGCGAGCGGAATAGCAGTCAGCGGGCTCTTTGTCTTTCATGTGGAGTCCCAAGAGTGGCGCGTCAGGCGAAACAATTGCAGGTCCCTCTTCACATTGACAATGGGACAATGTGTCTGTCTGTCCCCAATGACGACAACGAGCCGAAGAGTCCAAGTGAAAATGCCGCCGCTCGCCAATTCTGCTTAGAATGCGGCACACGAAGCGTCGTCAAATCCTAATTGCATTTGTCTGATTGCAGCTCCTGATGACTGCAATGGCCAGAGTGCAGCCGTATTTGTATCTATATGGCCGCATTTGTATCTGCATCTGTATCTGTATCTGCTGCTGATTCATTAAAGAGACAAATGAGTGTGGAATGTGAGTGGCGGTTGAGTGGTGGAACTTGCGGGTTGAAGAGGGGAGCGGCCTATTGGCTTATGACAGCGAACATGTAAATGCCATTTACAGCTCTTGTTGCCGCTGGGGCATTGTCTTGTCAGCGGCTGATATCAGGCGTAGGAGGATTTGCTCGTCTTTGCCTCAATTGAAATTCCATTTAATGTAATTTGAGTGCCATCATTCATGTCGTTCCGTCTGTCCGTCCCTCTGTCCTTCTGTCCGTCACACTCAGATAACGAACGGACAGCAGAGCCTGCCTGGTTTTTGGCTCGCAGTGGAGTCTGTGAGAGTGCAGCTGAGATTGCGTTTACACGATTTCATGGCTGTCAGAATTTCGTTTACACGCGCTGCCCGTTGATTGATGGATTCTTTAATGCTGCTGCTGCTGGTGGTGGTTTTTGGCCAGGTCCAGCTCGGCATCAAAATACATGCACATATGTATATCAACTAATGAAGCAGTAAAATAATTTTCACAGCAAATGAAAACATCAAACAGAAAAGCATTTGAGCGGATGGGTGGAAGGGGAGTTGGAGGGGGGCTAGCGACAGGCAACCGACATTTCCTGCTGCGACTAGGAGTTTATTTTAGCTTACAGAACCTCGGGCCCGACCCAATTGCTGGCCCACTGACACAGTAAATCCATGACAAACAAAATAAACAAACAAACAAACGAACGAATGAACAATGCATGCGCCCAGACATAAGTTGCAGTTACAAATGCGTTGCAGTTGCAGGTTGCATGTTGCAGATACTTTGTTGTTTGCCGGGATTCACATTTCGACACGTACAAATCGACTGCAGCGTGCGGATGGATTTCTCTGTGTCTTTTCCAGACCTCTGGGCACGCAAATGTAAACAACCAGCCACATGTCTGACGAGTGTGTGTGTGTGTGTGTGTGCGAGTGTGTGTGACTGGAAAAACTCAGCTACGACAGGTAGGCGGCGTTAGGTTTTCCAACTGTCGGACACGCACATGTTCCAGCACTAATTGCTTTAGTTTGCCAACTTTACTTGCGAGTATTTCCCACATCCTCTCACCTAATCACCTAATTCTGCGAATAGACCTGTTCACATGTGCCCAGCTAATAGCCCAAATGTATTCGTACTGTTTGTTTCGAGTAAAGGGTGCAATCGTTAAAAAATCTCTTACACACCATTCAACTGGATATCTCGTCCCATCTTGAGCAGGATAATCCAGAATGTTTTTATGCCCTAGGGTAAATGTGTGCGGCAGGCAGAAGCAGACATCTCTGACCTCCTTTAATATAAATACATTCTTGATCAGCCGAGTCGATATCTCTTCCGTTTTTAGAGTATAGATTTATGTCGATGCTGAAGGGATAGCTCAAAGAAAGCTTTCTGCCAATTTAGTATGCATGGTCTGCTCTAGTCGATGTAGCTCAAGAGTATTTCATATTTTTGACATCTACGCCCATTCTCCGCATAGAAGAACACTCTCACTCTTGTTTTTGGCATAAAGTTGTATAATCTTGTGCTTGCTTGTTTCAGGCTTCATTAGAAGAGGCAAAATAATAATAATAATTTATGCATGCTTTTGACACAATACACAAAGGGTAAACTGGGCACTGGGGGCCCATGGCAGACCAGACCGCGTGCGTTGTCAGCGAGAACGTCAGCGACGACGACACTAATTAAAAATTTTTGGCCAACCCTCAGCGCGCGACTGAGGCGGGCTGACGAGTGAAATTGAAAAGCTTGCGGTGGGTGGCCCGCGGGCTGGCCCGTCAGAGATCCGTCTAATTCCCAAAATAACGCTGCACACACCTTTCAACCTTTCAGTTTAGACCGCGAACCGAGCGACAGAAACAGAGCTCGACCTTGTCCGCGAAGGGCGAAACATTCAAAAACACCACCCATTGATGATGTTGTTAATGGAAAAAATCTCAACATCCTTTCAAAGCAGCTAGCACACATACACACAGACACACACACATATACACACACATACACAGAAAACAATGGCGCGTAATTTGACGAAATTTACATTCCTTAATTAATCTTGTTTGCGTTGCGGCAGTTGCCTGTTGTTGACTCACTTCGCATGCCACGCCTCTAGCGCGCCCACACCTCCTGCCCGCCCCTGGTGAATTCTATAGATATGTGTGCGTGTGTGTGTGTGTGTGTGTGTATTTTTGCAGTCAGCCTGACGCTTTGGCAATATTTACCGCCTGCGCCGCAGCACGGGCAACTAACACCCCTCCCGCAGAGGAAACTCTAATGACTTTCCACGCACAAGACGCTGGGGGGGCAGCAGGGTATAGCATGGCAGGGGCTTGGGCTTGGGCCTGGGTTGGCATCGTAGCATCCTGGCGTTTGTCACTTTAGCGCGTCTTGTGTCTTATTAACCCATATCCTGCTGGTATCCTGTGTCGGCAAGCATTCTGCCTAATGAACCCTTTCTGCCAGCAGCATATTACCTGTGCCTGGGTCTGTGTCAGGTGCCAGGAACGCGATTCCTTGACTCGACCCTCGACACGACTCGACTCGGCTCGACTTGGTTTAATCAAGAAATTTAACGCGCTGCGACATGTGACAATTATTGAAATTTTAGTTGCAATTGTGAGCACGAGGCAAACTAATCGCAACGTGTACGCAATTTGAACCGAGCTTCAGTTAAATAAACAGACTCGGCAATTGCTGCTTTAAGATGTCTGTACACTGAGCGAAAAATATGGTCATTTTATTTTAAAGAAATAACTTATATTAATTATAATATATCTCAGATAAAGTATATTCAAACAAGCATTTGTTTAAGACTCTATTCGATTGTTCATTTTGTTGAACATAATTTCTCTCAGTGCATTCCATTCCATTTCCGCAACCACTTCTCACAATTGCTTGCGATCAATTTGCAGCCCGATCAGCCAGCGGCAGCTGTCATTTTTCAGCAGCTCTCGCGAATGAGTGTATTCATGAGTATTCATACGTATAAAAGGTGTTGCCACACACATGCACAGCTGTCAGCTGGCCATGAATTGCACACTGTGCCCCCCAAAAAACCCGATGCCGGAGCTGTTGATAATGCCCCAAAGATAAATGAGCTGCCGTTGCAGTTGGTCTCTGGCCTCACTCTGGAGAGGAGGAGCTGCCCACGCAGGGAATAGACATGAGACAGGCTGCCTGCTGGCCCCTGGGCTGATCCAGTCACTGGCGAGTCACTGTCCGTCTCCCTGCCCTGCCTTGCCCTGCCCTGCCTCTAGCTCTCATTCATTAGCTGCGCACAAATTTCCGCTCGCATTGGCCACAATAATTTCATTGTGCAAAGTTTTTCCATTACTAGTTATGAATATGCAACATTTATATAAATTGCCACGTTTGTTGTGCACGCCCGTGTGTGTGTGTGTGTGCGTCCCTGTGTGTGTGTAACTGCGTCTGTCATTTCAGCCAAAAAAAAAAATAAATATATATACAAATACAAACGAGAAAGAACCCTTGCAGACCCAACCTTTTAATGCCGAGAAAATGGTTAAGGCCGAGTTTGGTCAAGGTATATTGATAAACAAAAGGTTTTTTCATACAAAAACTTAATTTTCGACCGATCGTTCCTATGGCAGCTATATGATATAGTGGTCCGATCTTAATAGGATTTTCATATATATGAGGAGCTTAGTAAAACTAATAAATGCCGAGTTTGATCAAGATATCTTGACAAACAAAATGTTTTTTCATACAAAAACTTAATTTTTGACCGATCGTTCCTATGGCGGCTATATGATATAGTGGTCCGATCTTAATAGAATTTTGCATATATATGAGGAGCATAGTAAAACTAATAAATGTCGAGTTTGGTCAAGATATCTTGATAAACAAAAGGTTTTTTCATACAAAAACTTAATTTTCGACCGATCGTTCCTATGGCAGCTATATGATATAGTGGTCCGATCTTAATAGGATTTTGCATATATATGAGGAGCTTAGTAAAACTAATAAATGCCGAGTTTGGTCAAGATATCTTGACAAACAAAATGTTTTTTCATACAAAAACTTAATTTTCGACCGATCGTTCCTATGGCGGCTATATGATATAGTGGTCCGATCTTAATAGAATTTTGCATATATATGAGGAGCATAGTAAAACTAATAAATGTCGAGTTTGGTCAAGATATCTTGATAAACAAAAGGTTTTTTCATACAAAAACTTAATTTTCGACCGATCGTTCCTATGGCAGCTATATGATATAGTGGTCCGATCCAGCTGGTTTTGACATATGTGCTGCGTGCAACAGAAATAGGGACTTCTGCAAAGTTTCATTAAGATAGCTTTAAAACTGAGGGACTAGTTCGCATAGAAACAGACAGACGGACAGACGGACAGACGGACATGGCTATATCGACTCGGCTGTTGATGCTGATCAAGAATATATATACTTTATGGGGTCGGAGATGTCTCCTTCTATGCGTTACACATTTCACGACAAAATTATAATACCCTCTGCAAGGGTATAAAAATAAAAGCAACTCGCAACTTGTCCACTCGCCCTGCGAGCGCTTTGTGGCACGTTGATTGCAATCATAATTTATAAATGTTGCTGACAGTTTGCGTGCCCCACAATGTTGCTGCTGTTGTTGTTGGTGCTATTGGTGCTGTTGGTGTTGTTGGTGTTGTTGGTTGTTGTTGTAGCAATTGCAGTTGCAGTTGCAGTTGTAGTTGTAGCTGTGCAGCTATGTCAAAGCAGCCGGAATTGGACTTTGGGCGCCTGTTCCGCTTAGTGGTTGCCACTTCCACGGCTGCTGCTGCCATTACTGTTTCTGTTACTGCTGAATGCTCCTCTTTTTTTTTTTCCAATAAATAAATAATTTCTGTGACGCTCTGCTCTTTCCGGTCAGCTGTTGAGTCCTCCTCGGCCAGCGAAAAAAAACGTGTCCAAAAATTTGGCAACTGGGCCGCGGCATGAAGCCAGGCCAAGGCGAAAGGCGAGAGTTGCGGCAACTTTGTCTGTGATTATTGAATATGAATACTTTCGAGTGTTGCGCGTTAACAACGCACCCCCCTCTCCCTTCCCCCATTCGTAGCAGAAGACGCCTCTGAAATGAACTAGTTAAAAGAACTGGTTAAGCTGCAGTTGAACTGGAGCACGGCCCGAAGGAGTTGCCAACATTGTATTTACTTTGCCGCATTAACAGCTCGCTGAATTTGATTGTTTTGCTTGGCCAGCGCAATTTTATTATGGACCCTTGGGGTCGCAAAGGGCGTGGCGTTCGGGGGCGGATTGCGGCTGAGACCTCTTCATTTGCCAAGTTTGCAAGTGCAATGATTCTTTTTATTTATTTTTCTTTTTTTTTTTGCTGCCAGTTTGGTCAAGTGCTGCGGCCAACATTTGCTGTTGTGGCGGAAAACCGCAGCGGCTTTGGGTTAGAGCTGGCAACAAGAGAGCGCAGGGCATGGCGAGAGGAGGGGCTAGGGGGAGAAAGCGCGCGCGCATGGGGCGTATGAGTGATGGCCATGCATATTCATATACATTGAGATTCATTGTATTTGCGCTGCATTTCCGCAGTATTTTGTATCCCGAGCATTTTATCTCGGGCGCAGCTCTTGAGCGTAGCTCGTTCTACTTACGAGCATTTCGCTTTCTGTTTTTTATGGCACACAGACTGCAGACGAGGCGTCGCAGAAGGCTGAAGTGGAGGGGAGAGTAAATATAAACAATGCGAACGTTTGGCCAAAAACTATGCTCGCCTGGCGAATGGAGTTTGTGAATGTTCTCGTGTTGCCTTTAAACTGATTTATTTTCAATTAAACAACTTCATAACTTGGCAAGTCTTGTGCCTTGCCTTTTGTTTGGCCTAAATTTACGCCACAAATTCAATTTATTTTAGATACACCTAATCCACAAAAGCAAACTTGATTTATCAACATAAATATTTTGCATGCCACACACACACACTGTGTATTTATGTGTGTGTGTGTGTGCGTTAGTGTGTGGTTTGCAGGCAGCAAAATGTCCTGCTTCTCGTCTTCTACATTGCCAAGCAACTGAAGTGAGTGTTAAAGGATATGTTCGGCTTATGCATGTGTGTGTAATTCACAGAAGTGGGCGTGGCTGGGCAACTCCTTCGACCAATTGGTTGAGCTACTGCACAGCCGAGCAGCGCATCTGACAGTCGAAGTCTTTAAGCAGCTGCAGCTGCAGTTGAAATTGTTCTTGTTGCTGGCTGCTAAATGAATCTCAATTTTAATGCACTTGAACGGATTAGTTGACTTGATTACGAGCATTTTGCTGTCCGGCCATTAAATTTAATTTGCTATATGGATTTACTGGGCTGTCCATTGTCTTCAAGCACTTTAAATTCTAGAAATTTGCTGTGACAGCAGTAATGGAAATGCTCGGAGCCCCAGGACACGAGCTGAGCTGAGCTGAGCTGGGTTGGACTGGGCTGGGCGCTGTGCATATTTATAATTCCAAGTGCCCTGCAGAGCCAAATGCTAAATACATGCCACGACAAATGCTGAAATAATGCAGTTAAAATATTTTCACAGCATTTGCTGCTAAATGAAAATGAAAATGTCGGCCGAGTGTGTTTTATACTTATCAGCAGCTCGAGCTGGAGCTGCAGCTGGACAGCGCCTGACAGCCTGGGGGCAGCTCCACGGGAGCCGGTCCGCCTGGCTGGCTGTCCTGGCCCGTATAAATCATCATTTGCCCAAACGTGGCTACACATGTAATGCGCTCGGAGGGGCGCATTATGTGTCCTGGCTGGCCTCCAAATGGCAGCAGGTCGGTGTGGGGTAGGGCTTGGGCCATGCCCGGGGACTGTGGGAACTGGAGCACTAGAGCTGGGACACAACTGATATTAATGCTCGACATGTTGGGGCCAAGTTTTATGGTAATTCACTTGGCCTGCCCTAACCTCGCCACCAACCGCCAACACACTCATAAGTCATGGGAAAACAAATGCCTTGTCAATTGGCGGCTGGCCACAAATGCTATAAAGCTGACAAATGTCTAACAAGCGCACCACCAAACCAACCAAACCACAAAACAGACACAGTAACGCAGTCAGAGAGAGCCATAGAAACAGCCGACCAGACAGGCGAGCAAACATTGTGGGGCGGGGCGCATGTTGATCGCAGGTACTCATAAAACTGTCCAAATGTCAATATTCCAATGCCACACACATACGGACACACACACACTCACACACACAGTCACACTTCTATCCAAATCCAAGCGCACTTTTGTGACATGCAATTTGCTGGCGAACAGAAAAAACTTCTAAAAAAAACTATATGCCACGCACTTGTATACCCTATAAAGTATTGCTTATATTCTATAGACATAGATGTTAATAAATTATAAAGATTAAGCAAAAGATAAATAAATAAATAATTAATAGGATTTTCGGAAGCACCATCTTTCGACTCGAAAAGGAGCTTCAATAACAGCTTGGCCTTCCTGGCTTTGGCTGGGTTACTCAGTCAATCAATTATCCAGTAAGTCAATCAGTCAATCAATCAGTCAATCAGTCAGTCCTCAGTCAGGACAAACTCTTTGAATAAGTTGATTTGCACCAATAATATTTCAACGAAACTTTTCAACATGTATAGATGATTTGAACCAATGCTTTTTCTTTTCAAGGCTTCATATTTGTGAAATTTCGCATTGATTCAGTAGCCTAGCATGCGCGTTATGCTCCATTTGAAAGGGGTAGAACTTGTGTCAAACCAATAAAAACAAAATGCGAGGCAGCGCATACTTTGATTCCCCCTCCTACTGTCTATCTCTCTGTCTCTCTCTCTTTTCCCCCTCTCTCTCCATCTCTGTCTCGTTCTTGCTGTCTCTCTCTCTTATTTGTCGCTGACTGTGGAACACCTCAGCATCCGACCAATTTTCAATTTTCGACAAGAAAATGAACATGTCAACAGCAAAAATTGAGAGCAACGCGCGATTTTGCTTGAATTTTTGGGGCTGTCGTTCGCCCGCTCGGTTGGCTCTGGTTTTGGTTCTGGTTGGGCTTTCGGTTTTGGGCTTGGGTTGGGTTCTGCTTGTGCTTCAGGTTTTGGCATTGGTTTGTTGGGGCGCCACATTTTTAGCAACTTTGTAAATATTACAAAATTTAGGTGTCTCGCTTGGCGAACATGCCAATGAAATATTTATGCAGTCAGCCACACACGCATGTGTGTGTGTATGTGTTTGTGTGTGCTTGTTTTTTGTGTAAATATAAACCGGCCACATTCGACAGTCGAGAGTTGAGAGCTGAGAGTCGACTGACTGGGCTGCCGGGGCTGCCGGGGCTGGCAGTCTGATAAACAGACAATTTGCCAAAGTGGATACGTGCAGGGTTCGCATAATTTTCGGCCGCACACCTGAGCCTAGCCACGTGGCAGGCTTGGAGTGGGGTACGGTGCGGCATTTGGCATGTGGCATGCGGCATGTGGCATAAGACACGAGCCTAGACCCAAGCCAAGTGCAACAGGAGCCGCAATTTGGCTTGTGCCGCGTACTTGAGGCTTGCTTTAAGCTTGATTAAAGTGAGCAGCAGCTTTAATTAAGCCGACGAAGTAGAATTTAAGGCGTGGCAGGCCGCAAGCTTCCGTCGTTTTGTTTGTTTAGTGCAAGCCCTGCGCCTAGCCGCTGCGCCTGCCCCACTGTCTATGCACATGTATGAGAAATGGCCACGAATTGCAGCGTCTGTTGTGTGGAACTTTTGCGATTTTAATCGTCGGTAAATTTATGGCTTTCGGTGCGCACAATTTCCCAGCAGACGCGGCGGCAAATAAATAAATGAAAACCAGGCGCGCAAAAACAACGCCTATAAACTAAACTTGTTGTTGTTCTTGTTGTTGTTGCTGGGGAAAATCTGAAAAGGGAAAATGGGAACACAACTGGCCTGGTCATAACGGAACTGGCATTTTTGGCTGGCGCTTCATAATTCCAGCGGGCAGCGCAAAATAAATTCATTTACTTTTGGCTCCGGCTGCATTTCGTTAGACGTTTTTTATGGTTCGCCTTTGGCTTGATTTATGCACTAGCTCGCAATTGAATTGCACTCGAGCTGCTGATGACAGGTTTTGATTTGAGACAACAATTCAGTGATTGATTGATTGATTGCCTGATTGATTGTTAGTGAGCAACTGTGACTTATTTTGCTCTACTCTTTCCCATTTGCAGGTCAATTCGGGCAGCCTCTCGGAGCAGGCTGGCCTGCAGCCGGGCGATGCAGTCATCAAGATCAACGACGTTGATGTCTTCAATTTTCGTCACAAGGATGCCCAGGATATTGTGGTGCGCTCGGGCAACAATTTTGTCATCACAGTGCAGCGGTAAGTGTCCAGTGCCAGCAAAGTGTTGCCAATGTCAACTCTATTATCCCTATAACCTGCCATACAGCGGCGGCTCCACCTGGCGCCCACATGTGACGCCCACCGGCAACCTGCCCCAGGCCAATTCGCCCTATTTGCAGACAGTGACGAAAACTTCTCTGGCTCACCATCAACCGGACAGCCAGCACATTGGTTGTGGCTACAACAACTCGGCGCGTCCATTTGTAAGTCAACTAATTTGCAATCACACACACACATACAGACACACACACACACTCGCCCACACACACAGAGAGCTAGCAAAAGGTGTAGCATACATTTGTGGGCAACAAGAATCATTTATAAAATTTATAAACTCTCAACTTGTTGGCCAAAACTTAAAATGCCGCAAGTTTGTAGGTTGCAAGGGGTTGGGAATTACACCTTTTAAACAGCTGTTAGAGATGGGTTCGTGCTTTTTTCACGATATAAATACGATAGGGTTCAGGCCTTGAATTTATTTGCGTGAAAGAGTCAAGCTCGAGCCCGGGCCTGTTCTTAAACGCACGATAAAACCTATGAAAAAGTTAGAGCAAATATTGTCCAATATTTGAACAAAGCAGTTAATCTCGCGCATGTTATGGAGCCATGCATCCTTTCCATGTATCTGTTAACAAAAACCCAGCCAAAGTGAGACAGTTGTTAAATTAATTGCATAGACAAGAAAGAAAGAGTTTGTCTGTCGCAAAAATCTAGATAAATATAAATATGTAAAAAAACTGGGAAAAATGAACTTCGACTATTTTGATAGTTCATTTTTTGTGCTTGTGTCGAGCTGTGGCTCGATAATGAGGCCCGCGCTCAGCCCTAACATTTAGAGTTAGCTTAAATGCGCACACACACACACACACTCACACTTACACACACAGAATTACAAGTGACGTGCTGATGACCAATGATGTTGATAGTTAGTCTCCTGGGAAAAAGCTGCTGTCACAATCCCTGTGCGTGTATTTGTGGGTGTGTGTGTGCGTGTGTGATTGTGTGTGTGTCTCATTGTTGTGCTCTGTGGGTTTTCACATTCATTCATTTTATTTTGGGGTGGAGTCGGAACTTGTCTGTTTTCTATGAGTTGACAACATTTGCATTTATATGTCTGTCCGTCTCTCTGTCGCCTCCGTCTCTCTGTCTGTCAGACTGTTTGTGCGTAGTTTTGAAAAGTGTCAGAATGAGTAATGAATATGAGTGCTAGGATTATTTGCTGGCAAGAATTAATGTGCAAAGGGCTCACATTCACACACACACACACACACACAGACACACACACACACCCATACACACATACATGTGCCATGCATAATAATATCAATGACTCTCTCACTCTGTGTGTGTGTGTGTGTGATATGCATACATTTGCGTACATTTTATTGTTATGAATTTGTATTATTATAATTTTGTGTGACAGCACAGTGAGCACTCGTAAACAGAAACAGAAATAGCAACAGCAACCGAAACTGAAACAGAACCCGAAACAGAACCCGAAACAGAAATTGATTTTCCATTATTCATTTACACATTTTCATCTTTTCTATTTATATTTGTGTTTGTGTTTACTTCAACTTGGAACAGGCCAACGGCGGCGGCGATGGCGGCGTGAAGAGCATCGTCAATAAACAATACAACACCCCGGTTGGCATTTACAGCGATGAATCTATTGCGGAAACACTCTCCGCCCAGGCGGAGGTTTTGGCTGGCGGTGTGCTCGGGTAAGTTATTCAACAGTGGGCCTTACTTAAGTGAAAAAAGGAAACAACTAAATAAATGAAAAAGAAAAGAACAACAGCATACAAAAACATGAGTAGCTAGAAGACATATTTGGGGTGTGGTCAACTAGGGAATACTCTGTTCAATTACAGCTTTAAACAGACGAAATGAGTTCGTTTGCTGACTCTCAGACTGTACGCAACAGTGGCTGTGAAACTGTTGAATTGAAGCGGGTTTTGTTATTGGAAAAAAATACACTAAATCTCCACCCCATCAAGTAGGCGTTGACCGCAACAGCTTAAAACGTAGCCCTGAGTATATATTTCATGTTTCAAATATCCATCTTCAATATTGAACTATATACTCCTTTTTTTTCAAATTTGTAAACAGGGTATAGAAACAACTGTCTGGAATGCTGGGCCGCAAGAGCCGTGACAGGCGAATGCCACAAAACTTTTACTTTAAAATTTGTTTTGCTTATTTCCGCGCTGGTCTTCTGGCTTCTTTTTATTGCTGCTGCGCCAGATATTGCGCCTGCTGCTGCGCCTCCTGCAGCCGCCGCCGTCGCACGAACGACCGCAGGGCCGCCTAAGCGTCTAAAGCTGAGTGCAATGCCGCCAAATGAAAGGCCCGCCCCGATCCGACCCGCCTAGCCCGTCCATAGTCGGGCTGTTGGCCAAAAGTGTTTTCACTGTTTTGCCAGTTGTCGAGTTGGGGCTCTTTTTACAACAAATGCACGCGTGGGACTTGCGCGCTTTTTGCACTTAATTTCTTTAGGGGTTCTTTTTTGTTTTGTTTTGTATTTTTATTTTATTTTAAGCGGCCTTTGCGGTGGCCAACGCGGCGTATGCGCAACAATGTTGGCCGCACTCATTTATCACAGCATACTTTTGCGCGCCGCACGCTTTGTGCGCTTGCAGCCAAAAGTATGCAATGGAAAGTGTGTTAACTAGTCTCTCATATCCGCTTTCTCTCTCTCTCTCTCTTTCTAGTGTCAACTTTAAGAAGAACGAAAAGGAATACCAGGCCGATCGCTCGGAGGTGCTGAAGTTCCTGCGCGAGGAGGAAACGGGTGGATCGACTCCAGGTAATGCAGCCAACTATGAACTGGCCCGCTTGCTCCTGCTACTAAACGAGGGCGCCAATCCGTTTGTGAGCGACACTCTGGCCGACTAGTTGGGCGATCTTTTGTTAGGGTCTTTAGGTGTAATATTACGCATACGCCATACTCAGTGGGGCAGGCTGCCAGCTGAGCCATTTGTCTCTCTCTCTCTCTCTCTCTCTTGATTTACATATACTTATAAATAGGCAGCCAGATTAGAGCAGCGTTTACATTTTTTAAAACACACAGCGGAGACCTTGAACTGACTTTATTTTATAGAATTCTCGCTGTAGGGCATAGAAATATTTTATTAGTCAACCCTGAGGCTTTTTGTTTGGTTTTTATTTATATTAACTTGTATTTAATATTTATGTTTTGCTTTTTTTGTATCGCCTTTGTTTTATATGCTTAGATAAAGAAATGGATTTTCGTTTTCTCTATGTCAAATCGAATTTCTAAAGCAGCCCACACAACATTTATCAAACAAATACATCTCTCCCAGTCTCTCTGTCCCCCAACTTCTTCCATAATTATGTCATGAAAACTAAAATACATATTTGTAGTTTGTAGGTATAGTATTATAAATAGTTCCTGAGCAACTGCACATGGAACTGCAAAGTGGCTAACAATTTGGAAAAATCTTTTTAAATTGAATATTCAATTGTGTGTTAGGGCTTGCATACAATACCTTTTCGGTCTATGTCTAACTCATGTTTGTATTTCGACTCTTTTTCATACACGCACACATACAACCAAAAACCAACAACCAATACAAAATGGCTGCTCATCAAACACTGTTAACAGCATTCAACAACAACAACAACAACAACTATGAGCATGATGCACCACAGCAACAGCAGCAATACCATCAACAACAGCAGCAGCAATACCAACAACAACAACAACAACAACATCAACATCAACACCAACACTATCCACAACAACAACAACAACAATCAAACGCCACCCGGCACGTTAGCGCTCCCGTCAATTCACCAAAGCCCCCGAGCACCGGCGGACTGCCAACTGGGCAAAACATTTGCACTGAATGCGAACGTCTCATTACGTAAGTGGGCCACAAAATCAAACCGAAAAAATAAAGTGCATTTGTGTAAGCACATTCACTCAGAAGCAACAAGAACATTAACATTAACATTAACATTAACACTCTCATTAACATTAGCGCTTTAATTAACATAAACATACACAAAATTGCATAACTTAATGTAATTTTAAGTGTTGCTGAACTGAGTTCGTGTTGTTCTATGTGTATGCACTGTGGGTCATTCACTAACAGCAACATTAACATTACCATGACCACTCTAAATAACATTTGCATTAACATTGCCTGCAACTCATAGGTAACTAGTTTCATGTTATTTTAAGCATAGCTGAGTTGAGTTCGAGCTGTTCTAGTTTAGATTTCGGCAGTTCTAGGGTGTCCAGGGGGTATTCTAGTGTTATCCTGGGGGCGTCCTACACACACACACACACATACAAATATTACTTGCAAATAACTTGTCAAAGGCTTTGTGAACTGATTGAACTTTTGTGCTGTCAACCACATGGCGATAATTCCGCTGCAGAGCCGCACAGCCCGGCCAACTTCTACTGGACGCAGAGTCATGCGATTGGCGGCAACGAGCGACGCACGCCGCTGCCCCACAGCCAAATGCAGGCGCAGTCGCAGGCAGGACGCCAGGATGAGCGCATCGGCACCAATTTACAGCAAAATACGCTGGCGCCGGCGGCCACGCACAGGCCCAGTCTGCCGGTTGCGAAGCCCCAGCAGGCCGAGGAGGAGCAGCAGCAGCAGGAGCAGGCCGATCCGCGCATCATTGTTATGCCCATATGCCCGGCGCTGCAGGGGCCCGACTATAAGGCGGATATGGATGCGGCTGCAGCGGCATTGGCCAGCGATGCTGGTGGTGTGCGTCCTTTGTCCGCCAGCGGACATCCGGCATGTCAATTGTGCGGCGTGGGCATTGTGTAAGGATTTGTGTTCCATGTTCAATGATAATTCATGCCTCTGTGTCTCTCAGTCTCTGTGTGTGCGTGTGTGTGATTGTGTGTGTGTCTCGTGTGTCTGCGCACGCATTTTAATTTGCTTTTATTTCGAAGTCAATTGTTGAAATTTATGCAGTGCACATTATTATTATGCAGACGCCTCCAACACCTGCGACTGCGGCGCTGAGCTCCAGTTGGGCTCATGGGAATATCATCATTTGTATTAATTTGTATGCCAATTTAATTGGCTGCCATTGACGACTCATGAGCTTAATTCGATAATTCATTATGTAGATTTAACATATTTTTTTTTTTATTTTATTTACCATTTTCAATTTACTTCACCCTCCTTTTTTCTGACTAACACTTGCGTACTTTAAGTTGCTACTAATGAAAATACGCTAAATACATTTCGATAAGTTATCGATAACATATATTGCATATACACAAGAAGGATAATCGTTTATTGATTTTCTTTAGAGTTTAAATTCGTCATTTATATTTTATCAATTGCTAACCAATTCTAACGGGAATATGCCACATTCATTTTTACTAATTATCGATAACATACACAAAGCTGACATTCGTTTATCGGTTTTCAAAAGCCTTTCAAAACTTTTAGGAGTTGAAACATAGATTTGAAAAGCTTTTAAAGATAGATTTATAAAATAGAAACTAACAATATATTTTGTTTTCCTCATTTAGCGGCGTGTTTGTGCGCATCAAGGACAAGAATCTGCACGTCGAGTGCTTCAAGTGCGCCACTTGTGGCACCTCCCTGAAGAACCAGGGCTACTACAACTTCAACAACAAGCTCTATTGCGACATCCATGCCAAGCTGGCTGCCCAGCAGCATCCACCAGCCGGCACCGAGGGCTATGTGCCAGTGCCCATTAAGCCGTAAGTAGACGCCAAATACCTTCTCGAAATACTCTGTAAATGTAGCTAGACTTGAATAAGAGCATCAAAGAAGCCCAAATATCATGTCAAAATACCCTGTAAATACAGCTCGGCTAAAAGTTAAGAATCAAAGTAACAAGTGTTAGACTTTTGGCCCCACTTTATTTTCTTGTTTATTTATTTTTTTTTTTTTGTTTTTACTTTTGTCTGCGGCACAATTGGTCAGGTCGACAAAATGAATATGAAAAGAAATATATGAATATAAATATGAATGCGAATGTGAATGTGAATATGAATATGAATTTATGCAATATAAAAATAAATGCATATTTTTGCGTATGCCAAAACACGTTTGACATTTCGACGGGGCAGCAGAGAGGACGTCGCGGCATTGTTTGCTTGGAAACCCTGAATCCAGCACCCACACCCCCCCTTCCCTAAACCCGCAACCCCCTTCTGCCCACACAGTTGCCAATTGAATGGCACTTTTTGCATCTGCTGTGGACATGAAAACTCTGACAACTGATTTTCGCTGACGTTTTCAGCAGCAGCAAATTTTTATTAAATGCAATTGCAGCCAAACTGCAGTGCGGAGAAGGGCAGCAGGGGAAGGGGGTAGCTGCCAGAGGTGTGTGGCTAGTCATCGAAAAAAACTACACATATATATATATATATATATATATTCGTTAGGCTGACAGACGCTCGTGCATGTCAATTGGAGTTTGGGATTTATTTGAATTTTGGCCAAATGGCAAATCGCACTTAATTAAAGGGCTCGAACGGGTCAATCTCCTGAGGGGGGCAATTAGAGGCAGGCCGTGAGAGGGGGGAGAGAGCAGCCAATTAGAGCCCATTGCATGTCAACTATTTCGTGTTAATCATGTCATATTCTCTTCCGCAGGAACACCAAGCTGAGCGCCAATACCATCTCCACGGCCTTGAGCTCCCATGGCTATGGCAGCAATGGCTACTCGAATGGCAATGCCACGCCCACACCGGCACCGGTAAGTAAAAGTCATGCTAAACTTGTTAACTGTTCTCTCAGTGTGTGTTGTGCCCCAGCGTGCTAAAAACAATCTTGTCAGACACACACACACACACACTCTCAAACACACTCGCACACACACACAAATGCACAAAGTAAATGGCTTGAGCCAAGTAAAAAATGGAGGCGAAGGGCAAAAAGGTTGTGACCCCAAAGAAGCACCTGAAGCTCGCTTGTTCTTATTTTACTTCTGCTGCTTGTTTTGTATCCCTCGTCTTCTGGCTGCTCAGCTTCATCTTGTTTTTACAATCAATTTTATCATATTGCTGGCAAAATGTTTGCATAAATTTTCGCTTGCGGCAGACATCCATATGCTAAAATGTTAAAAATCATTTGGCCAGAAAGAAAAATGCAATGCAATGCAGAAAGTTTCAAGGCAAGCGAAAAGAAAAATCGAGCGAGAAAAAATCTACTTTCAAGCATTTTCATGCAATTTTACCAAAGACATTGCCCCCCCGCTCCTCTTCAGCGCCCCCTTCCTCCACTTCCACTTCTACTTCTAGCTTTTGTTTTTGTTTACTTTTCTTATTCTGGCCAAAAGCGATAAAAACGACAAAATGGAAAAGTTTATGCATTTGTGTGTTATGCTTGAGTTTATACTTGAGTAGAAGTGTGTCGGGCTGTGTCTGTGTGAGTGAGTGTGTGTGTGTGTGCGCGTGCGTGTGTGTGTGCGTGTGTGTAAGCCTGCTAATTCGTTTGTTTCTTGCCTGCATGCAATTATTATTATGTTTATTATGTTTACTCTTTCCCATCGAGAGCTCTTTGAATTGTGTGTTCCCAACCTGCCTTTGATTCTGGCTGTAATTGAGCAGTGTGCGACGGATTAATCCTTTAAAAGCTACCGTAGAGAGGATTTAGCTTTAGCTAGGGTATGTTTTATATAGGGTATATTTGACTACCAACTGATGGCTCAGCTTGCAATACATTCAAAGAAAAAACTGTACGCATTTTGTATACCAAATCTGTATTAAATACCAAATCTAAATGCAAAACTTAATTCAAGAAGTTTTCTATTAAGTATTTCACGCTCATTGTGAGCAGTAAAATTCTTTTTCTTCTTCATCTGTCGTATTAGTTGTTTATTCTGAACATGTGAATGAATTGAAACTCAGTTATGCTAGCATTTAGTTTGCAAGTTTTCGCTGAGTGTAGCAACAGGTACCACGAAATGTGGCACAAGGGTTGTCAATTGAAATTAGGACTGCGATGCGATGCGCAACGCCCACAAGTCTCGACTTTTTATAAATAGAAAGTCAACTAGTTGCGATTTGCAGTAATCTTGAGCAGGCGTGCGGATTCGGCTCAGATATTCGAGTATGCATCACAATTGGCTGCGAGCAACTGACAAGTGGCAACTGGCAACTGGCAATTGGAAGCGCAGCCAAAGTTCTCGCAGTTTTTTGGCTGCGGCCAGCGCATTTCTGTGAAATGTGCAATGCCTGCTAAATGGCTAAATAGTCGAATAGCCATTCGCTAAATGCTAAATATACCTTGGGCCAAGCGCTGCACATTTTTTTTTGTTTATTTTAATTACAATTTATTTTTGTGGCGTTTTTTTTTTTTTATGCTAGGGCTATAAAAAACCACACAGCTGCACACAACTGCAGCTGCGACAGCCACAGCGCAGTTTCTTGGGCGATTTTGCGTTCAGTTTGCCTCTTCGACTCGTGTCCGCGGCACGCAGGCAGCTCGCATGCTGCAGAGTGCAGAGTTCAAAATCGTCAAAACGAATATTTAAGTGCATCAGAAATACAAAATACAAAAAGGGAGCGATAGAAAACTCACCGCGAAGTGTCTTTTTCCCAATAGTTCATCATTTAAGTCTAGTGTAAAGTAAAAAGAGTTTTTTTTTATCCATTGGAAATTTGCAACAGAATTTGTCGCTGCTTCTTAAGTGTTGCATAACGTGTGAAAACTGCATTTTTTGATTCTTTATTGGAATACGCTTTGGATTAATTATAACACACAATCTTGACACATTCCAGGAGCTAGCTTTAGCCAGGGAATTGACCTTGACCTAATAGTTATTTTTAGTGCACACATTGCTCATACGCCACGTTGACAGGCAGCCACACACACACACACACACACTTTTACACACATAGTTTAAAGCCTCTCACACACGCATTCGCAAATTTCGCTCTGCATTTTAATTAACTGCCTTTATTAACTGTGCATCAATTTACATTCCTCCCACCCGCTACTCGTTGTTGCTCATGTGCGTGACGTCCGCCCGCCCGCCTGCCTGCCTGCTCGCCCCGCCCATTAACACGCGCTCGTATTAACACATTAGTCCGAGCCAATGCCAGAGCCTGACTGCAGCAGCAGCAGCAGTGAGCTGCCCCTGCCGCCGCCGCCCTCCCCCACACAGCTGTTGCAATATGAAGCCGAGGAGCTGCTGCTGGTGCCCCAAAACCAACAACAGCAACACCCGACACAAGGCTCAGCCTCAGCCAACCCACTTGTCCAACCACACCCAAACCCAGATCCACAGCAGCAGCAACAGGCCAGCAAACACACACGCAGCCTCTCATCAATTTCGAGCGGGTCCTCGCAAACATCCTCGTCGGGTGTGGGCGGCTGTGCTCAGTTGAGCCCCAGCCTGGTGGCATCCAGCGCCTCGACTCTCTCCCTGGATATGGAGCACTCGCCGCAGCATTCGCGCCAAGCCTCTGGCTCCTGCACATCACTGGATGTGGCCAGTGTTGTGCAGTGTCCCGTTGATAATTATACAATGTCAATGCCATCGCCACCGCCGCCGCCGCCACCAGCGCCCGCACCGCCGAGGCCCACACAGAATGAGAATGACATGAATACGCAGAATAAGAGCCATAATGCGTATAATCAGCTGCTGAAGCAGTATGCCAATAAGCTGCAGCAGCAACACCCAAACAACAGCAACAGCAACAACACAAACACAACAGCAACAGAAACAACAACAAACAGACACAACAACACGGCCAAGCCATTTGCAGGCACAACAACAACAACAACAACAACAACAACAGCAACAGCAACTGGGCAACTGCAGCCACATGTCGCCGCGCTGACGGCAACACTTGCTAATCAATTGAAATTTCATTCACATCAGGCAACAGCAACTGCAGCAGCAGCAGCAGCAGCTACAGCTAACAGTAATCCAGCGCAGTCTGAAATAATGTCCGCCCACGTGGCGGATGAGCAATCATCAGCTATTTACAGCAGCTACAACAACAACAACAACAACAACATCAACAACATGGGCGACTCCGCTGCGTGCACAGCTCCGTGCATGCAGACATCCGCGAACGGCTCGGATCAGCCATTCGAGTATGTCACCTTGACCGGAAATGTGATACGCAGCGTGCAGCCGCCTGGTAAGGGCGCCGGCGCCAATTATCGGGTAAGTAGGCGCCCGCGACCGCCCTGCCCCAGCTCGCAGCTAGCCCCTAGCCAGCTCCTCTCTAACACAAACTGTTTTATGTTCTTTGTTAACAGTGCCTGCACTCGACTCTATACACATTAAATCCTCAAATCTCTCATCATCCCCCTCCCTCTCTCTCTGTCTGCCAGGTCAACCAGGGCTATGCGCGCCCCTACGGCGCCTCTCAGCCGCCAGCGGCAGCGCCCAAGTCGCCGGTGCCGGTCTCGTATCCACCGCAGCAGCAGCAGCAATCGCCACGCCCCGCTGGCAATCCCTATGCCACTTTGCCGCGCTCGAATGTTGGTCAACAAGGTAAGACGATGACAGCTGACGATGAGTGTGAGACACTGTCTCAGTCAGAAGGTGAATGGGTTTAGTCCAGTTACAGTTACAGATACAAAAACAGATACAGATAGAAGAGGATAAAGAAAAAGACACTCACGAAACTACCTAACTGTGGGCGTGTGATATACAAACTATGAACTCTATATATAATATTTATTCTGCGAGTTTTAGCTGCTTGTTTTGTTTAGTTTTTTTTTTTTTTTTTTTTTGTTTAGAGCGGGAGTCCAGTTGCGCGTTTGCCAACACTGGCAGCTCTAGTATTAAATGTATAAATTGATCTGTTGTTAAGTTAAACACATGATATATCAAAAGTTTTTTAATGCAAATAAATTTAACTCGAAAACCAAACGAAGCGACCAACTAACAAACAAACAAACTGTCCCTCGCCTGCTTGAATAATCGAAACTAATCTAAATGCAAAGAAACAATTTGGCAAAAGTGCAAAAACGAAATCGACCCACAAATATTTTCTATTTAATTTTTACTTTTTTCGTCTACCCCAAAAAGTTGCAAGAGTCTTGAGTTTTTGTATATAAATTTCTGTATATATATATATAAACGTATGTGTCTATGTATAGGTCGTACTGTGCAAAGGTACAATAGTATCAACAGACAACAACAACAACAACATCAATACCAACAACAACAACAACAACAACACCAGCAGCAGCAACAAAAGCAACAATATAGAAACTCATACCCAATTGGATCGAGCAATAAATATGCTACCCTGCCTAACTATAACACTCAGACCCAGTCCTACAACAACAACAACAACAACATCTATAACAATAACTACAATCGAGGTAAACAGCAATTGTTGCTCGTGCAACAGCAGCAGCAGCAACAGCCTGCAGCAGCAGCCTGCAGCCTCTTGGCAACTTGCAACGCGTAGTTTTTGTAGCCTAACCAATTTTTGTTGCTGTTGAGTTACTTGAGTTGTTTGACACATGCCACATACCCGAAAATGCACATGCAACTGGCTGCAGCTGATCGTAGAAAGCAATTTGAGCGAGTTAATCACACGTAGAAGAAAATAATTCATGCAACAACCACGTTGACAGACCCAATTGCTGATAGGTAAAAGCATTTCGAGTAAATAAGTTATAATACGGCCAGACGGGAAATTAAAACCGACAACAATGACGCGTGGACGGGATGGGATGTGTATTTGTGTGTATATATATGTGTGTGTGTGTGTTAACATTTTCAATGCCAATGCGATTGCAGTTGCAGTTGCAGTTGGCAGTGAATGTTGCCCGCTTCCGGCACATTTCATGGCACTGAAAGCCAAACCCAAACCGAAAACCAAACGAAAGTTACGTATACGTAATGTTGCAAAACGAAACAATTCACGTACACACACACACACACACACACTCGCCACACACACAGTAATATAAATGATATAAAATGTATTTCGGTTCGGCATTGCAACGTTGCAATATCTGCGGTCGCCCCCTATTTCTCTCCATCTCTTCACATACAGAACTTTAAATGCATGGCAAATATGTGCAGGGTATGCTCAGCATATCAAAAGACACTGACTGCAAGCAGTCAGCGCACAGTCGCCATAAATAAACTTCTAACTTTCTTGATTGAGACAGCTTGACTTATGTTCAAATATTACTAAAAATGACTTGATTTAAGAATTTTGTTTGCGCATTTAGAGCTTGGCTGAAATTCAGCATGAATTAAATTTAATTCAACAATTTTAATGCATTTTCTATGATCATTTTCAGTGCATCTGAAATTAAATACGAATTACACTTAATTGTGCCATCTTTCTCTCTGTGTAGAGTGAGATCCATTTAACGAGTTGACAATTAGTGTCTGCCATTATTTCTGGCGCTCACTGTGCCCGCAGTACTTCTTCTTCTACTCCTTCGTTCGCGTTGTGTTCACACCAATTTTAACCATTTTTCTTTATATACACACACAAAAGTGCGCGCGCGTGTGTGTGTGTGTGGTGTGCATGCAAAGTCAATACATATACATATGCTGGCATATGCGTGTGTGCGTGTGTGTGTTTGTATATCAATTACGCGACTGCATTGTTGTTGGCTGTCATAACGGAAATGAATTAACAGCAAATATGGCGCGCAGCAGTTGCAACAGCAGCAGCAACAACAACCGAAATGGTAACAATACAATTTATGAGCCAATTTTTTCTTCGTCTTCATGCAATTAAAAATGCAATTATTACATGCCAAAAGAAGAAACCAGCTTCCCCCGCCCCCTTTCGCCCACCGCTCCACACAGCCCTCATTAATCAAAGCAAGTGCTGAATTCCACCTTTGAGGCCAGAAGTTCGTGCGTCAGAAATCAAAATCAATCTCCTAATCAAAGCGAGAATCACGCACAACCGCAGCCATTATTTGAGTTTGTTTTCTGCGCGTGGAAGCGAGGGGGGGGCGGCGGCTTTAAGGGCTTTGGTTTTTGGCTTGTTTTTGCTTGGTTTGGCGGCATGCCGCCAGCAGCAGCTGCCAAAAGCCGCCGAAACAGACATAAAAACAAATCCAGTTGGCAAATGCCACAACAAGCGGCACTGGGGCCAGGCTGCAAAAAAAAAATGCGCTGGCAAACAAATGTTTGTGCTACACACATTCCGACACGCACGCACACCCGCACACACACGACGCACAACAATGTAAACGAAGGCAGATAAATTACCAGTCATTATTATCCAAACAGGCTGACATCCTGTGCTGCCTGCTTTGTGCTCTATTGATGTCTGTTCACCTCTCGCTCCCTCTCTCTCGCTCTCTCTCTCTCTCTCTGTCTCTCTATCGCTCTCGGCTGGCAGCGTGCCGGGCGTCCATGCATCAAATGCCTCAAATTCCTTCAAGTCGCAGTTGGAGAGGGCCTCGCTCGGTCTTGGGCTTTGTGATTTATTGTATGCATTTTGTCTGGTGGGAAACTATTGTTCTAAATTTATCTGAAAATGCTTCCGAGCTTGTATTATTAACAACAACCGCAACAAAAAAAACATAATATTTTGATGAACATTTCTGGTTTTTTCTCTGGCTTCTTTTAGGTTACGGTTACCAATATTCCTATTAGAAAAAACTTAAGCAATTACAAAAGGGCAAAGTTTTCGGCAAAGCTGGTGAATTTTTGGAAATTCTTTTTGGAAATTTTGTTCGCAACAAAATCAAACAAATTCTTAACACACAATTTTTTCTTTAGTCGTATTTACTATTTACATATATATTTCATATTAACAGAAAACGTGCAACTTATACTCGATTTTTAATGAATTCTCAATAAATTGCGGTGTCATGCCCAGAAAAAAAATTGATGAGTATCTGTATATGCATATGTATTATACTTAGTAAATGTGTTATTTTCTACATAATTGATTTATGTACGCTAAACGCTTTGCGCCTAACTGCTCTCTAAAACATATCGATAAATACATATCAACAAATACAGGAATATGTATCTATATATTATACTCTATACTCTATATTCTATACTCTCTACTAATAGAATGGGCTGCCCGAGAATTCGCCATACTTTGCACAACTTTGCATGCCTTTTGCCTTCACATACATAAGTATATGTATTTTAATATACCAAGAAACTTTCTTTGGGGCCTCTCATTATTATTATTGCGACTTTTCCGAAACTTTTCGCTTTCTGTTATTGTTTTTGTCTGTCTGTTGTGGACAGTTTATTTTCTTCTGATATGATAAAATATTTGCTATGTACGCGACTTTCTCCTCCTATGTCTCCTTTTATTTTACGTGAGTGTGTGTGTGTCTGTGTGTGTGTGTGTGTGTGTGTGGCTGCCATTTTCAATTTCTGCAAAATTACAGGCAATATGAAATTATGCATAATAAAAGCCAATGACTACCTGTCGTCGCCATTTTCGCTTCGCACAGACGTGGGCACCATAAAAAATGGAAGTAAATACTTGTACACACACACACACACACACATACGTGCACGTATTGCTGTCTAGCACACACAGACACAAGGTGCGTGCGTGTGCGTGTGTTTATTGTTGCGCCATGAAAATGGCCTGAAAATAAGAAATGAAAAATTTATTTGCCCGCGCACATGGCGCGTAAAACATTCTGCAATATTGTCAACTCGTGCCGCGCCTGTCGCGAATTCTCATTTATATTATTTTTTCTGTCCTCAAAATATTGCAAGCGATATTTTGTTTATGTTTTTGCGCGACAACAGATTGTTTCACTATATATATATATATAATTGTTTTCGGGTTTTTTTGATTGCACATACTCAGTTAAGAAATATTTGTTACTAGAAGAAATTAACCGGCGTCGCTCGGGTCAAAATACGAGCTACTGCAGGCAGATGAAAATTATACACAATTTTGATATATTTAGCGTAATAATTCTCGATCAAATTAGCTCAGTCTCAGCCAGTTCTAGTTTCTATACACCTCTCATAAGTCACATACACACACACACACACTTTCAGTATTTAAAATAACACTAATTGGAACACACTTAAACTGTTTTGGTATTATGTAAGGAGTTGCCGCTTAGCTGTTCAGCTGCTTGTTAAGCGGCTTAGCAAAATTGTCGTGACTGTATGCAGGGTCTGGCACTTGTAGTTAGTTTAGCCATCCACCCGCTTAGTTTTGTTGTTTTGTTGTTTGCGCCGCCTTTTGACATCTCGTCTTTGCCACCGCCACCGCCACCGCCTCCCGCTCTGCCTCTGCCTCTGCCTCTGCCTGAGCTTCAGCCAACGCCTTCACCTTCGGCTTCGCCACTGCCGCCGCTTTGCACAGTGCCAACGACTAACAAGCGTATGAATTTTATTTCTTTCTGCTCTTATATTTGCCCATTGCCACCTGCCCCATGACCCGTGCCCCACATGCAAAACTAACCAACAATCCGCAAAACCGCACACAAACGCGTTACCCCCAACTCTCTCCACACCGTGCCCCGCTCAGAATTGGAGGAGGAAGGCTTGCAGCCGCAGTTTGAGGAGGAATGCTATGAGGTGGACGTTGAAGTCGCCTTGGCCGCCAGTCGGCGCTCCCACGGCTCAAGCTTCTCGTGGCCACCGCCACAGGACGAGGGCCATTCGGCGCCAACAGCTGCGCCCCTTTACATAGCGCCGCCTGAGACGCAGCACGTGGTGGTGGCAAATCCTGTGCAGGAGGCGCCACCGCTGCCGCCGGGCAGTGCTACCTCGCGACTCGATCCGCAGCCGCAAGTGCAGCAGAAGTCGCAGCAGGGGCAGCAGCTGCAGCAGGCGCAGGCTCCTCAGTGGCAGAGCTACTCGGCGCCACAGCTGACTAATCAGCGGGTGCAGCAGGCCCAACTGGAACAGGAATCGAGCTCGGACAGCTACACCTCGACATCGACAACGACAACAAACACCTCGGAAGAGTATCAGCGCATGTATGCCGCCCAGCTGCAGGCCTATCAGATGCAGCAGGCCTTCGAGCAGTCTGGTTCTGAGCTGGACTATCAGCTGTACTATGGCAGTGCCCAGGATGTGCAGGAGTATGCGTCGGGCCGGCGGAGCGCACAGGAATGCGTCGACTCGCTCTCAGCACCGCTGAGCACCTACAAGCTGATCGATATGGTAAGGGAGGTGACGCCCAGTCCCGTGCCGGCGGCAGCGCCAGCGCCCGCGCCCGCGCCTGCTGCACGCCACGTGGCGTTTAACGATGAGCCCGAGATCAAGGAGCTGCCCCAGCTGCACACAGAGCTGGAGACGATACCTGAGTCGGCCGCGGAGGCCGAGCAGGCAGCCGCTGCAGCCGCTGTGACAGCCTGGGTAGACGACGGCGGGCAGGCTGATGATCGGGAGGGCCTCATCATCGATCAGCGCTGCCAGATCCTTGAGAGCGAGCGCAAGTTTCAGCCAACGCCAGAGATTAACTTTGAAATAGCGCCCGTGCGCCAACGCCCAGCGCCCTCCAAGATACCCAATCCCATGCCCAAGGAGTGGATCAATCCCATGATTCGAGTGCTTACCACAGCACCGGAAGTGCCTTTCCATCTGGTCGAGTGTCCGTTCCCCAAGCCCTGTGATGATGATTTCGAGGCGGCAGCAGCTGCGGCTGCCGAGGCAGCTGAACAGGCAGCAGTCGTCATCCCTCCTGCTCCTGCTCCGGCTCCAGCTCCAGCTCCAGCCCTACCGACTGCTCCCTCGGACAGCTATGGCTCGGAACTTCTACGCGAGTCTCCACCACGCGGCACACGGTTCAGTCAGGCAATGGCAACGGCGCCCGAGTTTCCGGTGCGCTTCGCCCCGCCAGCGGCGGAAGGTGTGCCGCTGCCCGAGGAGACCGTGCCCTATATGCCACCGCCCATGGACATGAAACCCTATCTGCGCGAAGATTACCGTCCCAAGAGCCCGTTCGTGAGCGCCCTGACCACCGCACCCGAGCGTCCGTTCGAGGGACACTTCGATCGGGACGTACCCATCCATTTGATAGACCTGCCCACACCCAAGGAGCACCTGACAATGGGCGATGCGCTGTGCACGGCACCCGATCGCGGTTACACCCCACTGAATCCCGAGAATGCGACGCAGCGCATTGACGAGGAGCAGAAGCAACAGGAACTAAAAAAATATGAATTTCAGGTGCTCGACCATGAAGAGGAACTGGGCATCAAGCCGCAGCCACCAGAGTCTGTGGAATACTATAGAACGGAGCCGCAGCAGCAACAGCAGCGAAAATCGTCGGCATTTGCGGCAATGCAAGCATTCCAACCGTCTCGCGAACCGCTTTCCTCCTCCAATCCCAACACAGTCCCAAACACGCCGCGCGCCTCCATTGCCTCCCTGTCCAAAGAACAGACCGATCTTGAGTACCAGAAGTACTGCAAGGCCCAGCAGCGCAATCAAAAGCGACTCGACTACTATCACAAAAAGGAAGAGGAGCTGCAGAGCCAGCAACACTCTCACAACCAGACACAGATGATCCATCAACTGAAACAGCAACAACAAGACCAACAACAACAACACATTGAGACTAACTCGTCTAACTTGAACTCGAACTCGCTTGTTACCGCTTCCAATGCGACTGCTTCCTCTAACTCCTCTTCCACAGTCCAACAGTCCACCAACAGCACCAGCACCGTCAACTCCAACTCCAACTCAGCTTACGTCGCCCAAGTACAGACCCAGGCCCAGGTCCAGGCCAGCAGCCGGTCCTCCTTTTCAGCCACCACCGCCTCCAACCTGACAGCTGTAAATACCGCTTATAGTAAATTCGATGCCCACGAGTTAATCGAGGAAACCGCCGAGGAGCTCGAGCACTCAGAGGTTTTATTTCCGCCACCGTCCCCGCTCAGCCATCTCAAGGGCAAAGCCGTACAGTCCGGCCTACACAAGGCAGACACCATACCCAAATATCAGCGCAACTGGACAGTGCTGCCCACCCAGAGTCCCATACGCACACCGGAGCCACAAGAGCTGCGCGACAATGTCCCGCTTGCTTTCGTAGATGCACCCAAAGCGCAAGCGCCCAACAGCTCCGAGACTGTACATAGACCAATTGCCAAGGTTTCAACGGGGGGTACGACTGGGCCAGCGCCAACGGCTGCCCGCGGCTCTATTGCCTCCCTGGGCAAGCCAACGGTGCAGCCGTCGGTACCCATCATCATTGAGGATCGTTCGGGTCCAGTAACGATGGCTTTTCAATCACTAGATGAATACGAGAGGCCCGACCAGTCGCTGACGCCCACGCGGCCCTACACGCCCTCCTCGGTCTCGTCGATGATCAACAAGCCGGCACCGATAATACCCTTCTACCAGACGACCGAGAAGCTCTGCTTCGACGAGTGCCCAGCGACGCATGCGCGCGATTACGATCAGGGAGCTGCCTCCCCCTTTCCGGATCGCGCACGCTCCCCGGCGCCCGGCCCGCCACCCAATCCGCTCTCGGCAATACGGGCACCACGCATGAAGGAGCCGGACTCAACGCTGCTCTCAGTCGCCGCCGGGCCACGCCTACAGGCGGGCTCCATAACGACGGGCCAGAGCTATCAGGGCCAGTTGCTGGCACACTCGGAGCTCAGCACGCAGTCGGGCAGCCAAAGCTACAGCCAGCAGCCGGAGACGCTCACCGAACGGAAGATTGGCAATCTCAGCGTGCAGCAGCGGGAGCAATCGTCTCTGCTGCAGCAGCAGCAACAGTCGCAGCTGCAGAGCCAGACCAAGACCCAAATAGGCAACACCCAGATCGAGCGCAGGCGCAAGGTAACCGAGGAGTTCGAGCGCACCCAGAGCGCCAAGACCATTGAGATACGCACCGGGTCCCAGTCCCAAACCCAATCACATGCTCAGTTGCAGTCTCAGTCTCAGTCTCAGGCTCAATCGGAGTCGACGGAGCGCCGTCAGTCCTATGGCCGCACGGGCTATGTGGCCAATCAGGCGCGTCGCCTGTCTGGTCTGGAGCAGGAGATCAGCAGCCTGACCAGCCAGTCGCAGGCCATTAGCGCCAGGGCTTCCACGCTGGGTGAAGGCACCTTTCCCCAGCTGCGCTCGCCCACCTTTGAGGATAAGTTTCCCTTAAAACCGACGGCAGCTGAAGCCATGATGCCCAGCTATGCGGCTGGACTGGTCGCAGCCAATAAGCTGCTAGGTCCACCACCTGGATTCAAGCAGCAGGAACAGCAGAAACAGCAACAGCAGCAGCAGCAGCAACAACAGCAGTCCGCCTTCAAGTCCACGTCCGCGTCGGTCTCCAATTCGCAGCAGCAGCTGCGTTCCCATGTCAACAGCTCATCGCTCGCATCAGCCTCAGCAATTACATCCGCATCTGCATCATCATCAGCATCAAGGTCGGCGCAAGCCAGTCTAACCAAAGCTTCTGCTATTACTACCACGACTAATAATCAAGCCTGCGCCGCCTACAGAGGCGCAGCAGCAGCAGCCACTGGCAGCAGCCTAACCGCTGCGCTGGCCAAGCTGCCCAATAAAAATGCTTCTAATGCAGCTGCAACGGCGCCAAAGCCAACAATTGCCGCCGCCGCTGCTCCGCCCGCGCCAGCTAGTTTTCCGCCCAATATATGTGACTTGAACTCTAATGTTGATGGTTCCGCAGGTGCTGGGGGCAAGAGCGGCGCCTTTGGTGCCACATCGGCACCGAAACGTGGACGCGGCATTCTCAACAAGGCCGCCGGACCGGGCGTGCGCATCCCGCTGTGCAACAGCTGCAATGTGCAGATCAGGTGAACAGTTCCCAACAATACGAAGTTTCTTCAGTTCTTGTTGTTCGTTCTTGTTATTGAGCCAATCGACAGCTCGCATGTTTGCCCCAACTATCTCCAGATTATTATAATTTAATCTAATCTAATCTAAGCTTATTTAATAGCCCATTAATCCTGCGCATGTTTAAAGTTCTAACCCCCTTAACCTTGTTTGTTGTTTTTCGTTCTCGTTCCCGTTTAATTGTTGCAGCGATTCCTTCGCTTGCCTCCAAGCCCAATAACACGCATGCTAATCCAAATGCCACGCTGCCACGCCCACAGAGAGCAACTGACCAGGCGCCAACGACAGGGGATGTGGATGCCGATGCCGATGCCACAGCCATGCTAACCGAGTCCATTGGCAAGATAAACATGGGCGAGCAGACGCACGCGTTTATGCAGGAGGCCGGCAAGATCATATCCAACATGCTGGAGGCGCGCCTCGCCAGCAATGGCAGTGCCACGCCCTCGCACAGCGGCAGCACGCTGAGCCTGCGCAGCAACAGCAGCTCCAATCTGACCAAGAGTCCCATGATTGTGCGCAAGCGCCTAGATCTGGACGATTTCAAGCACATTGATCCCACGCAGCCGGTGGCCCTGCAGTCCGTGGTGGCTGTGCCGCCCCAGCCGCCGCAGCCTTCGCTAAAGCAGCTGCCGAGTGAGCCCGGCAAGCAGCAAGCGCAGCCGCAGGTGGCGCGTGTGGAGCAGACGCTGCAGGCCGAGCTGCCCGCACAGCATCCCATGAGTAAGATACTCGACATATGTGATAGTGGCAAGACGACGACGTCAACGATGAGCCAGGCGCAGCAGGCGCCGGAGCCGGTGGCCTTTAGAAATAATCTGAGACGCACGGGCGCCACACATGCCGCTGATCGGCGCTCCTACATTGAGCCCAAGCAGAGCCTGCCCAGCAGCAACAACAACAACAGCAACGATAAGGACAACAACAACAGTCCGGCAAATGCGCCCAGCTTCAGCGTTTGCGTCCGGGCGCTGGGTCCGCAGGGCGATGCCCAGGCGCCCATGTCCGAGGAGAACGAGAAGGCCGTAAGTCAGTTGCTCAAGGATGGCAAGCGTCCGGTTTGCTGTCAGTGCAACAAGGAGATAACATCGTAAGTAGCTTTGCCTGCACCTGCGTCTGCGCCTGCACCTGTCTACTCGTCGTCCACTTCCCTGTGCTCATTTGTCCACTTTTACTGATTCGTGCTGTGTGCCTTTTACAGGGGTCCCTTCATTACCGCCCTGGGCCGCATCTGGTGCCCGGATCACTTCATTTGCGTGAACGGCAACTGCCGTCGTCCGCTGCAGGACATTGGCTTCGTTGAGGAGAAGGGCGATCTCTACTGCGAGTACTGTTTTGAGAAGTATCTGGCGCCCACTTGCAGCAAGTGCGCTGGCAAGATCAAGGTAATTGCCAACTCGGCACATAATTAAATAAAACGCACGCACTTACAAATACTCTTTTTCAGGGCGATTGCTTGAACGCCATTGGCAAGCACTTCCATCCGGAGTGCTTCACGTGCGGCCAGTGCGGCAAGATCTTTGGCAACACGCCCTTCTTCCTGGAGGACGGCAATGCGTACTGCGAGGCCGATTGGAACGAACTGTTCACCACCAAGTGCTTCGCTTGCGGCTTCCCCGTCGAAGCCGGCGACAGATGGGTGGAGGCACTCAATCACAACTATCATAGCCAATGCTTTAACTGCACTGTGAGTATCTCTGTCCGCAGACCCATTCTCAAACACAACTCTAATCGATATTCCTGTGCAGTTCTGCAAACAAAACCTGGAGGGTCAGAGCTTCTACAACAAGGGCGGTCGTCCCTTCTGCAAGAATCATGCGCGCTAAGATCAGAACAGATCTTGAACGGCTCGACTTTGGACTTCAGGGATCACGCACACTAACAACAACACCAATACCAATACCAACACCAACAACAACAACACGATTTACTAGCAACAACAGTTCTTAACTAAGCCCCAAGCGTAACAGTGAGCTGTTCGCATAGCTTTTTATTGCAATTATCAAAGTAAATGATGCCTAATTATTATACTTAATTTCCTTTTAATTTGTTTTTTGAACTGTTATCCTAATTTTAAATGAACGGAAATGAAAAACTGCAAACGACACGAAATCGAATTAGATACCACAGCAGCAATCTATATATCTCTATATATATATATCCTGACACACACATACACTATGTTTATATTATTTATTCATCATATCATAATCGAATTATATACGAGAACCACACCTATTATGCTTATTATATATATGTATGTATTTCACAAAAGTTTAATTAGTTCCGATGCTGTTGACCAACCAACTAACAAACCGCGCGAAAGGATTTCAAATCGATATAAGGAATAAATCCATCAACCGAATCCTCAGCTAATCGGAGCGTAGTCACCTCTAAAGAACGCAAGTTGACAGCAGTTAATTCACGAAATACCTTATCTAATTCGTTGCGACCATAAATTATTAAGCCACAAATTTAATTTAAACGCTACCTTTTAAATTTATGTTGTAACCCGATTCGAGAGCATCTGCAATTGTTTGTAATTTGTAGAAAATCAATTAATAAATTTCGAAATCTTTTTCGCGTTTTAATACGTTGAGTTAACTTCGACAAACGAGCTGAAAGATGTATATATTATATATATTCCAATTCCAATTTTGAAAATTACCGAAAAACTAATGCACATAATGCCCAAAATGGATTTTTGGATTTCAGAAGATAAGTCAGTTTTCGAAAAATGATTTTGATGCCATCGATAGTAGTGATCAGTTCGAGTTCAAAAAGATACATCTTTCCAAAATCGGACCATTTTTTGCCGAATTGCCTCAATAAAGCGAAAAATCTTTAAAATTAAAACGGCATTTTTTCAGTTTTTTTAAATGACCAAAAAAAGTCCGATCATGGAAAGATTGGTCTTGTTCGACTCGTAATCAAAGCCGCTTTTAGCCAAAATAGTCATTTTTGCAAAAAACAGTAATTTTGGTCAATTTGGGTCATTTTCTTAGAATTCCGATTTTTTGGTGGCAATCGATAGTCGGCATCCGTACGAGAAGATGAGGGGTATATAATTCGAATCGGACGTATATAGCCCGAGAAATATCAATTTTAATTTTAATATTGTAAACGGATTAAAAGTATGCAATAGGCTCAAGCGTATTAGGTAGACAGTTCGAAAGTATGCAATAATTTGCTTTACTTCTAAGTTTTTTTCAAAGTTTCATGATTTTGAAACAAAATCAAAAAACGTGATCAGTACGAATTCAAAAGCACGAAAGTATGCAATGCTTTGCTTTACTTCTATGTCCACACACACGCATCATGTTTTTTTGAAAATCTCGCCATTCACGCATGTTCCATTCACGCCAAGAGCAATTTCATGCTCAACCAAGTTTTGTTGTTTTCATTTGGCATTTTCCGAGGCGATTTTCATGCCATTTTCCTCACATATCGCTGGCCAATGGAATAAGGTGTCAATTTTTGTGTTCGCTCCGCATTTTTGCGTGCTGGGTGTTAATCGCTGGACCACTTACCGTGCCTACAAGGGCCGCAGGGCCAATACAAGTTTACGCTAGATTAAGCAGGATATATGGTTATGTGCGCGCGCGCGTGTGTGTGTGTGTGGGGGCCACGCCTTTTTGTTGCTGAACGCTGGCAGGCGGAAAGGAAAAACAATTTGCGGCTTTTGTGGCATTTTTCAACATTACATTTTTGCAGATGTTTTGCTTTTTAGTTTATTTAGCCTTGCACATAAAACAGAGGACCTTAAGTTGGATTTAAGTATTTCTATATATTTATATATATAGCATATATATATATATATATATATAGTATTTATTTGCTAACTGTATTGTACTTATGCACGATCTGTATCAGTATTTAATATTGATAACACACGCAACTGCAACTGCGCTACAATTTATTCGTAATTAGTTTAGTTTATCTTTAGGTTTTTCTTCTCTTCTCTTTATTTTATTTTATATTATAATATATTTTATTTTTATTTGTTTGAAACGCATTCAGAAATCAGTTTCAGTTTCCGTTTGATTCGTTATTCGAAAATGCGCGCAAAATTTGTCACCGTAGCGTTCCGTTGCGAATTTACATCAGAGTTTTTCACATACATCCATATACAATATATAGTATATATATCTATTGGGTTGGGGGAGAATCTACACTTAACGCATGCTAGAAATGCACTCGAAATTGTTATTTACAAAATTGTGTTAATTTTTTTTTAAACTGTTTTTGTGGATAGTTTCGTTTCGTTTTTTTTTTTTTTTTTTTTTGAATATATTAATACTTTTACGATAGTTCGTAATAGATACGCAGCGCATTTCTGATGCTTACAAAAATAAATTCAACACATTCAAGTACAACAAACATATATATCTTACTATCTAAATGCCGCTTATCGGTATATATGGTATATATCAAAGATGCATGAACTATAGTTAGGGTTTAGTTAATATATATATATATATATATATCAATATATTCATTTAGGAGCAGAGTTTTTAGTTTTTCGTATCGTACAAATAAATACCTTTGGGTTAACGAGTGTTTAAGATTAACAAACAAACTACAAAAAAAAAGATGAATAATGCGTAGACGAAAAGGAAATCTCGAGCACTGGAGAAAAGCTGTTGCGACTTTTCAAATGAAGCGCCTTGTTTTCCGCTCGATTTCAGTTTCGCTGGGGCAGGGCTACAAGTGGGCCAATATGTCGATCTGGTCGAGTGCTGACTGAGATGATGCTGGCACCTGGCCCTGTGCCTGCGCCCTTCCAGCTGACTGCACGCAGCCGCTGCTGCTGCCGCTGTTGGCCTGGGATATGGTCACAATGGTTACCAGGTCTTTGGCCTTGGTCGCCGTCGTCGTCGTCGTCGTCGTCGGACTCTCTTGGTTTTGGCTGCGATTCCTGGACTCGATTTCGACAATGGCCGAGGTGAGCAATGTGTTGGACTGCAGCGCACTGTAGTCGGGCAATTGCTCCGGCGATAACTCCGGCAGATCCTCATTGGCCAGCAGCCGTCCCGAAGGCGCCGTCTCAATGGTCCGCTCGCAGCTGCCCAGCGTCAGCGAGGCGGGCGTCGCATTCCGGCTGCGATAGCTCGGCGGCAAACTGTACTCGGAGCCGCCCATGCTGCTGCTGATGGTGCCTCCACCGCCGCCTATGCCCGAGCGTAGTGTGGTCAGCGGTGCCCTGCAAGCGGAGGAAACAATGTATTAGTTGAGCCCTCAGTCAGTTATACATTGAGACTGGCCGACAAATTGGTCTGTTTGCAGACCAGATTTTTAATTCTGATAAATAAAATATAAATTAATTATATTGAGTCTGACACGTCGAGCTGACTGTCTGCTCGATTCTTTTGGCCAGATAATCTAACCAGCAGACTTCGTGACTGTTGTGACAGACTTTAAGCCAGGGATTCGCTTTCAAAATCTCGGCCAGACAGGCCGTAACCTTAGATTGAGTTGTGAGTCGCAGGAAAACAAATGCATGCATTATTTGCGCAGCGGCTGACATGAGACAAAGTCAATGCACAAATTTGCATGTGGGGGGGGGAGTCGAAGTATCTAGATACATTTCTGTGTATCTAGCAGATGAAAGGAAGGCCGTTCGGTGTGCAGACGACTTGCTCAATTTAAATAACAAAAGGCGTTCGGCCAATTGTTGCCAGTCGCTGCATTGTCCGGACTAGCCAAATCCAACAGAATTCACACTTCAGTCAACAGGAGAAACCAAACCGACAACAAAAACAACGAATTATAAACATGGAAAATTGGTCGGTCGGCTTTTAGCAAAAATTCAAATTTTCAAAATTGTATAAAGCAATTTGGAGTATGTAAAATTGCATTTAATTGTTGCCGACAAAGATTCAATGCGAAAGGAAATGCGTAATACTTGAATACTAAGTAAGCAGCAAGGACTTCACAACTTCACTCTCTCTCTCTCTCTCGCCCTCTCTCTCTCTCTCTCTCTCTGTCTCTCTCGCTTTCTCTCTATTTCTCTGCGCTGTCTATCTCTGCACTGGCATAACAGGCAATTTTCACAGGCAGTCGACTCCTCTTGGGCCTCGTCTTTGTTTGTTTAATTGACTTGGCTAACAGCTTCGCCAGGCAATTGTTTGCCTTCTCTATGCTGGCCCTAATCCTTGCCAGGCCTCGCCTGGCCCGGCCTTGCCTTGCCTGGCTGCCTGTCGCAGATTGCCTTTTAACACACGCCTGCTTGTTATGCAACAGAGAACCACTTCAAGTGTGTCCGTGTGTGCGTGTGTTCGCGTGTGTGTGTGCGCGTGTGTGTAAATATTTTGCAAAATTTCACAGATTTCTTTGTTAGTTCTTACATCATATTTGAATATGCCATCACGCACACACACATCAAGCCAGGCCTTGCCAAAAGTATGCTCTGATTCCCTGCCACACACACTTTGCATAAGTTTTTGCTTTTTGACATACTTCTTTGTCACTTTTGCACCCTCTACGAGGCTCTATACAGCGGGCATATTAGCATATTAGCTGGGGCTACAAATCTCCTGTTTCTAGATATTGTCTTTAAAGAAAACATAAGAATTATGTGCTACGAATAAGTTTGAGATTTGTTAACTTAAGTTAAAATGATAATTTCAAGAACATTTGCACAATATGTAAAAATTTGAGCTTAAACAGTTTTCTCTTTTAAAGAAAATTTTGATTCAGAAAATCATTTCAAACATGCAAATGCAAATGCTTGTAATAAGTATTTTGTGCTCAAACCAAGTATACTTTTTTCAAGAAATATCATACTTAATTTAAATAAATTTTTTGGAGTAATATTCATACTTAATTTTAAGTATATTTGGGCACGAATAGCCTTCAGAATGATGAGCACAGCACGACAAGTACATACTTGAATTAAGAAAAAACTTTTAAATGAACTTCAGTTATATTCTAACTTTATGTTTTCAGCACAAGCTTTTCTGGCTACTCTTGGTACTATAAAGAGGAGTCAAGTTACATGTGTCGTACCTTTAAGTCGTGCATAGCCCTTGCCTCTCGCATTTTCAATTGTTTTCCGCTTCTTTATGCTTTTCCTGGCCAGCTAAGCTGCTTATGTGTATTACTCAGCCATCTTCTTCTTGTTGTTGTTGTCCTTTCATTTCCATTATTGGACATAAATATTTAAGTGCATGTGGCCTTGTGCGTCATTACAAGCAAATTAATTTGCCATAAATTTGCATTTGTCTGTTGAATACATTCATGAGTACTCACAAGTACTCAACACCCGCACTCGCACTCGCACTCGTTTTTTCGAGCAGTGTTTAGCAGCGCGTGAATTAACGGCTTTGGCCGCAACTCAATATTTTTGTGCGGCAATAAAAAGTAAACTTTTCTAATTAGCAGCCATTATGCGATCAAAGCGGCAATTATCCAGCCGAGTCAGGGTCCTTCACTCTCTCTCTCTCTCTGGCTGCCTGTCTCGCTGCCTCTCTTCTCGCTTCTCACTGCTGTGGCGCCCCATTCTGTTGTCGTCATTTCAATTGTTTCAATTTGCTCCTTGTCTGCCTCCCCCCTCCCTCCCTCTCTCCAGTCTGCCCTGTCTCTCTCCTGCTGCCTCGAGTGCTCAGCAATTGGATTGTAGCGCATTTAAATTGTTTGCCATTTTGGGCGCCCGTTTGAAGTAGTCGCTCGGTGCTCAATTCAATTAGGTTGCAAATTCCTCACCGACGCCCACTCGAAATCAAGCAAAAATCATTTGTGGCAACAACAACGACAGCAACAAATAAAACCATTGACAGGCTTCTAAAGTTTTTGGCTTAAAAAATGGCCAAAAGTTTTTGTGGGCCAACCCCAAGCAATGTGTCAAATGTTGTTGTTGTTGTTGTTGTTGCTGCTGCTGTTGTTGGCACCCACCGAAAACCGCACAAAGCCAAACCGCTGACGCTTCAGCTGATGCTGCAACACCAACAGCCCCCTGCCCCCTGACACTCTCCCCGGCGCCACAGTCCGCCGCAAGCAACCCTCACTGTGCGTTGTAAACATTTTGTGGTTGCAGCGCCAAACTTTACAAATAACTCACGAGGGGTATCGAACGCGGTAAATTCTCAAATGCTAGGCTGAGGCAGGGGCGTAACCTGGCTGGAAGGGGGAGAGGAAACGGAAGCGAACACTTACCTCAGCAAGCTGCCGGCATGAGATCGATAGGTGGGCGGCGGCGAATTGCCACGCACCACTCCGTTCTGGCGATCGCGGTCCAAAAGCAAAAGTCTGTAAACAAGCAAAGGAAATATTGAATAAATTGATATTAAATATTTTAAAAGAAGTAAAGGAGGCAAGAACTCGAGCCTGGCCAGCTGGGAGTTAAACTGATCAGATCGAATGTTGCAAGCTGCTTCTTCTTATACCTTCTGCCCCTAACTAAGGAAATGAACTTCTGTACTTATTGTCCGATCTTTATGGACTTTTTAGGGATTCAATATAATATACAAATGTGCAAGAAATAGCAAATTGTTATCGATTTTTATCGATTGCATTCAAATGAAGCCAGTTATTGTTGATTAGAAAGAAACACGAGTTTAAAAATTTCAAACCTCTAGCCTCTCATAGTCTCTGAGATCGACCCTTTCATAGAGACAGGCAGATGGACGGACAGACAGACAGATATGGCCAGATCGTCCCGGCTGGTTCAAGAATATATGTATGTGCTTTATGGCTTTAGATTTGCTAGCTCTTGGCTATTATATACACACTCGCACTCACATCCTTTTTGCACATTTTCAACGAGTTCAGGGTTCAGGTTGTAAAAAACAAGAGACCAGGACATTTTCAGGCAGTGCATAATTACATAATGCAATTAATTGCGCAAGGACATGCAAACGGATGCGGTTAGCCGAGCCTGTCCGCTGTTGTCCTTGCCACACCGCACACACACACACACACACAGACGCACACACACAGACTATTTATGCCTCCCCGCCCACGAGACTCACCTCAAACGATACTCCTGCATGCTGGCCTGGTAGGAGGGCGGCGGCGGGCGGTGCTGAAACTCCGGATAGAGCAGTCCGTGGGGCGCGCCGCCGCCGCGGGTGCACGGACGTCGGCCGCAGCGGGCCAAATCGACGGTGGTGCCCAGGCCGAGGCAGCTTTGGCCGCCGGGCGCTGTCATCCGCCAAGCGGCGCCGCTGACGGTGACCAGCACAACGCCGACTCCTGCAGAGAAACACACAGAGAGAAAAAGTTGAGTTAGTTGGCAAAGCAAAGCAAAAAAAACATGACTCAAAATAAGCGTCCAATTAAGTGTTTGCTGCTATTGTAATTGCGCGCTTGAGCTCTACCAATTTAATTAGACGTCAAACGCTGCGTGGGCGTGGCGCGCAATTACCAGCCCACTTATAACAAATTGAGGGGGGGGCGGGGGCGGGGTGGATTGGTAGTTAACGGGTATTGTGCTGAGCTGCAGTGGTCAATCTTCAGCCGTGGGGGCACAGCTTCCACTTTCACTTTTTTGCCAGCCATTGCAAGTCGAGAGGCTTTTCCTTTTGACAAGCGACAGCTGCATGTGGCAGGGCCTGCGGCACATCCAGCGGCCACTGGAGCGTGTCATCAGCAGCGAAAACCCTCCACTCCCCTTCGCCTATCCACAGATCACAGTCTGAGCCTAAAGCTGCGACCGGTAGCTGATTAAGGCCCACAATAAATAGAGGTAGGCATCTTTTTTATTAGGCAAAAATGTTGTCGTTTTGCCGTTGTTGTTGTTGTTGTCGCACATTTTCATGAGCAATTTGCGCTTCAAAAAAGCTGAACGCAAAAATAAAAAAAAACCGACTGCAATTTGTGCGTTTGTTATGAGCGTGACAAGTCGTCTGTATGCCAGGGGCAGGGGCAGCGACAGGGGCTGGCGGTGCGGGGCGTGCCCGGCAGTTGTCTCCATTAGAGGCGACATGTGTGTGTGTGTGTGTGTGTGTGTGTGTGTATAGTTAGTTGTTGCCTCCGCCTTGATTGCCATTAAATTATGTAAAACTTTGCGTTACAAGTCAACAATTTTTGGTAATTGCCGCCAGAAAATGGCGCAATGTCACGCTTCGAGTGGCCCCAACTAAAATGAGCGAACCGGCAATTGATTAGAGCTCCGCATACATAAGTAATGCCCACAGACCCAGACCCAGACCCCGAGCCAGAGCCAGAGCCAGAGCCGGAGTCAGACCGAAAGACGGAACGTAGTTGGAACTTGTGTCGCCGACCGCAACGTGTCGGGTCTGCACTTGGCCCCGCTTTCTGGTTACGTGAGTTGCGCGAAAAGCGAAAGAGAACCCAATGAATGACTCATGAGTGTGTGTGCCCAAAACTCGTATGATTCAATCACAAGTGCGCTGCAAACTACTCAGCTAAATGGCATTAAATTCAACACAATTTCAGTTGAGTTTTAAGAAAACCCATTCTAAGCTTTGAGAGCACGCGAAAGCCTTAAAGTTGCATTCGATTCGATTTGTATGCAGGCAAGGCAGACTCCATAGATCACACTTACATATATATTTACATTGAAGATTCTCTGAGCTAATCAGCTGAAAGGCTTAAAGGTCTAATCGCAAACGACTTCTGGACTTCCTCAACCGCACTCCACAGCTTGGGTAGCTTTCACCCCGTCAACGACTCAATTGTCCTTAATCCGATCTCGTTCTGCTTACACATAGTAACACATTCATTATTCCCTTGTAGAGGGTAATATCAGTTTGTCATGAAATGTGTAACGCATAAAAGGAGAAATCTGCGACCCCCTAAAGTATATATATTCTAGATCAGCATCAACAGCCGAGTTGATATAGCCATGTCCTTCTGTCCCTCTTTCCGTCTGTCTGCTTCTATGCAAACTAATCTTTCTGTTATCGTCTTTGCATAGGTTCTCCTTTCTATTGTAGTTACTTTATATTTCGAAAACGACCGAATCGGACAACTATATTATAAAGCTGTCATTTCAGAATATCTAGACCAAGCTCGGCACTTATTAGTCTTCCCTTATTAGCCTTAACTTTACACATATGCAAAATCCTACCAACATCCGAACACTATATCATATAGCTGCCATAGGAAAGCTTCTTTGTTTATCAAGATATCTCGACCAAACTAGGCTTTTATTTAGTTAAACTCTGCCGCTTCACTTCTCTCACATATCTGCAAATGCATTAACAAAAAAATACTTAAAATACTTGACTCTTACGTATCTCTGGCATTGTTCGGCAGCTTGAAAATATATTTTTTCTGCTTATTTTCAAATGCAATTGTGCTAAAGTTCTTGAGAGCAGTTTACTCTTACAATCTAACCCACACTTTGTTCATGTTTAAACAAAGATTTCGGCGTATTTCCCACAGATCTGTATAGATGATAGGCCACCCACACAAACACACAATGCCAATATTTATTTACCAACTATCTGTGCTGATAAAACTCGTAGCCGGAACTAAATGCTGTCTACCCCCCTCTCTCTATCACCCTCTCTCTCTCTCTCTCTCTGCTAATATTGACACATTTTGTGTCTTTACAAAATTTGTTTGTTCTTCGAACTGGGTCAGGCTGAGACGCGCCCATTACAAAAGGGCAACAGAAAAAAACCCAAAGCCTGTTATAATTGTAGAAATTGCTGTGTGAGGCAACAGCAACAACAACAAAAACAACAACGACAACTACAACAACAACAAATGCACAGACAACAGACATTAACAACAAATTGTGTAAACATCGCGAAAAGGCAACATTTTAATGCCATTTTTGTGTGACCCCATCAATTGTTCGACTCGTGCTTATATGGACTATAAACGAGTGCGCACACACACACACACACACACACACACACATGTATACTGTCGCGTGTGTTACGCAATTGTAAGCGACTCGAGATACTCTCTACTTACCAATCATTAGCAGCGCGGCGGTCAGATGCGAATTTGGCGGTCCAGCCAGACCCGTGGCGCCCAGTGCAGCGCCGCCGAGGGCGCAGGCCACGCCCCCGAGCGCAACAACAGCAATGAGAGCGCGCAGCGGCGGCCCGGCGAACCATTGGCCACAGCAGCCTTTGCCGGAACGCTCCGAGGGGGATCTGCAAATAATCAAGAATTTCTTTTGTTAGTTTTTCAGCTGCAGCTGGTGGCACAATTATTTGGTATAACAATTTTCCGGAGCACATTTTAACCGAGTGCGCAGGTGGGCCAGGAGCAGGAGGAAGGGACAGGGACAGGGTCAGGAGCAGGGACAGGGTCAGAGCCAACGCAGCTGGCAGCTGTTTTGTTTCGTGGCGCGTGCAAATTGGTTGTGGCAAGGACAACGGCAGCGGAGGCAACAAAAGCGCAGCGCGAAGACACGGCGAGACACAATTGTTGTAATGTTTTTGATTTATGAGCTGAAAGACCAAAAATTTGCGCACCGAACACAATAAAACAGGCAAAGGAGACGACCAGACGATGAGGATGTGGATGACGATGAGGATGACGTTCAGGATATGAATGAGCTGGAGGATGCGGATGCGGATGGCCAACAGCGTAGAATATTTTGCGCATTTGCCATTTGGCGAAACAGAGAGAAAAAAGGCAGCAAGGACAATTTATGTGACGCAGACGCTGCAGGAACAGCACCAAAGACAACGCTGCACAGTGGGCTGGAAGCGCTTGAAAATAAATGAAAAATATCTATTGAATAAATAAAAGACTTCCGCCAAAAGATACAGCTGCACAGTGGACTAAAGACGCTCAAAAATTGTTCAAAAACATTGGATAAGAAAAATAAAACCTTAGTAGATAAGGTCCTGAAGCATACAATTTGTAGATCCTGCCTATTTATCAAATATTCAAATTGTGGATATTATGAAGTGAACATCATGAAAACTGAAGGCACAAAACTATGAGCTCTACCTATTTCCGTTATAAAAATATACTACACATAAAGCCTAGATAAACAAGTCTTGAGGCACAAAAATTAGCTTTGCCAAATATTATAGTTAAAGATTTGTCAAGCATAAACGCACTTTGCGCCACTGTGCAACAAAAGGACGACAATGACGACGTGTGTGCGTAAATTCATTAGGACACAGATACAGACTTCGACTGCGACTCAGACACAGACGCAGACACAGACACAGACACAGATATTGAAGTGCTGGGGCAGGAGGCAGAGATTCGTTTAAGGATACGAACCAAAGCAGCATTTTCTTTATGGCCACAGACGCTCGTTGACAACCCCTTTTTAAGGAGTTGGAGGAGATGGAGAGGCGGGGCGGGGCGGGCAGCCTTTGAGCTCGGGGCTTGCCAAACAATTAGACGCCGAAATATTTATAGGCGAGCAGCTGCGACCCGTGACCCCCAACTCCCGAAGAAACACTCCTCACGCCCCCCCTCCTCCTGCAAGGCGAGTCAAATGGGACGTTGCCCACTTTTGTGTCATCGAAGCAATTTAAGCAAACCGAATGATAAATTGTTGGAAAATTACGTGCATAAAAAGGCAACCGGCAATGGCCGGAAATTTATGTTTAATAATTTGATGTTGTCGCCCGAGGATTTCGAGGATTTTTTTATGATGCGCCATTAAATGTACACAATACCTCGGCCAAGGAAAGGGGTTAAATTCGCCCGGAGGCCTCGCCCTGTCGCCAACTCGGCCTATCTGTAAGCCATGTGCTTGGCTGTGGAGAGGGCCGCGTTTCATCAGCTGCCGTCATGTCATGCCATGATAAATAAGATCTTCTTAGCGCATCCATCGCTCATCACACGCCCAGAAAGGAAATGAGTGCGCAAAATGTCAGAGCGAAAGGTAAAATCAGCCAAAAGAATATGAAAACAAAACCAAAATTCAGTCAGTTGTCAGTTCTCACGTCGCAAACAAAACCAGCTTTATCATTGCTATTGTTGAAGCATTAAATAGAATAAAACAATAATAATAAAAAAAAAAGTCAAAGAACTTGTACTTTTTCTTTTGTTAAATACTTTTCACAGCGCATCATCAAACCAGCTTTTTCTAAGTCTTACCTTATCTGCTTATTTTCGTTCGCGTACATTAAAAAAAGATATTTTTATACCCTGCAATCATTGAAATGAGGCTTATTGTAAGCAGCACTAGTTTTCTTATTATCGATAACAACGCTCATAAATCGATATAGCGATATATATCGGTGTATGTATTGTATCGATAAATATCAACTCTCAGATCCGTTTGGAAGTCCTGTAAGCATTAAACATGGGCAAAGCAACTAGCTTATTTTGCTAGTTTATCTAGACGTGCGCCTCTTGTAATCAGAACTAAATTATTATCTCTTAATATAACCGCCCATTTTCGAAAAAATCGATTAATATCGATCTTCAGATCTGCTTTTAGGCCATGTAAGCATTGAAAATGGAACAATAGCTAGACATGCGGTCTACTGTCAGCAGATCTAGTTGATCTTACTATCGATAACAGCTTCCATTATCGAAAATTGAATAAATATCGATTTGCTGATCGATTTTTGTGAGCATATCGCCTTGATAACAGCTTCTAGAGTAACCAAATTAGGCCCTAATGGCTGCCATAGCAGACACACATTAAGCACACAGTTTTTCTGCTATTTATGAACATTTGAATCACATCTTGAAGCGCTGAAAAGTTTATAACAATTGGACAATAAACACAAAAGTTATAGTAGAATGAAAATGAGTCACACTTATTTCAATTGGTTTTGCGTTTAGAGATCTATTATTTAGCCATTTTATAGCCATGCAATTTGAGTTTTAGCTTTTACCGCCAATTGAGTTTTCGCTAAAAACAAAATTGCGTTTGGGGCCGCGCAATAAATAAAACCGAACTTGATGCAGGCTTTGCTGCCATTTAGCGCTTTGATTAGCGCGCACGCTAAAAAATCTTTATGTATATAACTGGCAGCTGGCGGGCGGGAGAAGGGGCAGAGGGTGTGGGGAGTCGGGAGTTGGAACCGTGGCAATTTATGGCGGCCTTTTAAGTATGCAAAATACTTAAAAGTGGCTGCAGTTGCAATGAATCGAATGAAATTTTTAATCAATCTCTTGCCTGGAAAAGTGCTTATCGAAACGAACTGTGGCTCTTGTTGGGAAAACTATAAAATTGCTTAATCAATTGAAAATTGCGCAGTCGCCTGTAAATGTCACGTTTGTTCGCCGGAAAAGCCGCCATTTCAATGAAAACAACAAAAAACAGAAGAGAAAAAACAAAACAAAATGAAAGTTTTCATTTTATTTAATTTAACGGTGCAAAAACTGTGTCAATGCTGGCAAATTACAATTACAAATTGCAATTAATTAATTAAAAAAAAAAAAATAAAATTGAAATGCAGTTCGATGTAAATGTTAATGCAGATTGACTGGCGGACTGAACGACTGAGCGACTGCCTGACTGCCCGACAGCTGCTCTTTGATATACTTGTTCGCAAAACGCGCTTACAAATAAAGCTGACTGATTGACTGACTGACTGAGTGATTGACTGGCTGACTGACTGAATGAGTGACTGACTGACTGAGCGAATTACTGACTGGCTGGCTGACTGACTCTGCGACTGCCCGACAGCCGCCTTTTGATAGACTTGTTCGCTCTAAGCTGCCCCTGAACTACTTTGAGGCTTATAAGTAGCTAACATATCTATCGTACACTTATATATATATGTATATCTTTCGCATATATAACTATACAATATATTGAGCTGTACTTATATGGCCAACAACAAATGCGCAATTAGTCGATTGCACAACTCAAGTTTCACCTGCAATTAGCTACCGCTCGGCTGTCATTTTAATTGAATCTTCAAATTCTATAGCTGCATTTAGTTCTAGCTCATTTACAGCTGTATCTGTATCTCAAAGTGCAGTATCTTTAAGTACCAAAACGTAGCTGATGCCTGCTGTTCAGCTAATTTGATGTTAATCAATCATCAATGTTGCTGTTGTTGTTGCTTATGTTGCTGTTGTTGCGGCTTCTTTGTGTTGCGTGTTTGCATGGGCTGGGGTCGTTGCCACCTCGACATGGGGCCCTCCTGCAATTTGAATTCTCTCTCTACAAATTCTCAGCTGAGAAAATCATTCAGAAATGTGCTTAGAACTTGGCGGCTGTGCGGGCCAGGGGGCCATAGAATTATGCAAAAGCGAAACCGAATCTGTGGGAAACGTGCAGCGTGCAGAGCAATTGATGAGACTTTGCCACATCAAAGCAAATGATTTGACATGAATTCCCATAAAGATATTCAAATACATTTCCGCTAGATCTGTGCAGAATGAAGCGCTTCGGATTCCCCTTCAACGAAAATTGTCGAAACTCATGACCGAAGCCCAGAAATCTTTAAGCCCAAATCGGCAACAGCAACTGGCAACTAATTAACACGTCTGAAAGCAAAAGTGGCCTGGAAAAAAACATAAAATGGTGGAAAAACAAAGAAAACACAGTAATGAAAACTTTGCCAGACACACGAAATAGCAAGAGACAGGCGGGTGAGGGGGGCGGCTGGGGTGGGGTGGGGCAGCAATGAGGTGCAAACAGAAACTAATTAAATAACGCCAAAAAAGGAATTCGCGCACAGAAAACGAAATGTTTTTTGTTTTAAGTAAATAAATTAGCATAAATATTTTATTTATTTGCAGTTTGCTTTCATCTTCATTTCGTGCCTCTTGCTCCCTTTCTCTCTCTCTCTCTCTCTCTCTCTCTCTCTCTCTCTCTCTCTGTCTGTCTGGCTGTCTGTCCGTCTGTTACGACTGCACTTTTCACTCTTGCGTAATGCTAATGGCATAAAATTAAAGAAATGCAGCAAATGTAATCGAATACTCTTACACTGAGAGAATTAAAAGGGGAATTCTTTACTCAAGTTAAGCGAAAATACTTTTTGAAGATTACAATTTCTAAACACTTGCCTTAAATAAAGTAAGAATAGTTGTATGTACTTGCATTTATGACAATTTTTCGTTTAAGCATTATTATAATAAGTCAGCAATTTCTCAACCAAAGAACAAAGTTTGTATGGTTAAGAGACTTCTATTAAAGTTTCTAGATATATGTATGACTTTTATAAAGAAATCAATTTAAGTTGACTTTTCTTTTTTAACGTTTTTCGATCAAACTTTGTTAAGATAAGATCAAGATTTCTTTAGTTACGAATAAAGTTCTTGTTTAAAGAAAATTCTATTAAAGAAGAAATTCCTAAACAAATGACTTTATTAAAGTAAATAAATTAAGGATCGTTGTACTTGCAGTGAGAACGTCTTACGCTTATTTCAAGCGGGAAAACTCTTCTAATAAGTACTTCCTCCTACTTAATAATATTAAGTTTAAGCACAATTCTACTTGCAGTGAGAACATTTAATATTTATCTGAAGTAGAAAACATTTTTAAAATAATATTTTTTGTAGATTTGAAAACAAGTTTCATGCATATTAAAGGAAAGCACACTTCCAATTTTAACTAGAACTTAGAATAATCTTTTTCTCTGAGTGTACCGCATGTACCCAGTTGCAGCGGCTGTAATTAGTAGAAATATTGCTAAAGATAATAACATTGGCACATTTTCCTAAACAACAATAACAATAAGTAGACGAATAGCGAGAACAAAGAGCATGGAGAATAGCAAATTAAATAATGATTTTTCACAAACCAAACTTCAGCCCACAGATGAATAGATGAATGGATGAATGGTTGGGTCGTATAGACGGTTGGCTTGGTTTGCTTGGACTGTTTGACTGGCTACAAATCAAGTTTTGGGCCGCTGACAAAGCGTTTTCGGGTTTTGTTTCGCTTTTGTTTGCCTGAACCCAGAGCCAGAGCCATTGCCAGCTCCAGAGTGGGAAACGAATTCGTTGCCGGAGCGTGCTGAGCCGAGCTGAGTTGGGTTTAGCATTAGATCGCTTCACTAAATGTAAGTGGGCGCTTATAGCACGCCAAAAAAAAAAAAAAAACTGAAAAAATAACCCCAAAAAAGCCATTTTCAACTTTCAATCAAAGCTGCCCGCTGCCGCCCCCCGCAAAGCCCCAAAATCCGAAGCCATAATTACAGAGCGCTTTTCAACTTTACCGCAGAGTTCTGATTTGTAATGGAGTTTTTTTTCTTTCTTTTTGTGGACTTTTATAATTTGGCATGAAATTAAGGCACCTTGATTTCTATTTCTGTATTATATTTGTAACTATGTGTGCTAAGCGAATTTTGGGCTGCTTTTTTAGCTAATGGACAAAAACACAGACACAAAATACTCGAGCTCAAATAAGTTGAGCTTAAGCTCGTTGAGTTGTACATTTTAGAAGCTTCTTAAAAATTAGGTTTTTGTATTTGTGATGTTTTATCATTGCCTGCGCTGATAAATTTCCAAAAATTGTGGTCTTTAAATAAGAGCATAAAAGGCAGCAGGAAACCCGACAAGGCTTAAAGCAGAGCTCAGGTGTTCTATTAAATTTCATGACACTGCGACAGCTTTAAAAACTTCAAAGTAAGTGCTGCGAGAGACAGGGAGAGAGAAATGTGAGGGAGAGGGAGAGGGAGTGGGAGAGTGGGAGCGAGACGGAGCGAGAGGGAACAATACCCGAATACCCATCTGTAAATGTTGGTAAGAATCTGTCCAGAGCTCTACCGACTACTTATAAGTACTCTCTCCTACTCTCTCCATCTCTCTCTCTCTCTCTCTCTCTCTCTCAGTCTCTTCTGGTTCTGGTGCTTTTGTGCCTTTGTCTGGGTTAACATAAAATGAAAACCAGTAGCAGTTAGGGGGGGAACCGCATTTGTGTCTCAGAACATGACATTCACCCAGCATTAAAATCGCACTCGCTGTCGCAGTTGTTTTTTTTTTTTTATTGTTCCTGTTGTTGCATATAAAAATGAAAGCAACCAGACGGCCATAAAACAAGAAGAAGAAGCAGTTGTATCGCAAGAAAAAGAGACAGAGTCACGTTGACTTTTGTGTACTTAAAGAGCGGGTTGAGATATTAGAGTAAAAGTAACAATTTCACACATAGCCCAGAACACAGAAACTTCTGACCTACTAACTGGAGACGCCAATCTTGCAGCGCGCGTCAACCTCAACATAAGAGGGGGTAGAGCGGGGCATGTGCGGGTGCGGGGGTGTTGCCGAACTTGGCCAACGTTTATTTTCGCCAAGTAAACTGAAAACGCTTTGACGCTTGACTGACGCCAAAGCCGAGTGTCTAGAGTCGAGTTTCAGAGTTTAGTTTAGTTCAGTTGAGTTCGGTTCCAGTTCCAGTTAAAATTGCAGCTTGCGCCTGCCTCGGTGCCTTCACGCCTCACAGTTTAGATTAAAGTGCCGGTGGGCGTAACACACGAACACGACTCTGGCAGGGAGACAGGCAGACTGACAGGCAGGCGGAGAGACAGGCGGTGGACAGACAGGCAGACGGACAGAGGCACAGACAGCACAAAGTTGAGTTGTTAAGCTATTGTTGCCGCTGCGCTAAACGCTTTCAGTCGAGTGACAGTTGCTAAAGTTTGCACTTAAAGCTCAATTTAACTTGATGTTCGCAAGCTTAAAGCTTCTCTGTGAAGCTCTAAGATTTAATTACAACTATAGTTTGGGTATGCAAAAAGTTTTGCTTAAAATTGTGCCAAGTTTAATCTCAGCTTGGACTTATTTCAGCTCAAAAGTTGCGCCAAATCCTTAAAGCTTAAGTAAATTGACTAAAAGCTCGTAAGTAGAGAAATTTTAACTTTATAATTATTATTTAAAGCCTTTTCTACTTAAACAGTTGTGCTAAAATCTTAAAGCATAGGTAAATCTACTTAAAGCTCTTTGGTGAAGAAATTCAAATATTGCTTAAAGCTCTTTTAAGCTTGAACAGGTGAGCTTCATTCTCAAGGCACGCAAAAGTGCAGTATGTGGAAATTTAAAGCTCGTTAGTGCAGCTTCAAGCTTTAAATACTCAGTGTCAAATGATTCTTTAATCTTCCAAGTTAATTTACAGAAAAATGCAACCACAATGGGAGATTTTATCAAGTTAAATCTTAACTAAGACAACTTTTAGCTTGAATAGTTACGCTTTAAGCTCAAATAGATTCAGTATGCGAACATTAAAAGCTCTTTAGTCAAGCTTTAAATTAGAGTCATTGTATTTTATACAAATGCAAGCAAATAATACGACTTTATCAAGTTAAATCTCATCTAAGACTACTTTCAGCTGGTGTCATGCCACTTTAACAGTTGCCAGTTGGCAACGAAAGCTGCCGCAAAGTCTCGAATTCTCTCTCCACACACACGCACACACATTGTCTTGCTATCTGTTGGCATTGTCGTGAACTGGCTCGTAAGTGAGCTTAATGCCCGCGTAAAAGATTATATGGCAAAGTTGGCGCTGTCCATCGCAGCCATCGATGCAATCGGGCTATAAATGCGGACAAAGTTTGCCGGCAGCGAACGCGTTTATTGCCAATTTTTGAATGCATAAAACGCAATCATTGCAACTGCCAACAAATGCCGCCCACACACACAGAAGGAACAAAGGCGTATATAGGGCAGCATGCCAAGTGTAAAGTGTGGCACTGCAGACTTGGCGACTGCTGGCAGCCAGCTGGCGCGCCCCCTCGCATATATAAATATATACGCATATAAATGCATTATACTATATTTATGTGTACACTCAGAGAAAAGTGCGATCAATTCAATAGTTGTCTTATTGAAGTAAAATAAGATAAATTGAGCTGGATTCAAGCAGAGTACTTGTTAAGAGTATTAGGAAATTATAATAGAATATATAATCAAATAAAATATAACATATAATATAATATGCTTAACAACTTTTTACCTATGAAAGCGGGCAACTTTTGATTGGGGTACTTTAAGTTTTAGGCTTAAAAAAAGGCACATTAATATGACAACAATTTCTATGAAATTTGTCTCGTTTTTTGCTGAGTGTTATTCCATATATATGTATATTTATATATATCTATTTATATTCGTATACATAAATGTCACCCACACACAATGCCACCGGGCACCCAAGTGCCCAACATTATGAGCAGCAATGGGACTGCAATTGGGCTTTCGACTGGCTGACAACATCAGCAACATCAGCAACAACAACAACAACAACAACAACAACTTGAGAGCTGCGCTGCATTGGGCTTGAGGCATTTCTAATTTCAGATCTAATTTCTGGCTTTCATGTGGCACAGCCAGTGATGGCAGCGTTGGCTGCCAAGCATCCGGGTTGGCAATTACTTTAACATGTTGCCAATGCGACAGCAGCAGCAGCAGCAGCAGCTACCACGGACTCAGTCAGCATTCGAAAGAACCGCAGCCAATGTGGCGCGCACACACACACACACACACACACACCGTAACACACACTCATACACCCAAGCATGAAACGCGCTTAAGTGGCTACGTCATTAGGCTCCGCTGCTGGCCGCTGTCATGTTGCATGCGACACACACAGTGGCTGCCAGCAGACATGTATCTGTATGCTGTATCTGCATCTGTAAATGTATCTGCAGCTAAGTGTGAGTAAGCGCGCGCGTGTGTGTGTGTGTATGTGTGTATGCACATAAATTAAATTCTTAAATTGCTCGTTAGCTCATCATGAGGTTGGGATATTCATTCATGCAGTTGTCGTCGTCGTTGTCGTTGTCGTCGTCGTTTCTCTCGCAACTCGCTGCTTCTATGATGGGCAACAATAACAATAATCATGCCAACAGCAACAACAACAACAACAACAACAAGGCTCTTGGCCATTATGTAGGTCATTTCAATTTGTTGTTGCTGTCGCTGTTTGTCGCTTCAGCGGCTGCCTTTGTTTCGCTTTTCGCTGGATCGTTCCACAGCGCCATATAGACACCCAGTTGCCCCCCCTCCCATGGATACCCCCCCCCCCTTCCTCCGCGTTCCACAAGCTAGTCTGTTGCGTAGTGATTTCACTTGGATTCTATGCGCTTTTAATATCGCGCGTTGGCATCTTCAAGTGATTTAATTTAGCACCAAATGGATTTTCTGTGGCATTCTCTTTTGGGGCATGCTTAAAATACTTATTCACGCTTGTGGCACACACACACACAGGGCTATCATAATATAGCAATATACAGCATAATTTAGTATTATTTAAATACTTTATGCAAGCACTCAAGTCTTTCGTTTGAAGTAGCACAAAGAATAAATAAGATTACGACACGCTTTGTCATAAATAAGCGCTAAATAATAGTGTTATAAATATGATAAATATATGCATATGGATGTACTATATAGACATACAGAGAGCGGTTAAAACCAAGCGTAACGGCTGCGTCGAACCAGTCAGCGGGCGGTCGCCAGTTCAAATACAGCAGCAACTTTCGATTTTTATAAACATTTATTTACTTTCTCATTATTCACAAAGTAAATAAACTATATGGAAATGGATTTATATAAATATAGCTGCGTGTATTACAACAGTTACAATTTGATACTCAGATTCCAATTTCGTGTTGCTGAGCAAGCCAGCCAAGCTACCCTCACAGCTGTAAGATGTGGTTGTTTTTTTGTTATATTTTGTTAATCATCGATGTCCCGATTGGACTTGATTTAAGTTCTTTATGACACAACAAAAGGTGGCGATTGATGCAAAAAAATAATGCGTACAGCTCTGATATACCCAGATATGGCGCATTATACAAAGAAAACGGCAACTTCTGACTTTGATTAATGTCCATGAGTAATGCCTGAGCTTTGAGTAAATAATGAACTTTGAAAGCTCTGTCTTTGTCGCAATTCAAGCAGAATATTCGTGCTTCTTTAAGATAAATAAGCTGCATAGTTTATAGCTACATCCTTTAATAATAATTATTTGTTCAACTAATTATAGCACATAAACCATTTTTTAAAAGTCAGTTTTTGTTTACCTGCAATTTTTGTAAAGAATTTCGTAATTTGTCGAGTATTTCAGAAACCTTCGTGTTGTGTCTGGCCGGCGCTTAAGTAATTATTTAATTTGACTTTGTTGTTGTCGTTAAATATGTTTATGACACCTGCTGAACTGCGGCATGGGATTTCACAAAGTGTGAAACACACGCACAATTATGCCCCTCAAAGGGCAAGAGAGATTGGAGTTGGGAGGGAGGGAGGGAGGGAGGGAGGGTGAAAGTGTGACTGCCGCAGTTGCCATATTTGCAGACACATTTATCAGATACAACACACAGCGAACGGCTTAATGACAGGAAAGCACAAGCAACAGAGACAGCAGATGGTAAACAGCAGGACAGTCAGTGTAGAGGAGTTCGCATAAAGTCTTTAGTGTGTCGGGAAAATTAATTGCATGGCACGCAAAAAGAAAAGCCTCAAGAGGAAAAGCGTTTGTGTGCACAAGATTATATTTTTTGTTGTTTTGATATTTGTGCCATGTAATTGCAGCTAAATGCATTCGCTTTCAGCCTCAGACCCATTACAAGACCCAGTCCCAGTCCCAGTCCCAGCCCGAGTCCGCGTCCAAGTCCAAGTCGTGCCCATTAACCCCATTCGCTGGACCCAAGCTGCCTCGTCTTTCATTGTGGCAGGCACTTATAGACACACTTAGACTCCGGCAACGGGCATCTCCAATTAAAGCAAATAATTCAATTCAGAATCTACAAATTGAATTTGCAATAAGCCCAAGCGAGGCATAAAAAATACTATTAAAAAGTCCCAAGTTAACTGAGAGAAACTCAACACACAAAACCAATCTAACAGCGAACAATTCAAATTATGCAAAAAACTTGGTTGGCACAGCGCAATTTATTGCGGAATTTGCCCAGCGAGAAGAACGCGCAACAGGATCGACACGACTGCCAAATACTCAGCACACAAGAACAAATCTCTCTCTCTCTCTCTCTGAGTGAGCAAATGAGAGTGAGAATTTAAGCAAGGTAGCACTTTCCTTATCTTTCTCTCTCTCTCTCTCTCCATCTTTTTTCGTTTGGCATTTATTATATTGACAGCTCAATTTTAGGGTATTCAAACAATTCAGTTACTCATAGACAGATAGAAAGAGGTAGAAAGAAAGAAATTATGCTGTTTATCTCTCTCTAACTAATTGAACTTCCCTTATATCTCTTTCACATTCATAATGATTAACTTCGAAGCCTATACAGCGATATTTCAGGGTATTTTGAATATCCCGATTGAACTTAAAGCTCCTTAAGTTTTATTAATTGCTTGTGCTTAACACATTTATTCTTGCTTGATCACCACCAAGCGACATATAACCCTTTCCAGCTGCATTACAGGGTATTCACAACTATTTAGTCAGGCAGCCAGGTCTCAACTTGGCTATTTCTACTTCTTCTGCACGAAGGTCAACCCGAAATGGCCAATAAAATGAAATTCCAGCGCTTTGCCAATAAAAATGCAACCAATTTGAAATTGTTGACAAATCGATGGATGGGTGCGAGCGGGGCGATTGGGGAGGGTTGGGCTTGGGATGGGTCAAAGGGCAGCAAATAAAGTTTGCAGCCCGTCATTGTTCCAAAAGTGCTTTAGTAGTTCTGTGGGCGTGGCAGCGTGACTGCCACTAACTGCAAATGTTATGCGTAACGAAAAGAACGGAAATCGTTCGACTTGCGACGGATTTTTTTTTTTTGCTGCTTTCTCTCGAGTGCCAATTGAGTTTATTCCCATTTTTTGGTATGATTCGTCCTATTTTTTTTTGATGCGGCGGATTTGGCGTTTGTTTTTACGACACTCGAGCGTGGGAGTGGCAGCAGAAGAAGAAGAAGAAGAAGAAGAAGGAGATGGAGATGGAGAAGTAGCAGCAGTAGACGAAGGCGTCCTGCCATGTAAAGCGACATTTGCGCTGAGTTTCTTTTGGCGTTTCTCTCTGGCTTAAGATACCCGTTCGCTAGGTGGATAAACAAGGGTATATTGGTTTTGTCGAATGTTTATGTTGCAGTTCATGCGTCTGTCCATTTGATACAAATTGGTTGACGTTGTAAGTCGAGTATATATAAACCAATTAATAAATACTTTTAACAGTATAAAAACTATAATAAACTAATAATAATAATAATGCGATAAGCTAGCTGAGGAGCGAAAAGTTGGGTTATATATTCATTCTTGCATATTTGCCTCAAAATTCTGAAGCTACGTCCACTAGGGGCGATCGATAGCAGCCACAGTTTTAAAACTAGATTAATCAGATTTTCCTGGTATACCCCAAAACACCCTCCCTTTAGATCAGTCCACGCCCACCTCAGCCCCTTTAAAGCGCCCTATCTAACTCTTTCGCAGCTAGACAACTAGTTGAAACAAATTATGACTGAGGACTACAGCTGGCATCTATTTTACCTTATGCATTTAAAGCTGAACGAGTATTGTGCAGTCAGGTACGCCCGATTGCAACTTTCTTACTCGTGGCTGTTGTTGTTGTTGGTTTTTTTTTTTGCTTGCTGCCGGAAATTGCTGCCATCGATAGCTGGCCAGAGCCGGCAACGCCCACAGTCAATCCTCATGCCCCACAGCCAGCCGCAGCGGCCAGTGCAGACGACACTTTGGCAATTTATTTCGATTGCGATTCCTTCGTCGTCTCGGAACTTGCTACGGTTTGTCCTTTTCGCTTGTCCCGACTGCTCCGTGCTCCTCCTGGCTCCTGCTGTGCGATTTGCATAAGCGCCAGTCAGTCAGCCATGAAAATGACACAGGCCAAAAAAAATAAAAAAATACCTCGAGAGAGCCAGCGAAAAAAAAAAGATTAAGACCAAATACAAATCAGTGCATAATTTTTCTATTAAACATTTTCCACTGGGCAGTTGGTTGGCTGGCGGCGGGCGGGATGTGTGTGTGTGGGTGGGTGGTGTGAGGTGAGGGGTAGGTGTCCACCTGCGCCCATTTGGCAGCTAGGTCACGTCGCACTTGCCACGTGCTACGTGCCGCATCCTGTCGCAGGACACGTTTCATTTGCCGCTCAGTTTTCAATCTGTGCGCGTTTTATTTTCAATTTTTCGGCCTCCCCTCGACTTTTCGGCTCGACTTTAATTTAATGGCAATGCTTAGATGCGCCAGCTATAGCCCAGCAAGTGTTGCCATAGTTGCAAGCCCCAAGCCCCAACCCCCCGAACCCTAGACCAAGCCAGAGCAGCAGCAGCCCTGGCCCTGCGACAGCCCTGGCGCCCTCCATATGCAAATTGGAATTTTTGGTGCGCGAAAGTCGCGCCAAATGAAAAGCAAAAGTCGATTGAAATGAAATACACGACAGAAATTAAATGGAATACGTGGGACAAAATGTGTGAGCGCTTTGTTATTGTTGTTGTAGTTGTTGTTGCTGTTGTTGTAGTTGTTGTTGTAGTTGCTGTGTCTGCCTTTTTTATATGGTAGTAGTATATCATACATATTCAATAGCAGCAAAATGCAAATTTGCAAATGTCTAAAATGGAAAGTGACAAGCGAAAACGTCAGACGAACCAAAAAAAATATGTATATACATAGAAGTTGGGCCGGAGCGGGTGTTCCGGGCTGCGGAGCGATGGTGTTGGGTATAACTTTTGCTTTCGAGAATCATCAAAATACGAATCGTACGAATGTATAAGTATATACACATATATGCATAGATTTAACGCTGCGAAATTTGAGCTGACAACGGAAAACGCTTTGAATCGCGCGAATTTGATATTCAAAATGTAAGCAAAAGGCAACTGGAAAGCGCTTAAAGCCAAATTTAAACAAATAACACAAAATAAATAAAGTGTTTGCGAATATATAATTCGATTGGGTGTGTCCAAAAAGGGAAAAGTCTACGAGAAGCAGCACAATGTGCTTAGAAAGCTCCTCAAAGCTTTAAGTGTGATTCATTGTTTTAATTAAAAAAATATTTACATAAATGTTTAATATATATATACAGAAATTTCACAAAATTAAGCTACTGCTTAAGCTGCCAAGAATGAAAAGCTGCCTCATAATCAGCTTACAAAGCTCCTAAAAGCTTTAAATTAGATTAATTCAATTAATAACAGGAATTGTTTAAGAAGTTGTTCAATTGATTTTATTTATTGATTTTGTTATATACTCTATTATTTCATGTATTTTGCAATACAATATTCAAATATATTTTTATACTATTAAAAAAAAAAAGCTCCTGCTAAAGCTGCCTCGAAATAAAGTGGCAGGAGAATCAGCTTACAAAGGTCCTGAAAGCTTATTGGGCTTCATTGTATGGAACATGCTTTAATTGGATATTCTTCATTCTTTAATGAATTTTCATAATTTAAATAAAAAAGCTGAGAAAAAAGAGAAGCAGCTTAATCAGCCTTCAAAGCTGCTGAAAGCTTTGAGTGTGTTTAATTGTATACAAAACATGTTTGAATTTAATTTTATTATGCTGGTTAAGAAATCAATTTAAGCTTAAAAGAAATCACTTCCAAGTCAAAGCCAACCGAATTCGCAACAAATTCGAGCCTCGAAGTTACACTTCGCTAAGGTTAACAGCAAAGCGTTGAAATGGTTTACCGTTTCAACAATAAAATCCAAATTGAAAATCAAATAAATTCGACAAGCATGCAGTTTTCAGAGCACTTGATCAGCAATAAGCATGCATATTCATAAATTCGACACAAAGGAGTTGAATTGAATCGAAAAAGAGATAGAAAAAAAATGGCCAGCTCAAATGTGGCCAAAATGGTTTGGGCCACGGCGTGTCGATGATATCGAGTATCAAGTGCTGGCCATAAACAACTTGACCTTGTGCACGTAGTTAGCCAATGGCAACCGGCAACTGCCAACTGGCAACTGGCAACTGGCGAGCTGCTTTTCCATTTGGGCCAGAGCCGGAGCCGGAGTCGCAGTCGAAGCCATGTCCAATGCTCATCGATTACCCGCTTCACGTTCACACGTTCACGTTTTTGGCTGGGTTCACGCTTGGAAATGGCTTTTGCGCCCGCCTCATAAATGTGGCTAATTTTGCGCAATTCACAATGGATTGTTGTGACTCTGCGACTCTGGTGACCGGCAACCAGTGATATTTCGTGTAGCATTCACGTTGCCAAGCGACCAGGCCAGCCTGATTGAAATGCCTCTGAGTCGATGCCACTGACTCTCGGCTGACTTGGTTTCATTTCTGGCCGGGCCAAAAAGAGAAGTCAATTTGTGGCTAGCTCGTGAGTCAGCTAAAGTTGCAGCTCAAAGGTTGCCCTGTCTCCCTCTCTCCCTCCCTCCCTCTCTCTCTCTTTCTCTCTCTCTCTCGCTATCTCGCTCGACCCGGCCAAAAATCTGTAAGTGCTTTCAGCACGCAATTCAGCTATTGGCAATTGGCGCTCATATTTCTTGCTTTATCTTGTCGAATGTCTGGTGTGAAACTATCCAAACTGCCTCAGCCCCGTCAGCTCCTGGCCGCAAAGGTAGACCTGCCCGTAATCTTGCCCAGATTGTTAAACACAATCATGGTGCCTCTTTAGCTCCTCCATCTCCTGTACTACCTGCAGCCCCATCAGCACCTACCTTAACGGTTGTTGCCCCTCGTAGGCAAGTTTTTGTGTCTCGACTTTCATCGGACACCACTTCTGAGTCATTGGCAGCCTATATTGCTAGCAAATCTTCTGCTAGCGTGTCAATAACCAAATTTAATTTCTCCACCCCTCGTGAAATATCATCATTCAAAATAAATGTTTCACATGATATGTTCCCAATCATTTGTGATCCCAAATTTTGGCCTCCACACATGATTGTTCACGAGTTCAAGCCAAAAAAGCGTAACCAGCCTGTCACCCTTCCAGTCCCTTCAATACCGGGTACCATTTCTGCCCCAAAAAACTAACTTCATCTTCTGACCAAATCTGTATTCATTATCAGAATGTCAGAGGTCTTATTTCAAAGCTTAAAAATCTTTTCATGGCCAGTACTTCCTTCGACTCGGATATAATAGCATTTTCCGAAACATGGTTAAATTCAACCATATCCGATTTTGAGGTATTTTCGAATAGTTTTATTTTGCATAGAAATGATCGGCCGACTCGAGGTGGTGGGGTGTTAATTGCCGTTAAAGCCACTCTCCAGTCAGAACTTTTCTGTTTTAGTACGCCTACTGACGCTGAAATTATCTCAGTCAAGGTGTCTTTTCCTACACGGAATATCTATATTACATGCTCTTATGTTCCTCCTTCTTCTGATATTCAAGTTTATATGAAACATATTACTTGTATTAAAGAAGTTTCTTCACACGTGCGTGATAATGACCTATTTATGGTGTTGGGTGATTTTAATTTGCCGAACATCTCTTGGTCATTATTCACTGCCGAAAATTATCTAGTGCCCTTAGCACAGCATGATTTTATAGACTGCATGCTTGATCTTTCGTTGTTTCAAATCAATTCAATTTCTAATCATTTGAATAGAACACTTGACCTTGTATTTGTTAACAACTACCTTATCTCTAATGTGTCTAGGTACCCTCCTTTATCTCTTCCTGAGGATGTATATCATCCTACCTTAGAGATTACAATGTTCAATTGTAATCGTCTCATTTCGTGCTCATCAGCCAATAAGCCCCGCCTCTGCTTTCGCAAAGGAAATTATTCATTGCTGAATCAGCTTATTTATGCAACCGATTGGTCTTTCTTATATGACTCGGTTGATATGAATACTGCTATTACTTTTTTTATAGCACCCTAAACTCCCTCTTAGATATGAGCATTCCCAAGTCAATTCCTTCGACTACTTCTTCAAAACCACCCTGGTTTACTCCCAGATTGTCACATCTTAAAAACTTGAAATCTAAATATTTTAAAAAGTTTAAAAAGTCTGGTTCGTGTACAGACTTGGCTAAATATTCCATAGCCAAGTCGAACTTTTTTCTTCTGAATTCTCAATGCTATGAGAATTATCTAACTCGTTGTAAAAGGCAATTTGCCCAAAATCCGAGACAGTTTTACAATTTTGTAAACTTGAAGCGTAAATCTTCAAGTTTGCCAACTTCTTTTTCTTTCGGGATGGATAAAGCTAGTAATGACTCTGATTCTGCTAACCTCTTTGCTAATTTTTTCCAATCTACTTACTCCTCAGTCTGTCCTAATAATAATTCTTATCCTTATACTATTTCTTCCTCTAGTTCTATACCTCCTCCTATTATTTCACACTCCTCTCTCCTTTCAGCTATAAACTCTTTAAAATCTTCTTACTCTCCTGGGCCTGACAATATTCCTAGTTGTCTACTCAAGGAGTGTAGTTCTTCCCTTCTTTATCCATTGCAAAAGCTTTTTAATCTATCTCTTGAATCTTCTGTCTTTCCATCTCTTTGGAAAGAATCTTATATCATTCCTCTCCACAAGAAAGGTGGAAAGTCTGATATACAAAATTACAGGGGCATTGCAAAACTGTCCGCTATTCCTAAATTATTTGAAAAAATAATCACTTCGAATTTGCAGCATTTCTGCAAATCAGTTGTTTCCCCTGTTCAACATGGATTCGTAAAGAATCGGTCAACTACGACCAATCTGCTTGAATTTACTTCCTTGGTAAATGATGCTTTTCTTTCGAAAATGCAAACTGATGTCATTTATACTGACTTCAGTAAAGCGTTTGACTCTGTGCACCATGACATTTTACTTTTTAAACTTGACCGAATAGGTTTCCCTCCGTCTCTTTTGCTTTGGATTAATTCTTATTTAAAAGGTAGGACCCAAAGAGTAATGCTAAGGCAGACTACCTCTAAACAGGTTCACGTTACTTCTGGTGTTCCTCAAGGTAGTCATCTTGGACCTTTACTCTTTACTCTTTTCATAAATGATCTCCCCTCTGTTATATCACATGCCCGTGTACTCATGTATGCGGATGATGTGAAACTTATTCTATCATACACTAATCCCTTACATCATTCTCGTCTACAAGACGATTTGAACGCTATGCAACTTTGGTGTTCGGCCAATCAATTGCATCTGAATTGTTCAAAGTGTATGTTTATGACATTTTATCGTACTACACCTTATCTTGTCAGTTATACAATCGACAATACCCCTTTGCAACGTATACTAACAGTTAAGGATCTAGGCGTTCTTTTTGATTCTAAACTCTGTTTCAATCTTCACATAGATACCATCGTTAATGAGGCAAAAGGTGTACTTGGATTCATTAAACGATGGTCTAAAGAGTTTAACGATCCTTTTATAACGAAACTTCTGTACATCTCTCTTGTTCGCCCTATCCTTGAATACTGCTCTTGCATCTGGTCTCCGCAGTATAACAATAGCCAGGATCGTATTGAATCTGTTCAGAAGCAATTTCTGCTTTTTGCCTTACGAGGTTTAAATTGGGACCCTAATCTTCGTTTGCCATCCTACTCCAGCAGGCTGCTTCTTCTTAACCTTCCGTCATTAACCAACCGTAGGACAATTCTTGGTGTTGTCCTTCTACATAAGTTGATTATTGGCGATATAGATTCTCCTTTTCTGCTAGGGCGTCTTCAATTCTCTGTTCCGTCTAGACCAACCAGAAATTACCGCCCCTTATTCCTGTCTACGTGCACAACAGACTACGCTATGCACAATCCTTTTCGCGTGCTATGTAAAAATTATAATAGTTTGCATCACGTTTTCTCTATAGAACTTTCTCTACCCCTAATAAAATCGTTGCTTTCAGGATACCTTCGGGAAGTCACTGACCATTCCCAGCTATGAGCAGGGGCATAGCTTGCCGGACAGGCTGTACATTTTCCCCCACCGGGTCGGTGATTTCCCATTAGTTTTCTCTCTGTCCTATCTACTTAACACTCTATACATCTAGCTTAAATTTCTTTACTTTATTAACAATCTTCTTACTTTCCTTTTTCTTATTTATTGTATTTTATTAATTAATATAGCAAACTAAGATTATCTTTAATTTTACTTAAGAACACTTTTTTCCTACTTACTCCCTTCTGCTTAGATGTAGGCTCTAATAGCGTCACTGACAAATTTAGCTGTGAAAAGGGGCACAGCTGGCCGGACTGGCAACTAAAACACCTCCATCGGTCGGTGATGCTATTTAGAGAACTGTGTTATCTAACTAGGCTTTTAGCATATAATTCCATTATGTATTGTATGTATAATGAGGAAGACACTCGTTTTGTCGACCGTTAATAAATAAATAAAATAAAATAAAAATAAAAAATTGCAATTAGTATTGTTTCTTTTCGTATACCCTTTCAGCGGGTAATTTCCGTAGAAAAAGTATCAAGAGACGAGCTTGTATAGCCTCGGCTGTCTGCCAGTCGGCGATAAAAACTGTCGTATAAGCCGCAAGAGTATTTTATCTTCGTTCTTTTTTGTCGACTTTTTGCCAAGAATTATTAGTTAGTTATTGGCCAAATTGGTTTTCAGTTCCTGCAGCAACAGTTTTTACTTTATAATGTATATATATATATATGTATGCTCATTATAAATGTGGGACAGGGTGCGCGGCAGTCGGGGGCCGCCCTCATCATTAAAGCGGAGCATACGCCCCTTTATTAAGCTCGTTTAATATTATTATGCTTTTATATATATTTTATTTTATTTTTATAATTTTGCTGTTGCTGTGTGCAGCTATTAAAATGCGTTTGGCAACGCAAATGGCTTTCATCACACTCAACAGCATAAATACCTGAGATTGGCATATGCCAGAGATCATTAAATGTCCGCCGGTGCATTAATGTTAATGCTTCATTAAAGACTGAAACACACACAAGCACACATGCACACACAGACTGGGGCTGTACATACCTGAAATGAGAGCAAACACAAAAATAAAATGGTTTTAAAAAAGTTTCTATAATTATAATTAAGTTAATATAAAGTCATCATAAATTATCGAAGCATTTAAACTAATTGAAATTTATTTTATAATCGCACATAAATATATATATATTAAACTTTATATTTGTAACTGTTTGTCCTGACTGACTGACTAATTGACTGACTGACTGACTGACTCATGACTGACTGACTCATGTATGTATGTACGTACCTCAAGTTTCCTTTTTAGTGCGCTACAAATCAAAAGAAACGTATTGCCCTACTATGCGATTCTCATAAATTCAAGTAAGATTTGTAGCTATTCATTATATTAACATTATTATATTATATTAACAACATTATCTTCTCATACTTTGCATCACGGCCTTTCGTTCTCTCCCTCTCTCTCTTCTCACCTCTAACTCTCTCTCCCCCAATATATATCTCTCCCTCTTCTCTTTTTGTATATCTTTCTCTCTCTATATATATCTTTCTCTCTATATACATTTCTTTCTCGCTCTTTATCTCTTGGTCTCTCTCTCTCTCTCTCTTCTCTCTCTCTCTCCTTCTATCTTTTCTTTCTCACACATTCTCAATCTATTACTCTTTCTTTCTCCTTCGCTTTATTTATTTTCTTCTGTAATCGTATCTGGGCACTTCCTATAAAGAATAACTACGCTTTAAAAGCAAGGGCATACTAAAATTATGCGAAATATTTGCGGGTATTTAAAGCATTTAGTTTCTTAATGTATAAATTAAAATACTATAAAAATTTTTAATTTAAATTCCGGTGGTTCAATAAACGACCTTTAGTAAATTTTAACAATTTCAACTGCTGTAAATAAGTAACTCGCATATTTAAAAAGAAGAAAAACTTTAATACAAAAGTGTGGCAAGATGTTTGTTTATGTCAGCCAGAGTTTTCCTATTAAATTGTTCAGTGTATTTATAACACATGGCAAGGCAATTACGAACGCCCCTTTTGCTAACTATTCAAAATTGGCAGCCCGATGTTGTTGCTGTTGTTGCTTTTGTTGTTGTAGTTCTTGCTGTTGTTGTTGTTAATGTTGCTAATGTGCAAACGAACTCAATTACGCAGATAAAATACAGTCGCAACCACCACGAGCAACAAGACAAGTCATAAAGCGCAAAACTGATTGAGAGTTACAAAGAGATAGCAGAATCTCTCTATATGTGTGCGTGCGTGTGTGTGTCTGTGTGTGCGCGCGTGTGTGTGTTAAGGGACATCACGCCAGAGCACATTAAAGGAAATTGACGCGGAAACGAAGCGAATAAAAACTACCCAAGCCAAACAAGAAGAAGACGCAGAAGTCGAGGGAGGTCCAGTCAGCAATAGCAACAGCAACAAGCAATTTCTGTACACACACACACACTCGCACACACACTGATAAGGACACACACACATAGCTATTGCTCACTTCATTACGCATAATTTCCTGTGTTTCTTCTTACAGCAGAAAGAGAGGAAGAGAGGGAGTGAGGGAGTGAGGGAGATAGAATTATAGGCGAGCCGCCTCCCAATGCCAGTTCCAGTTCCAGTTCCAATTTCAGTTCCGTTTCGGGGTTGGCCTCTGGTCATACGATTATTCTGTGCCTTATCGTTGCCATGGTTTTTAGCGCTAAACGAGAGCTGAGCGCGGGGATATATATGCTTTATGGCAGAGGGTACTTGGGCAGATGTGGGCATGGTCATGGTCACGAACCCGTCTCGAGCTGAGGGTGTCTGTTGTCGGGCAGGGTTTACTGAAAATTATATGCCGATTGCAGTTGGTCGATAAGCGCGTTGCGAGAATTATGAGCCATGCGGGTGATATGCGTCCAGCAGTTGGACTGACCAGGGTCCATAAGGCGTGCCGCATGATGATGCCAGCAGAAATTGCGAAAAGCCAAGGTTGCCAGCTGCTGGCAATGAATTGCATTGCAATTGCGTGCGTGCGTGTGTGCGTGAGTCGCAGCGCGGGGGGGGCTGAGCTTGGGGTGGGGGGTCTGGGTCTGGGGTCTGCGTCCGAGTCTGAGTCCTGAGTCTGGGGTTAGTTTAGCTCTTGGCGGCATCGGCACCAACTAACCGCAGCTGCTGCGCGAGATTTGCAAGCTGAAAAAAAGAATCGACAACAAGAAAGCGAAAAAGAAGAAGATGAAGAACTGTGCGATATAGTCAAGAATGCACGACTAGCAGATGCGCTGTACTCAGGAAAACTGAAATACGTTTTAGATGTGTATACCACATACACGGGGAATATTTGTACTTAAAGCGGCTGGAAATGTCTTTTGTCTATCTTCTGTATACCCTATATTTCCTATATACCCTACATACTCGAAATACTCTATATAGAATGGCTACAGGGTATGCGCAAAATAAAAAACTAGAAAGCAGAAGTACACGCTACATACCCTATACACCCTATATACAATGGCTACAGGGTATATGCGAAATAAAAAAACTAAAAAACAGAAAACTGTTTACAGCGCTGTGGTTCGCCTTGAGTGGAAGCCCAAAGGCGGGTGCGAAAAACTCCACGCAAGTGTGCGTTTAATAGTCTTGCGGTTTGGCGGCTTGAGGGCGGATTGTGGGCTGATTGGGGTGGGGTGGGGGCTTACTGGGAATGAGACTGCGACTATACAGCTCCTTAACTTGCAAAGTACACAAAACCCAACTGAGACACACACACACACACAAACACACACGCACAACAAAGTGGAGCGTCGCTGACGAAGATGACGACGTTTAGCTAGAGCAAGATCTCTGGAGTAGAAGGAGAAAGTTTCTATGTGGCTGAGCTGAGAGTTGAGAGTGTTGTGTGTTGTTGTGCGGTTAGTGTTGTAGTTGTTGTTGTTGTTGCTGCTGCTGTTGTTGTTGTTGTTGCTGCTGCTGTGTTTGCTTTGGCTTTTCTTTGTTTCACTTCCACTTGTCTATTACTCTTGCTACTTCTTTTGTTGCTCAGCTGATTTTTCTACGCTCTTAGTTATTATAGCAAATTATTTGTTTTGACTTTAGTTTTTGCCGTCAACGTCAACTTTGTTGTTGCTGCTGCTGCTGCTGAGCTGCTGCTGCTGCTGCTGCTGAGCTGCTTCCCAGCTGCTTCAAATTACCGCCCTTTGTTTTCGTTTTTCCGTGCGGTTGCCGGGCGACGTTTCTCATTTTTTACAATGCTTCGCGTCGTAACTTTTGTTTTTCGTATTTTGAATTTCGCATTTTGTATTTGGCATCTAGCTACAAATTAGCTAGCCCGCGATTTATGAAAGTGGCTTGGCTGGCTTTGGCCGGGGTGCTCTCTAATTATAAACCATTGTGCGCGCATGCGAACCCTTAATCCATATTTATACCAACAACATTTTGACAGCAATTATTGAGTGCGCGCGGCTGCTGTTTATGACAGGGCCAAAACGAGCCACGAGAAGGCCACAAAATCAAGCCCAAACACGGGGGTAACCAAAATGTGTCAAGACCATTTAAATTGAGGCGATAAAAGGAAGAATAGCTGCAGAGCCTGCGCAGCTATTGAATCAGCCAAAAGTATTCCCGGGTTGAGTTAAAATTAAGCAGCCACAGCTGCAAGCCCAAAGGACCACGAATCTAGCTCCTATTTTTAACAGGGCATGCAAAATTACGCATACGCCACGTGGCAGGCGGCCAAAAGACAAATGTAACTGGGTAACTGTTACTGTAACTGTTGCAGTAACTTTAGCTGTAACTGTGTAATTGTCTCTGTTTATGTTTCTGATTTCTCTCTGTGTGTGCGTGTGTGTGTGGGCGCAGCTGTGGCATGTGTGTGTGTGTGTGTGTGCGTGTGTGTGTAGTCGCAATTATGAGCAATCTACACGTAAAATTTTATGAAAACACAAACAACAAGAGTTGCAGAAAGAAGAAGCAACAGCAGCAGCAGCAGCAGCTCAAAAAGTATAGCAATAAATTTTGCATTTTATTTGCGCGCCGGATTACATGAAATGCGACAAAGGATGCGAGGACGCGAGCACAGTGTGGATACGCCCGCCCGTAGATACCTTGGAATCTCTTGGTTGTTGTTAATGTTTTAATTAATTTGTAAAATAAACGCGCTTTGGCATTTGTTTTGAGCGTATCTCGCACAGATTACCAAAGTTCCAGAGCTGTAAAAACTCCAAAGCCAAACAATAACACGAGTGTTTCGCTTGTTCCGGCCAAAAGGCGGGGGGCGGCGACGAGGGGCAATGTGGCGGCTGGCGGCTAGGGGCGTGGCGACTATTCAGCTGCGCGCAACTGAGTATCTGCAGTCGTATCTGTGTGTGTTTGTGTGTGTGTGTGCAAAACAGATTTCGAGCAGACAGCAGACAGCGTACAAATAAGCTTTTGCAACAACTTTGATGCTGCCCGCAACAAAAACAACTGCGAACGAGCAAGAGGAACCTGGAGGGCACGACTTTGAGATACCCTGTGCTCAGCTTCATATTGTTACAAGCATTCGAAAATGCGTACTGCAAACTTGATTAACTTGGCTGTTTATGTTGCGATCTCTATGAAAATGTTCTTTCCCTTGTTGAAGAAGCTTTATCTAATTTAGAGCGCAACGGAGGGCAGTATCCAAAATGTGAAACATTCCATATACAGCTCTTAAAATCAAAAAACCTTATCTTTAAATCGATATTTATCGACATTATACAAATTTCAAGTCTCTAGCTTTTACTTAATGGACTCGCCAATGCTTCCGTCCGCGTGTTCCAAGCATTTGCGCAAAACCAATATACCCTTTCTCTAGTGGGTATAAAAAACTCATTTCACTTTAAATTGAAATCAGGCGAAGAGGTCACATACAGGCAACAAGCGATCCCTTGCCACAACACCCCCTCCCCCTCTGCCCTTGCGCTAGTTGATTTTTTGACTCGTCTTTTTTTTTGTTTTTTTTTTTGTTGCTCGCGCATTTTGCGGTTGACAGTTGACACAGTGCAGGGCAGTGCAGTAGAGCTGCCAACTCGGCAACTCCAGACTGAAACAGTTCCTCACTCTGCCCCCGCCCCTGCCCCCCGCTGCCGCTGCCCCCCGCTGCCTACGACTGTTCTCTGGCAATTGGTTTTTGGTAAATTTTACAATGTTTAAGCTAAAATGTGGCCATTAAAATGTGCTTTTGGCGCGTCGCTTTTAGCTGCTGCTGCTCGTTTTTTCGTGGCTTTCACAGGGCTTTTCCGGGCTTTTCACAGCGCTCATTACACTTGCGCATTTTATATGGCAATTTGGTATTGGTTTTTAAATATTTAAGCATTGCATTTGTTGTTAAGCGTTAATTGCAGTTAAGCCAGACTGCAAAATTAGCCCAAACAAAATCTCTCACAGCAAGCAAATAAATTCAACTTTCAAACAAATGTGAACGAACCCAACTTTTAAATAAACTTTAACTGCAGCGCGTACTTGAGTATTAAATCATTTTTATGCCTAGTTGATTGCCTTGAGATAAACTCGAATACAACTAAGCGAACAAATTGTGTTTACCAAAATGAAGCCAAATAATATCAATGTAGCGGAGAAGACAAGATACCAATGCGGGAAAATTATACTTAAAAAGTAATTGCACTTTTGCTGAGCTTGGTGAGTTTGAAGTCTGGGAGGAATATTTGATAGGGTTTTGTTATACTCTGTGAAATGCTTGGAAGTTCACATGGAACGAAGACTCACATGGAAATTTGATATGAAATCGAAACAAATGCAGCTCAAAGCAAAAAATTGCTTGACGATAGCTATAAAATAAAAGATACTTGATCTGTATACACTATTATAAAAGTTACATGTCAAGTTTGGTGTGTCTAGCTTTAAGATACTAAGAGATTTACTCAAAAAATAGAATTTCGATATCGATTGTTATCGATTGCTTGGATTGCGGGACAAGTTATCGATTATCGGAAGCAAACTGCGCGGGCACTAGGATGAGCTACGTTCTAAATTGGAAGTCTCTAGATCTGACAGACAGACGGGCATCCCTAGATCCCCTCGGCTTGTGATATATATACTTTATAGGGTCGGAGATGCCTCTGTCTGCCTGTTACATACATTTGCACAAATACATTATACCCGTTTACCCGATTTCAATGGGTTCATGGTTTAAAAAGAAAGTGCATTAAACATGTAACTTTATCAAATAGAAGTATATTTGAATGCAGAAACAATCAGAGGCTTAAAACTTGACAAAGAGCAAAAAAAAAAACACAGCTAGACTCTTCCTCTCCCTCGCTTTGAAAGACAAAGCACCGCAGTTCGCAGTCTCAATTGTAATATCTTCTCGCTGAAGTCGCCTACTCGACCACGCTTAAAGCTTTCTAATACCAGTTTTAGGTTTATTTTCTTAAAGCATAATTACACAATTCTTGAAGATTTCCACAGCATTCGTACGCCGTGCATTGTTTGACTTGTAAACGAAATTGATGTATAGGATTTTAACTAATTTTTCAAATGATTTAAGCAGCTGTTGCCGCAACGCATCAATTCAAATAATGCCCACCTACTCTCGGCACCGGAGCCGAAAGCCGTAAGATACAAATCAATACACAAAATAACAGAAAAACTTTCACCCTAAAATGTGGCAGCCACAAAAGGAAACAGAGTCCGAAACTGGTTCGCCAATATTTCTCATATTACCTCATGCCATTCAAAACCTAACAGGGGCTCAAGTCGAGCTAAAGACTTCATTATGGATTGAAATTAAAAACTGTAATCAATGCTGGACGCATAATGAAAAAATCCAAATAAAAGAAGAAAAAAAAACCATGATTAATGTGCATTAAAAATGCAATCTACGAAAATGAAAACAATTTATTTGAAACAGCCACAAAAAAAAAATCAAAGCAAATGAGTTTTTAGTTCGTCAAAAATAATTCATCTCATTTTTTTTTTTCTCAATTTTTGCCAGCTTAATTTGGTGTTGAAGTGAAATGCGCGACGCCCACATCTGCAATCAAAAAGTGCCTAAAAATGCGGGTCAAGAGGTTTTCTACAAATCTACAGAGTATTCAAATAGATAATTGACATTAATCAGCCAAAGATTTGCCACAGATTATTGTGCAAATGTAAAGTAAACTTTATCATAAATATTTATGGATATACAAGTATTTCTTTAATAGGTTTAAAACATCTAAAAGCTTAATTTAATTAAGCGTGGCTTTTACAAATATTGAAATCGATTAAAAAATATATACATTTAAGTCTCTGGCTGCGAGTCAACAAACTGGCTGCACGGCCATGCCCCCAAACCAATGGCACACGCCCCGTTTTTTTTTTTTTGAGTTCAGTTCAATGCACAAATGCAAAAAGCCGCAACCAAAAACCAGAGAAAAAAGTGAGCGCATACAATAGCGGCCAGAAGAAGAAGAAGAAGAAGCAGAATGGCAACAAACAGAGTCTCCGCTTGCTTAGCCCATAACATAAATTATGGACTTTTGTTCAAAAAACCGCAGCCCGCAAAAATCAATAAAAATAAAATGCAAAATAAAATCAAACGAAAAGAAAAGAAAAAAACACTGAGCAAAATAGTAGGCGGGGTGGGGAAGGGGGGGGTGGAGTTTTCATGCATATAAACATTTCATTTATTTGCATACACATATTTATTTATTTATATGCTTATTTACAAATTATGCTCATCGGCTGTGGGGCACGACAGAACCCAGCCAAGGGGCTGGGTCCTATTGTATTTTATATAAAAAACAACAAAAACAAAAAAAACAAAAACAAAAAAAAACAATAATAATTCTCGTAATTCTCATTTGTTTGTGAGCGGCTTTTGTGCGCAATGTCTGATGCCAGAAATTCACAATGAGACTTTGGGCTTTGTTCTCTCTCTCTCTCTCTGGCCAAGTGGCATTGAACTGCGTTTGGCCCAAACCGAGTGCGGCCTAAAAGAATAAGAAGAAGAAGAGCTACAAAAAAAAAAAAGAGAAAGAGCCCGCAAACGTTGCCAAGTCTCGCATTTTCACAGCGCTCAAGGCCAGTGCCAAAGCAGTTAAGAAACTTATTAAAGCCAAATCCGAAAACGTCGCTAATTGCCCTGCCCCAAAGAAACAAGTTTCTAATTTCTTGGATTTTAGATTTGCGGCCAAATTGGGGTTTGGGTCTGTGTGTCAATCGGCGAGACACAAATCCCAAGCACCAAATACCAAATCCCACATTCATATCCAAACTCCAAATTCCAATTGCAATTGATTGAGGCGAATTCAATAAGCCAATGCAACAGTTTGTCAAAGAGTTGTCTGCCCTTTGGCATTGGCCCTCGACTAGGCACACGTTCAACTCTCTGTCTCTCTCTCTCTCACTCTCTCTCTGTCTCTCTTTGCTACCTTTTGCTCTCTCTCTCTCTCGCTCTGCCTCTGTCTGCTGGCAACTTGTTTGCGACTCGTGTCTCGCTGCGTTTTCTATTTGCTGCTGCTGCATTTTGCCGGCTCATTGCAACTTGGCCCGAATGCATTTTCTATACAAACAAACTGCAAAGCAACAACAACAACAACAACAACAACAGCTGCAGCAGCAGCAGCATCCACCACAGCAGCTAGCCGCAATTTGGTTTTCTGCTTAAGGCAGCCACTGTGCACAGTGGTCCCTGCTTATGCAAAACAGCAAACAGCAAAATGAATGAAATTAATTGCAGAAATTCATATACGTTTACAATTGCACAAGAGAGCAAATTCTGTTTTAAGAAACACAAATTGTTTGTCTAAACTCCCATTCATTGACAACTTCTTGTCTTAATTCGATCTACTTTCATTGATAGTTCCTTTGTCAACAAATCCAAATTAATAAAAAAAAAATATTAAAATGGAAAATTGTTTCTAAATTTGAACCAGCGACAGCTCGCTTGTAAGTCCGGCATGAATACAAAAGCCTTTCATTCTTATGATGATGAATTTTCCCTACTTCAAGCCAAAACGAAACTTCACTTAACATTTCAGCTGCCTGATATGAACACTAATCAGTCAGAAAAAACTAACTTATTTAAATTTATGTACTGTCATTTCTTCATTTTTTTTTATTACCAATAGCAAATTGATGAACATTTAATAAACATGAAAATAGTTGCTTAACTTTAACCAGCTACTTCTCGATTGTTGGTCCGACGCTCGCACAGCCAAGCCCCGCAGCCTCATTACATTACGTTAACTCATTTTCAAAGTTGTGTTTGCTCTTTTCTATTCAAGCCCTGTATTACCCCACTTGCAGATCGAATTCGCCAAATATTTATATAAAAATCATTCATTTTACTAGCTTTCAGCCCAGTGTGGCATCTTTTTGGTGACGTTGTCGTCTGCATTGGTTCTGCACTTGGACAACGACAACAATTTTGCTTTATTGGCTTTATTGACTTTTGTTAAGTTCTCGTCTCGCTTCGCTACGTATCTTTTTGGCTTTGGCAGCGAGTATCTGTGGGATGCGGTTGCCAGTCTCTAGTGCCAAAGCGGACAAGTTATTTAGCCGTTTATTTCTACTGCTGCTGCTACAGCGACTGCTGCTGCTGCTGTTGTGGTTGTTGTGGTTGTTGTGGCTGTGTTTGTTCTCTTATAAAAATAAATAAACCCAACACCGCCAAATCAGTGAAAGAGCGGGCGGCGGTCCACTCCAGACTGAGCCGCGAGGCTGGACAGGACCACAGACAAAAAATAAATACGAAAAAAAAAAACTGGAAAGTTGTTTGGGCAGTTGCCGGCCGAGTGTTTAGCGGCAGCTAGGCATAGGCCATGATTGGATTTGACAGATGTATACACACATATATATATATGTATATCTATATCCATAAAGAAAATCGCTCAATTGTGCAACTGGCCGTGTGGCAGGTAATACAAAGTTAGCTGTAAATGTGATCTAGCTAGACGAAAAACTGTGTCAACTGAGGCAGCTTCAGCAGCAGCAGCAGGAGATGCGTGCCACCAAATGTTGCAAGCAAGCAAAACTGGATACTAAAGTGCCAGATACAGCAAAGCGACAGCTACAAGCAGCACACAGATACACACAAACACACACACACACAACAGATCGAGGTGCTGGCAGCGCGTTCTGCAACTCGAAACTTGGTTTTGGTTTTCCGTTTGTTGTTGTTGTTGTTGTTGTCTCGGGGTGAAATCTGGTTTTCAGTTGACTTTTAGCTGGCAGCTTAAAGTTGTTTTATATTTTTCTTTTTCTTTTTAGCGCTTTTGCATTTGCATTTTGTGTTGAATCATCCATCGATTCCAGGCGCTTATCTTGCAGATACTTTTTATTTATTTTTGTTATTTTTTTTTTATTTTGCTGTTTTTTTGGGTCTTTGGACTCGCAAATTTGACACTCACTTAAGGCAACCGGTTTCAGTTTTGGTTTTGGTTTTGCAGTTCAGTGTCAGGCGCCATTGAAACGCAAACGCGAAGGCAATTAGCCCAAAGTGCCATAATTAATATGAAAGACACGCATCTAATAATGATCTTAAATGAATTACGTATTTGATTTACGAGCACGGGGGCAGGAGCGTGTGCGCCGTGCCGGCTTTAAGCCAAAATTTATGATAACTTGGCCAAAAAGCACTTAAGTCTTCGAGCGCTACGTTTTTAACCTCAAGATACGAAATGCGAAAGTGAAAGTGGCCGAAAACTTGCACTCCAAACACACACACACACACACACACACACGCACGCTCGAACAGCTGTCTGTCCCAAACTCGGCGACCTCAACTCAAGCAGGCAGCAGCTCAAACTCTGTCTAAGTACACATGTAACTGTATCTGTATCTTCAGCTGTAGCTGGCTTTGTATCTGTATCTGCATCTGCATTTGTATCTGTATCTGTATCTGTATCTGTATCTGTTAAAGTGATTTTTATTGCTGGGCACACTGTTTTCTTTGCTCTTTTGTTTCGCATGCTTCAAAATCAAAATTAAATCCTATGAAAACAAGAGTGCTTTAAACAAAGGATGACCGACTGACAGATGCCCTGTATCAGAATGTACAGAATGTATATTCATAAGAAACATTTATACATATACAGGCAAGCTGTTCTTCATCTTTCCTCATTCTCTACACTCTTTGGGAAATCTATTCTTCATCTTTCCTCATTCTCTACACTCTTTGGGAAATCTATTCTCAAATAACTTCCCTATTTGTGTTTATATAGCAAAAAACTAAAGTTTGGATATTCAGAAAGACGAATTAGGCTTAATCTCAGCAGCTCTTTGTTCTTCTCCCATAGATGTAGAATATATGAGCTCTTAAATGCCTTCTGCTGTCTGGAAATGGATGTATATCCCCGTTCAAAACATTCTCAGTGACTACAGGGTATGCAAAACACAACAAGCCAACGTTTTATATGTAGCTGCTGCGATGCTCGGGCAACGTGAGTTCAGCATCACGTTTCCTTTTTATTGCCTGCTGTTTTATTTTCTTATTTTATTTTTATTAAGTATCACAATTGTTGTTGTTTTCAGTTTTCATTTGGGACTGTTGTAATTTTTGTTGTTGTTATTTAATGATTTAAAGATTATGCACGCTCTGCCGGCCACACGGCCAAACGGACAAACAGACAAATGGACAAACGGACCAACGTCTGCCCTTTTACAGAGCTCCACAAGCTTCAGTTTTCAACTCCTGACGGCCCCTGACAAAACTTTCGCTTTTTTACACCTTTACTGGCCTTTTTTCTCGCTGCCGCAAAAAAAAAAAAAGAAGGTAAATCTGAGAGAGGGAGAGAAAAAAAAAATGGTGTAAGAGCATGTTAATTTGAAGCGAAGGTTGAAGGCGTTAAAATTGCAGATAAAAGTCGCGGTTTGCCGGCTTCAGATCCGTTTTGTTTGGCCAGAGATTTTCGTTTGGCTGTCGGGCTGCCGGGCTGCCGGCTGTGGGGTATATTAAGCTGTAACACTTAATGCGGCCTAAGTGAAAAATGATTTAAAGTAAATAATTCATGAGCTGCTTTTCAAAGTCAACGAGAGCCCATTTTGCGTTCCTTGTTTGCAGCAAAAACTTTGACAAAGAGTCGCAAGCTAGTTACCAAGTGCTAACGCCTGCGGCATACCCTGTAAAAAGCAGCCAGGAACAACCATATAATCCCTTTCGCACTAGCTAAACAGGGCATCCGAATGCATCTTACTGACAAACATCGCACACCTGAGATACGAGCGCAACTTGTGCTAACAAATCATCTCGGATGACGCACAACAACAATTCGCTCGCATAAACAATTTAACCCATTTTTAATGCACTTCAGCTCGGTAAATATGTGCAATTATTAAAGCTCAGAGACACGCCTCAGAGTCCAAATGCGTTTTCCGAACAATAAACAATTTGGCCCGACAAAGTATTGCAATTATACAATAGATAAAGCACAATTAAAAATCAGAAACACGATTTGCTCTTGACTCAACTGGAAACTCGTCAAATGTCAAACGTGCAAATGGGGCTGCGATATCTCCATATTTAACTAAGTAATGGGAGACAACAATTCTCAAGTTCTCGGCGCATCCAGCCAAATACAGAGACACAGATACAGCTGGAGAAAATACAGATACAGATACAGATACAGATACAGATACAGATACAGATACAGATACAGATACAGATACAGATACAAAATTTGTGCAGTCATGTGAAAAACTGGTTCTGCGATTCTCGAGCAACGATAGATAAATGTTTATAGTGATAAATGCGTGGGAAAAATACTAAAAAAACCATATATAGCAGCTTTATGGCATATATCTATATCTAGCTCTCTCTCGCTCTCTCTCAACCTCTCGCTCTCTCTTTGTTTTTCTTGGAATAACAAGTACAATAAAAATCGCCAGTCAGCGCTGTTCGTAGAGTGAGAACAAAAGCCGCACAACAAAGCACACACACACGCACACACACACACACACACACACACACACACACACACACACACACACACACACACACACACACGAAAAGCACTTACACACACTTTTCGTACCTGGGCAAAACTGTGATTTAAGATCTGCAATTAGAGATAAACCGAAACTCATTATAATCAAAATGAGTTATAGAAAGGACGGCGAGACAGAGACAAAAACCGAACAACAAAAACACAGCGTACACTGCGATAAAATATTGCCAAACAATTTAAAAGGTTTTTTTTTTTATACAAGAAACTAACTTGAGAAAAGTGAAGTCAAAAAAATTAAAAAAAAAATAAAATAAAAAACAAAAATGAAAGGCAAGAGTAAAAAACGTTAAGCTGCATCGAACCTGGGTCTCTTGTTTGTGAGCCAGGCGTCTTCTTACTGGAATGGAGAGAGAGACAGACAGAAAGAGAGAGAGAGACATAAAGAGCGAGAGAGAGAGAGAGAGAGATTAACATTACAAGGGAAGCAGCATTCAAGTTCTGAGTAAAGCCATCTGGAGTTCCCTTTTGTTGTTAATATTAATCAATTGTAAATCTGAATTTCCTCCCAAAACTTAACTTTAATATTAAGCTACTCTTTTTTTTGCCGTGTAACAGACACACACACACACACACAGAAAATAATAATTATGACTACGTGAACTCTTGACAACAACTTGTAAATTGGAGCTCATGTTTTTGTTTTCTATTTCTTGGAAACGCTGTCAACTCTCCAAGATTAATTTAACACCAACGAAAAAATTTAGTTGACCTGGGTCGCTTCTAGGCCGGCGACTAGCCTGAGCCTCGGGTTGGCCGAAGAGACTCAAATCATGCAAGAAATTTGTTACCGACATTAAAATTACCATCATTATAATGTCTGTTGTCTGCCGGGTCGCCTGGTCCCAGTCTGCGGACGACGTCTAACACGAAGCAGGAAGACACATGGCCGGCAAAACGGCAAGCGGTAAGCGGCAAGCGGCAAGCGGCAACAAATGCCGCACAAAAAGGCAAAAAGCGATGTGCGGTAATAGAAAATGTCGAAATAGACATGAGCAACAGCCACAGCAGCAGCAGCAGCAACAACAACAACAACAACAACAGCAATAACAATGAGAGCTGCAAAAGCGGAGGCTAAACTAAAAGCAAACATGAAACATGATAAAGTGAGCATTTTCTGATATTAAACGGTAACACACATGCAATACCCTGTAATTTGATGACTAGTTCAAAATATGAACTAAATATTGGCAGCTCACAAATATCGCAGAATATGCCACGTAATGCAATACCCTGTAATTTGATGCTCAGATAAAAATATCATTGATATGAACCTTTGTTAAAAGCTCAACGAACAAAATTTCGTAACGTAACGAATAATTGATCGTTACGTAACGTATAACATTTAAATAAAAGCTAAAGCTTATGAATCTTTTAGCTCTCACACTGGCACACTAGCACATACAGCCCCTTTGAGTTGTTTCTATAGGGTATATGGCTGAAACACGAGCGCTTGAATGGAAATGAAAATGGGCTTTGCAGTGATCGATGATGCCAGAGGTGAGAGTTGACGCTGAAGCTGAAATTGACGGACAGCAAATAGACAAAGAGCTGGACCTGAAACTGGAACTGGAACTGGAATTTGTAGTTGGGATTGGAACTCACCTGCGCATGATGGGCAGCGGCAAGGTGAAGCGTCCATCACTCATCAGCGGTGCGGCGCCCGGCAGCGGCACCGTCGATATAACCGGTGTCAGCATGGGCACGGGCAGCGGCACGGGCGCCTGCGGCGGCGGCGGTGGCGGTGGCAGCGGCGGTGCGGCCGCCTGGGGCGGTGGGGGCGGTCCGCCGGCGGGCAGGGCGCTGTACGGCGGCGGGTAGTGGCTGTGGCTGTGCAGAATGTCCGGCAGCAAGGCCCGAGCCAGGCCCAAGGCAGCCGGATGCGGATGCGGATGTGGATGATGCAAGTGGGGCGGTGGATGCAGCGGCGGCGCGTGTTGCCGACGCGCATGGTGAGGGGGCAACTGTTGCTGCTGCAGCTGCAACTGTTGCTGCTGCTGCTGGCGGCGTTCGCGACGTTCTCGGCGACGTTGCTCGCGTGTGCGCAACTGTTGCTGCTGCTGCTGCTGCTGTTGCTGCGCCTGCAACTGTTGCTGCTGCTGCGAGCAGTTGCCGTTGCTTAGATCATCCGTTTGGCATTCGGTAGAGGTGAAAGTGCGTGGGGGCGTGGCATTCACATTGATTACTTTGACACTGTTATCAGCACTGGACACATTCACATTATTATTAATACAATTATTATTATTAATATTATTTGGATTATTATTATTATTGTGGCTGCTGCTGTTGCTGACACTGGCACTTGCAACATGTTGCACATCCACTTGCGTATTTTTATTATTATTTATATTATTATTTAACTTATTTTGTACACTTGCACTAAACACTTTGGTTGCTGGCACACAATTATTAATTGCAACAATGCTGCTGTTGTTGTTGCTGCTGCTGCTGTTGTTGTTGTTGTTGTTGGGGGTGTTGCTGTTGCTGTAATTGCAATTCACAACACAAACAACGTTGTTGTTGTCTTGCGTTGCAGTTGTTGTTGTTGTTGTTACTGTCGCTGTGCTTGTGGGCGACGCGACACAAACCTGCTGATTACAGTTATTAGTACCGTTATTGTTGCTGCTGCTGCTGCTGCTGCTGCTGCCGCCGTTGTTCACTTGTATCGTAAGACTTGGCTGACGCTGACAGGACTTTGTTGCCGCAGGCAATATTGCAATGTTGCTGACGCTTTTGGCACTGTTGCTGCTGTCGCTGCCCGTCTTGTTGTTGTTGTTGAGAAAAACGCTGCTGCTGCTGCTGGTGCTGCCAACTGCTGTTGCAGTTTGTGTTGCTGCCGTTGCTGTTGGCGTCGGCGGCGGCAGCGGCTCTGCAGCCACATTTAGACGCATCGTATCGCTATCGATATCGATATCGATATCGCTATCGTTATCGCTATCGTTTGGCGCCTGGCTCAGGCGATGCTCGAAGAGACTTTCACTCGCGCGAAATTCGGCATACAAGCGTTCGAGTTCTGCCAAACATTTGTTGGGCCGCAGCGCGTCGCTGCTGCTGCTGCTGCTGCTACACGAGTTGTTGTTGTAGCGCCCCCGCGACAACCACGACGTCAATGTTTGAATGTTGTTGTTGTTGTTGTTGCTGTTGTTATTGTTATTAGTATAGTAACTGCCGATTTTACGTACATCTGTTGTGTACGCGCCGAACGTACTCGAGAGACTGATCGCTGCCGAGCGAAACTCGCTTGAACAACCACTGAACGCCGACGTCGCTGCTGCTGCTGCTGCTGCTCTCTCAGCCGCGTGCTCTCTTCGACTGCGACTGCGACTGAGAGTGCGATTGGGTGCTGCTGCTGTTGCTGCTGCTGCACAGGAAACAGGTTGATTGACCTGCACTCCAGCTGCGACTGCGACTGCGACTTCGACTTCGACTGCATTTGCGCCTGTTTCCTCGTTTGCTCTGGTTGTTGTTGTTGCTGCTGCAGTTTTCGTTGTTGCCATTTCTTGCTCATCGTCTTTGTCGCTGTCGTCGTTGTCTTCTTTGTCGCCGTTTTCATTGATAATGCAATTCGCTCTGCTGCTGTCGCTTTGATTTTCTGCACTTTGTTGTGATCTTGCATTCGTCTCTGTTGGCTTTTGCTTTTGACTTGTTACCGTTGTTGCCGTTTCTGTGTCGTTTATCGCTGGCGTGAATAATGCGCAGTTCTGCAAAGAGCGACAATGAGATAGAGAGAGATAAGAGAGAAGGAGAGAGAAAACGTCAGCTTTGCATTAGTCAAATGACAAGATTTAAGTTTCAAGCGCTAATTAATGTTAATTGCTGGGGGATTAGCCTGTGGCCAAAAAAAAAAAAGGTGACAGCGGCCACACAGGGCCAAGTAAGGACGTCGACCGGCAGGCTACCAGCAGGCGCATAAATGTGCGCCTAATTGAATTAATTAAGCCAACGCATAAACATAAAATCGTCACAAGTAATTGTTGTTGTTGTTCCTGCTGGTGCTGCTGCTGCTGCTGCTATTCCTGCCTGGCGTCTGCATGTTTGCTGATAAAGTTATTGCTGTTGTTGTTGAGGCTGCATGACTTACTCTCACTCTAACGCTCGCCCGCTCAATCCCTCTCTCATACTAATGTGCACACAGGCATCAGGCTTAGCGTTAGAGATGAGCGCTGGGCGTGCTTTTTGCGTGACACATCGAGCACTGCTTTGGCTATGGGTGCTTGTTATGATAATATATATAAATATTATAGCTCAGCCGCCCATCTCTAATCAGTGCACAGTACCGACCGCCTCCCTCAGCCCACATGAGCTCCACATTACTGTTAGTGCCTGCCTGTGCGTGCGTATGTGTGTGTGTGTGGGTTCTAATTATGTTACGCTGTGTTACTTGCATTAATTACGTCACAGAAATATAATGTGATTTACTGTTAGCTCTATTGCTGCTGCTGCTGCTGCTGACTTATTGTTCTTGGTGCTGCTGCTGCTGGCTATGTCATTGTTGCTGCTGCTTTTGCTGCTGTTGTTGTTGTTTTGAGGTTCATTCTTGTGCAATAGAGATTGCTGCTAGTTGCAATCAACACAGACCGCCCGCCCCAAAAATGACCCAAACTCCAAACTAACGGTGTCTGACTGCAAGCCAACTTCATAATAAATGTTTTGTCATGTTTTCTTTGTTTTTTTTTTTTTTTCGTCCACATGGGTAATTTTAGAGGTTATGTGGGGCATTATGTTATAATTATGTGGCACAGTCATCGTCATAGGCTAAAACCCCAAGGGCTTAATTAATGTTTTCTGCTCTCAGAACCGGTCTTAAAGTCGTCATTTTTTTTTTAATTGTTGCAAATAGCAAACAAAGCGAGTACAGGAATATAAATCTAGCGTACTACCCCTTAGCTTTCACATTGTCCATCGATTGCAACCCCTAAATAACTACCTCTAACTATCCTGTCAATTATGGCGGCAACCCTGCACTACTTACATATGTATAAGCATGTGCACAAATCGAATATGGCAAGGGGGCATATGGCACACAATACACTCAGCGAAAAGGCTTGAATTCAGAATTTGCATACTCTTTGTTAATTGCAGAATTTCAGACTTGAAAAAATTACTTTAAATAAGATTTTCTTTAACAAGGAATTACTGCATCTTGCATTTGGAATAAGTTTTTGTAATACGATTTATTATATACATATTTCTATATTCTTTTCTCTGAGTGCATGTGTGTATATAAGCTATATAATTTACTTAAATACGTTCAAAGTTTTTCTCTTTGTTCTCTGTTCATTGCTTTGTGGTCAATTTTCCATTTCGCTGACGCAACAACATAAACAAATTATGATAGGAGTCGAGAGATATAAATTTTAAATGCATATTTACGAGTCCATTGTAGACGCCCGTCCCGTCCCACTGGCAACATAACGGCAACGGAGCGACCCGCACGCAACGCACAGCCCGCACTCTACGCCCCCGCACACCGCAGCCCGCACTCCTGCCTCTCTGCAACCGATATCGATACCAATTACGCTGGCAATGTCGATGCTGATGCTAGGCGACATCTGGCGCTCTCTTATCGAAGTCGCGGGACGGCACTCAAGGGCCTAAGTGAAACATTAGCTCTTATCGGAGCGCAGTAGCTGTCAATGGGAGGTCGATAATGGAGACCCTCCGCTCCCCTCCCGTCCACCCTTCATTCACATCAGCCTTGACATCAAATTTGATGGCGCCACATTTGGAGTCCAAGTGCGAGCAGTGAGAGGGGGCTGTTGCGCCACCAAGGTGACAATTTTATGAGGCGCCGCGCAGACACCAGGGCTGTGGCTCTTGTCGCTGTCGCATGTACATAAATCGCACAACAGATAATACCATTATTATAGGGCAGCGGAAAGAACAGTTAAATGACCCTCATTTGATTCAAATAACAACTGAATGAGGATCCGGTCTCGAATCCCTAATGCCTAAAAGAATAACATGAAAGAATACCCTTGTGGACATTTGACTTGGAAACGTTTTATCTTCCGATCGATTGATTATAGATAGATGCCTTATAATATAGAATACAAAATAGGGGTTTCTGATATATTATAACAATTTTGAAGGACGTATTTCCTTAGTTTGGGCCAGATACGTTAACAAAAGGAACTATTTTGCACTTTTTCAAATGATTCTCCATCTATGATAGAGTAATCCGTTTCTGGTAAGATTTTGGCCATATGTAAAAATTAGTAAATGCTACAGATATACTAAAAGAATAGGAGGCTGTTCGTACAAGAACTTAATTCTTAGCTGAACACTACTATGGTATCTATATGATATACTGGTCCGATCTATCCGAATTGAATAATACAGATAGCCTTGAAAACTCAGAGACTGAATAGCAGCAGACAGACATGCCCCCTATATATTCAAGTACAGCAATATATATAAATATATACTCTATGATATCAAGGTTGTCTTTTGCTCTGCGTGAATTTCTAGCAGAAACAATTATCGATATTTATCGAAAGCAACCTTCACTTACCTGCGATATATAATCGTCCGTGAAGGAGCGCACCAAACGCTCAGCGGGAACATTTGCCGTTAGTTTGGGTTGATCATCATCGTCATCGTCATCGTCATCGTCATCGTGTTTAGTTGTTGTTGCTGGGGATCGTTGCGATCTATCACATTGTAGATTGTTCGGCTGGACGGGAGCCAAGCTTGCCCTGGCCGCGCCCACACCGGAGACGCTCGCCTCGTAGAGGGACTCGTACGAGGGCGGCTCCTTGATGGCCGTGGCCGCCGAGGAACACCATTGGGTGAGTGTGTGCGCCGGACTGCCATAGTAGCTTGGATATGAGTAGCGATTCCGGCTCCGGCTCGTCTTGGCCGCCTCAAAGGCGCAACTAAAACTGGGAAAAGGCACGGGAAGAGCGACGACTCCTGCTGCTGCTGCGGCTGCAGGTGGTGCTATCGGTGTCAGTGGGGTCAGTGGTGCAAGGTGGCTCAGGATAGACCTGCTGCTGCAGGTGCTCGTCTCGTAGCTGCTGTGCGATTTGCGCAGCTTGCGATTGAGCCGCTCATCGTCGTCCTCCTCATCCGAGGAGCTGGCCGTGGGAGTGGTGCGCTCATAGGGCGTCCAGAGCATTGAGGAGAGCGCCTCCTCAACGTCCGGTGGCCGGTGCTGGCGATGATGCGAGGGCGTCTCCGTTGCCCCATGGCTGGGCGTGTTCCGTTCCGACATGGACATGTCTGCTGTCTGGACATTGCTCACAGTTTAGGCTCCTTGCGACGGGCGGTGTCTGTTGGCCGCATGCTGAGCCTACCCTCTGCAAGTGGGAAAATGGAACAGAATGAGGAAAATCTAACTGTAAATTGGGAAAAACTTTTAAGTAAGCGAATCTCGGACAAATTAAACGCTTCGCAAAATGCTTGAGCACTGAGCCACAACTTTTTCGGCCGAGCCCTTTATTTTCCAATTTGATAAATTGCGATTAAAGCATTTAAAAATGCCAAAAGAAAATGCATAAAAGAAAAATGAAAACTGTAAAGCAAAACGAAACGAAATACGCCAAAAGACACGAAACATGAAAAACAAGCTTCCGTTTTGTGGCCAAAATATATGCAGAAAAGTTTGCGACGCAAAACTTTTTGGCAGCCTCTTTTGGCCCGTGGGCGGTGGCCCTTCCCAGCCCCCCTCTCCCTTTCCCAAAAAAAACTTTGCCACACACACAGAACACGTAAATAGTTGGTATATAGGCTGCGTCTCATTCGGTTATTCGCATTAGAGAGAGACTCTTTCAGCCAAGTTTAAAGTTGACTGCCAATTTCTGGATACTGAATTGGGGATTCTGTCGGCTGCGTGCTGGATTCTCTGGTCCCGGAGCGCAAAACTGGCACAGAAAATGGCTTAACAGCCATCGGACTAAACGGGCAGACATTGAAACGGAAATGGTTGCCCATAGACGTCACTTGAAGCCATTGGGTGCCGTTCCAGTTGCTCTTCTAGCTCCAATTGTTGTCCTTGTTGTTGCCTGCCATTCATGCACCAGCAGCAGCAGCAGCAACAGCAGCAGCAGCAGAGGCAGCAGCAGAGGCAGCAGCAGAGGCAGCAGCAGAGGCAGCAGCAGAGGCAGCAGCAGAGGCAGCAGCAGAGGCAGCAGCAGCATTCAATGCACACACAAGACGCAGGCAGGCAAAGTTTATGCGGCGCATTTCATGATCAATTTCAAGCACAGCTCGAGCGACCCGAACCAGCTTATTAACTTCATAAGAATAACTCGAAAAAAATTAAAAAAAATATAAAATATAAAATAAAATATATTATACAATAAAAATAGTATCTAAGAGATTCTCAAAAAATATTATAGATAAATACATAAATACCTATATTTGAACTACCTTTTCTGTCTCTCACTCTCTGTTTCTTGAGCTCTCCCTCTCTTTCTCTCTCACACCCTCTTTCTCCTTTTCACTCGCTCTCTTTCTCATTCCATTTTACTCCCTCTATATCAATTTAACTCTCTTTGTCCCTCAATTGCACTCTTGCTCCATATCTTTATTTGACTTTCTCTCTATTCCTCTCTCTAGCTCGCAACTTCATTCTATCTCTATGAAGCATAAAACTCGGGCCGGGCAAAGCCGAATAACAACTGCTTATTAATTATTTAAAGCCTGCATGCCATTGAGCATGTGGCATACATAAAATCCTCAAATTTTGAAAGTTCTAATCCCAATAAGACAAGATTTTATTTTAAATAGATTCCTCGAATTGACAGTTGAAATTTGAAGTCCATTTCACTTTTAAGTCCGGGAAAGTTTATATTAAAACCTAATTTAAGCAAAGTTTTATCTAAGCACTAAGTTTGAAAGTAAAAAGAAAATGTTGGACTAAAACTAAGAGTCTCTATACTCTATACCAAGTGGAAGCCACAATGGCGTGCCCTATGACGATAATTAGCGAATCAGGATAATGGGCTAGAACTTTCCGATAGCTCAAGTTCCCGGTTCCCCACTTATCATGTGAAGGGCCAGCGTGAAAACCTATTAGCTGCGGCGACCACATGTACTGGCTGCTGGCTCTTGGCCGAGGCTCAGGCTAAAGTTTTATGTGTTGCATATCCTGAGGCGCTTTGCTGCTCTAATTTTTTTTAACTTCCGCAGTTTTTTGTGCTGTTTTGGTGGCCCTTTTTTCTGCTGCTACTTCGGCTTCTTCTTCCCATTCGGCTTGGTATTTGGAGTTTGCCACCATTGAGGCTGATGTTTTTGTTATGCTTAAATAAAGATTTGTGTTAGTGTGTTTTATTCTGTGGCTCGGCAATTGTTGCTCTTGTTGTTGCAATTGTTATCGTTGTTGCTGTTGTCGTTGTTGTTGTTGTTGTTGCTCAGCAAGTTTATGTGCATTGCTGGCCTTCATTGTTGTCATTGCCATTGTTGTCGGTTGGCCAAAATGAAGAAAGGCGCCCAGCAAAAGGCAACACAAAAGACGGCCCCACGTTGAAAGCCAGCACACAAATTAATATGTGTGCAACAATTGTGTATGTGTGTGCGAGCGTGTGTGTGTGCGTGTGTTTGAGTGTGTGTATAAGACTTGTTATATGCATGTTACCTACTTTTGTGAGCTTTTAATTAACAACAAGTTTGCGCCTCGCACAATGCAAACAAAGTGTCGAAAGCCTTGAAATTTTCACAATTTTCCATGCGCCATGTTCTTTGTGCCATTTTTAGCAGCAAATGTGAAAATTTATGGAAAAAAAAAACGTTGTCCTATGTATTGAAATATGAAATAATGCCTGGCATTGCCTGGGCTTTAGATGAGGCTTAAGACGTGCGCGGCTGGGATTGATTATTTTAATTAATTTAATTAACTTTGGGATTAAATTGGGATTGATGTAAATGAAATGAAGAATAGACTTGGCTTATGCCTACACTCAGGGAAAAACTAAACTAAAGAAAAAAAAAGTTTTCGAAATGGAAATACCAAAATTGTAATATAATACTTATAATAACGTACTTAGAGAAAAGGTCCCGAATTTTCACCAAACATTCAGCAAAGCTTAAAGTTTCTTAAACCAAGCAAAAAGTTCTTATTTCAAGAACTCTTTACTTAACACTCGCTCTAAGCTTCTAAGCACTGTGTACTTTGAGAGAATTACATTATGCCTCGTATGTGGAAATAATGAATTTTATTTATGTTACTCTAGAACTTCGCTGAGTGTATTGTAAATATTTAAACAAGAAGTGGCCCAAATTACATGAAGCCAGGTTAGCTTTCATTTAAGGAAGCACATCTTTCTATAGAAATGGGCATTCACGTTCTCTTCACTTCATCATATTCAGGTGCTCACCATTCACGTTGCTGTCAGAAAGATTTCAGCACATTTTAAAGAAAATGCCATAAAAGATGTTCTTCAACAAGCGCCGCAATTTGGCGCGGAAAACAGCTACGAGCGAAATTAATGCTGTAAATCATAAAAGCAAATAAATAGAAAAAGGAAAGTAGAAAAAATAAGAAGCAAATCAAATACAAATATTTCGAGGCAAAGTTCTGGCACAGGAAAACTGTCTGGAGAAAAACTCCACGTGCTGTGCAAATGTCACGCAAATGAGCAGCAAAAAAAAAAATGGTGTAGCTGCTGCGCGGAAAATTCAATGAAAATTATTTACGTAAATATGTTTTACTGAGCGCAAGCATTTTTGCATTATTTATTTTTTTATTTTCTATTTGTATTTTACTTTTTATATTTATTTATTTGACTAGACGTGCGTCTGTCAATCGGACGGGGGCGACGGCTGTGTCCAGGGCTCAAACTTTTTCCGCTCGGGAATTCAGCGACGGGAAAAGTTGTTGCCAGGCGTTGCCATTGACAGCGTTTGTGCCACATTCAGCTGGCAAATTGCTGCCAGTATGTTTGTAATGCAAACAAACTTTATCTAATTAAAGGAACACGTGTTCCACCCACGACGCTGGGATGCTCTATGCTCGCCCTGCTTTAGCTGCTCCCGCTTGAACGACATCTTCAACGTCATCTCCATCTCCATCTCTGTCGCCATCTCCATCTCCAGCGACATCTTCATCTTGTGAGCTGCTTTGCATTGATGACGCCCTCGAAATGCCTTTTGATGTCCTTCCCCAACTGCTGCTCCTGCTCCTTATTTTGCATTTGCCAACTCGACATATTCGCAAGGCGAGTTCCTGTTCCTGTTTCCTCTGTGCCAAAGTGCTTTGCCTTGCCCTCTAGGCCTGTCGTCTATCCTAACCCAATCGTGAGCTCTCTAGTCGCCTGTCAACGGCTGTCAAGTCGGAGCGTCTACGTCTGGTTCGGGCCTGAGATCTGTGAGTGTCGCGTGTCGAGTGCCTTTTGAGTTGTTTGTCAATATGTAGACCATTATTCAATCAATATATTGACACACATTTCATTTGCCACCCCTCCACCCGTGCCACAGGGCAGCCAAGTGACGCTCTTCAAGCCGCGTCCAGGGTTCGAGCGCCCAGCCCCTACGCAAAAGCCGGCCAAGTGCTAATCGCAAACAAAGTAGTTTTTGCTTGAGTTCCATTTCGATTTCGTTCTTTATTTCCCCCCACCCCCTCTCGCCAGCTCGACCCCAATTTTATGGCTCGGGGCTGTCTTCGATTGATTCCTCCAATGCTTTGACACACTTCCATATGGCTGCTGTCGGGCCCCAGGGACGTTCATTTCCGCTTAACTATTGTGCGTGGCGTCTAGGCCGAGTGCCATTTGCCTACCCCGCCCCCCCAGCCCACCTCAGACTCCCTTCAAATTGAATTTGTAGCCCTCTTTTATTTCCATCTTTCCTTTTACTTTACTTTATTTTTATTTTATTTTGTGCCATACTTTGCCGTTTCGTGTGTTTTTTAATTTAATTCCACGCTTTTTGCTTGAACCACTTGAAAACTTTTTATTTTTTGATGTAACTAAGCGCAAGGCCGTGGAAATGTGGGCAACGCTTTTCGAGCCAGAAGTCAATCGAAAAATCAACATTGGCTAAGAGCACGGCCATCAGTCACCAGCCAAAATCGTCAGCCAAAAGCGTTTAAGCCATTTAGACTTTGTTTACTTGCGGTAAGATCATCTCAGTTAAAGTTCTGCCTCTGACAGATGCCCGGAAATAGACTCTACTGACAGATTTTTATTCAGGCCAAGGATTAGACTAAACAATTATACTTGGGGGTGCGACGGATTGTTGTCCTTTGTTAATAAGAACTTGCTGATAAGTTAATAGAAGATCTATTCGATAGAAAACTAAAATGTCGACCGCTTTTTCCTTTGGATATTATATGATATAGTAGAACGATATTGATAAGATAAGCTTAGCAAAGCGTCTAATTGCTAAGGTTCATCAAGGTTTTCATACAAAAACTCTGTTTATCACAGAAAGTTTCTATGGGAGCTTTATGATATAGTACTACGATCCAATCGACTGCGATATATATATATAGCTAAGCGACAAACCTAAGCCCAGTTGTTATCAACAAAGCTTTTAAGCTCTAGTTTGCATAGAAAGAAACAAAAAGACAGACGAACTCACCCTGATCGAAAATATATATATATTATACATATATACATATACTTATGAGGTCGCGGATATCTGCTTCTATGCATTGCACTTTCTTTGACACACTTTTAATATCATAAACAAGGTTGTATAAATTAAAGCTAATTATTTGAAGCCGCAAGAATTTCTGTTTAAATCTTAAAATATATACAAGTTCTTAAAATGAACATACAAATAAAATTTAAATTAAAATATTTTAAAAACGCATATAAATACTTAAAAATTTATGATTTATGCCAAATAATAGCAGAGCAAGTGTCAAAAAGGAGGAGAGATTGACTAAGAGAAAAACATGTGCGCCGAATTGCTAAGCAGCTGGAAACTAAGCCTTAAGCTTAACGCAATATTCAATTAAACTTTTGCCAGTTGCCGGCTTTTTTAGGGCAAAAACTCTCGACTTCAATTAACCAACTATAAACAAGCTGCCAAACTGGCAAACTGGCAAAAGGTGGCCAGTGGAAAGACAGTTAAGTGCTGCTGCTGCACCTTGCCCCCGGCCACAGCTCAATTAAACTTACCTCAAAATGCAGTCCAGGCCGGCAAAGGACTTGAAGGCAGCTTTAAGTCTCGCGAGAACTTGCAGCAAATAAAAAATATAACAAAAAAGTTTGTTTTGTTTTGTTTTGTTTTCTTTTGGTGGCTGCTGCTGCTTACTTTCACTCACTGCCGCAGTTGCCGTGTGGCAGCTGCAGTTGCAGTCTCAATTATGCTAAAAGCAGGCAACAAAAACTGAATATTTACACGCGGAACGCGGTCTAGTGTGCTGTCAATGTCAAAGCCATTAAGTGTGGCAAGTGGCAAGGCTGCTGTTGCAAGCGGATACACTCTGTCTCACACGCACAACAAGTTGATAATATTTGGCTAACGCGGCGTATGCGTAATGTCGCGCGTTTAACGCATCAATTTGTGGCAGGAAACGCTTTCGCAAAAACTCACATTTGGCTGCGCTTGGGAATTTGCGGCACGTGGCAGCTGCTGCAGCAACGCGTACGAACTGACTGCCAAAGCTGGCCAAACAGAATGCGAACTTGACTTTAATGGAAAGCCGAAAACAGAACTCAACAGAAGCGACGCACATTTTGGTGAGTCGGCGCATTGTGTTGCACGTGCAACGGCGGCGCCTTCCAGTCACCGACTTCATGTGTATGCGTGTGTGTGTGTGTGTGCGTGTGTGTTGGTGTGTGGCCAAATGTTTGTTTACATTTTGCACAGCAGCAGCAGCGGCAGCTTGTGGCAGCCGCATGTGGCAAGTCGTGTGCTTGCCATCAATTTTGTTTTGCCTACTTTTGAGCTGGCAAATGTGAGTTATGACTTTGCAATCTATGTGCAACTTTTGTGAGCTGCCTATCGAAATGCCTTAGACTCGTCATCAATTCGGCTTTCAGTTGGGCTTAAAGACGAGCTCAGTCTAGGCCCACATTTGTGGATGCTGCTGCTGCTGCTGCTGCAGCTGTCTGTCTGCAGTTTAGCTGCAAAATTGAGCAACAAGCTTGTTAAAAATACGTGCAGAATATTAAACAGACACCGCAAGGCACACACACATACAGCTGCTGCTGCTGCTGCTGCTGCTGCTGCAACTTGAACATGCCACATGGCTCTGGCAACGCCTCATACATATTTATAGAGTTCTTAGGGCTCTGCTGATGCCATGAATATTCTCACTAATTTGCTGCCAATTGAATTTGACTTTGCATATTGTTTAACTCACTTTTGAACCGCACGCCTGAACCGGTTCGCAAGTGGCTTACCACAGTCGCAGTGTCGCGTACTTGAGCCGGGTGTCTAAACCGAAATCAAATCTGGTTTGGTTTCCATTAAAAGTGTTGTTTTCACAGCTGCCTTAAACCCCTTTTAAAACTGCATGGCAACAATCGCATCACAAATATTTCAGCTATAATTCCGTGTCTAGTATCTAATATTATTTATATTTATATTATAATTAAATCTGTTTCCTAAATAAGCAAACGAAGTTAAGTAATTCACATTCTGTATAGAGTAAATATTTGAAATTCCTATTTAAATGATGTGTTTTAAACCTGCTTCAAGCCCCTTTTTATGCCGCCAACCACACATAAGCTTTAACTATTAATCAATTTGATATGCATAAAATTTTATTACAGTTATCTGTTTTTTTAATAATCATAATAAATATAAGACTCTTAGATTCCATGGAAATATAGAAATTCAAACCAATCTTAAACCCCCTTTTAAGGCCAGGCTTAAACCCCTTTTTAAACCCCCTTTGCAGCAATTACTACACAGTCCAAGTTTTAATTGTAATACGATATAGGTAGACAATTTTTATATTATCAAACAGATTGAACTAATTTAAATTCAATGGATAAAATATAAATAAATGTCTTAAACCTGCTTTAAGCCCATTCAAAAGCCGCGTGTAAACAATTACAAAAACAAGTATTAAAGTATTTATTGCACATGTGCACCATATTATTCTTATTAAATATATTTCCCAAGTCGGTGAACAGATGAAAATAATTTAGTTTCTATTTAATAGTCAAAACTTATTTATGGCGTATACAAAAATTGTTTAACCTGTTTTAAACCCCTTTTGATAACAGCTTTGCAACGATTACAATACAAGTTTGTAAGCTCTAATTGTGAGATTCCATATTCCATAAACAGACTGAACTTATATAAAATGGGAAAATGTAAATGAGTGTCTAAACATCAAGCAAGCAGCTACAAGAAATTCAGGTTGTATTGTAAAAAAGTGATTTAAACCTGCTTTAAATCCTTTTTTTTACAGCCGCCTTTTTAGCAGTCATATTACAAGTATTTAAATGTGTTAGTATTTATTGATGAGCTCCGGAATGTGTATACTTATAGTTGAGAATATTTGCTTAATTAAAAGTAGTTTAAAGCACAACTGGTTAAATATTAAAGCAAGCTTGTATTCTTTTAAGTCCATTTCAAAGCGGTTTTCAACAGTCGTATTACAAGTACGTGAGCTTTATTTATGAGTACATTTCTACATCTAAGTAAATTTCCTATATTATAAATATTTTAAAGGAGTTACAGAAAATTTGTTTTCTTTTCAAAAGCCTTTGAAATCCGTTTCATACTCATTGCAAACCGCATTTCAACAGTCGCATTTCACTTATTTAGGCTAAACCAATCTGAAATTTGTTTTGTTGAGTGATGCGAGATTACGTTAAGTAGATTTTCTATTTAAAACTACTTCAATTCGTTGACCACTTCGCACATTATCTCGCACACACACACACCCATACGTACACCTTGTACACTTTCATTGCAGTTGTTAAACAAATTGAAGCTGCTGAACAGTCGGCATAGCAAATTTTTATTGGCAAAACTTTTTTAATTATCATTAATGAACATGAAGTGCGCGCTGTGTGGCATGTGCTGACCGAAGACCCAGCAGCAACAGCAACAACTGCAACAACAACAACAGCAACAACAACAACAACGACAACTTTCGCATTGCAATTATTTTAATGTTCAATGATGTTGCAGCTTGGCAGCCATCGCAATGATTTATTGCCTGGCAGCTCGCTGAAGTTCCCAGTTTGAGTTTGGCTTTGAATTGAGTTTTAGGTTTGAGTACGGATACGAGTTCGAGTTCGAGTTCGAGTTTGGGCTCGGTCTCAGTCTCGGTCTTGGCCTCGGCGTCTTGTGCCCAGGCGCACGCCATTCATTGTGTGAAAGTTGGCAGCACTGGCAATTAGACAGTGTCGGGGTCAGAGGCGGGCCACAGGCCAGGCTGATAGTCCATGAAACGGCGTTTATGTCTAATGCATTATAATGGCCATGCCACAGAGAAGTGCTTACGTCCAAGTTTTATGGACTTGGCGTGAGGGATTTGCTGCTGCTTGTCGAGTTCATAAAATGTGTTATAATAAATGTGGCAAAATTGCAATTAGTAAACTGATTGAAAGTTTTGACTGTGTGAGGCAATACCTGATAATAAGCATTTGCTTAAATAAATTTGCTGGTTATTAAAATGGGCCGGTTTGTTTGGGACTATAAATTAAAATTTTCCATGATTTATGCCTGCTTCAAAACAATTTGCGGCACGAACCACACGCCAAGCAGCCCCAAACTACGAATAGGCAATTGTAATGCATAAAACACATCGATATCATATCATTTTAATATATGTATATAGAGAGGCCTAAGCGAAGGGCAAACAGGCACGCATGAATACCTACGCGAAAGACACACACGCACACACACACACGCACACCCTATCTATAAAGGCCACACAATTGCACTGCACTTGCCGCAAAAACCCCATTTTCCATTTCGTTTTTGCAACCCTGTCCTTGTGATAGAACCAGAAACAGGCCGAGAACCCAAACCCCAAAAAATAGAACAAAAAATAAATAAATATCAGACGGCGCCCGAGCAGGGACCCGGCAACAGGACCCATAGCATTTATGACATATGCGCGCGTAGAGGCAGATCTGAGCAGGGGCGTGGCAGGCCATTGAAGCCCGGTGGCACGCGTTTTCTAGCAGCAGCAGCAGCAGCAAAAAAAAAAGGTATTTTTTTGGTTTTAAGCGATTTCGCTTGCGTGTGGCAACCACAACGCCAACGACAGCAGCCGCTACAGGCCAGGCTTCAGGCCAAGTTTTCGCCTTTGTTGCCACATTGCCCCACGTAAATGACTGTATCTGAATCCGCAGCTACGCAACCACACACACACACACACACACGCACACACACCTACACACACAGAGTACCAGCTGCGTGTATGTTCGCATTCGCATCCACACCTCAGCCTCTTTTATGGTGCTTGCAGCGCGAAGGTAAACGGCGCGACGGCAGCCGTAAAATTTGTGGGCGGGTTGGGCGGCAGAAAATGAAAGCCAAGAATTGCAATAAAACATAAAATTGCTGACTTCCAATTCGTTTGCCATTTGGGTTTCGTTTTCCCTTTTTTTTTTTTTTTTTTTTGCTTGGCCCGTGTTTTTCCTTGAGTTTTGCTCAAATGTCTGGGGCATTGTGTGTATGTGTGTGTGTGTGGGGGGTGTGTATGGGGTGTGTGTGTTAGTGTGCAAGGGGTGTGTGTGGGTTGTGTCTGTGTGCGTGTGTGTGGTGTTGTGCGTGCTGCTGTCGGCTGTGTCAGGGCCAAGCTGCGACCGCGTTTTTTTTATATTTTATTAGGTTTTATTTGATTTACACTTGTTTTCCGCCTGCGAGCTGCTTGTAAGTGTGTGTGTGTGTGTATTTGTGTTTGTGTGTGTGTGTTGGGGGCGTGTCGTGTTGGGCGTAAGTGAGCACTTGCTGGCAATCTATGTGAGCAAGTGCAGCGCTTTGTCATCTCAAACGGAGACTGCAAAATCACATGACATGATCTATGCAATGCAGAAAATGGCAAGAAGAACTTTGATTTCAAGAAAAGTTGTCAGCTATATTCAATTTAATCATCGCTTGATTAAGTGTTGTGCAACGCCTTGAAGACACATCCAGTGTTCAAAGGCTTTAAAGTGTGCAAACATCAGGCATCAGAGTTCGAGTTCGAGTCCTATATTTTATCATATCATATCAATAGCGGGAGCATTAAAATGGAGATAAAAGCCAAGTTGTGAGCCAAGTTTTAGTTGAGTTTTCAAACTCGATTCAATTCTGAACATTTCTTAAATTTAAAGCCATAAAAATTCTCATTTTTTTTAACTGTGCAATAACCTGACGCTTGTGCGAGACTTTACGATCCATTTGCAGTTTTCCACAGCCAGAATTAAATGCAGTTCGCTGCGCAAAGCTAAAGTACAATTAATTAAGCACGGACTGCAGGAGGGCAAAGGATTTTAATTAAAATTTTGTCGAAGCAGCACAAGTGTCTCTCTTTCTCGCACTCTCTCGCTCTCTCTCTCTCGCTCTCTCTCTCTCTCGCCGGCTGCTGCAATCTCGTTTCATTATTTCATTTTATGCCTGAGCTGCAATTGTAAGGCTTTCAATTTAAGCCGAAAATTGGTAATTGCCAATATTGGCCAAATTGCAATTGGCCCAAAGGATTCATGGACTCTCATTTATTGGCCCAGCTGAATTTAGCTGTATATTCGAATGGCTTTCCATACTCTACTTTGGGGTTATGCCTGTCCCTCTGGCATCACCTTGACACACTGAGCGAGCCGAGCGTGGGCAACAAGCCTCACATTTGGCCCACCTGCCACTTTTTGTTGTGGCTAAGCAAGCGAGATAAGCTTTATTAGTTTATGCACACTTCGCTCCGGATGCAAATCCGTATAAAAAGCAGCTCATCAAAGTCGCTCTCTCTCTCTCTCTTTCTGTGTGTGTATTGCTCTGAGAAATTGTAAAGCCTTTTGGCCCCGGGGCACAGTTGCCGAGCTAGTTTGTTGGCCGAGGTGTTAATGAGTGCGATAAGCTCTAGATTAAAATATACATAATTTAACATGTTTGCCCACTTGCTTTGAACTTTGTGGCTTTCAAATGCTTCAATGCTGTGCGGTGCACCAACAATTCGCATCGACAGGACGCCCCGCTTCACCACCAGGCTCAAGCCTCGGCCATTCAATAACAATAAATTCAGCCAACATATGTTTGCCCCAAAAGCACAAAGGCCCCAATGCCCCAAAGGCTGCAGGCAACAACAACAATAGCAATAACAACAACAACAACAACTAACTTACGACCCAAGAAGTTGCAACAACAATTTCAACAAGCTTCGATCCGCACTTTGTTGGAATCGATTTATTTGAGAAGTATATTAAAATTCAACCAGCACCTTGTCAGAGTCTAATTGGAGTCGAACAACAATTGCCAAAAAAATGAGCTGAGTGAGAGATTCGACTTGCAAATACCCTGCCCCAGGTAAAAGGGAGCAAGTTCTTACAACTTTTATATGTATTACAAAAAATAAATTGCCAAAAATTAAAATTTGATCTTGTATAACATAAGTGCTTATATAGTTTATCGATAACAAATCGATTGTTATGCAGAATTTGAATATGGAATAAATATGTATTGCTAAATATCTAGTTGAACGCTTCTTTACTGGAATTCAAGAAGTTTTAAACGAAAAGTTTAACAATTTATTTATTTGTGTCGAGGTTTTATAATCTACCTGTAAATCAATATTTATCGTAATGTGGGCATTTATCGATAAGTTGAACTGGACTATAATTTCACATGCTGCCTGGACAACTTTACTTTTAACCTTTTCTGGCTCTTTTACTGGCTGAGACACGTTTAGAAAAAGTAAATAGAAATAAACTGCAAACAGGCTTGCAAAACAATTGAAACTTATCGATGAATTTTATCGATTATTGACTTTCTATTTGTATGGCTACATGTTATAATAATTTAAATGCTTGGTTATATACCCTTTGACACCCTGGGTGTGAGTGTGTGTGTGTGAGCGTGTGTTCACCTTTAAGCTCAACGCCAGCACAAACAGTAGCCCTAAAGACAAAAACACCTTCACACGTCACACACACATATAGGAAGACACGACAGGGCACGGTGGGATTAAGGTCACAGCTATAAAACATGCAAAGCACTGGCGAACTGGAGACTGCAATCCTCGCAACGTAGTCCATCACAAACACACACACACACACACACACGCACACAGTCTGTTGTGCCTGGCCAGCCAGACGCGCCAGGAGCCGGCGACACGAGCTGCTGTTGCCAGCTAACCTGGTCAGTTGAAGTTTTTTATTAGTTTTGCATACGGGTTTTCCCTTATAAACAGTAGCCGCAAAAAGTATGCACTCAAATTGAGACACTTGGAAAATAGCAAGTAACAACGTAAAGTGAGAGAGCAACAAAAAAAATAAAGAAAATCAGAGAGGTTAAAACAATATTTTAGCATATATTTCCCAGCTCTTTGCGGGCACGACATTATTTATCAAATTCAGTGAACTTCAGTTTTGGTCTTGAGATGTGAATAAAACCGCAGGATTATAAATTGCATTAAACGTTCTCTAAAAAAAGTTCAAGGGTAGGAATTATAACAGAATTCCCTTAGATCAAAGAAAAAGTAACTACCTTAAAAGCTTCAGCTTTTTAGCACTTGGGGTTTGGGCTGTGCATTGATCATCAATCAGTCAGTCAGTCAATCAGACAGGCGTTAAAGGCCTTTATATATATATATATATATATATATATATATATATATATATATGTATTATCATATTGATAATTTAAAGTCAGCTTAGTTTTCGATATTTCACATTTCTTTCACTACTTATTAGTGGCCCTTCAGGCTCGATCAATCATTCTGAAATTTGACTATCATTCAGAAGCCAGCTCTAAACAATTGACCGCGACTGTGGTCGTGACTGCTTTGTGGCAGACATAAGTTTACTGCACACTCAATTGGGTTGTCCTATTCGGACTCGAATTTGCCTTTGGCTGGCTGGCTGGCTGACTCTTTAGCTACGGCTTTGGCCTTTGCAACACTTTAATGTTCCATTCGTTCCGTACGTTCTGTTCGGTTCGGTTCGTCCTGGCAACGTTTGATGTTTTTGCAAGCAACATATTTTAGACGGACACGGACATACTTTCATTCCCTTGTCATTTGCGGTCGCTCTGGTTTCCGGTTTCCACACACAGGCACACACACGCACATGCATATGAAAGTGTGCGTGTTTAGCTAGTTTGGCTTGTCTGTGTTGTCCATTTTGATCCCCATGTTAATAATATAAATGATGATTTATGGCTCTCGGAGGCGGGCAGCGCTTGTCAGTGGCTCCACATGGGTTCAGCGCCGGGGTCAGAGGAGCCTGCCAAGCAGACGAAGCATTCAAGTAAATCGGCCATTCAATTATTGATCAAGTTAAAGACACATAACGCCGCACATTCAACTTAATTAGCAATTATGCCTGTTTATGCAGCAGCATTTACTTGAAAGCCACACGAAAGTGAAATAATATATAAACCTACTTAAAGCTGAATGGCAAACGCTTTTGTTTATTTGCATTCGCTTTGATTATTTATGCATGCGACTGAGACACAGACCCAGACAAATAGCCGAAATTGTTTTGAAGCAAGACAATCAAAACAAGAGCACAACAGCCGGTCGCAGCCGAGAGGGGGGACGCGGAGGAAGAGGAGGGCAGCCAAGACACAGGCAAAACATCACCTACACCTGTTCAGGCCAGGCTGCAGTGGCAGCAAATATTTCAGGCATTTGCCGGCACATTAAAATCGAATTTTGCATAGGAAAACAACATAAAAAACAAACGAAGTCAACTCTGCATAGGTTAGAGCCTGGCATTGTGGGGCGCATAAAAAAGCCGCAGGGCCTCGGTTTTGTGACCCACACAGCGGTAAGCTGCGCCCCCCGTCCGTCCACACCACCATCCCCTTTTTGCCAAAAATTTATGCAAACGAATTAAATTGGCAGGCCGACTGACTGACTGTCTGACTGGCAGGAAGCCAGCATGGCTGGCAGTCGAGTCAGGAAGCCAGGACATCATGCTGATTGCGCGCGAGCCCGGGCAAAATATAATTATATTTTTAAATTTAAACATTAAATATTTACACACCCATACGCACACCTTTACAGGCATTTTATGGCGCATAAAGCAATTTATGTTTATCATTTTTGCGTGCTTCACAAAAGTCAAGCGTTAGCCCATAAAGGCACAACTTTAGCAATTAGCCAACACTGGCCACGAAATGTCTAAACTTTCAAAACGAGTTGGTATTTTCAAGAGAAGAAGCGAGCGACAAAGACACACAAAAAATACCTAACAAGAAATTGCAATAACGATCATAATTCATGATTTCACTCGTGCATCCATAAGTCAGCCCAGAAATGCGAATAACAAGAGGCCGTAGAACGCCAGCAAGCATTTGTCATTGTCCCAGTTGAGTGTGACACGGAACGCGGGGAATGGAAACAGGGATGGGAATTGGAATCGTGAATAAATTGAAATAATAAAAACAACAAACTTCCAAAAGCCAACAAGCTAAGATATCCACTAAAGAGAAGATAGAATTAAAAAAAAAAAACATTTCTTATAAACTACTCACTAGCGTCAGTGTTGAATAGTGTCAGTGTTGGTAAGTGTCAGTGTAAATGCTGGGTAAAAGAAGTAAGAGTTTAATCAGTATAAAATATTTGTTTATTGAGACTTCAAGATACTCTGTAATATTTACATGTGTAAATATACAAAACTGTTCTCCACCCTTTTGTCAGTGTTGTAAAGGCACAAAAATATTAATTTCAGCACACTAGTGTCAGTGTTAAGCAAAAAAGTTTAATCTACTAGAAAAGAGCAGCAACTCTCTAGGTACTCGATAAGATTTATATGTGCCTCAAATTTCTACATGTTTGTAAAGTAAAAAAAAATGTTTGCAGCGCACTAGTTCCACTGTTAAGACAAAAAAACCTAAAAGACTTGAGCAGATTAAAGCTACTCGAAAATATTGGGAAATGATTAGGAAATGCTAGACATGAAGATACCCTCTAAAAGGTGCTTCGCAGCAGTGTTGATAAGCGCCAAGTAAATTTGCAAAACAAACTTATAGATGACCCATATACCCATATATTTGACAACCAAACCAAACGTGTCACGTGGCAAGCGTAGAGAGGGGAGTGGGGAGCGGGGTGCGGTTAAGTAAAAGCCATTCAGTTAAAAAGTCAATTGCCAGCGTTTGGTGAGAATTTGAAAAACAAAAAAAAATTAATAAATGAAAGTGTTTTGGTGTTGTTTGAGGCCCTTTACCTACTCTCATTCAATATCTTTCGCTCTCTCTCTCTCTCGCTCTCTTCCCTTCTTTGTCTGCCTGTCAGTCTTTCTCTCTCTCTGTGCATCTCGCTTACGCTTCCTGTTGCCGTCTCGGTTGCCAGTTTTCATTGTTGCCAACACGAAAATATCCTTAGGCCAATGCATTTGATTGTGCCGTCCAATGTTGCCGTTGTAAGTGCCACACACAGATACACCGATACACACACACACACACACACACACTAACACACACATGTGTCGCTGTTTTGACTTCCTGGGGAATTGCTGCCTGTAGCCCCAGTCGCGCCCGTGTTCCCCATTTACATGTGGCTGGGCCCCAACACGGTTATTGCATTAAGCAAAAGTTCTAGCCTAGATTTGAATATGCCCCCTGCCCCCTCCCGGCCGGGGCCAGAGACTCATTCCCATAGGCCACGGTTCGCAGGTTCTACCTCCAGTCAACACCCAACACCCTCTTCCCCTCTACACGCGCATCGTCATCGTCTGTATTTTCGACATCGCCTTCGCCTTTGTCTCGGTCTTTCTGGACTTTCTGCTTAAACATTCAGCATTCATTATAGAACCTCTGCCCGTCGCCGCTGCCTTCGCCCATATTTCCGGCCCACATACCCAACTGAGCTGCTGCATATTTAATAAAGTTTCAGTTAATTTTCGTCAGTCGCATTATTTTGTGGCACATGCGTGTTAACAATTTATTCTGCCCCAAATTCATCTTTTAATACCCTGTATCTTTTTAAAATTTCCTGTTCGTCCGTTTCTCCGTCTGATCTCGGTCAGACTTGAAATCTGAAATATAATATGTTCTATACGAGTTTAATTTCTTTTGTTATCGATATCTCGCCATATTTCGATAATATCGATAAATATCGATTTTTAGACATGGTTTTCTAAGCTTATCTCAAAAGGCTTAAAAGCTAGCTGCACCAAATTTTTTGTGTAGGTTCTCGAACAGTAAATATAGATTGAGACTATTTTACTTTCAGGATTGAACAAAATGCATTTCTCATGCTCCCAAGTAAAGCTTTGTGTATAGAGGGAAGGTAGAATGTTTGTAAAGCTAGCTCGCCGTTGAGTACAGGGTATCTGATAGTCTGGTACTCCCGACTGGTGCACTCTTGTTTAATATGATTTCTTTTAGTCATTTTCATTTGGCTCAGTGTATACTTTAACTTGTCATTTGGCTCAGTGTATACTTTAACTTGTCTTTTACTTTTTCTGTAATTTTTTTGTTCAATAATTGGGAACGTTTTCAAACTTTCAGTAGGCGTTGACAATGCCATATTTAATGTCAATTTATGTTTTCGACACAATATACACAATTTTAAAGTAAACAAGTCGTTAACACTTTAAACTTTTCTAAAAAATTTACAGTTAAAAATTAAATATGTGTTACTGCCCCGAGGATTGTTTCGACGAATGCTGTTGCTCACTATGGAGCAAGGCGTACTTCTTCACCATTTGGACTCTCTTACATGGAATTGTTTTTACATTGGCAATGTGCGGTTGGCTGGGTAAATATATATCGCAATATTCCAGCTCTGCAAATTGATAACACAAACCTTGAAGTCTTCTTTCTGGATGATGATATGATGCTTTTTGCCGGCATTGGCCTTCTAGTAATTGCCCTCGTGCACTTAATTGCTGGTATACTCTTGTTATTGGGCTTTTTGAAGGTAAGCTGGCATTGTTGAAGCCAACAAAACGCCCTTTAGCTAACATATGCATAATATATCTTTTGGTTTTACGTAGAACATACGTAAGCTGTTTTTGATAGGCATTATTTTAAGCACCATATTACCGTTTGTGTTTGTGGGATTGATTTACCTAGCGGGCAAGTTGTTGAAAAAGTTGCAAAAATTGAACACCTATTAATTATATTTACCCTGGCCTGCTTACAGTTGTTCAAGTTATCTTCATGGTAATAGCATGCAGATATTATAAAATGAAAATGTAAACAAGAAGTCAAGAACGCCAATCCAATAGCGAGTAGGCTGACAAGAGGTCAAATGCCTGGCAAATGGGCCAAAAAGAACTATCGACTTTTTAAACAAAACAAATAGATGTGGTATATGGTCGAAAGGGATTATGCATATATGTCGTATGAAAGTATATTATATGGGAACTGGACGAAATCCGGGAAGAATGTGAAGACGCAGCAACATGTAAAGAAGTATTGAAAAAAAAAAACAAGCAAATGATTGTATGTATGAAATGAGTATGCATAGCGTATGCATGTTGTAAGTAAGGTCGTCAAATAGACAAGATACGGGAATAACTTGAAGACGTGGGCAAACAGTTTAAATACTATTCAGCAACTCAAATTTTACGCACAACATATAGATGTGTATATTATCATTATTATGAAATAAATTACATTCAGCAAGCGAAAAGTTATTTCGCGACAAAGGCTCCATAAAACAAAACAATCTCGTTCGACTGAGTGATACCCTGTATCCAACGCGGAGCTGTCGGTTACAAGGATTTCAGAAAATATACACACATACGCCCCGCGGCAAATGCATTCCTGAGTAATAACAGTCTCTATGCTCCCATCCTCATCATATTTCTAGGGCACGCATATAGCATACAAATGTATGTATATACAAGGGCACAGAGAAACTATCCAAAAATTGAATTATGCTGCGATTTATCAAACTCAGCACTCAGATATCTGCAAAAGTGAAATGTCAACAAGAGTATTGAATCTTCGGCGTGCCGAAGATAGCCCTACTTTCTCGTTCAAGCTAATTTTGCGCGAACATATTACAATTTACCCCATCGCAAGTGAACTGAGATTCGGAATCGGATAGCCTACTACGGTCAAAACAACTAAACTGTATGCCCTTATACATTTTCATTTTCATTTTCATTGGTTTCGGGGCCTCAATCTCTCTGTAGGCGTTGACAATTCAGTCTTTTGTCCGTATCCGTACCCGTACTTGTCTTTTCAAAATTAAGCACATAACACTTATCTAAAAATGTGCTGCACCAATGATTGTCTCGAAAACGGCTGCTGCCCACTGGAGGTCAAGGCGCTGTTTTTTGCCATTTGGACTCTCGTACATGGCGTAATTTATTTGGCACTATCATTTTATTATTTAAGTAAGTGTTTGCCAAAATAGTTTCATCTCTACAAAATCTGAGCACAAACTTCGAAAAAAAAGCTAATCCAGTTGAATGTCCCATATTTGCGTCCACTTTCTTAACAATAATATCGTTGGTGCATACAATTGCGGGAATATGCCTGTTAATTGGCTATTGGAAAGTGAGTTAAGGTCATTTAAATATATTTATATGTGTGCTTTATTGTTTGTTTTTATTTTTTTCCTTCTCTGCATAGAGCCAAAGGTATCTATTTTTGTCTGGCATCATTATGAGCTCCATAATTCCCTATGTTTTCCTGCTGACCATTTACCTACCAGGCAGGTTTTAGCAAAAGTTGCAAGAATTAGCCGCTTTTTAATTATACCTACCCTGTCTGCTTACAGTCGTTCAAATAATCTTTACTTTAACATCATGCATGTATTATAGAAAAGAGTTGGCAAAAAAATGACAGACTGCAAGATCCTGACTGGAGTTCAAAGTTTGAGATTTCGATTGCTGAGATCAGGAATCAAATTAATAGAATTATAGAAATTCCTATTCCTATAGAAACTTGATTTTAGTCGGAAAGTGATCAATGGAAAATGGTTTTAAAAAATTGTATAGCTTGTTTTCTCCTAGTCCTGACTATGATTAAAAAATTCCCGTTTTATTATCGGGCCTCTTAAATTTTATGAATGTAGCTGACACAACATTTTTGAATGAAATTAAAAGCTGACAAAGTCGTTGACATAAACAAGTAAACTATGAAGTTGTTATTGTAGTTGTTGTTGTTGTCGTTGTTGTCGTTGTTTTTGTTTTTTTGTTGTTGTTGTTGCGACACAAAATCGCATTGAACACTTTGCAACGAAACGTGCTCTTTGGGAAAAACGTGTGGAAGCAACAACGAAAAGCGACAAAACGAAACAATGAAATTTGAAAAGCGAAAAACGAAAACAATGTCAAACACATCAAAGTCAGAGCTGGCGAAGGATTTTCATTCATCCGCAGCCAAATCAGCTGAAAAATCACACAAAATACAGTCGGGAATTCCCTAGACGACGATACCCTGTTTCAAAAACGTAAGACATTCGGCATATACATATGTATAAAATACGAGGAACCACATAACAAATCTGGCGACTCAGGCTTACAGTTTCGGAGGCATGCTTAAATAATCTATTAATCGATATTTATCGATAAAAAATCAAATGGGGGAGGTATCGAGAAAAAAGATACATGTTATGAAGATTATTCTGAAACTGTAGACTAATGTGTTTTCGCTAGATTTTACAATATCTGACAGACGCTCAAAAAACCAATTTAAAATTCGATATTTATCGATATTAAAGCATCGATCACATTCGAATACTGCGTTAAACAACTATGCCCCTTTTTACAGGGTACCAAATGAAGAAGGCGAAGCCAACGAAATGCCAGCAGGTGGCAGGTATTGTAAAGGTAGACGTAGACGTGCAGGTGGGGGATGGGGAGGGTTTTGGCTCGAGTATTGGCAAAAGTAAAAGCAAAATGGCGGAAAAAAATGCAGTTTTTGCAAAACAAAGACAACAAAAAAATGGAAAACGATGTCAAATGCAAATTGACAGCTTTCAATATCAATTCCAAAACAATCGCAGCACACGCGAGTCAAAGTGGACGAGTGGGCGGGGGCAGTTAGACAGGTAGAGGAAAATCAATTTGATGGCCATGTCATCTTCACAGGAAAATGAAACCAAGTTAAAATACACAATGCTGCCTTTAAATGCGAAGCGAAATGAGAAGGTGAACAGGTGAGCAGGGCGAGCACGGCCAGCAGGTGAGTCTTTGGAAAATGTTTTGTAACTCTATGGAAAATGCAATCAAATTGGGTTGACAGAGGTTAAATTAATTAAATCTGATTTATGCATCGAATGTGGCATCCGGTGCCAGCCACTGGCCAAGTGAATGCTTTTGATGTGGTCTTCATCTTGGCCAGCTGACGTGTGTGTGCGTGTGTGTGTGTGTGTGCGTGTGTGGTTGAGTACATTTTGCAAATTAGACTTGCGGTGCCTAGCTGAGATTTGCCTTTGGTTCAGCTTTTAGCTTTCAGCTTTGCCCTCTCGTTTGTCGCTGTTTGTTAATGACACAAGCTTTGCAACAGAGTATGAGGCATTTTGCATAAATTAACTTTGCCAGCTAATGGGCAAAGACTGCGACACCCTCGCCCAGCTGTTATCGCAACGCAATTAACTTGCTCCACATGCCGCATGCCACAAGAAATGCAAAGTCTGTGGCAGGAAATCGCATTATCTAAATCAACTGGGATCCCAGCTGCACGTCAACTCCGGGCAAACATATCGAACTGAAGTCGAGCCCGGAACACACACACTTCCACACGTACTATATATCTATATATATATATTTGTGGAATATATAAAAAGCACATATAAATTATCTAAGGACCGATAAAATGCAACTCAGCGAGCAAATTATAAGCCGAGCAGCAGCAGAAACCCGAAGGGGCATCAATTCCGCGCATAAATTTTAATGCCCCGACCCGTTCCACGCCACGGCCAGCAGCCAGCCAATGCATTCGCATTTCTTTTTTCTCTTATCGGAAAATTTCATGTAAGACCGAACGCAACTGAGGCCAAGAACCTTAACAATGGGCATATGGCAACGTTATGACAAGTGGCATGGCTGCGGCAAGCAGGCACGACTAACAGATGACCTGTAATCAGCAAAATATATATTAATAGGCAAAACACAAGACTTGCGCTTATAATTCCCAAAGAGTTAAAGCAGAGCAAGCTAGACACCCTAATATACCCTATTTACACTATTGACCTGTAACTACCAAAATATATCTCGAAAACCAAGACACAAGACTTCCGCTTACAATTCCCAAAGAGTTAAAGCTGCGCAAGCTAGAGGCACAGGGTATGCCGATTGACAATGGCATGGACAGTTGAACTGTAATTACCACTATATATATTGAAAAGCACAAGCACACAAGACTTGCGCTTATAATTCCCAACGAGCTAAGGCAGCAATTGCTCGTCTCCCAAATATACCCTCTGTGCTCAAGCTCAAGCTCAAGGGTAAACAAATTATGAGCACAACGCAGAGCAAGAGAAACGCAGCGTATTGATTTTTGCCAAGAATTCGACCAGCGCCCCACCGCACCAGAACCGCTCGGCCAACCCTTGGCCAAGGAAGCGAGGAAGGGCAGCGAGCCGTGGATTTGTAATTACGGGATTAGTCGTTCAATGGCAATGCGATTGGCAGTTTTTATGATTTGCAATGCCAACCAGGCAACAGGGTAATAGTTCCCCCTTAACACCCATCCCCCATTAGCCACGTGACCTGCTCTTTGGCTGTGGGCAATGTCTAAATTTGCAATTAGATGTGTTTGCCTGGACCGGGTGAGGGGTGCGGGTGAGGGGTGTGGCACGCGGCACTGATAACAGCAGCAAAAGCAAATAAATTAAAGCAGCCACAAGAAATTATGAGTTGGTCGTCAATTTGTTAGCAAATCGCTTAAACAAATCTTCAAACGAAACACACACAAACCAAATCAAATGGGCTACAGTTTTGTTAGGAAAACAAAATAGAAAATATAGAGAAAAATTAAAAACCTCCTCTCCCCTCCCTCCCTGCCCAACCTCGCTGTGTCAAAGCAAACGCAATGCTGCTTTCCGTTCGAGTGCTTTGCGGGCTCTAAAGCCACGCAGCCGCCCAGCCATGACGAATATGGGCGTGGCAGTGGGAGTAAAGGTGGGGGGGGCGGCTTGAGGCAGCGCTGCGCGCTGTCTGAGCTGACTTTGGAGGAGGCTGCCACTGACGACTTCCGCTTGCCGCATAGAAAATTTCAAGATTTTGTGGTGCGTATGCCCCATGTTGTTGTTGTTGTTGTTGTTGCTATTGTTGTTGTTGCTGTTGTTGTTATTCTACTCGACTCTTGTTATTCTTATAATTGTGCATATGACCCTGTTTAATACAGTTCGCTGCACAATTATGCGTTCCGTCTATTGTTTAACTTTTTTCGTGCCTTTGCCCTAGCCTTGTGACTTTTAAGCCGCATTTGAATTATGGCTGCAAGACGCGTGTTTGGGTTGAGGGCGACGCTTAGCGCGTTTATTGTAGCGCGAGATTCGGAGCTACAAGCTCTGCGTTGATTAGACTAAATCAAATGGCAATACACAACAAAAATAAACGCTGATGTATTAAAGCAATTTTATAAATGAACATCAAATGAAATGAAAATTAAACTAAATATACTAGCAAGTTAAATTAGACGGCGTTGCGCGGTTATACTAAGATATATCGAGTTTGAAACAAGAATAACAAAAATCATGTTGCCAGATTTAGATGCCAAATGTATCTAGAAGCCAAACCATGAACTAAAAGCCCAACTCTTTAAAAATAGCTTGAGTTTTGACCAAGTTATGGGCGTGGGAAATTTTGACCCTTGTCCCATCAAATGGGATATGGGATCATGTTGCCAGATTTAGATGCCAAAATTGATCTAGAAACCCAAACTTAGTGTTTACTTTCGACCCTAAGCTAACCACTGTGAATGACACACACGATTTGGGCTGTGCTCTATGCATCAATCAATCAGTAAATCATTCAAACAATCAATTAGTAAGAAAAACCCCCTTTATATGTAAAGATAATACTGTAATTATAAAGTTTAAAGCAAAAGAGTTGTAAAAAAAAAAAAACTGTTAAGTAATTAAACAACTTGTATTTCTGGCAATTAGAAAAGAGAAAAGTTTTTCGATGGCATTTTGTTTTGTTTGTTCAAATGTTGCTTGGCGGCAAAAACAATTTGTTAATTGACAGCTTAAAATTTGGCTGCTTAAATTGACAGTTGAGTTAAGGATCATTGTCAAATGACAATTGATGGCTAAATAAACGGCAATTAATTGGCATTGATGGAGCAGCCGCTGCGGCCGAGCGGAAAACATCAGCTGCCTGTGGACTAAATATGTGCCTGGCAATTTGCCAAATTACTTTGCGGCTATAAATCAAAGCATCAAACTTCTCCACACCCTGCCCCTTCGCTGTGCTATTAGAGGGAACTAAGTAACTAACTGAGAGAGCAGCGATTCGTCTGTGGCAGGCAAGCTTCGCGTGTTACCCCGGACAGCTGTCAAACTGCTGAGGCAGAAACTTACGACACCTCATTAAATATGCGGCACAGAAGTTGCCGCAAGCAGCTGCCAGTTGATATCCTCCTGGCGTTCAGGTGGGGCGAGAGCCTTTTCAATTTGGCCAACTCAGCGGATATTGTTGGCTCATTTTTTGTTTAGCGCTTTTTTTGTTTTGTTTTGTTTTCTTTTTAATCTCGTAAGTGTATGTGTCAACGTTTCTCACTTGGTTTGTTTATTTGTTTGTTTGGTTTACGCACACTCCAAGCCCTATCCAACCCAGCCCAGCCGCCCCCTAGAGAGAGTCAATGTCGAGTCAATAAAGCAGGGAAATTGCCAACAAAAGACCCACAGAAGCAACAACAACAACAACAACTGAGCTTGGGCCCAAGCTCATTTGTGCTGCTTTTTTCTCATCATATTCTATTATTCATTCCAATTTGTGCGTGTGTGTTTGTGTGTGTGAAAGTGAATCCTTCAAAGGTATATTTTTCATCACAGCAGCTCCTGACCAGCCACGCCCCGCTCCAGAATCCACCCACAAAGGTCACCGAAAGTTTTTGCCTGACCGAGCTTTTGGCTTTACGCTCGTTTATTAGATTGTCCTGCGGCCCGAGCACATCAAAAAACTTGCCAACGGCTGTTTTTGACAAGTTCCCGCACCGCATCCAACACCCCCCCCTTCCGCCGCTTACCCTCACAAACTGAAGTGCCGTCAGTTTTGGGAAGGGGCGTGTCATAAACATGACAAAGTTGTTGTTTTTTTCTCTTTTTGCTCTAGTTGGTGTTCATTATGATAAAAGTTTCTTTTGGGCCAAAAACTTATTGCCATCGATGCTGCTGTCGCTCTGCAGCTCATCAAAGTTGTATTGATTATGTGAGTTAAAGTGGGTTTATTAAGAAATTAAGCAATTATTGCAGTAAATTAATAGGTAAATATGCCACGAAAGCGTTGCGAAGCTTTAAGTGAGTGCGCTTATTTAATATTGATCTGCCTTAAAGCTTAAAGCGTTCAGTTACTCGAGCTACTTACTTTTGAAGCTTGGCTAAGTCTATTATTTAGATTCTTTTCTTGAGACAAACAAACAAACGCTTGAACCCTTTTTTAAGAAAGTAATAGCTTGTATTTAATTAATCTGACTTAAAGCTCAAAGCTCTTTTTCGGCTACTTCATTATATTCTTTTATAAAAGCTTTCCTAAGAAAACAATTGTTACTTTATATACATATAGTATTTGCTTTTACTTTACTTATATGTATAGTGTGCTTCTATATACAATCTGACTTAAAGCTCAAAGCTCTACTTCTCTGCCAAATTGATATTTAAATGCTTACGAAAGCTTTCATGCATTAAGTTAGACTAGTTCTTCAAACTTTAACCTAAAAGTTCTTCCATATAGAACATTTCTTCTTTTTTAACATATTAAAGCTCGAACTCTGTTTTAAATAAACAAACTTAATCTGACAATAAGCTCAAATCTTTACTTCTGTCAAATAAGAAAGCTCTTGTATATAAGAAATATTGTTAAAGCTTAACTTCTCATACAACCGAAATGAATCTTGGATTCATTTGCCAACTAATTTTACTTAAAGCTCTACGCTCTAGTTTCTCAACGTTAAGCTTTCATACGCTAACTGTTCATGTGGATCGAAACTTTATGCTCTTTCTTATGTAAACAATGAACTGTGCCCAATTAATACACTTAATCCTACTTAAAGCGCAAAGCTCTAATTTTCCAACGCTAAGCTGTCATTAATTAATTGTTTGTAACAGCCAAAAGACAAACTATTGTTCGATAATTGAATATTTGCGCCTGAATTAAGCTCAATGGCACTTGCTCTGTATATATGTATGGTATATATATTAAATTATGACAACGACTCTTACATCGATTACTTTCCAGACAGAATAATTCGCAGAGCGAATATTGAGTTGACTTTTGTGCCGAGTGTTGTGGAAAATTGTTGGTTAGCCCGTGCTGGCCACGTTAAGCGTCAAGCGGGAAATGTAAGCCATGTTTGGCCACGCTCCGTAGCATTGTCGCTAATTGAAATGCAAATATTGATGAGTGTTAAGCAAACGAGCGACGCGCTAATTTGCACAATTTTCGTTTTGTCGCGCGCCGCATAATGCGCCGCAAAGTATGCCATAAAATGCAGTGCAGGCAGCTGCTGCTGCTGCTGCCGCTGCAGATGCTGCTGTTGCTGCAACAGCAAATTTGTGAGTCAAGTCGATGCCAGTGCAACACCCCCCCCCCTCCCCCCCCCTCTCACTTGGCCAAATGCTGGCAGACAAATTGCAGACTGGCAACTGGCAGCTGGCAGCAGGCAGCAGCAGAGGCTGGCGGCTAAATGCTGCCAAAGCAGACTCAGCAGAATTTCAAATTTATTCAAATCAACTCGTTGAGCGAAGGGGCAATTGCGTCAGTTGTGGGCGTGTCAGTCAGTCAGCCAGTAACAGGCTCTTCTTCTTCTGTGTGTGTGTGTTGGGGTGTTGGTGTGTTGGTGTGTTGGTGTGTGCCGAGCAATAAGCAACTGAATGAATGATTCAATTAGGCATCAAATATTTACAGCAGACGTTTAAATATTGCGAGAGACTCGATACGTCTCGACTTTGGCTTTGGCTTTGGCTTTGGCTTCCTGCAACGGGTTTGGTTCTATATTGGGCTTGATTTGAGTGCCATTAGATTTGCATTGGGGCTGCAGCTGCGACTCGTGAGCAACTGCCGGCTGTAACTTGTCGGCAAAACTTATACTTAATTGGCCCCTCAAGTACATTTTGTGCGCAGTATAGAAACATAGAAAGTCAATTGCACTCAGAATTGCCGTAGCCTAAATACCCTAGCTAATGCAAACACATGTTTCTATATTGCAAGTGTTACCATGAAAGCTAAATGATATAATATAATATTTTATATTGTCAATAAGATTTAGCTTAACTGAAGTTCGTTTTACATATATTTGAAAAATCAAAGGTTTTTCATGGACGCAGATTGTTGAGTCTTTGGTCAATCCTTGAGAGCAGAGTTAAGCTTGTAGTTGCTCAGTTAAAATAATATGAAATAAAAATCGTTGATACCCCTGCGAATAATTGAGCTTTAACTGAACTTTAAGTTCTTGAAGATATAACCCCCTAAATGACAAAATTGAAATACCCTTTGCAAGCTTGAATGCTAATAATAAAGCCAACAAGCAAATATAAGTTGAGAACATAAAGAGCTTGAATAGAAATCAAATAGCTCAGATAACTACCTTAAAAGTGCAAGCTTAAATTGTCAAGAGACAAGGAGAGAGAGAGAGAGAGAGAGAGACAGAGACAGAGAGAAGGGAGAGGGAGAGAAAAGGAGTGTGGCAGAGTGCAAATCTAGCGCAATGTGACGAGTGCACAGAACACAATGCGAGTTATAAATAAATAAATAAATAAATAACTCTGGCATTGTTTCGCTAGAAATGCAAAATCTAAATCCGTAGCCCAAGTCCCAAGCCCCAAAAACCCCTCTCCAATCCCGCCCCCCACCAAAATCCGCAACCCGCAGCCAATATGAACTGCCAATAGTTTTCCTTCAGATTTATGAGTTTTGCCAGGGCAAATAGTTTCTCTCTCTCTGTGTGTGTGTGTGTGTGTGTGTGTGTGTGTGCACAATTTCAATAGTTTGATTACAAAAGTTTTTCAATTGAACATTTTTTGCATTTTTACATGCAACTTGGCAATTTGTGCAGCCAGGCTGCAGCCAGGTGAACGCAGCGCATGTTGCACGCGGCGTATGCGCATTATTTTAAGCAATTTTCTTTAAATTTATTTATTAAATTAAACGCACACCACAATGCAAATCTGCGCGGCGGCACACATATAATAGAGTTTCGCTTTATTTACAAGTTTTATTCGCCGTCGCATGCAGCGTGTTGCAGCAACAGAAATTCTCATCGCTGCCAAGTTGTCGCCGTCGCACTTCAAAAAATATTTTCATAATTTTTATCACGATTGTAATTCTCGCCCAAAAGTTTTGCATTCAAAAAGTTTTGTATTCGGCCAACTTTGCTGCTGCATGGCGGGGGGGCGAGCGAAGGCGTGGCCGGGCTGAAAAACTTTTCATGCTGACAATGAGCTCACAACAGATTTCAGAGTTAATTTCCAGTTTTGGGCGCGCGCAACTTTTCTCGACAATAACAATAACAATTTCGAGTGCGAGTACACATTGCACGCACTGTTAATAAGCCTAATTATTTTGCAGTGAAACGCCAGATAAATGATATAACAGCCCCAGTTCTCTCAAGTGCTTCTCCTAATTGGCGCAAAGCGAATTTCAGCCAACATCTTCAGACATTTAGCAGTTTGTTAGAAATGTAAAAAGCACTTTAAGTGGAATGGTGGTGCTGCTGGTGGTGCTGGTGGTTCGGCTGCTTATCAATGTCAGACCAAAATGGATCTTGTTGACAGTCAAACAATGCCATTAATCAAGCTCTCTCAAGGTGCACTCGCTGGGCTACTGTCCCAAGACATGGCACCATTTACTTCTTCTTTTTACAGACAACAACATCTGAAGATACAAGCCTTAGCTAAGCTTCAAGATACTCAGCAATAGCCATATAATTCAAACCAAAAAGGTCAGCTGATTAGTTCATAAGAGCTTTAAGCGAGCTTTAATAAACACACTCTTAGGCCTTAGGCCTTGGGCCAACCAACTGACCAAAACAATCTAAGCAATCAGGTACGACTCCCCAATAACTAGGGTAAGCTGGAAGTTGTTAGCTTATATAAAAGTTAAGGGAAACAGTTAGAAAAGCTCGAAACAGCTTAAAGCCTGCTTTAAGTAGTATAAGGTTAGCCATTATGTATTAAAGCTTCAACAGTTGGTATACAAAGTTAAGATGAGTTAGACACAATAGCTCAAACCGAGCATAATTGAACACGATATCAAACGCTTCAAGCTTAAAGCTAATTGAATTCAATATAAGCCACTTAAGTCTTAAAGCTCAACGAGCTTAAGTAAAAGCTAAAAAGCTCACAAAAGCTTTAAACTATTTATATTTAGCGCATAATTTGTCTGCCTAGAGCGCATGCAACCCCATTCAAGCCAAATGCGAGGTATAGCATAGCGTTAAATTCCCAAGTCAAGCTGTGCTCATGTCACACACACACGCACACACACCCAGCATTGCCACACCCACATGCCACAGCCGCCCACAGCCCATATGTAGCGACACGGCGACAGTTTTTGCAGTAAGCCAGAGTCGAAAAAAACAAAAAGAAAACCTGCTAGCACAAAACACAACGCTCGCCCATGTGCTGACAGCGATAAATTCTAATGCCGGGCTGGTCAGGGTGCCACGCCTACAGAGTGTGGGCGTTGCCTGGACGAAAGCTGACCAAAAGGGACCGAAGCATGAAAAATGCTCGCTTCCGGCTTTTTCCGACGAAATGCGAATGAAAGAAAGAAGGAAGTTAACTCTGGTATTTCTGGGTTTGTTTGCTGAGGAAATATTTTTAGCACGTGTTTGTGTACTTGTTTTTTTTTTTGTTTTTTTTGGTCAATCTCTATTGCCAGCCCCCTTCCACCCTCCCCCTGCGCCCACCGGAGGCAACCACATTTGTCACTTTAAATGCAATTTGACTTGTGCCCAATGCGCATAAGTTTTCCTGCTACCAGCAATTTGTCGTGTCTTGTTTTGGCCGTGGGGAGCACAAACAAAAAAGGAACAAAAAAAAAAAGACGGAAGCTAAAAGACAAAGGCAGGATAAAACGTGTAGCATACATTTGGGAGCGCTTCACAAAATCAATTTTAAAGCGCTTTCGAGCCATATTTATTGCCCGGCGAGTGGCAATTGCTTTTGTGGCCGCCGAATTCAATCTGCATGCCAGATACGTGCCCATAGCCGCATCTAAGGCAATTATTTTTGGCGCTACAATTGCCAAATCTGTTGAATCTTTTTGGCAGCTAATGAGCAGCTGCAGCTGCAGTCAACTGTTAAAAGCAGACAGAAGAATTTGCATCAATTATCGACAAGAGAGTTGGCAGCGCCCAACCCACACGCATCGCCAAAAAGTTGCCTGTCCTTCTGTGTGGCCGGGCCCAAAATTTTGTTTAAATGTGCACCAACGAGGGCTTCATTAGTCTGCAGTTCACTTCAGTAGCTCGAGATGTTGTTGCTCCTGTTGCCCCTGTTGTTGTTGTTGTTGTTGTTGCTTTGGCGTGCAATGAGCCGGAAATGTCTTCATTATGATTGCATATGGCACCCTGTCTGCTGAGGCAGGGCGCAAAGCGGAAGCGGCAGCACACGAAAACTTCTTTGTTGTTGTAGTTTATACCCTGTACCACGCATACACAATGTGTAAGCGAGAACATATTGGAGAAGAGACTTCCTCGAGCCCACAAACTATATATTCACATATTCCAAATCACGACGAGCTGAGTGGGTTCTATCGTTAAGAGCCACCAAAAATTGACAGGATATTACCGATTTTGGCGGCTTCAAGACAAGAAGAAAGGGTATGTTACGAAAGAATGTACGTTAAGGCACAGGGTATTTCCCAGGCGCGTGCACAGCCTGAGAAACTTACTTGCTTTTAGCCTGCCCTTTATGCTGCATAGTCTTCTCGTTGTTGTTGTAGTCAGCAGTGCGTACGAGCGTGGTAATTTACTCACATGTACACAATCTCAGTCCAGCCGTTGGCCCACCCCCTCTGCCCCTCTCTCGCCACCCTGCTCTGCTCTGGCTGCTCGTGCCACGGTGCGTATGAGTGATGGCTGAATTCATATCAACTGACAGTTTATTTACACAAACGCCATCATTACCAACGCCTGCAACGCCCGTCTAGCCACGGGGCTAAATCAAACACACGCACACACACACACACCCTCTCACACACACCCTCTCACACACACCCCCTCACGCAGACGCACACAAATTATCGCTGGCGAGCGTGTGATATGAAAAATTGACTGTGATTTATGCAATTATGTTAACAAAATATTTACTTGGCCACAAAACTGATTGGCTAAGACACATTTGGGCACAGCTTGTGTGAGCGTTGCGGCTGCCTTAAATGCGGCCCATATTAAAAATACATTAGACCCGTGGCCATTTCTGGCCATAAATGGTAAATTAATGAATAGCACACAACTCGCTCGGAATTTGCGAATAATTTAAAGGCCATTCAACGGAGCATTCTTGCTGCCAATGATAGCGCAACTTTAAAACTTTTACGGAGATAACATGGGTTGAGGCATTTAAACGCGCAAATTTATATATATATATATAAATGTAAAATATATATGTATATAAAAAATAAATTATAATTTTATTACAAAACGGATGCGAAAAACTTTTGCCATTTCCCAACGCGCTGCAAAAGTAACAAGTTTTTCGGGCATTCGCTGTTTGTGCACCCAAAAAGTGTTGGCCAGCTGCCTGGCTGGCTGGATACGGGCTCTGATTCTGGCGCAGCTTCAGGTTGAGGTTTGTATGGTGTTTGGGCCAGAGCTCATTACCTTATTGCGTTTGGCCACCAACTGGGCCACGCCTACTGTGGGCAGCAGTTGGCTGCTTGTTTGTGCCTCAAATGAACGGAAATGGTGAAACTTTTAATTGAAACCATAAATTTAGCTCGTGGTTTTCTATGCCAACGGAATTTGTCGTGCGGCGTTGCCTACTTAGCGGCATCCACCACCAGACCCTGTCGAACCAAACATTTCTTATGACTGCAACCCCCCGCCGCCAACCCTCTCTCTTCCCCTTAACATAGCATACAGCTGAGTAAAGTGCAATTAGCGCCGAACATGGATTGCACTTTTGACCAAGGGGCCAACAAGTTGGCCAGGTAAGTTGCTAAACTTTCACATAATGAGCCGCCATGCCACACGTACACTGAGAAAAAATGTACCTACTTAAATCTAGTACAAACCTGGACAAAATCTAGCTACTGCCGAAGTTTCTTGAACTATGCACTAAATGCCAATTTCAAGAGCTTTTCATTGTTATCAAGAAACACAGTTTGAGCTTCCTGTTCACGAACCGAATCTCCAGGCAGGCAGTTGGTTTGAACCGTGAACCAGTTCAAACCCAGAATTCCAATTTTTTTTTAATACAAACCGATTAAAGAACCCAGACTCGAACTCTAATTGTCTAAAGAAAGAGTTTGATTATAAATAAACTCATAAGGAAAACCACAAGCCTCCAAGCTTAAGGCTAGGAGTTGGTTCGAATCGTAAGTCGGGCCAGGGATAAATTGTGGTTGACTTGCAGCCCTGATTCTTGATTTTGCAAGTACTTTGATTAGCCACATTCTAAGGCTACTTTAAGATGCATTCATGTAACTGTAATAAGTATATTTTGACCTAATCAGAAGAAAACCCATTTAAGCACAGAACATTTCAAGTTCTAACCCAGTTAGAGTCTGGTAAGCCCCATTTTTTTCGAGTGCACACACACACACACAATGTTTAATAGTTTGAAGGGTTTTTGGGGCACACTAGTAGCCACTTGGAGCATTGGGTATTTATGTCAAGCAACTGTCGCTGTACACGCGCTGCCGGAAATGACGAATGATTAAAATGGGCGTGCCATAATTTCCTGCCCGACTGATGTGTGGCAACAGGAAATTGCAGCCGACAGCAGAAACCGTCGACAAACATTGCATATAATACTTGCTTATGCCCAGTTTCGCAACTTCACAATTCGCACTTGCCAGTTGGTTGCAAGCTGCTTGTTGCCACTTAATTGAATTTTCAATCAAGCTTGCCAATCGAAAACCGAGTCCATTCGCTTGCCCAGCCACTTTGCTGCATGCCACTTCACCAGCAGCAGCAGCCAGTTAAATGCCAGCCCAAGGAAGCGAGATTCATGTCGACAGGCTCGTTTCGCAACAAAAAATTCAATTTCCTGCATTTAAATGGCTTTGCAGAGCTCGAACATTCACAACTGCTGCCACATTTTGTTGCCGCTCCCGCCAATTGCCAATTGCCCATTGCCAATGCGCATTGCTCATTGTATCGATGAAGCCAGCCAAACAACAAATTGAAATTGTTCTGTTTCGCATGCAATCACAACAGCTTACTTCCACCCACAAACTATTTCAAGTAATAAGCAACTGCAGGCGTTTAACAGTAGCTTAATGGACAAATAATCTTCTCGCTTTAACCCACTCTGAATCTATAACTTGGGCATCAGCTCGCCAATTTTCGTTAACTTTGGCAAAACACAACCATCTATCAAGGGAATGTCTTTTTCTTTATGCCTTGACATCTGCATGAAAACAACTTTGTGCTCAAAATGAATTTAAGACTTTCACCCCAAGCAATTTCACGCAAACATGAGTGAAAATTTTTAGACAAATATAACCCAACCGTATTTACACTTCATCAAACCAAAAGTGGATTTAAGCTATTAGGAAATAATAAACAATGTCGTTTTTGTGCTTTAGATTGATGTACACATGTATTTGGCAGCTAAATTTGTTTTATTTAAAATTTTAAATTGGTCGAAAAAATCAAGAGAATATGAAGAATAAATAAATTTAAAATAAAATAAATACGACAGGCAGAAAAAATGTTTGAATATCTGACAAAATGTGGGCTGTTCCACAAGCTGCCTTCATCGCAATTTAAGCCAAAACGAGAAAGCAAATATAACCTCGGCAAGCCGAAGTTTTAATACCCTTTTGCAGATATGTAAGAATAACGAAGCTCGTAAATGCTGAGTTTAATGAAAGCAGAATATGATATATTGACCCGCTCCGTCCGGTTCCGACCTATGTACTGTCTGTAACAAAAAGACGGACCTATGCAAAGTTTCAAGCCGAAAGCCGACAGACAGAAACAGACAGGTCGGTCGGCCGGCTATATCCACTCGGCTATTGATGCTGATCTAGAGTATATATACTTTACGCGCTCGGCGATGTTTCCTTCTGTACGTTACACACTTTATGACGAAACTATAATGCTCTCTAAAAGAAAGGGTATAGCAAAAAAACTGCAATGAATATTTAGTTTCACTTGAGTTTTGATTAAATGCGCCGCCGCAAAGTATGCAACATGTTTTGTGTGCGCCGAAAGAACTCTCACTCGTATATCAATGGCAAATCGGGACACAAAAATGAATATTTGCCATAAAAATATTTGGGTCTTGCTAATATTTCAAATGTAAAAAGACCCTCCCCCCGCCGATGCCCCCGCGCCATGTGTGTTGCATGATATGTTCTGTGCTACTTTTGATATTGATTTTATTTGGCATAAATTCGACGTGTGGTGCTCATTTTTTATTTTATTTTTTTTTACCAGAGATCCGCTTTGGTTGGGGTTTTTTGTTTTTTTTTCTTTTTTTTTGTAACCCACTGCAGCCAATGGCAATATTTTCAATTTGCTAAATGGCGCAGTCAGCCAACTGAAATGCCACATATACCATATTTGCCCACACATATACATATATATATATATATATATATATATATATGTGTGTACCTATATAAATAAGTATGTAGTAAGCATATATGCCATTTAGGACATCAGATACGGGCTGTGTGTGTGTGCCATGCGGAAGAAACCACAGCAGGCATTTTAATAATTCTAATGCGAGGTTTTTGAGTTATGTATGGCCTGTACATACACATTGTGGGTTGTTTTTGTGTAATGTGCTGTGCTGTGCTGTGCCTCGACATGGAATACGTGCCACAGATTCGACAGCAGTTCTATTGATAATCAATAATTCCCAACAGCATGCAGTGATATGCGGCTTTCATTAGACGATGCTAGCGGTAAAAAAAAAAGAAAGGAAGTCGACTTTCACGCGTCCAAAATCAAATGATTTATGGCGGACAATGACTATGCCAATAATAACAATAGCAACGGCAGCAATAACAGCACAGTTTCTGTAGTTGAGTGTGCGCTTGTTTACTTCCGGCGGAAGCAGACGCCGAACATGGCGGCGCCGCAAATATATGAGTATAAAACCGCAAACAGATCGGAGCAACATGCTAGCCCATTATCATGGGCTTCATAATGAGCTTCACTTGGCGTTGCTAATGGCGCGAAAAAGTAGACAAGTTCTGCGAACAGAACCAAGCACGCAAAATGCGAGGGTAGCTCCTAAAAAGAAGTAATACTTGGCTTTGAGCTGATTTCAACGTAAATTGAACAGACCAATGTTGATTGACTCTACTTAACAGTGTTATTGCTATGTTAACTAACAGAGCTCTAGAAGTATGTCAACGCCGAGCAGGTAACTCACGCCTCTTGGAATGGATCTGTACGTTATCAAACTCTATAAGATGAGAAACGGAAATAACTATCATTTGACAAGGCTTTGATCGAACAAATATGACAAACTCGTCATCAATTAACTCACAGATTTTTCAAAATGTGATCAAATGAACAACAACAACGTCTTTTCCACTTTTCCAGCCTCTGGCAATAGACATTTTCCCAAGCTGAATAGAATAAATTACACTTAAAACTAAATTTTCGATGGTTCTCAACACTATCCTGACCCTCTAAGCAGCCCTCGTCATAATCATTTAGAGCACACAAACTGAAGGCGCAGCCATTTTGTTTATATGTTTGAGTGCTCGATGATTTAGTGCGGTAAACGCTTAAAATTTAATGCGCATAATTTATACGTTATTACGAACACTTCATTTTAGGCTTTGCGAGCCGTCACACCCGCGCCCGCTATGCACACACACAACTCGAAGATTTTTGGCAATAAATTCGTTTGGCAAACGGCGAAAAGGGATAAGAAAAAAAATATATAGAGAGAAGCAGAAACGAGCGGGCGAAACTTTTGTTGCTTAAGTAAACTTGAAAAGTTTTCGAGACATAAAAGTTTCTTGTGAAAGTCACACGAAAGTTGAATGCAATAAATCTGAACGCCGCTGCTGCAGCAACCCGAAAAAAAGTGCAATCCGTTGGCTCTTCGGGCCAAATCCGTTAAACCCGCTACCAAAAAAGCAAAAAAAAAAAGCACACACACACACACATACGTTAAACTTTCAACGCGCTTTCATGGCTGATAAATGGCCAGCCGGATCACAAAATACAAGCACCGATTCGTGATGCCATCTAAAATACGTAACGCTCTCCAACAGCTCTGCCCAAACAACAGCAGCTGCATTGCGGATGCTCTTGACCAACACTTGAAATTCAAATGCGAGAGATATAGAGGGAAGAGAGAGAGAGCGTACACTCGAAGAAAAAAACTCTGCCTAACTACGACTAAAATTAATAAAATTGTTCTAAGCTGTTGAAATAAAAAGTGAAATTGGTTTCACAACACTGTGTTGTGAACAATGAGTTAAATTGATTTACCAACACTGAAATACACACAAACACTCATTCATACAAAAGCTACAGTGACAACGAGTTTTATAGGTCAAAGAGAAAGAACAAGATTAAAATGTCATTTTGACACTTTAGCCTTCAGAGCAGGCAAGTTGACGCGCTTAACAATTTAAGTATTGTTTATAAAACAAATATAAAAGTGAAACTAAAGACAATATTCCAAAATAAGCCATTTCAAGTTTGTTTTGAATACTCTAAAGCTAGAAAAGGCATTTATCAAAAAAGCTTGAATAACAAAATACCTATGGCAAGAATTCCGTGAGTCAATCAAACTTCTTGAAAAACGAACTCGTTTCATCTTGATTTCCGCTTTCTGCTCTGAGTGTATATGTAGTATATAAGTATTGTGAGCACCCTTTGAGTGAGTGCACAGCTTAAACTGAGCTAATTGAACAGCAAGTTGCAGTTGCAGTTGCAAGATGGCAACCGGGTCAATTGCCTTCAGGTAAATTAAAGTGCAACTTCGCAAGGAGAGCGCCAAGAGTCGGCAGCAACAGCTCAGCTCAGGCAGCGTGAAATCACAAGTGAGCAGTGCGCTGTGCGCAACCGACTAATATATACCCTTACTCAACTATAACCACGCCGTAAATAATCAAAGCTTGAACTTAAATGTCATGGGCTACACTTACCAGCAAGGCTCTCGGCTGCATTCCTGGCTCTACAAATTGCAGACACATGTGCGAGCATTCGCGTATTCCAAATATAATGCCAGCCACAGCTAAACATCATTATTAAATTAACCGACCAGATCACGCATTGCATAAACATATATGCCACCCAATTATTCAAACTGGCCAATCAATACGTTAGTTTAAATAACTTTTTCTTTCCTGCTTTCAATTAACACAACAATTCGATCGCAACTAATCGAAAATATCGCTTCCTAACAGCTCCAGCTGAGTTTAACAGAGAATTTGAACAGCAAGTACATTGCGCGCAAAAAGTATCGATATTGCGATTCGACCAATGGCATTGCTCAATAAGAACAACAACAACAACTGCAGGCAAGCCGCCAAGGCACGAGGAATCTCTTTGACTGCCGCGTCTGATACGTCACAAATATAACCGTTAACATAGGTAGCTCTCAGAGGAACTTACCAAAGCACATGCAATTGTTAAATGCATTGTAGAATGCGTTTCTTCAAGGGCAAACACTTGCAGGCAATACTTTGCTTCTCGCGACTAATATATGTTTCCACACTATATTTAATCTAACACACATTTAAAAATTTTATTAAGTTTATCCGGAGCAGCACAGACTGCGAACAACCACGTATAAGAGATGGTGCGTATAAACGATAGCACATATCGGAAGGTCAGCGTTCGTGAAAATCATTCAATTATCGATGTATCTTAACATTATACATTTATATTATTAATATGCCCCTTGCATGCATTTGAGTGCGGGTATTTGATTGTGAAGCTTGTAAGTGACTTGAATGCTTATTAAAAGTTTAGTTAGTTCTGCTAAACTCTGGCAGCTGGGTAACTGAGAAACGTGTGCGTATGTGCTAATGTAAATAATACGAACTTTTCCAACTGTCAAGTTTTTATGCACGCTCTACTGAGGAAAATGGAGTATATGGGGTTTTGTGTAAGCTCCGCCTGTAAGCTCCGACTCGGAATATAATTAGAAAAAGCTCTAAGACATACATATATCTCCCTCAATTGGAAGCTAGAGCTGAGATCTGCTGTGATCGAGCCACGCTCAAGCTAGTCTCATAAATCGATATTTTCTGCATTCACAGTTTGAAAGTCATCTGTTACAGTTTTAGAGGCAGCTGCTCCATTGATACTTTCAAGAAATCGCTTCCCACAGCTTTTCAACTATTTTTTTCACTGTTAACAGAGTGTTGTGTGGTCGGTTACAGCCGACTCCAAGTTTCCTATTTAAAGTTGGGCGCGTTGTCAGCTCAGGTTAGCTAAAGGCAGCTGCAGCCTGTGTAGTTAACCTAGTTAGGGCTGGCACATCAAATATAATTTGGCTGATGGAGCGCTTAAATGTCCTTGTGCCACATGCACAAAAAAAAAATAAGAAAATGGTGGGAAATGAAAGAAAAGCCGTCTTATTTTTGCGCAATTTCATGTGCCTGCCCGTCTCTCTGTCTGTCTATTTGTCTGCTTGGCTTTTCCACGTTGCCTGCTTTTTCATTATCAAGCTGCGCAGCTTAATTGCAATGAAAGCGCAGTTTCCTGCCCCACAATTTGCCGTTGCCATGAAATATGCAACATTATGACCGCAGCGCTGGGGCAGCCTTTTCAAGCTGCCACAAGCTGCCAGCCCTTAATCACATGAACGACACGAGGGGCACACATAAACTCAATCTGTGCGTGAGGCCCAGGTGAGTGAATGCAATTGCAAAAGGCAGCTGGCCGGAGCCCGAGTCTCAGGTGCCTTTCCATTTTGAATGGATTGCAGTGCATATATCATAAAAATGCTCGCATATATGCTCTTGATTATTATTATTATTATTATTATTACTATTATTGATGCGGCCCGGCTCGTTGGGTTTTTATTGAAGGCAACTTTAAGCTGCGACAAAAAGTGTTGCCTACTTTCGAGCGCTTTTGTATAAGGAAACTTTAAGCGGCGACAAAAAGTGTTGCCTATTTTCGAGCGCCGCCTCAAGTTGCAGCTCCTTCGGCTGCAATTAGCCCGATATTGTGCAAGCTTTTTGCAAAAGTTAAACATGCTCACAAATTGCAATTAGCTGCCGGCTTGCTAAGTTTAACAACTTAATGCTCAAGTTGACTAATTAATTTGCCTGACACATGCACATATTTTCTGCCTTTTTTTTCTGTGTAACTCGCTCAACGAATTTAATTGAATGCATTGCTCAAGCTATTTAGTATTAACAATTGTAATTGCTGTTTTTTATTGTTGCAGGAGGCAGCATGGCTGCTGGACGGTTGGGCGGCTTGGCTGGGGGGCGTGGCGACAGTGTGCATTGATAATATTTGTGGTGAAAGTAGTTTTTCGCTGCGCTTTAATTGGAAAAGTTTTTCAATTTTAATTAAAACATTTTACTTAATGCAAAATGCAGTCGAATTTATACACAATGTGCAGCATTCGCACCGCAACAACAGCGACAACAACAACAACAACAAAGCCACAACGAAAGTTTCGCCAGGCAAGCAGCAAAACTGCCAAAAACTAACGTGAAACTCGCACGCTTTCTCCCTTTCTCTCTCTCTCTCTCTCTCTCTCACACGCTCTTTCATTCTCTTTCTCACTCCCTTATCACTCTCTTTAACACTCTCTCTTATCTCCATCTTGTTTGTAATATCTGAGCTTACATTTGCTGGTACTTATACACCCCATCGCCCGCTCACTTCCTTCCGCTTGCTCTCCTTCTCTCTGGCTATCGCTATCTCTCTTTGCCTATCTCCCTGTCTCTCTTTCTTATTATCTGGCTAGTTATAACTTAGATTTTAATAGCTGCCTTTTGTTCACACCCCCCCCTCCCTTGCGGGACTCCCTTTACAATTAATTTGCCTGTACATCACTCATACGCCTCGTCAGCCTCTCTTCCTTCTTCTCTCTCTCTCTCTGCCCCTCACTCTCGCTCTACCCTCCTCACACTCTCCCTCTCCCTTAACTGCATTTTGCTAGTTATATCTCAGATTTTAATAGCTAAACTTCCTTCGTCCGCATTACAACTCCTTCGCTCGTACATTACGCATACGCCCCGTTTGGGCCCTTGGGGCAGTGGCACAATGATTGCGCCTACTTTTTTATTTGTGCCACATTCAAAGTTGTTGGCCCAGTGCGGGGCTTATGCGATTTATGCCACAAACAAGACAAATAGTTCTGTGTAATTTGCCTGCTTGTCAAACCGAATCGCATATGTCAAATGTCAAATGCTTTGCGGATTTTATTCTGCCATTTTTTTCTGTTTTTTTCTTTTTCGTTTTTCGCCTTCGACAGGCAAAGTTTTTGCAACAATAAATTACTATTACAATGACAATTTTTACCCACACAAACACACACATACAGCACAGCGAGCATTTTTTATGCCCGACGTTTGGTTACGTTTCCGCTTTTCCCATTTCCGTTTCCGTTTTGCTGCCGCTTGTTTTAGCTCCGACTGGCGTTTGAGCTGTGCTAAGCATTTAAGTTCAAGTCAAATATGTGCAAGATTTGCACCAGATTACTTGATTAATGATGTGACTGGAATATGCCCCCCTTCCAATCCCCCCCGGCCTAGCCTCCCCGTCACGCCCTCTTACATCTGGGCAACACAAACATTTCGCTGATGATCAATATTTAAGCTCTCGAAGCCGCCAACAGAATATTAACAAGCGCTCAAATTTGTCACACTTGTCGAGCAATTAGCTTATTAAATCTTATAACAAATAGCTGAGAATCTTTATATTTTTTAGTTTATGAAAAAATGTGCTTCCATAAATTAAATATATTCTTGATCAATTTCAACAGGCTCTTCTGTATGTATGTATGTATGTATGTATATATGTATGTATGTATGTGTGTGTGTGTAAGTATGTTTAGAAGTACGTGGGTAACCCCTTCTACGCGATTCTCATGAAATTAAGTAAGCCATCTAGACTTCACTTCACTTCAAGAGGAGGCGCCGGCAGCCTTTCTGTTGGAGGAGGCGGCTTCAACTTTGGAGGAGACGGCAGCTTTAATATTGAAGGAGGCCGATTCAACTTCGGAGGAGACTGCGGCTTAAATATCAGAGGAGCTGGCTGTGAGGAGGCAAGTGAGGATGTGATGGCTTTGGCTTTGGCGGAGGAGGCGTCGTTTATTTTATAACAGGTACATGTTATAAACTTAACTATGTCTTATTATATTTAAAATGAAAGTATGCGTATATACATACATAATACATGCATGCATTTTAATATGTGTGCTTATTGAGCTGAGCTGAAAATTAACAAAATGAGTGTTCATAATTGTGTTTATGCTCTTGTATGCGATTCTCATTAATTCAAGTAAGACTTAGCAAGCATCATGATTTAAGCTAATAATATTATCTCTGCTTATTTTTTAGTTGTGTGTCTATACACAATTTCGCCTCTCGTTTACTATTGTTGGCCGATTTAATAATCATGCACGTGATTACAGGTGAGTACTTATCTAGAAAGTTTGTTGTTATCTTCCATAGCTGTGAAGTCTTAAAGAATAATATATAGTTATATATATTCTAATTAAAATATACCTAGAAATGATCACCCCTAAGGCTTAAACGGAGTCTCATCCTCGAATCTTGTCTAGCGAAACGTTGCCAGTGCCCAAGATGTCTGCAATGCAAAACAAAAATAAAGCTCGAGTGATTGACTGACTGAGTGACTGAAGGACTGACGGACTGCCGGACTGCCGGACTGACTGACCGGCTGGCTGTCTGGGCAGCTGGCTGGCATTAACACTTGAATCCTTGACTTGGGTGCAGAGCAGGCAGCAGCAGCAGCAGCAGCTGCAGCAGACCGAGCTCCAGACACATCGACTCACGCTAGACTGAGCAAAGAAAATATTGTTGCCGCTGTCCAGTGCCAACCAACTCGCCTCCTCGCCCCTCCCCTACCCCTTTCCCGCTTAAAGTTGGCGAAAACCTGTCTCGGACTTTTTGGGCTCTCACTTTGTTTTTAATCAGTCAAATTGTTGCCGCCGCCGCCGCCGCCAACTAATTAAGTAGTTATGGGCGTGGCCAGTGTTATATTTGCTAATTAAATGGATTTTCCTGATGTTTCTTGATTTCATTTATTAATTGCCACGCCCCTTTGCGGCCGCCCTTTACAAAGTCCGTTGGAAGTTTGCGTCAGCTTTTATTTACGCAAACCGAAACATATTAAAAATTTACGGCTCGTTTACTGCGATTTGTTCAATTAAGTCGATACGTTTCCTGCCCCCCCCCGAAAAACTTGACTGCCAACTTGAGCTGAGTTTGGGATTGGGTTTTCCACCTCCCCCCACCCTCTCTCGCTCTCCCGCACTCTCTCGCCTGCCACTTTTAATTTTCTTCAAGTTTATTTGCAAGCTCGCCTGTGATTGCTGCTTCGCCCACAAGCGCCAACATCCTTGGCTTCTGCCCCTGCCCCTGCCCCTAACCGTGCCCCTGCTCGACTCTTCTTTTTTAATTTTTATTGAATTGGCTCTTGGCACTGCTTAGACTTTGAGTTGAAATTAAACGAGCGTGGTTTATGCTTGGAGCTGCTCAAGTGCCACTGATTGTGAGACGGAGTGAAATTTAATCAAGTTTGCCGTCAGTGCTCCGGCCACCGCCCCCTCGCCCACCCAGTCAGCCGCAGCAAAGGGTTGCACGCGCAACAGCAGGGGCCAGGCAACGGGCTGGCTGCACATGAAACAAAGAAAACAAGTCTCAAGTGGCCGGCCATTGTTGCTGCCAGAGCGAAAACTTTGCCCGCACCACCCACCCACCTGTCCAGCAGCCCACCTTCTCCAAGACACGCCCCCACTCACATTTAAAAGTGAGCCTCGCACCGAATGCCATTTGCATGTTTCCAATTAAAGCGCATTGGATTAGCTGTCAGGCCGAGCGAACTAATTGTGAGCCAGGTCCATTGAAATGGCGCTGACATTTAGCCAAGTGCGGCAGCTGCTTCGTCTGCCTCTGCTGTTGTATCAATAGTGGCAGGTCGAAGTCTACGACCACGAAATTGCGCGTAACTTGGCATAATATTGACCAATATGGCAAATTGCGTATACGCCAAGTTGCACAACAATGAACACACATGCAGCAGAGTGCACTCAGCTACAACAAACAGCGAACTGACTCCGCAACCGCACAACGGACCGCAAATATGCAAACAGGCAACTGCAACAGCAACTGCAGCGGCAGCAACAGCAACTGCAGCAAATTGGCGCCCGAGCAGGGACTCACACTCGGCGCGTCACGGCCAGCCGCAAAGTGAAGCTGTGCACATCAACGTAATAATTGTAATAATACGAATGCCGACACTTGCGGCCAACGCAAACAACGAGCACAACAAGCAACAGCAACAAGCGACAACAACAAGAGTTCGGCACAAAGATGAGCGCGTGCGGGTCACGCTGCGAACGGGAATAACTGTGCGGAAAGCACGAACAAAATATCGCCAAGCAACTATCGATACTTTATCGATAAGTTTTTGAGAAGTAGTTAAACTACGGTATTAACGATCTTAAAAACTATGCTCGCCTGAAAATTAAAAGAAACCATATTTCCGTAGAGAGCAGAGAGATTGCGGGTTCGAATCCCAGGCTGGAAGAAAAGCTGAAAAGCTTTCTTTTTTATTTAAATTTCTTGTTAAATCGTAAATACATTACAATATTTTAACGCGAAGTTTTCGAATTCTATTAAAAGAAAACATATTTTCATTGAGAACAGACAGATTGCGAGTTCAAATCCCAGACGGGAAGAGTATTATTAATATTTATATTATTATTATATAATTATCTGAAAATCTTCATGCTTATTTTCAATACACAAACTGTATAAGTCCTTTTTTATTTAAATTTCTTCATTCTAAACCTATAAATTGTAAAAATATAGATAAATTAAGATTTTTAAACACGACACGCGCCCATCTTCAGTGGAAAGTGCAGTCAATGCGCCCAAATGTATGCAGCACTTGAAACAACAACAAGGACAACAACAAGGACAACAACAAGGACAACAACAGGGACAATAACAGGGACAACAACAAGGACATCAACATGAACGCTGGCCTCTGTGGCTTAAGGTCGCTCAACCTCAACCTAAGCAAGACATCAGGCATCAGATAATGCTCTTGAGCTGATGACGATAATCACGATAATGATGGCAATCATGATGATGACAATGATGATGATGATGATGATGATAGCGCTGCGGACAATGATGCAGCTGCTCGGGCACAAACTTGAAATGAATTTGCATAAACTTTTAGCACGGCCAACAAACACGAGAATAGCCCAAGACAAGAGCGAATCGACGAGGGGCCTTTCGAAAGTTGAGACAATTAAAAATTTAGAAATTAAAAATTTAAAAGATACTAAATAAAGAGAATTTGAGCCCGGAACTTTAAAATTTGTTACATTTTTTATTAGAAAAGGGACTGGAAAAATTAAAATTAATTTTTTTATTGTGTAAAGAGGATTCGAACCAAATGCCGGATTTGTTTTTTGTTGTGGAAAACCACGCTCAAGCCATTTTATTTTCTGTTTGTGTCCAAGCATTATTTACTTAAAATAAAAACATTAATATTATATTTAGGCGCTTTCAACTCGAAGGGCAACCCTCGCACATGCATACACTATTTTTTGGCAAATGCCAAGAAGCCCAAGTTAGCTGAAGCTTGTCGTAAATTGAAATATGCTCAGGTGAGCAGCTGGGCAGGTGGGTAAAAGGGTATGGGCAAAAGCTGGCAACGTTCACGATGATTTTTGACAAGGGTTAGAACCAGCGGACCGCCTCGTCTTGACTTTGCCCTGCCCTTGTCTTCAGCTGGCAAAATGACTTTATTTGCAATATGGAAATATTTTTCATTATGCCGGAGCGAGGGCCGGAGCGAGTGCCTCTGCCAGCCTGTCTTGGCCTGTTCCCGGATCTCTGTGCAGCATGTCAATCGGTGTCACTCAGCAGCCAATTCTCTGCACCAGCCCGCACCACACCGCCCCGCCCTGCCCCTGGCTTGCGGTATATTTTGAGCTTGTCTTGACATATTTTATGGCAATATTTTTGATATGCCATGCTAGACACAACATGTGTGTGCTTGTGTGTGTCCGTGTCTCTCTGTGTGTGTGTGTGTGTGAATCGTCCACTTACATGGCAATTTCGCAAACAAATCATATTTTAAATAGAAATAACACACACAAACTTTAAAGAGCTTTGCTTGAGCGCCAGATAATTAAGACTCAATATAAAGTTCTTAAAAATTGCCAGTCTTCATTTCGTTCCAAGAGTTTCTTTGATTAAGTATGAATGAAATTTGATTTCAAAATGGAAAATTTATGTTGACTTAAATCAAGCACAAAATACTTTTCTGCATACTTGAAATAAGCACAAAATGTACTCAGCACAAGTTAAATCTTGCTTTGATTCAATTCGAGTCTTGAGTTCGGGAATTTGTAACTTAAAAAATTCTTAGCATACAAA